>CM057340.1:437304900-437922896 GCA_030015575.1 Agapanthus africanus | reverse complement strand
GGGGTCTGACTTTGTCTATCCCATAGACCCGATATGCGATATTCTTAGACGAACAGATCGGACTGTACGGAGATTGTCACTGACAGGCTCAGTAGGGGTTCGGACGAGTTTGCTCGTCGGCCTTCCTTTCGCTCAATACCTGGGTAGCCGTTACGTACAGCTAGTATCGCTGACGTGCTTATGGTTAAACCCACTGTCAGCATATTGACGCGTCTTTAGAGTCCCACACAGAGGGTTTCCCTGGTTCTGGCGAAACGATGTAGTAGCCGTATTGCATACGTGTACTATGTACCAGGACTTTCGATATGACAGTTGATAATACTTGTCGACTCGGGATTGAGCCGGATTATTAAATCAGGTGTTGATTTAATAATTTACGTATATGTATTTCGATATGTATATTCTAGTATTATGTTCTTTATGTTATTCTATCTTTTCGGGTATTCGTATTTTGGTACGAATACAGGTATGTATATGTAACATTTTCAAAAATATAAAATATTAATTTTGGGAATTTTTATAATTTAATATTATTTTATTGATTATTTTAATATTAAATGCAAATAAATAGGAGAAATGTTAGAAAAAATTATGAAAAATTATGGAAAATTCTAAAATAGGGTAAATTAGTGGATTATGGCATTTTTAAGTTTTTGTGATTAGTTTGACAATAATTTAGTGCTAATCGCGATTAAAATCGCTAATCGGGTTTTTTGGCAATTTTGTGCAAAACTTGCACATATCACTTTTTCTACACTTGTGCATTTTTCTAGCCATGGTTTTCTTTTGAGATTACTATTGATGTGAGAAGGTTTGGATTTTAAAAGAAAAGGAAAAGAAAGGAAAATATAATGATGAGGGTAGGTGAGAGAGAGAGGTGGACTTTGACTTAGCATACTTAGCCATTCTCCTCGTTTTCTGTGCACAGCCCCTGTTCCTCTAGTGTTGACCCAGGGTACTTCTAGTTTTGACAGATTCTATCTAGGGTGAAATCTGGGACATATATCTTAAGTTGCTATTTTGGATTCGTGTTTCCGTATTCCGTATTTTTGATTCTGAAATGGTGGAATGTGTGTTGCCTCGACTAATTGTCGTTTATACGACGATGTAGAGGATTTATTGATGGTTTTGAAGGCGTGCCATAGGTTCTCACCTATAGGCCCCCTTATCGTATCGTTTTGGATTTCATGCGCCGTTTTAGATTGGATTTGGTTTTAATGCGCATATACGATATTTTGATGTGTAGGTACCCATGAAGACTTCGGGACGACAAGCAAATACGTGGTGACGTCCGCAATTGGTGATGCAAGGTGAGTAGATTATATCTACAGGGGGAAGTCGGGTGGATGGCGTATAGCACCCCCGCAGTCCGTAGATAGATTACTATGTAGTTTATTGTGATATTAGGTGTATTGTGGATAATGTAGGGTTAGAAGTGACTAGTGTAGTTCATAGTCGCGAACCCTAGGGTAGAATTACACCTACACACACACCCTTGCTTATCACTTGTACTTGCACTGTGATTGATGATATGTGATGACTTTGGAGATGAGTCGATGATGTGGGCTGGGTGCCCTGGGATCGGTGATTTTATACGATTCATATGTGGGATATGACTTGTGATTCTTGCGGGCTTGGGATATGTGTTTACCCCCGCATGCATACTTACTGAGGTTACCGTTTTGTACTAGACATAGAGTAGTACTCCAGACTATATGATCTGACGATGGTGATATCTGTTATGTGATGAGACAGTGAGATACTGACCCCTACCCAGCTATGAGGATGCCGTACGATGATTTACCGTACGAGCCGATATTGATGATAGATCCGCACTCATAACTCGAGGATATCTTATGATATGACATTGAGGCGAGATCACCGACTATATACTTTTATACATGTATCGACTCAGATTTAGGTGGTTTCCACACCTACCCCTCCTGATTGACCGGATACTTAGATGTAGTTTGCATAGTAGATACTTCACTGTGGTGTTGACTACTAGATATCTGCATTTTCCTGCTATTCGCATTGCTGGCATATGTTCATTGTTATATTATTATCATGCTGTTAGGACACCAGCACCATTATCGATGATGCGTATGTTTCACGTACACTATTTGCCGGCTCACACACTTCATCATCGATAATTGCCATGCCACTACACTGTAGTACTGTTGCATTCATGATATGATTACTGCTTGGCATATTGTACACATGTACCTGTACACAAACATAGATGATTCTGACTTGATTGAGATTGAGGACCGCAAGATATTCTTTAAACTGATTCATTCTAAAGGAGCGGTTCCTCCCGACATATGTACATTACTATTCCATGTTGCATGATTTCCGATATGATTATCTCTCTTTACATGTCGCATACATCATGGATTGATTGCATAGCACATTGCATTGGATTTACTTCTTGATGTGGATTTTCATGTGATTTCTGATTTTGAGGACCGTGGGAAAATTTTAGAAAAGACTGTACGGTTTTCAAATGCACATTCGGCTTAGTTATTTAAAAACCTTGATTTCAAACATGTTTTTCTTCACTTCTTTAAACCAGTTTTCTTTACTTATTCTCAAAAATGGTTTTAGATTTCTGGGCTTTTGGCTTACTTGGATCAGATGGAGTCCTATAGACTTCATATGGTTCAAGGGCCAGTCACGTGCTCTTTCGGGTCGTGACAAAGTTGGTATCAAAGCGCTAGGTTGACCTTGGTTCGAGTCTAAGTTTGACTATGTGGAGCCTAGGGAGTTGTTTATATACGGAACTTAGGCTTGACCTTACGGAACTTAGACTTGGTCGAGGGGGTGTAAACCCGAACTTTCGTCGTTTTAGGATGACCCTTGGTTGATGGATTTGGTGACTAAAGTAGAGTGACGTACCGTTGGTATGTTCCGCGGCATACTTACGACACGCCACTCCGCTTAAGGAACCTTAGGATGTACATACTTTCGAGATCAGTGATTCTCTTTATATCCAGGATTATTCATCCATTTGAGATCCCCGATTCTATTAGTTTCATGATCATACCTTCATTGATACTGTTCCTTCCTATGATCATGTATCCACTTTGGATCTGTTGTTTCCCTTCTTGCCACTGATGTGCTCTCTTTGATACTCGATTGAGATTCCTGTCACCGTGTTTGAGCGCAGTTTGGGCTGCTGCTAGGGTTACGGCCGGTGTGAGCTCGTTTGGTACGAGGGCCGACCTTTGTGTTTTCTGGTGACATGGGAACGTCTCGAGTTAGTGTTGGTGATTGTGACCTCTAGTGGAGGCGAGTGCTTGGTCTTGCACCGGATGATCGGGCCTTTGTTAGAGCTGCCAGTTGAGAGAGGACTGTTGATGTACAGCATACCTCAGAGATGGTGATGTCGCCTACCGTGCAGACAGATGGACCAGCTGTCGCTGAGATTGACAGGGTGTTGCTTTCGGAGCTTACGAGCTGAGATTGCCGGAGCTTTCAGGCAGTTATGCGACAGATGATAGCTAGTCTACCCGATTTGAGAGACGAAGGTGATTCGTCCGATTTTGCGCCAGAGCGGGCCCAGTTGAGTTGAAGATTTCCAGTGTGGAGAGTCTTAATCAGATCTAGAGCAGGCTGATTCAGAGATGACCGCTTATGTATTGCCTTTCCTGGAGGATTGAGGCGTTGTTCGGCGTACAGGCATATGAGTCAGTTGTTGCTGCAAATGATGAGATATCGCCCAGATGATTGGAGCTACTGCAGCATGAGCATGTTCTTAGAGAGATGATAGCGAGTTGCTAGTCACCGAGGATGGATGACTAGGACGCGTGGTGAGTTCGCTTACCCCGATGCGAGGTCATCAGGTGGATTGATTCCAGCTAGAGACGACTTCACGCAGATTCGTTGAGAGTCGATTGTGACGATCGAATGTCAGGAGCCTATTTTCCAAGTTTAAAGTATACGGAAAGACATGCAGGTGATTCTATGGACCCTCTAGAAGAATGAAACCCTAACTCGACTTAATGACCATGTGACAGCCTTGGAACCTTAGGGTTTACGGCGGTTCCGCGGCGCCATTAGTGAGGCTTGGGTTTGCCCTTCTACGGCTGGACCACCGACGCTGTGGCATGTACTCGATACTATTAAACTGTACCCGAGATGTGAGCTCTTGGGGGATTATGAGGATCTGACGAGTCGATCGGATGGTTCGACATCTTTCGGATATCGTGATGGGACACTGCTTGGGAGACTCCAGGTGCGAGCATAGCCGTCGGAGCGCAGTTCGTGCAGCCATGATGAGACGAGTCCGAATCAGTCGACACTGATGCAGAGTGAAGAAAAGAGTTCGCAAGATATTTCGACAAGATGACGTCCCACTCCGCCGACATCAGAGATGTTATACGCACCCAAAGGCGTGGTATATGGATATACCTTCCAGAAAGAAGCGCGATAGGTATGCAGCCGTTCCGGAATAAGCTTTAGCTTCAGCATTGGATGATGACTTCCGGGCATTTCGGCAGGATTGAGACTTGAGAAAGGAACCTCGGCAGGACCTTTCTGGAGTACGATACGAGAAGACCTAGACCAGGAGTGGTCGTGTTGCGCACACCCAGCAGGCCAGAGTTCGGCATTGTCGACGAGGTAGTTGACCAAGTTCGGATAAAGGAACTTACCCAGATGCGTTGCGAATGGATCAAGGACGGACGAGTGATGAGTATTCCTTCGATGGTTGGGACGTGTTCCCGAGGACCAGTTCGGCCTGACATCTGCTACAGAATGATGAAGCTACAGAGTACGCGATTTCGAGTCCGTGTGAGAGACTTCAGATTGACCGTGGCCGAGAGCAGTGCAGTGTATAGTAGCTTGGCGTGACGTCATAGTGGACGACGATGGAGACAAGTGGAACCAGAGGTTCGTGTGAGACACTGACGAGCTGTCATTGCTTCCCGTCGAAACTAGAGACCTGATATGCTTACAGAAACGTTGGGATGTGACCAATTTCCGAGAAATGTTGTGCTGAGGACACATATGTCTTTCCAGCGAGAAGAGATAGTACAAGAGAGCCAGCCTCTGTACAGATCGGCATAGGCATGATTGGAAGAGACCTTGAGCAGGATTCCTTCCAGGACATTGCTGCAATGATGTTTGCACCCAGGATCAGATGTGTGACGTGCATTCAGATAGCCAGAGACCGACGTCAGTGATATGCTGCCTTACGAGTGGTCGTGAGGTTTGACCGAGAGGTGACCAGAAAAGTGCCAGAACGGAATCGTCCCCGTTAGCACACCTGACAGGGCCGATGAGCCGATTGACCGCGTGATAGGTAATCCGCAGAGAAGATAAGGACATAGAGAGTCAGAAGACGCCAGACCGTGAGCAAGAGGCAGGTAGATATCCTGCGCTGCTAGCAGTGGATTACACTGACTCCTTCTCGACCTTGAAGGAGAAACTACCGAAGACGGTATTTATGATTTGTGATTTTGTGATTCGATTATCACGTATCCGTCATTTTGGATTTCGGTATTTTGGGCGTTCTATTTGCACGATCTAGTTTTGGTGACTGAGTTTCATGATATTGGTTTCATGCACCCACTGGATATTTATATATTTTGCGCAGAGTTTTCATGCATTTTAGTGTTAGGCTTTGATTCGTGCACGCTGATGCACACGGTTGTGAGATTTTCCTTGCGGTACCCTGATTTTGGTTTGAGCCGCATTATATCGTTGATTTTGACCCGGATTTTGATGGTTGATTTTTGCACTCCGTGCTGGCGATGTGCTTTACGCCTGTTCGGTGTTTGCTATTGGATTTCGTGATTTCCGTGCATGTTGAGTGCGCGGGGTTTAGATTTTCATTCGTGCACGATGGATGCACCGGTTTGGATTTTCGCGCATGTTGGGCGCATGTTTTTAGATACGATTTTGGTGCACGCCAGATGCGCTAAATCGGGATTCTTCGTGCATGTCACATGCACCTGATTTATTTTGCTGTCAGGCACATACGATGCCCATGACAGATGCTTCGTGCACACCCGTTGCACTTGGATGTTGTTTTGTGCACCTGTTTAGCACATATATGGATTTTTTTTTTATTTCAGTGCGCACCAGACGCACAGGATGGTGTTATGTTTAGATTGGATGTCTACATGTGTAGTTCCGATCCATATCATATCGGTTTTGTATTGGATTTGACATTGTGTTTTTTTTACATTGACTCCGATGATTGCGGGATGCTTGACGGAGTTTTGTTTTCGAGTTATCTGCTCAGTACCCTTGCGCATGCATTGCGCTGTGACGTTCTATGTGTTGATGATTTCGGAGCCCCGACGACTTTGGTTTATTACTGAGATGTTTTTGTATCTGGGGGTTTAAATTTAAAATTCGGGGACCGAATTTCTTTAAGGGGGGTAGATTGTAACATTTTCAAAAATATAAAATATTAATTTTGGGAATTTTTATAATTTAATATTATTTTATTGATTATTTTAATATTAAATGCAAATAAATAGGAGAAATGTTAGAAAAAATTATGAAAAATTATGGAAAATTCTAAAATAGGGTAAATTAGTGGATTATGGCATTTTTAAGTTTTTGTGATTAGTTTGACAATAATTTAGTGCTAATCGCGATTAAAATCGCTAATCGGGTTTTTTGGCAATTTTGTGCAAAACTTGCACATATCACTTTTTCTACACTTGTGCATTTTTCTAGCCATGGTTTTCTTTTGGGATTACTATTGATGTGAGAAGGTTTGGATTTTAAAAGAAAAGGAAAAGAAAGGAAAATATAATGATGAGGGTAGGTGAGAGAGAGAGGTGGACTTTGACTTAGCATACTTAGCCATTCTCCTCGTTTTCTGTGCACAGCCCCTGTTCCTCTAGTGTTGACCCAGGGTACTTCTAGTTTTGACAGATTCTATCTAGGGTGAAATCTGGGACATATATCTTAAGTTGCTATTTTGGATTCGTGTTTCCGTATTCCGTATTTTTGATTCTGAAATGGTGGAATGTGTTTTGCCTCGACTAATTGTCGTTTATACGACGATGTAGAGGATTTATTGATGGTTTTGAAGGCGTGCCATAGGTTCTCACCTATAGGCCCCCTTATCGTATCGTTTTGGATTTCATGCGCCGTTTTAGATTGGATTTGGTTTTAATGCGCATATACGATATTTTGATGTGTAGGTACCCATGAAGACTTCGGGACGACAAGCAAATACGTGGTGACGTCCGCAATTGGTGATGCAAGGTGAGTAGATTATATCTACAGGGGGAAGTCGGGTGGATGGCGTATAGCACCCCCGCAGTCCGTAGATAGATTACTATGTAGTTTATTGTGATATTAGGTGTATTGTGGATAATGTAGGGTTAGAAGTGACTAGTGTAGTTCATAGTCGCGAACCCTAGGGTAGAATTACACCTACACACACACCCTTGCTTATCACTTGTACTTGCACTGTGATTGATGATATGTGATGACTTTGGAGATGAGTCGATGATGTGGGCTGGGTGCCCTGGGATCGGTGATTTTATACGATTCATATGTGGGATATGACTTGTGATTCTTGCGGGCTTGGGATATGTGTTTACCCCCGCATGCATACTTACTGAGGTTACCGTTTTGTACTAGACATAGAGTAGTACTCCAGACTATATGATCTGACGATGGTGATATCTGTTATGTGATGAGACAGTGAGATACTGACCCCTACCCAGCTATGGGGATGCCGTACGATGATTTACCGTACGAGCCGATATTGATGATAGATCCGCACTCATAACTCGAGGATATCTTATGATATGACATTGAGGCGAGATCACCGACTATATACTTTTATACATGTATCGACTCAGATTTAGGTGGTTTCCACACCTACCCCTCCTGATTAACCGGATACTTAGATGTAGTTTGCATAGTAGATACTTCACTGTGGTATTGACTACTAGATATCTGCATTTTCCTGCTATTCGCATTGCTGGCATATGTTCATTGTTATATTATTATCATGCTGTTAGGACACCAGCACCATTATCGATGATGCGTATGTTTCACGTACACTATTTGCCGGCTCACATACTTCATCATCGATAATTGCCATGCCACTACACTGTAGTACTGTTGCATTCATGATATGATTACTGCTTGGCATATTGTACACATGTACCTGTACACAAACATAGATGATTCTGACTTGATTGAGATTGAGGACCGCAAGATATTCTTTAAACTGATTCATTCTAAAGGAGCGGTTCCTCCCGACATATGTACATTACTATTCCATGTTGCATGATTTCCGATATGATTATCTCTCTTTACATGTCGCATACATCATGGATTGATTGCATAGCACATTGCATTGGATTTACTTCTTGATGTGGATTTTCATGTGATTTCTGATTTTGAGGACCGTGGGATTATTTAAGAAAAGATGTTCTTTTATGAAAACCCGGTACCTCGTGATATGATATTTGGGTGCGTCCACCACGCGTTTTCTCGGTGCTGAGACGTGTGCTTGAAACCCGATTCGAGGAGTGATGATCCGTTTGCGGGTTCGTGGTGGGCCCGGTATGGTTCCCCTCGGCGAGATGATCGATGGGTTATGCCGATTGAGCCTGGAGGCGGGCGAGTACCTACCGGTGATTGTATTTGAGCTCGGCGGATATCCGGGGGATACCGCCTGGAGCCGAGAGATGGGCGTACTGCCGGGGGCCGACGGGCCGCTACCGCAGACGGAGCCCAGAGATGGACATGGGTTGACTCGTGCTGCCGGGGCCGAGGGCCGATACCGCAGACGGAGCCCCATATGGATGAGGATTTACGTGTCGATGCTTGGCACGGGTTTCATGATGTTTTCCATGATATTGTTTATATCCTCATACTTGCATACATGATGCTTACTGTCAGTGGGTGACAGGTGGACGGGTTCCACATATATACAGACATGGATCATATACAGACTGGATTTACACTTGTCATACTTCATTTGTATATATAACAGGGTATGAGGGCGCTGTTATATATACCCTTACACCAATATTAGTGGTATGGGACGCTAATATATGTGTATTGATATCATTGATATTTCATCATACTTACCTCATGCAGGCATACCTTACACTGATGACATGTTATTACCTGAGTACCTGGCACTACATACATGATTAGATGTTACCTTGCCACCTTATTACACTCAGATGCACTCTTGTGGATTGTATTACTGATCGTTGACTTAGGTTTATGTCTTGCATTCGGTTTCTGCTTGTAGATATTTCTATTCACGAGTTGGCAACTCACCCCCGTTGTGCCACAGTCCTTGCAGGTTCTGCCGTACAGGTTTCATTGCGGCATTTCTGGCATACTACCTTCTTGCGGGTGATTTGCTTTGGTAGGTGGATTCTTTCGCATCAAGAATCACCATTTTATTCATGTATTTCATTGTATCTAGAAATTGTCCATCAACCAAAAACTTGTATATTCATTCAGACTTAGAGACAGTGTGGTATTATTCGACCTTAGAGTCGCGCTTAGTAGTATTGCGGTTTTCTTGCTGCTTTTTGAGCTTTCCTTGATTTTGATCCTCGCCACTTGGCGTTGTATATTATCATATCATCGTGTGGTTGTGACCGTCGATTGACGAAGAGCTAGCTCCCGCTTGGGGATGCCTTTATCATTTTATATATTGTTATTCATGTTGTACCTCATTCGGGGCCAGTTTTACAAGAGAAACTTTGTCGAAAATTTTAGAAAAGACTGTACGGTTTTCAAATGCACATTCGGCTTAGTTATTTAAAAACCTTGATTTCAAACATGTTTTTCTTCACTTCTTTAAACCAGTTTTCTTTACTTATTCTCAAAAATGGTTTTAGATTTCTGGGCTTTTGGCTTACTTGGATCAGATGGAGTCCTATAGACTTCATATGGTTCAAGGGCCAGTCACGTGCTCTTTCGGGTCGTGACAGTATATATAGTAGAATGTAATCCGTATTTTTTACATATAACATTCTAGAAGGTGGAGACCTCATTTAGTTTTTATCCATTTATTCATAAATGGAAATGAGGTGGAAAAGGAATGAGGGGAGTATGGTGAGAGCCATGCTTGCATAGTGTTGCACAAGTGAATTATTAATTCATCTGTGCAAACTATTCAAGCATGGGCTTGCTATTATATTGAGAGAATTGGTTTCACAAAACCAAGCTTCTTTTTCTCTCTCTCTATGGATGGTTCATTTTTTTTTGAACTTGCTTTCTCACCATCATGCTTCACTCCCTCTCTAGTGTTTCTATGAGCTCCTCTACCTTCAACCTCCTCCCTACAATCTCATGAGTTGAGAATCAAGAGAGGATGTGAGATAGATAAACACATGGATCCATTTACTATATCCTAGGCACTCTAGATTATTAATCTAGAGTCCTTAGTTGCTTCACTTGTTTATAGTATGGAGCTAGAGCCAAGTGCTACATCCCTCGGGTGGATCATCTTCGAAGAAGGAAGACCGGTGGCCAAGTTCAATCGAGCACGCTTCAAGGAGCTAAGGAAGATGATGGAAAACCGAAGGACTTGGTTCGTTCGGTATAACACTCTATCTCAGTAGCCAATGCTTCTTATAGTTAGCTAGTATATGTTTATGGTTCGATTCTAACGGGTTTCGTTAGCGCCAAGTTTTTAAACGCCGATTTTTTTTCCGTACCGGCCACGGTAGATGGCCAGGGCGCTGGCGTAACCCAACATTTGTAAACAAGAACCGTTTTCCCAATTAATTCTGACTCCATGATATGTATTTACCGGATTTGGATCTCTCATCTGTACGGCGTTACAGATGCTGAGTAGGAGTAGAATATTGGAAACTAGGCGATTTGATTCTCAATATCGGAATTCGTTGCAATTGATGATATTGGATTAAATCGCCTGGTTTTGCTTAATGTCTAATATTTGGTTTCGAATAACTTTTGTTATGAACCAATTTTTAAATTGATATATCTGTACCTTTATTTTATAAAATGAGATATAAATTTTGAAAATTGTGTTCCAAACATTCACCTTTATCAGTTGAGGATAAGATAAGTTGCATTAAATAACAGTGTAAGACATTCTTAACCGAAATACAGTTTTCAAACTATAGCGCACGGAGTTCGAGTTATTGAACTCCCGGGGCTTATACATGAAAATGTATGTTGTCCAGTGTCCTTCGGGATAAGGGGTTGATACTTTTACTTTATTCATGTTTACCAATGAGTTCTCTAGTTTTAGACACGCATTCGTTGTAATGCAAAGTCCAAAGATTTTGAGAAATTTATAGGTATAAGAATAAAGTAGAGAACCATACGTTGGAAGTATCAGGATTCTTCGAGGTGATCGAAGATGTAAATACTTATGCTAGGTATTCTATCATAGTAATATTAAGAACTTGATTCTCTCACAGGTTACTCATTTGTAGGTGCGCTCCTTGATGGGTAATGCTGTATTGGCCTTTTTCTATTTGGGGTATGCACTGGAAACAGTTGAATAACTTTTGAATATGGTTCCATCTAAATTAGTGTCTTTGATTCTATATGGATATATAATGATTATATATCTTGAGGTTGTTAAGATATGGAGTTATCCGGTTTCTATTTGAGAACGGATTTCGGACAAACTCAAGGCACGCTTCGGTAATGGCAGTTTGTGGATTATCCCAAACATTCGCTAGGATTCTGTTTCTATCATTTTCTAGATCAATAGTTATATTGTTCTTGACTCGCTACCTTTTTATAAAAGGATTCTTTTTACAAAAGAAACTAATGAGAGTATGGTAGAACTGGAAGTGATTCCATAACCACAAACAGTTACCGAATATTTAGTAGAATCTAAGGATTCAATTAGACTTGACAAACCATTAGCCACTCTACAGATTTAAGTATGTGACCTCAGACACCTGAGAGATACTTCGATTTTCTCGTAGACGGTGATAGGGAGGTCAGTATCATGATTATGATGACCCTACTAGTTATCTGAAGGTCATAGGAAGTGGTAATTTCTATATGACCAGATGCTTTATATCCAAGATGGATTCCATGCACTTCAGCAAATTATGGATTTTGGATTTTGCCGGATGCTCATAAACGGGTAAAACTCATTAGGGGCAAGTAGATCTTTCGAGATCCATGCAGATAGAAATGTATTAACCTAATAAGGCTAGACTTGTTGTAAAGAATCTCATCAAATACCCGTTGTGGATTGTGATGAGACTCTTACTTCAGTGTCTACTCTGAAGTCCATATGGATATGACTTGGCACTGCTGCTGTTCTTGACTATAAAATCTGGCAGATGGATGACTATAACGTCATTCCAAAAGGCAATTTGGAAGTGAATGTGTGTATGACTCTACCAGAGGGTTATCGTAAGCAGTGGGAGCAGCGGAAGGTGTGCAAGTTGTTTATGTCTATTCGTAGACTAAAGCATGGATAGCGGAGATGGATAATCTGTTTTGATGTGACAGTCAAGGTGATTAATTTCATCAAAACAACAGATGAACTTAGTAAGAAGGGTATAGAGAGTTATGTCTTGGCACCTGGATGCCATACTCCGGATAAGAAGTGATGTTTCTATACTACAATCGGTCAAACTTTGGTTGTTACGAGATGACCTGGATGACAAAGATGTCAGAGTTTTGAGTTTGCCATCTTCTGAGAAGCAGTATATTGGATAGGGTTCCAATAGGGATACTGAGGTAGACATGATGCAAGTTACTGGTTATGACTCAACGGAGGATACAACTTAAGAAGTTTGTTGGATAAAGTTGTTCGGGTATCGCTTAGTTTGGGAGATTGTTGACCTCCGCGAAGTTGAGATATAGAGAGATGAAGTTGGAACATTATAGTGGATCCACTCACTGAGGCTATTTCTCATATTAGTTTGCGAAACTGATTAGTAGAGAAATTGAGTATTCGGTAGCACACGAGCTGTGGGTATGCGACACCGCAATAATTGACCTTAAGTGCAAGTGGGAGATTGTTGGATATAGTGTTTTCAAGGCAATTATTATTATTATAAGTAGACGATTATGATAATTAAGGGAGGACCTATACAGGTAGAACAATCTTATTCGAGATGATAGTATGCCATCTGGTTTGTCTTCATCATTGATGAAGCTCGTAGAATTCTTGCTTGATTACCAGCATTATGATGGCGATCATATACGTGGGAGCCGAGCAGTCCATAAGCACATCCTTAAATGTCCCTAGTCGTGAGAGTATCGAGACTGGACATCGATATTCCGGAATAGACTAGTGCATACGTTTCTAGACCCGACGAGGGGCGGTCGCCGGTCTCACAATCCATTGGTGTTGAGTCACCTAAGATAGTATACAGGTGATCACTGGAGGTGAGTACACCGGACGGACTCGCCGAGAACTTCTAGATGTCATTATATTTATCGTCATTTGGAAGTTCTCAGGTGGCATGAGCACAGGTTAGTCTTTTGACCTGAGATCGTCATTTGTCTCGTGTGAGTTCTCACTGTACTTAGATTACTACCCTACTACGGCTCAAAGAAGTTGTGTAAACAGGTTTTAGTTGGGTACAGTTCCGAGCCACATGGAGGCAGTGGTCGATTGTCAGGGATTCGTATCACCTGGTATTAGGAGTCGATGTCGCACTGTGTTCGGTTGGTCATCACTTTAAATTCGTGGCCACGATAGATGGGATATACTGATATGAGTTCAGTAGTTTCTCAGTTGGTGATGAGCTTGACTCTAACACGTCTTATCGGGTTATTAGGGGTCTGACGTTATCCATCCCATAGACCCGATATGCGATACTCTTAGACGAAGAGACCGGATTGCACGGAAATTGTCACATTCAGGCCCAGTAGGATAAGGACGTACTTGATTTTCGACCCTCTTTTTCGGCAAGTATCTGGGTAGCCGTTACGTACAACTAGTGCCGCTGACGTGCTTGTTGTTAAACCCACTGCCAGCGTATTGTCGAGTCTTAAGAGTCCCACACAGAGGGTTTTCCCGGTTCAGGCGATAGATGTGAAGGTCGTACGTTGGTACGTGTAGGGGTCCGATTAAATACGTGTACGGGATATACAGATTTTAATCGGACGGTTGATAATACTAGCCGGTTTAGGATTAAGCCGGATTCTTAAATTAGGTTTTGATTTAATAATTTATATATATTTAGTATTAATGTTCACTATTCATTCTCTTTTTGGTGCTATCTATATTTTGTACGGATATACCTATATGTAGCGATATATATACCGGGTGAAGTATTCCATATTTATACGAGAATGCTTCTAGAAGATGGACACCTCATATTTGATTTTCTTTCTAAAAAATCAAATGGAAATGAGGTGGAGGGTGAGATGACATTGAGCATGGTTGGAGGTATGTAGAGAGAAATGTGCGTGATTTGTTTATTGAAAATGTTGTGATGATTTTTCCATGGTTGTAAAATTGGTAGCCATTTTTTTCTTCAACACACACAACACAGTTTTTTCTTGCCATGGCTAAGTTTCCAAACCTCTTTCCTTTTCTTCTTTTTCTTGCTCTCTTGAGCATGAAAATTGAGAGAAAAAGTTTGTGAAAAATTCCTACATCACCCACAATCCATTCCTAGCGAGTTTGGAGTGTCGGTCGGAGATCGTTTTCCCTCGGGTGGATCATCTTCGGCAAGGACGGTTGTCTCTCAAGCGCATTCACGGCGGCTGTGATCTTGGAAGGTCTTTCACAATTAGGTGGACATACGTCAAAGGTTGTATTCTCTAAACCATTGCTTGCTTGGTTTCTAGTTTTATGTGTTTGGAACGATTCTAGGTTTTAGTTTCTAGTTGCTCTCTCGATTATTTTTGTTTTTCGCTTCCGTATCGGCCGCGGTTACCGCGGTGAGGGCACTAAGAACTTACAACAAGATGGGATATTGGAAGAAGAACTACCGGGCTTTGAAAGCCAAGAATCAGGACGCGAAGCAAGTTGTGGTTTTAGCTTCAGGTGTGTTCGTGATTGAAAATTGTTTTTCTATTAACTCTAAATCCTGAGTATTGAATATCTGGTCAGGATCTCATATCTGTAATTCTTTGCAGGTGCTGAGAAGCCGTAGAGGTTTGGGGAAATGTGATATGGCCTTATGGATTGGTAACGGAACAAGTATGGATGCTGTTGCAGTGGGAGAATATCACCTCGGGATGATGAATGGACATATTTTGGTTTTGCGTAACGGCTTTTGTGTACCCAGCATGATGTGTAATATTATAACTGTATTTTTGTTATCTAATAAAGGATATACTTTTGCACTTGAAAACAATATTATAAACATTCACCTAAATTATGAAATGATTGGGTCGGGTACACTAGATAACGGAATATACATAATCAATCAACATCAAGTTTTTAACGTCCAAAACACACTAAAAAGGAAGACTCCAAAATCAAATCAAGCTTTCTTATGGCATTGTAGACTGGGTCATATCAATGAAACACGATTAACTAAGTTACATAAAGATAGATATTTAGATTCGTTTAAATATCTATCCTATGCAACTTGTCAATCATGTATAAAAGGAAAGATGACCAATACTCCATTCATTAGACACGGAGAAAGAGCCACTAAACTCCTGGGATTCATACACAATGATGTGTGTGTAAGTCTACGTTACCCACCCCGGTACTTACGGGGAGGCGGAATAGGTAAAAATCAAATTTTTTATCACAAGATAACATAGACTTTCTCGAGGATCTTTGCTAAACCGTTTCTAACAAACAAACTAGAGGTTCTATCTACTATGCTTAGGAAGATTATACCTCACGAAAACGGTCCTTCGGTTCTTCCCTCCGCTGTCCTCCTCGTCCATGCGAGCTCCGAGGATCGATCCGGATCTTGGTCACCTCCGCGGCCTCCTAGAGTTGAAGACGATCCACCCGAGAGTCTATAGTCCGAGCTCCACCTCAAACCGAGGTAACTAGGGCAACAAGTTTGCTACTCTTGATGTCCTAGGTGATGTAGAGGAAGATGATGGATTTGTTTGTCTATTTAGTTTCTATTTTTCTCAACACATGAGAGCCGTAGAAAAAACTAGAGAGGAGGAAGAAGAACCATGTGAGCTTTCTTTTGATGAGAGAGAAAGCAAAAAAGATAATGATTCATAGAAATTATATTTACTAATCTTTTATCATGATAATGTGTGATGGCTACTTGATTTGACCATTATCATCTCAAAATAAATCCAAAACAATAAGAAGGATCAAGTGCTCTCAAAAATATCCAAGTCAACAATGATCAACTAGGTCACATGGTCAACATGGTCAAATGGTCAAAGCAATTAGCCATAACACAATTATCATTAAAAAGATTAATAAACATTTTCCCCACCTCATAATGGTTTTGACCAAGTCAATGGTCGAAACCCTAATGAGGCAACTTCTTCTTCGCTCCTCACAACCGTGCATACACACCCGCATCCGCATTCCGTAGAATACGAATGCACAGAAGACAAAACTAATCCATCCATACAATACTAGGATTCGGCTTAAACCAAAGCCCACTAGTATTGTCTGCCCGAATATCATACGCACACAAGTGCACGTAAGTGATCGTAGCCCTGCCGTAAAACCATATGGCCTCTACACCTTTTGTCCAGTGCAGGGAAACTCTCTGTGTGGGACTCTAAAGGCTCGACACTACGCTGGCAGTGGGTTTAACCACAGACCGCAAGCGGCACTAGCTGTACGTAACGGTCCCTAGGTAGATGTCGACAAGAAGGCTGATGAGGTAAACCCATCCGAACTCCTACTGAGCCTGAATGTGACAATCTCCGTACAGTCCGGTCTGTTCGTCTAAGAGTATCCTATGTCGGGCCTAGAGGGGCGGTAAACGTCAGACCCCTAATAGCGGTACAAGTAGTACCGGAGTGTAGCCCAGAACACCCTGAGAAACTACTGGAAACACTACCAGTAAATCTTGCTTGCCCTGGCCAGGGACTTTGTGTAATGACTCTCCTAGACACCACGCGATATCAACCCCCAATACCGGGAGAGACGAATCCTATCTAACCGCCACTGCCTCCAAGTGCTTCGTGGATGCACCCAACTACTACCTGTTTGCACGACTTCTTTGAGCCGTGGTAGGGTAGTAATCAAAGTACAGTGGAAACACACTCGAGGCGAAGTAGCAGTGTCAACTCGACGGACTAAGCTGTACTCCTGTCACCTGGGAACTGTTATCTGACGATAGGTATAGTACCAACCAACAGTTCCCGACGAGTCCTGTCTGGTGTACTCGTAACGTAACGAGCACCCGCATACTATCTCTAGTACGACGTACTAATGGCTGTGGGACAGACCATTTCCCATGCTGGGATGATAAGCGTATACGCTAGTCTATTCCGGAGTATCGATGCCCCGTCTCGATAATCCTATGACTAGGGACCTGTATAAGTATGCGCTTGTAGATTACCCAGCCCACACTAGTGTGACTGCCATCACAACGCTGGTAATCAAGCAAAGATCCTAAGGGGCTCTACTAATATGTATAAGCGATATGCTAAAAGAAACACATGCACATATTAAAGTAGAAACAAACCAAGTAGCATACTACCATTTTGAGCAAGACTGTCTATACAACTGTGAATATCCCAAGCTTCCATTAAGTAATATACAAACTAGTATGATACAGTAATGGCCTCTAGGGCATATACACTAACAGTGTGTGGTCCGGTGTCTACACATGCGATAATTTCTTAAGGTATGGACATGTATTTTTGAAGAAACATAAATCCGAGGCCTTTGAGAAATTCAAGAAGTATAAGAATGAAATGGAAAAACAAACGGGAAAAAGTATCAAGATACTTCGATCTTCGATTTGATTGGGATGGAGAATACTTAAGTACCGAGTTCTTGGAATATTTAAAAGAGAATGGAATTCTCTCTCAGCTGAATCCTCCATACACATTACAATATAACGGTGTATCAGAAAGACGGAATTGCACGTTGCTTGATATGGTGCGTTCCATGATGAGTAATGTTGAGTTACCATTATCCTTCTGTGGTTTTGCACTAGAATCTGCTGCATACCTATTGAAAAAATTTCCAACTAAGTCAGTGCCTACCACTCCATATGAAATGTGGAGTAGGAAGAAACCCTGATTTAAGTATCTTAAGATATGGGTTGTCTAGATTTTGTCAAAAAGTATCATCCGGACAAGCTCGAGACATGCTCAGTATTGTGTAAGTTTGTGGGATATCCAAAGAATTCAAAAGGGTATTGCTTCTATTACGCTGAGGAACAAAATGTTTTTGTTTCTCAACATGCCCGCTTTATGGAAACTCTATTTCTTGAAAAAAAATTAGTGGGAGCACAATAGAACTGGAAAAAAATTCCAGAACTACAAACTATTACTGAAAGCTTAGTGGAACCCGATTCTTCAATAGAACCGGACGTACCTACGGCACTCCGCAGATATAGTAGGCCGTCCCATCCGTCCGAGAGATACTCCGGTTTTCTCGTAGACGGGGATCGAGAGGATTGCATCATCGATGATGATAAGCCTTCTAGTTTTCAGCAGGCTATCACGAGCAGAGACCCATTAAAGTGGCTGGATGCTATGAGATTCGAGATGGAATCTATATACACCAACAAAGTTTGGACTTTGAACGTTGCACCTCCAGGGGTAAAACCCGTAGGCTGCAAATGGAGCTTCAAAAGGAAGATTGGTGCAGAAGGAAAGGTTAAAACCTATAAAGCTAGATTTGTAGCAAAAGGTTTTCGTCAAAGACCATGCGTGGACTAGAACGAAACTTTTTCTTCAGTGGTTATACTTAAATCCATTTGGATCCTACTTGCCATTGCTGCCTTCCATGACTATAAGATCTGGCAAACGGACATAAAGACCGCTTTTCTCGAAGAGTGTGTTTATATGGACCAGCCGGAGGGCTTCACAGAGAGTGGGAGCCGTGGAAGGCTGTGCAAGTTGCTTAAATCCATTTATGAATTAAAGCAGTTATCGCGGAGTTGGAACATCTGCTTTGGTAATACGGTCAAGAAATTTGACTTTATTAAAAATGTAGATGAACCATGCATTTATAAGAAAATTGTAGTGAGAACCGCGGTATTTCTCGTTTTGTACGTGGATGGCATTTTCTTGATAGGAAATGACATTTCTATGCAATAATCGGTTAAAAGTTTCTTGTCACATAAGTTCTCCCTAAAAAAACCCGGATGATGTCTCGTACATTCTGGGGATTAAGATCTATCGTGATAGTTCTAAGCGAATGTTGGTACTTTCACAGTCCATGTATGTTGACACCATTCTAAAGAAATTTAGTATGGAAAATTCCAAACGTGGTAATTTACATGCTTATCACGTAATTGAAAGTTCCTAGTGCCCTCGCTGCTAACCCGCGGCTAATGCGGAATCTGAAAACAAAAAATTTCAAGGCACTAAAAACTTAATTGAAACCTTCTGAGGCAGTTTCGGGTCCCCACACCCTAAGGCCACCATTTGGGTGGTCTCGGGGCTGTGGGCCATCCCTAGATCCCCCGGGATGTCCCCGTGGTCCCCGCGCACCTCCCCACGGCTTCTCGGTCTAAACCGAGAGCCCGTGGGGAGTCAAAATATTAAGTTGGCATAAAATTCCTCACTATTTTTTCAGCAGTTTTTGCGGGCAAAAACCGGCCTATTTGGGAGTCTTATCTAACTAATTTAGGGTGTTTCGGTGGCTCTGATACTATTGTTGGTTCCTAGTGCTCTCGCCGTTAACCCGGGCCAATGCGGAATTCAAAAAAAAAAAATTTCGTGGCACCAGAAACTAAAACTCAAGAATCGAACCAAAGACCTAAATTAGAACCATAACAAGATAGAAATCACAATCTTTGTAGCGTCTTCATTTGCTACAATTGGATTGAACTCTAGCTTGCTCTCAAGAGCTCCGGATCGCATTTGCAAGCTGGTCCTCTTTTGCTGAAGATGATCCACTTGTGGGAAACGGTCCGAGCTTCAGCTTCACCTAGCGAAGCAACCGATGTTCCAAACTCGCTAGGAATGGAGAGTGGGGATGTAGGAATTTTCCACTATCTTTTTCTCTCAAATTTAAGCTCAAGAGAGCATCTAAAGAAGGAGAAGGATGTGAGGAAACATAGCCATGAGTAAGTGTTGAAGAAAAACGAGAGTACTAGAAAAACAAGTGTGAAGAGAATGGCTTCATATTTTGTTTTTCAACCATACAAATAAAAAACTCACAACATTTTCTAATAAACTAATGAAGCTCATTCCTCTACATGTTTTCAACCATGCTCAATGCCACCTCACCATCCATCTTATTTCATGAATATTCATAAAAGAATATTCACAAAAGAGGTGTCCATCTTCTAGAAAAAATTCCGTATAAATACGGAATACAACCCGGTATAAGTATCAAAATACATATACGCGTATTCGTATAAAAATATGAATAGCCAAGAGAGAAAATGAATAGTGAACAATAATACTAGAATACATATATTAAAAATATATATATAAATTATTAAATCAAAACTTAATATAATAATCCGGTTTAATCCTAAGCCGCTGGTATTATCAACCGTCCGATTAAATTCAGTGTAGCCTGTACACATTTAATCGGACACCTGCATGTACCAATTTATGTCATCTACATTATATCGCTTGAACCGGGAAAACCCTCTGTGTGGGACTTTAAAGACTCATCAATACGCTGGCAGTGAGTTTAACCACAAGCATGTCAGCGGCAGTAGTTGTACATAATGGCTACCCAGGTATTGAGCGAAAGGAAGGCCGATAAAAAAACTCATCTGTACCCCTACCGAGTCTGTCTGTGACAATTTCTATACAGTCCGGTCTGTTCGTCTAAGAGTATCGCATATCGGGTTTAGGGGGTGGATAAAGTGAAACCCCTAATAACGCGATATTTCGTGTTGATGTGAAGCCCATCATCCACTGAGAAACTACTGATCCAAATCAGTAATTCTCGTCGACCTTGGCCAAGGATTTCTGGTGTTGGCCATCCATGCACAACGCGACATCTACCCTAAATACCGGGAGAGACGAACCCTCGACGATCCGCTCACTGCCTCCATATGGCTCGGGACTGTAGTAATCAAAGCACAGTGGGAACTCACACGAGATAAATGACAATCTCAGGTCGACAGACTAACCTGTACTCATGTCACCTGAGAACTGCTATCTGACAATAGGTATAAAACCATCTAGCATGTTCCCGGCGAGTCCGTCCAGTGTACTCACCTCCAGTAAGCACCTATATACTATTTTAGATGACCAACTGACACCGATGGCTTGTGAGACCGACCACTGCCCCTCGTCGGGGTCTCGAAAAGTATACACTAATATACTCCGGAGTATCGATGCCCAGTCTCGATACTCTCTCGACTAGGGACATTTAAGGATGTGCTTATAGACCACCCATCTCCCACGTATATGATCGCCATTATAATGCTGGTATTCAAGCAAGAATCTTATGGGCTCTATCAACATGTAATAGTGATCTGTAATACCACATAATCCATGTACACGATGATAAAGTCAAACTAGAGAGCATACTATCACCTCGAGTAAAACTGTTCTACCCGTATAGGTCCCCCCTCAATCATCATCGCCTACCTGCGATTACAATAATTGACTTGAAGGAACTATATCCAACATAATTCTCCTTCAAACTTTAAAAGGAGAATTAGTCGGGATAACACGAGGAGTAAGCTACTCATCAGTTGGAATCGGGACCCAACTATTATTATGTGATAATCTTGACGGAAGTCGACCAAAATCAGCACACTCCAGAAGGTATGTGCAAACTTGGCAAGTTTCACTTATATTTGAAATTCCCGATATGGATTTTGCCCCTAGGACTCTAGTGACTTTGACGGAGTCAACAAGTCAAAAAATTCTAGTTAAGTTCAACTCGTTATTATCTTGATTGCATTAAACCCATCCGCATGAGCCCTTGACGGAGTCAGTAAGGCCGCACGACTGTCCTAACCAATCGCATCGTATGCTACAAACAAGCACCACTTAGCTACCATACACTACGTCTTGATGGAGTCAACAAACGCTGCACGAATACTAATCATTACTCATAGGAAATGACGGAGGGTTATGACTGGTTTTTTGCGAAAAACCTTTAACTTAATGAACTTAATATCGTTGAAGGAACCCAAGCATTTTTGAAAATGAGTGGTTTAGGCTCCGCATTTAAAACTAGTAATATAAATCTTTGCTTAAGAGTGAACTCCCCATAAAGGAATCAAGGATCTTTTTTTATAGAATGAAGTGCAGGATATTCCTAACCGAATACCTCTATGCAAATCAAAAGAATATGATTGTGGTTTTGAAGAAAACTAACTAGTTTTAAAATGGAAAAATTCTTCTTTACAAAAGTGTTGAAACATGCTTGAATTTGTATAGACTAGTCTACTCCGGAGTATCGATACCCAGTATCGATACTCCCTCGACTAGGGACATTTAAGGATGTGCTTATGAACCACCCAGCTCCCACGTATATGATCGCCATTATAATGCTGGTAGTCAAGACGAACCAGATAGCATACTATCATCCCGAGTAAGACTGTTCTACCTGTTAGTTATATGTATGCCCTAGAGGCCATTATTTTACATGATTGTATATTATAGTGGATGCTTGGACATATATAGAGAGGACTTTCTTGCTCGACATGATAGCATGCTATCTGGTTGATCTTTATCTTAACATGTACACTTGTATCAGTATACCGTCTCTCCGTTACATGTTGATAAAGTCCTTAGGATGTTGACTTGACTACCAGGACTATGATGAAGATCATACTAGTGGGGCCAGGATAGTCTATAAGTACATCTTTTAATTGTTCCTAGTCGAGAGAGTATCGAGACAGGGCATCGATATTCCAGAGTAGACTAGTGTGTACGTTTCTTGACCCTGTATGAGGCGATGGTTGAACCCACAGCCATTGGTGTTTGACATCAAAGATTGTACACAGGTGCTCATTAGAGAATGGGTACACTGAACAGGACTCGTCGAGAACTCCTAGATGGTATTATACCTATTGTCAGGTAGCAGTTCGCTGGTGACACTGGTACAGGTTAGTCTGTAGACCCGACATCGTCATAAAGTCTTGTATGGCTCCCACTGTGCTTTGATTTCCTCCCTACCACGGCTCAAAGAAGTCGTGCAAACAGGTGGATTTTGGATACAGTCCCGAGTCACGTGGAGGCAATAAGCGATAGGAGGGATTTCGTCTCTTCCGGTATTGGGAGTTGATGTTGCGCTATGCTCGATTGGCTATAACAGGAAGTCCCTGACCAGGGCTGTTAATGAGATTTACTGATAAGTGTTATCAGTAGTTTCTCGACCCGTTATGAGCCTCATATCCGCATGACTTATCAAGTTATTGGGGTCTGACGTTTACTATCCCCGGATTCGATATGCGACATATCAGATGAAGAGACCGGACTGTACAGTAGTGTTACTTACTGGATTCACGGGAGTTTGTGTTGGAGATAGTGCCCTCAGAGTCAATTATTAGGTCACAGGTACGTGATTGTAATGATTGAGGGAGGACCTATCCCGGTAGGACAGTCTTACTCGAGATGATAGTATGCTATCTGGTTTACCTTTATCATCGTGTACTGCTTTAGGTGACATGATACGTCGCTATTACACGTTGATAGAGCCCCTAGGATTCTTGCTTGACCACCAGCAGTATGAGGGCGATCATATAAGTGGGAGCTGGGGGTCTATAAGCTTATCCTTAAAAGGTCCCTAGTCGTGGGAGTTTCGAGACTGGGCATCGATACTCCATTAGTAGACTAGTGTATACAGTCGAGACCCCGACGAGGGGCGGTGGCCGGTCTCACAAGCCACTGGTGTCAGTTGGATCACCTAAGATGTATACAGGTGCTCATTGGGTTATGAGTACACCGGACAGGACTCGCCGGGAACATGCTAGTTGGTCATATACCAGACGTCAGATGGCAGTTCCCTGGTGACATGTGTGCAGGTTAGTTCATCGACCTGGGGATCGTCATTTGTCTCGTGTGAGTTCCCACTGTACTTTGATTACTACCCTACCACGGCTCAAAGGAGTCGTGCAAACAGGTTTTAGTTGGGTACAGTCCCGAGCCACATAGAGGCAGTGAGCGTATCTTCAGGGGTTCGTCTCTCCCGGTATTGGGGGTGAGGTCGTGCTGTGTCTAGGAGAGCCATTACACAAAGTCCTTGGCCAAGGCAATGAGATTTACTGGTAGGTATTCCAGTAGTATCTCAGGGTGTTCTGGGCTACACTCCGACACGACTTGTACCGCTTTTGGGGGTCTGACTTTTACCAACCCCCTAGGCCCGCCATGCGATACTCATAGACGAACGGACCGGACTGCACGGATATTGTCACTGACAGGCTCAGTAGGGTGTCAGGATGAGTTTACTCATCGACGTCCCTTTTGGTCAATAGCTGGTGGCCCGTCACGTATTGGCTTATACCTCTGACGTGCTAGTGGTTAAATCCACAGCCATAGTATTGACGAGTCTTTAGAGTCCACCACACTTCCAGTTACTCAAGCTTTCGGGCGAAACGCTGTAGAGGCCGTATGGAGATATGGCAGGGTCCGATCAGATACGTGCGGTATTGCACGGATCAGGATCGGACGGTTTGTACTAGTGGCCGTATGGTTATATGGCAGGGTTCGATCAGATACGTGCGGTATTGCACGGATCAGGATCGAACGGATATTACTAGCCGGCTTTGGTTTAAGCCGGTCCTAGTTTAGTACAGTGTAGATTTTGTCTCATTGCATTTGTATCCGGACGGAATACAGATGCGGGTGTGTATGCACAGTATGGGGGTTTTCCTGTAATTTATTACGGGACCAGTTTTCTGGAGTTGCCAGTTTGCTTTCCGTTCCGGCCGGTTTTCCTTTGTTCTTTCCCGGCCGGACTTTTCTGATGGAGGGGGTTATTTGCAGTTTTGCAAATAACACTTTGGTGGAGGTTTTATTTGTAAGATGATTTATTATGAAAGCATCTTTTCTTTTCAACCATCACTTGATTTGTATTAATGAGATTAGAAAGGATTTGAGGTTGATAAGAAAGATTGTTATGATGATGTTTAGGATATAGTCACCTTTCTACTTTTCCTACACTCACCTTCCTTCTATGGTTATGCTTCATATTCATTCCTCCACCTTATTCTTCTTACTTGATGAAAAATGGAAGAAAGAAAGAGAGAAGAAAAAGAGAGAAGAAAAAGAGAGAAGAAGGAGAGAGCTTCATCTTGATCTTTGAGAGAGTAGCATTCTTGATCTCTTTTCATACTTAGAAAAATGCAAGCACCATTTTTCTTACCTTGTTTCCTCCATCATCCACAAATGGCAACCAACCCCAAAGTGAGACTATAATTCTACACTACACTTCCTACAGCATATCTTGAGCATGTCGAGTTGCCGGCTTCATGCGCGAGTTGCCTCGGTATTGAGGTGGGAGCCCGTAAAAGTACCCGGCTTCGTGGTGCCCTTTCCGACGAGGAGGAGATGGACGGAGATCCCGCGAGGAGATCGGAGTGGAGATGAAGACCGGAGGACTTGGATCGTATGGTATACTTCTCTACCCCCCCTCTAGATAGCTTAGACTAGTTTAATGGTCCGATCCGGTTTTAGTGCGCGGTGGTGCCGTTTTGCCAAGTCCGCAAAAATTTAAAGTTTATCACCGTTTCCGCGTTTGGCCGTCGGATTGACGGCCGGGGCGCCGCCGTGCACTTACAGTTTGGACAAGCTTGCTTGTTGATCTTCTGATCGCTCAATACCTGGGTAGCCGTTACGTCCAGTTAGTACCGCTGACGGCTTGTGGATAAACTGATATGATCATTACCTACTGCTGGCGTATTGACGAGTCTTTAGAGTCTTACATAGAGGTTTCCTGGCTCAAGCAAAACGAAGTAGGGCATATATGTGATATGTGCGGGACCGAAATTAATACGTGTATGTGATACCGTATTCTAATCTTGCGATATATGATATTAGTCGGTTATATGAGATATAGCCGGGTTATTGAATCAAGTGTTGATTCGATAAGTTGATATAAATGATATTAGTCGGTTATATGTAATATAGCCAGATTATTAAATCAAGTGTTGATTTAATAATTAAATATAATTATATATATTTGATATATTAATATATATTAACTAATATTAGCTCACTTAAGAATTTCTTTTCTACTAATATATTTAAATATATATGTGATATATATTAATATAATTAATTTTGTGTCATGCTTGATGATACATTCGACATGGGTGTATGAGACTCATACCAAACTAAAGATAATTTGGGGATTTAATTATTAAGAGATAAATCAAAATTAGGTGGAAATTGGCATGGTTTAGGATGCATGTGGAAGCATGTAGAAATCTTGACTTAGTCCATTAATTTTGTTTTACTCTAGATATTTATTAACCCAACCATTATCTTTAGCCATGGTTAAGTCTCTACAAATATCATTTGTGATATTTTTTCACTCATGGTTTAGATGGTTCACCACTTCATCTTGCTCTTCATCTCATTTTAGCTCTCTAGGTTTTCATGAAGTGAAGAAATAAAGAGAAAAATAATTCTAAAGTGAGCAAAATTTCTACTTCATCAATCTATACCAAACTAGCCATTTAATATAGGTTTACATCACTAATTCTTCAATTAGTGAAGAGCTAGCTTGAGTTAGAGATTCCTCAAGATAGATCATCTTCGGCCTTGAAGATTTTTAAGCAAGCTCGTTCCTTTCGCCTAGTGGAGCCTAAGGAGAGTCTGGGATATCACTACTTGGAGCTAAGGGACCACTACACGGAGGTTTAGAAGTGAATGACCGGTCTACAAAGGTTGTATTCCTATTTCACTTAGTGTAAAAATAGTTTACATGCTTTAAAACCTTAATTCTTTAGTTCGATTCTTGGTTAGTGTTATTTAGCACACTAGATTTTTTAAAATTACATACTCGATGCTTGCTAAAACCTAGTGGTCGTGCTAAGAAACTCCAACACTACCTGTATAGGTCCTCATTCAATTATCATAATTGCCTACATGCAATTACAATAATTGCCTTGAGGACACTATATCCAACTGTAATCACCCTCTTCAAAGAGATGTATCCCAAGACTGATAAGGAGAGGGCCCACATAGGCATTATATCCTACGGTTCGGCGGTAGGATCTATAATGTATGCAATGTTATGTACCAGACCAGATGTATCTTACGCACTCAGCGTGATAAGCCGGTATCGGTCAAACCCAGGGAAGAAGCACTAGATAGCCGTAAAGAACATTCTTAAGTGCCTGTGGAGGACTAAAGAATTGTTCTTAGTATACAGCAATGGAGACCTCCAGGTCGAGGCTTTCACAGACTCTCGCTTCCAGAGTGACAAGGGTGACTCCAAATCCATGGTGGGTTGTGTGTACCCTCAACGGAGGGACAGTCTGTTGGAAAAGTTCCAAACAGGACACTGTAGCAGATTCGACGATGGAGGCTGAGTACATTACTGCTAATGATGCCGCAATAGAGACTGTCTGGATGAGAAAGTTCATTTCTGAACTTCAGATGGTTCCGTCCATTGTTGTTCCAATACCTTTGTATTGCGACAACAACGGGCTATTGCTTTAGCGAAGGAACCAGGGTCTTATCAGAAATCCAGACATCTCTTAAGACGGTATCACCTGATCAGGGATATCGTGGATCGCCAAGAGATCGAGGTGCAAATAGTGGATACGGAGAACAGCACCGCAGATTCATTCACTAAGGCCATCCCTTAAAAACAGTTCGAGAGGCTATTCGAGATGTTGGGTATTCGATACGTCAACGACTGGTTTTAGCGTAGACAATGGGTAGTCGATACGCCAATAAAAGGCCTTAATGCAAATAGGAGACTGTTAGGATATATATATAACCTAGAGGCCTTTTATTGTATACGATGCTGGGGATATATATGTGTTGGGTTACGGCAGCGCCCCGGCCATCAAACCGTTGCCAAATGCGGAACAAAAATTTACAAAACTGGCGCTACCACAACCCGATGCCCGGATCTTCCCTAAACCCTATACTAGTAAACATATAATGAGGAGTTAGATGGTTATACCGAATGAACCAAGTCTTTCGGGTCTTCAACCATCATCCCAAGTTTCTAGTGGTCGCGGATCGAATTTGGTTGCCGGTCTTCTCCCATCTACGATGATCCACCCGAGGGAAACGGCGCAAGCTTCAGTCTCGCTAAGCGAGACAACCGACGCTCCAAGGTTGCTAACAATAGAGAGTGGAGGTGTAGGATTATCTCACTATAATTTTCTCTCATCACTAATGCTCAAAAGAGCAACTCAAGAAGAAGAAGAAGGAGGTGAGGAAAACAATGGCATGAACAACCATAGAAATGGATAAGTGTTTTCTCCAAGTGAGAATGAGCAAGTCAAGAAAACCAAGTGAATGATCAAGTCAAGAAAATCAAGCATGGTATGTAAAGAATATGTGGCTACAATAATTTCAACCATGAAAATATCTCCTCATTTTCTATTAAACAAATCCATGCCATACGTCTCTACATGCCATGTCCATGCCCATGCCAACTCATCCCTCCACCTCATTTCCAAAATGATTTTCTAAAAGGAAAATCTAATAATGAGGTGGCCATCTTCTAGAAGAAATTCCGTATAAATACGGAATACTACCCGATACACGTATCGAAATACATTTACGCGTATTCGTACAAAAATATGAAAAGCCAAGAGAGAAAATGAATAGTGAACAATAATACTAGAATATATATATATACATATATAAATTATTAAATCAAAACCTGATTTAATAATCCGGCTCAGTCCTAAGCCGCTAGTATTATCAACCGTCCGATTAAAGTCTGTGCAGCCTGTACACATATTTAATCGGACACCTGTATGTACCAACATACGTCATCTACACCATATCTCCTGAACCGTGAAAACCCTCTGTGTGGGACTCTAAAGACTCGTCAATACGCTGGCAGTGGGTTTAACCACAAGCACGTCAGCGGTACTAGCTGTACGTAACGGCTACTCAGGTATTGAGCGAAAGGAAGGCCGACGAGCAAACTCATCCGTACCCCTACTGAGCCTGACAATGACAATCTCCGTACAGTCCGGTCTGTTTGTCTAAGAGTATTGCATATCGGGTTAGGAGGTGGATAACGTCAGACCTCTAATAACGCGATAATTCATGTCGGTATGAAACCCATCACCACCTGAGAAACTACCGATCCTAGGTCAGTAATTCTCAACTATCTTGGCCAAGGATTTCTAGTGATGGCCACCCGTGTACTGCGCGACATCAACCCCCAATACAGGGAGAGACAAATCCCCGACAATCCACTCACTGCCTCCATGTGGCTCGGGACTGTACCCAACTAAAACCTGTTTGCACGACTCCTTTAAGCCGTAGTAGGATAGTAATCAAAGTACAGTGGGAACTCATACGAGACAAATGACGATCTCAGGTCGACAGACTAAGCTGTACTCATGTCACCTGGGAACTACAACATGACAATAGGTATAATACCATCTAGCATGTTCCCGACAAGTCCGTCCAGTGTACTCATAACCCAATGAGCACCTGTATACTTTCTTAGGTGACTGACTGACACCAATGGCTTGTGAGACCGGCCACCGCCCCTCGTCAGGGTCTGGATAAGTATACACTAGTCTACTCCGGAGTATCGATGCCCAGTCCCGATACTCCTACGATTAGGGACATTTAAGGATGTGCTTATAGACCACCCAGCTCCCACGTATATGATCATGATCATAAAGCTGGTAGTCAAGTAAGAATTCTATGGGCTCTATCAACATGTAATAGTGATCTGTAATACCACCTGAAGCATGCACATGATGATAAAGACAAACCAGATAGCAAACTATCATCTCGAGAAAGACTGTTCTACCGGTATAGGTCCTCCCTCAATCATCATAATCACCTGCCCGCGACTATGATAATTGCCTTGAGTGCACTATAGCCAACAATAAGTACATGACAATCTTGCTCGATATGATAGTATGCTATTTGGTTTGTCTTTATCTTAACATGTGTATATGTTATACTTATTATTTTATAACGCTAATACATGTTGATAAAGCCTATAGGATTCTTGCTTGACTACCAGCGTTGTGATGGTAATCATACTAATGGGGGCTGTGTAGTCTATAAGCACATCCTTAAAATTGTCTCTAGTCGTGGGATTATCGAGACTGAGTATACTCCAGAGTAGACTAGTATATATGTTTCTTATTCCCGTCAGGAAAGATGGCCAGTCCTACATCCATTGGTGTATGGCACCAAAGATAGTATACATGTGCTCATTAAGTTATGAGTTACACTGGACAGGCTCGTCGGGAGTTGCTGGATGGTACTCTACCTAACATCAAATAGCAGCACTCAGGTGACATAAATACATGTTAGTCCGTCGACCTGAAATCGTCATTTGTCTTGTGTGGGTTCCCATTGTGCTTTGATTACTACCTTACCACGGCTCTACTGAGTCGTGCAAACGGATTTTAGTTGGGTACAGTTCCGAACCACGAAGACAGTGAGCGATTGTTGGGGATTTGTCTCTCCTGGTATAAGGAGTTGATGTCGCGGTGTGTATGGTTGGCCGAAACCATAAGACTCTAGCCACGGTAGTTGAGATTTATTGATAGTTTGATCAGTAATTTCTCGGATGGTCTTGAGCCACATCGACACGACTTATCAGGTTATTAGGGGTCTGTCGTTTTCCATCACCTAGACTTGATATGCGATACTCTCTGACGAACAGACCGAACTGTATGGAGATTGTCACAGTTAGGCTCAGTAGGGATACAGACGAGTTTGCTTGTCAGCCTTCCTTTCGACAAATACCTGGATAGCCGTTACATATAACTAGTTCCACCGAAGTGTTTGTGGTTAAATCTACTGCCAGCGTATTGTCGAGTCTTCAGAGTCCCACACGGAGGGTTTCCTGATTCAGGCGAAACGGTGTAGTATGCGTATTTTGATACGCTTGGGTGTTCAATAAAACACGTGTATTATTTTGGTAATACTAGTAAGTTTGAAAGATAGCCAGATATGGAACTAGTATTATTTTGCTCTCTTTTAGGTATTTGTATTTTAATACGAATACGGTATTTATACGAATATATGTATTTGTATGAATACGAGTATTCGTGTCTTGATAAAAAAATACATGTATTTCTTTCTTAATATGAATACGCGTATTTTGTATTTTCGATACAAATACGGTATTCTTATTTTGGTAGAAATACGGGTATACGTATTTATTATAAATACGGGTTATTTTGGTATACTTGATTATATATATACATATATATTTATGTATCTGTATATATGTACCAGGTGAGGTAGCCTCACTTATCTTCTCTTCTAGTTGCGTGTGGGCTTGTGACTCACACTAGTGAGTCACAAACCCACCCACTTTTTATTATATTTTATTATATGAAGAGATAAAAAATGGAGAGGGTAAGATAATTATCGTTATCTCTTTGTAGCCATTTTCTCTAGTTCATCTACTTTCTCATTTTCTTTCTAGAGTTTTGAGAAAAAGAAAGAGAGCATCTTTGCACAAATACTACACCTCTAAGTATCAAGACTTAGCAAATCTTGATCTTTAGTTGCTTCTTTACTTATTACTAGAAGCTAGAGCTTGAACCGGCATTCTCGGGTGGATCATTTTTGACGTAAGGAGACGAACTTGCAAGCTCCATCCTATAACCCTAGGAGCTTAAGAACAGGACCATAAAAGACCCGAAAGACACGACATCAAAGGTTGGAGTTCTTAACATAGTAGATAATTTCTTTTAGTTTTAGTTAGTTTAGTATTTGGATTCGATTTCTAGGGTTATAGTTTGTAGTGCTCAAGTAAAAATTAAAGTTTTTGATTCCGCAAACGCCGTAGTCGTCACGGCACGAGCACTGTGAACTTACACTGGGAAGGTATTCAATATAGTAGAGTCCATTTTGTTCATGCCTCTTATCAATCCGTTGTTCCGTCACGAGTCTTGGTTAGGGGTGTGTGATGGGAAGATTTTGTACCACAAAGTGGGATGGATAAATGGTTACGGAGCAATTAGAATTATTTGTAAGTTGACGAATAGAAATCAAGTTTTGTTTTAAAGATGGTACAATTAAATCATTTTTTAGGTGTAAAGATAAAATAAGTGATAAATCAAAAGAGCCAGAAACATATGTGGTATTACCATCAGCCATGGAGATCAATTTGTGAGGACTAGAAATAAGATCAGACGGTCCATCACGACACATATGATGTGAGGCGCCAGAATCAGCAACCCATAAATTAGAATAAGAAAGGAACGATATACCTGAGAGTAGAAATATTGGCAGGGGCTATAGAGGAGAGGAGACGGCATAACTGGCTCCACTCATCACTGGATAAAGGTAAATTGCCGGCAGAAGAGGTAGATCAAGCAGTAGCAATTGCTGTGGATGTCTGACAGGCTGTAAGAGTATCATCCGGATAGCCATATTTCTCCCAACACCAGTCTACACGATAATTAGTGCCGCTGTAATAAGAATAATAAAGGCCGGTACGACCATGACCACGTCCACAGGAACCATAATCACGAGCAGTAATAGAGGGATGACCATGCGACACCCCACGACCATCAGAGATTGAATCAGAATTCATGATGAATGGCGCAAAAGTAAATCACGAGAGAGAATCAGATCGAAACACAAACTCCGATGAAGGCAAAACTTCGATAACACGGTCGATATCACAATCAACACACCAAAAAATAGCCAATTTGGACGAAAACATCTTTAAAGAAATCCCCTTCAAACTTCTAAACTCAGCAATTCTGAAAGCAAATCAGCCAAGAAAACTCCCCAATCGAACAAGAAATCATGAGCCTGGGTCAAATCTGAAGAGAAACTCAGCACATCGACGGCGACATGATTTTTAAGCATAGAGAGGACTATATAGAGATATTATGGGCTGGAAGTGATTTTGTAGGTGCTGCAGAGGGCTAAAGGAGACGGTGGAAGAGGTCTGGGGGTTGCTGCGAAGGTGCTAGAAGGCTGGAGGGTAGAAGTCGAAGCCGTGGAGGTTGGGGAAAGGGTCTGCAGCGGCGGCGAGGGGGGATCTGGGCTGAGGTCAGTTTCGAAGGGGGAGACAAAGGCTAGCGAAGGGTTTTGAAGGTGCTGTGGTCGGCGTCGAAGGGGGATCAGGGCCGTGTTGCGTTTCGAAGGGGGAGACAAGGGCTAGGAAAGGTTTTCGAAGGTGTTGTGGTGCGAGGGCAAGGAAAGCGACGAGGATGAGGGAGGAGTCGGCGGGGAGAAATTAGGGTTAGGGATTCTTTTCCCTCAATTATTTTCAGTGCTCTGATACCATGAAAATAATCAAGATAAAAATGCTTTATTGGCTTGATTAGAATAAGAGTTTATACAATCTATATATAGAGATCACCTGTCTATCTCAACAAATCAACTAACTAACTAACACAATAACCAATTATACTCATAACTAATATATAATAACAATTTATATATTCATGACACCAAGAAAGCTCATTTATCCTTTTATTAATCGACAAGTGTGGCTCCTGTCGATTAAATTTAAAATAGAAGCTAGATTAAAATTGTTAAAAATCTCTGTTGATTGCGATATGAGATGGATAATTTTGATCCCAAAAATATTTGTCCAATTACCTTGGTATTGGGTGTCAAATATGACCTTCCAATACCAATATATACCGAGATTTTAACCAATTTAGAATGCAGTTTATTGTTTATACAAAATTCGTCATTACTATTTATCTGCAAAATCTTCTCTAGACATCATTAATTATTGAAAATATGTTAAAAAGTTTCTATTACTGAAAATGTACTTCTTTTGGTTTCTCACACATCACGTAATTTTTGTACATTTTATTTCTTCTCGTTCATAGGTCAGAATTGTTCAGAAATGTCGAGAACTTGGTATTGGTGACGGGGGATTCTATAGACCGGGTTACGAAGATGGTGCGAAGTTACGTTTGCATATGATGTGCCTTGGAAAGAATTGGGATCCAGAATCAAGAAAATATGAAGACAAGCGCCCATTTGACGAAGCTACACCACCTAACATTCCTGAAGAATTTAGAAAATTGGTTGACGGCGCTCTTAAAGCTTCTCATGACATAATAAGCCAAAAGAATAAACAAATTACTGCTGGAGAAGAACTTCCACATATGTCACCCGATATATGCATCGTCAATTTCTACACTAGCGATGGAAGACTTGGCCTACATCAAGTAACATTTTTTAACCTGCATCTTTTAATTATTTTTGTAAAAAAATTATTGTGTATTTTTCTTTCGAATTAGAAACAGCTGGATAAATACCTAGTGGTTGGGCACATTTATAATTTTCCATGTAATTTTCCTACCGAAAGCAAGCCATACCTGTATCTTATGAGAAAAGATGGGCGTGAATCCTTAAACGATTCAATTTCTAAAAGGGGTAAATTGTACCAAACCCCATCCTCCTTTTGGGGTTATTAAGCTCAATGAACTTTAAGAATGCTATAAAACCCCACTGAACTACTAATATTGTATGAAATTGTTAGTTTGATTGACTCGTGCATGCCGCAATTAGACCGAGTAACCCCAAAATGTTTTACGGATAGATTGAATAGATTGAAAATGAACGAATATGATATTTTTTTGACAAAAATACCTTTCAATTATTTTACGTTAATATCCTTCAATGGGGTTTTATAACATTTTTAAAGTTCAATGGGGTTATCTCAAAAACCTCAAAAAGTGGATGGGGTATAGTAAAATTTACCCTTTTCTAAATGTTCAACATGACACACTAATTGATTTGCAACCTATATTGCATGGATTCGTTGTCGTGACATATTCGTTTTTGAACTGTACCCCTATCAGATTCTTTTTAATTCATCTAGGATACTTGTGGAATTCTTTTTGACATATCCTAAAATTAGTTTTGTATTAGATTTATCAACATGTCTTAATGGCCAAGATACCAAGAATCTTTGCATCAACACTAACAATTTTTTGTGTTCTTAGCTTAGATTTGCTGAAATGATAATCTTCTGTTATAATGTATATATACTTAAACAAGAAATAATTAATTTTGATAAATTTGAATCTGATATCTGAATCGTATCGTGTTTTGTATCAATATCTGAATCCTGCTCCTTCAATTACAACAACATAATATGTGGTCATCATGCAGGACAGAGATGAGAGTGAAGAGAGCCTTCATAAAGGACTACCCGTTGTTTCATTCTCGATAGGAGACTCTGCAGAGTTTTTATATGGAAATACAAGGGATGAGAATGTGGCTAAAAAAGTTTTGCTTGAATCTGGTGATGTTCTGATATTTGGTGGTAAATCTAGGCGGATATTTCACGGAGTGCCATGCATTAATCAAAACACTGCTCCCAAGCGACTTATTGAGGAGACCAATCTAAGGCCAGGACGTCTTAATTTGACTTTCAGAAAATATTAGCATGGTTAAGACTCCTAACTCATTTTCTACTCGTACTATTTTGAGTGTAGCTTTCATTTGTCTTATATATTGTCGTGTGCAGTAATATTATTGTTGGTACTGTTTTTGTTAGAACATTCGATATTATGTGATTGTGTCACTTGATATTATGCGAAATGTGCATATGAATGGTTATTATTCTCTAGTACAAATGATTTGAATTTAAACCATCCTTTGTAATTTAGAAAAGTAATGAGAGTGATGACATAGCTAGAGAACATGTCATTGCATTGGTCATCTAGAGTGATGCATAATACTTCAAGACATACACGATTTACCAGTATTAATAGTTGCTTAATTTTGAACAGAAAGTCCCTTTGTCTCAATGGAAAGGTACCTAATTAAACTATATTTGATGGATAATTACACCAAGAAAGGCATGCTTCAACTATTGGGAAGTGCTGCATCTACTCAAAAATTCCAAATCAAAAGCAAAATGGAAATGGCACGCGCAAAAAGGACTTAAAGAGAATAGATATTAGTGGATGTAGATGAGCGTTCTTGTCTCTTCATTTTTTTTAATGGAACTTGTTTTATGATGTATATACATTATTGTTATGTACGTAAAAATGTAAAATAATTAAACACAGCAGTTCTCAAGTAGGATACACATACTCAAGTAACACAACTACATAAACAAAATATTAGTATTAGTGTATTTTGATCTTTTCAATGACATCCATTCATATTGCTGTATGCATTATTACTATCATATAAATCAATATTGTTGTAGTATCATCTGCGTGCCCTTTAAGAATTGCTGTCTTGGCTCTGTGATTTGTCTGTATTCCGTTTCCGTGTCTTGGCTTCTTAGTTTGCACCATAGCAGTTGCGACTATGGACTATCTCAAAGTTGTTCTTTCTCCATGAAAATGATATATGAGACTGAAATCGTATTTTTGTTATAGTTCTCCATTACAGAGTCATATTACTTATTGCAAACTTGTTATTTGCGGAACATGCGTATCAAGATCAGAAGATGTTTTGATAGTGTTTACTCTTTTTAACATTTTTTTAATAGACAAAGCATCTAGCTTTATCTCATTCTGAAGTGTTTATTCATTTTAGTAATGCTTCTTTGTTGTTATACGGCATCTAATCTAGCCTTCAAATTTTTTTTTTTTGGTTATTGAGATGTGCTAAAACCAAATTCATACCCCATTCTCTCTTACTCCTTGATTAATAAATTAGGCTTGCAGGAGTTTTAAATGTCACTCGTGTCCCTTTTTATTTTGATATCTTATCCGTTAAGGCCATATCGATCACGGAAGCTCCAATCCTCCATTATTGTGTTCTTTTCATAAATAGAAATGTATCTTTATGATATCAAGCTTATAAAATTGCATATATGAAAATAAAATAGCAGCGATATAATTTTTAAACCAACTCTCATTATGGTGGTTCTTATTTACCCTGGAATAATATTGGAATTTCTCATTTGCTTCATCTACGACAAAGAGCATTAAACCATTTCAACCATTCAGGCGTTTTCTACTTATAGTTGAATGTTTAGTTCCTGTTGTGTGTTCATTCGTCATCTCTGAAACTTCTTATAAGGAAGTGTTTTCTTTTCATAATAGACAAAGCATCGAGCTTTATCCCATTCTGAAGTGTTTATTCATTTTAGTAATGCTTCTTTGTTGTTATACGGCATCTAATCTAGCCATAAACATTTTTTATTTTTTTGTTATTGAGATGTGCTAAAACCAAATTCATACCCCATTCTCTCTTACTCCTTGATTAATAAATTAGGCATGCTGGAGTTTTAAATGTCACTTGTGTCCCTTTTTATTTTGATATCTTATCCGGTAAGGCCATATCGATCACGGAAGCCTCAATCCTCCATTATTGTGTTCTTTTCATAAATAGAAATGTATCTTTATGATATCAAAGCTTATAAAATTGCATATATGAAAATAAAATAGCAGCGATATAATTTTTAAACCAACTCTCATTATGGTTCTTATTTACCCTGGAATAATATTGGAATTTCTCATTTGCTTCATCTATGACAAAGAGCATTAAACCATTTCAACCATTCAGGCGTTTTCTACTTATAGTTGAATGTTTAGTTCCTGTTCTTGTGTGTTCATTCGGCATCTCTGAAACTTCTTATAAGGAAGTGTTTTCTTTTCATATCGAGAGAACTTCGGTTAATTGCTCATCACTATTGTTCACATTATCTCTTTATAGAATTTATTGCTCACATTATCTCTATACAGAATTTAACTGTCTTCAATTTGCACATGTTATTGCTAAAAGTTTAAGTCAATTAAACCAATAACATTTCTGTTATGTTGCAAAAATATATTAACTAATTTGCAGAACCTTTTTGGAGGAATTTTGAACACATTTTGCTTGTTGCAATGACTTGCTAAGCACCATGTTCTTCAAATTGTAGAAGTCTGTCCAGGTTCAATGAATCTACTATCTTGAAATATTTGATCTAATGGTGTCTGACTCGCTTTAGAATTAACTTCTATAGGCTGTCTTCTTTGATAACTTTTTGTTAGAGTTTGTCATCTGCATTATAGATTTTATGTTTTGCATTGTTTCTCCATGTATCCTAGCCTGACTTCTTCGATGTGCTCTGTGGTTCTTAGAGCATTGTTTAGCTTGATATTTTGTGATTTGTTGAATTGCATACACATGGTTATTTCTTTAGTACAAATGTCATGTTTTTTAGCTATCCTTTGTACTGTAAGTTATGACATTACTACTAACAAACAATAAACATATATCTTTCATTGTATTTGTATAATTTGCAATCTAGAGCGATGCATACTCGGAATGTTATCAACATACATGGTTTACAAGTATCGACGGTTGCTTAAATTTCAAAGTCTTGGCTGGTTTTAATGGAAAAGACCCCTATGTCTTATTGAAAAGGTAATCAAAGTAATGCTGCAAGATTTTAAATTACTCCATCTATACAAACGTTCCAAATTAAAAGTAAAACGAAACAATGTTCGGGTCGTGAAGGGGCCTGAAAGGGATTAGGAATTGAATACTGAAATGAGTTAATGAATGTAGTGGAGGATAGTTGTGTCTTCTGTTAGACTATTTCCATAACAAGCTGTTGAATACACTATTATTATATAAATTAAATAGTAAAACACAACGATCCTAAAGTAGGACACGGACTTTAGAGCAGTCTTTATTACAGATAAATTAATAGTGTTTACCTTGCTACTATAGAATTGATAAAACACATCAATTTATAGGACACACAAACAACTACGTTAATTCATTTTCAATTTTGCTCTATTTTTTCTGTCATCAATTTCTACTGCTGCTGCTGCTGCTGCTGCTGTTATGCAGATGCAGCAGCAGCAGCAACAATCTATTATTCCAAATTTTTAGGGTTAGCTATATAAATTCTTTATTTCAGTCTGCTCTGGTATACTATATTAATTTATATAAATCAATTCTTATTCAGTCGTGTCTGTGTGTACTACTTCAGAAGTGTTAGTCTTCATTTCTGAGTCATTTCTATGCCTCGAATCCATGTCTTTGCTTCTTAATGTGCATCTTATCAATTTTGAGCATCTCAATTTGTGAATAGTAATAATGTTTAGTTGATTTGTTGACGGCCCCAACGAGCACGGAAGCTCCATTATCCGTTCATTAAAATAATGGATATTTTTCTTTATGAATATCATACTTATAAATATTGCATTCATGAAAAACTAGTGGCTGATATAATTATTTCAACCTACTCTCATTATGATTTTTCATAGATGACCTGTGATGACAATGGAAAGTGCTTCTATTTATATTTTCTAAACAAGTATTGTTGGTTTATTGGATGGTATACCTTGTAAATTGTGCTTTCTATATTCTCCTGACCCCTGACTCTGAATGCCTGAGATCTTAATTTCATATTCTTGATACTAATTATGCGTGCGCGTGCACAAACAAATAATCTAAAAGAGATTAAAGTATCATTTGGTTCATCTTTGAGAAAGAGTTGTAATTCATTTCAGCCATTTGCAGTCCTCTTTTACCTTTCGTCAAATGCGCACTTCCTATTATAATTCTTGTATGGAAATGATTTTGTTTTTATCGAAAGAACTCTGATTTGATTGCTCATCAGCATTTGTTAACATTATCTCTATATATAGGATGACGTGTTTTGCTAAAGTTTACGCCTGATGTTTCACATTATTAATACTAGTTTATTGCTCGTGCGATGCATGTAAAGAAAATTAAAATTTAGGTATAGAAAAGTTCGATGTAAAAAAAAAAGAAATGTACATACCTAGATTATCATTACTATTGTTTTTGGGTTGTATAAAATTAATTTTTGGTGATGTAGAAACTCTAGATGATGATTTGGCTCCTTGTTTGAAGTTTGAATTTGTATACTGAGTTAGTAAAGAAACCTTGTCTTTTATTGTTTTGGTCATCTTAAGATGACATGGCATGCACACATTCATTATAACTTGCTATATATATTTTTTCTTCTCTTTTTTTTTGTTGTACCCTCTCAAAATCAGACCTATTTATTTTCTACAAATTAATTTGGCCTTTGGGAGTTGTCATTATAATTGTATAGAGATAAGCTTCTGTATATTACATTACTGTCTTCAAGTTGCACATACAGAATCCTACTGCTAAAAGTTTAAGTTATCCAAACCAATAATTCTTCTTTTATGTTGCAAAAACACATCAAACAGAAACAAAGGAATCATGATCACATTGTTGGTAGTTGCTTAATGACCTATTAAGCACTTAGTGAATGCAACAACAAAAGTATGTTCAGGTTCAATGAATCTACAACCTTGAAATATTTTTTTCTAATCATGTCCGTGTCGTCGCAGCACAAAATTCGAAAAGCAGATGATCAGTTTGGTACACATGGGTCACACCAAAAACTCTTATCATACCTAGGTAATGTATCTTTATTATTTTAATATTTTCTTTCGAAAATATATTATTAATGCGCTGTCGAAACAATAACCACAAGAGCATTTGGATTTGGAAATTTTCTTAAATGTGATCTTAATAATCCCCTGTCAGCATATTCTGCAGATATCATAGTTTAGTCTCATATGAGTCAGCAGCGAGAGTACAATTTGACAAGAGTTGGTTGCCGTTCGTTTTCGCTGAGAGGGTTATAATGAAGCTATTGAGATGGGCCAACTGCTAAGCTTTTGTTGCAGCGACGAGAACTCTGCATTCTGAATTGGACATAACTTTGAGTTATAGCTTTTATTGAGTGTGTTAGCTTTGGTGTTACTGAAAGTAATACTTATAGTTTCTTATCAGTTTTAAAGTTTGCTAACTGGAACTCAAGTGTATGAGAAGTGTCACTGTGTGCAGTATGAAATGAACACACAAACAGTTTGCAGGGACATGCTTTGTTTCAGAGCAATCAATGCGGGTATTACATAGCAGAACCTTTGATTATTTATAATTTTTTAAAGTATTTAAGTATAATCACAAGCAGGTTGTTTGCCTTGTTGTATTATTATATTTATTTATTAATCTTTTTCATTATATATATATATATATATATATATATATATATATATATATATATATATATTCCAAGTGGTCTCAGTTTAAGTAAGGGCAGATATGCTTCCTTTTGTTAATAAATAGTTTGGCTTTCTTTTCTATTGTCTCTATCATGTTGGATGCATGTCTGACACTTATGATCTTATTATAATAAAATTTGACTCATCAAAAGAGTTCATTTGATTACATGTTCCACTACATGACCATTGGAGTTTACTTTTATGATTTTTGTTGCTTCCAATAATTCTCTCATGCATTACTGTTGCTCCTTTGGACAAGGCTTTTAGCAAAGGAGGGTGGATTGAGTGGAAACATTTTGTGCAGAATGGAAGTTTACTTCCTTCAACTTGAGCTAATGCCGCAAAATGGGATTTTGAAAGATTATTTCAACAGCTTTGTGTGTAATTTCATGGTTCCAATATTGAAGCCATTGAGATTAGTTTAAATCTAATTAGTTAGATATTATAGATAGGATTAAGATATATATCTTATTTAAATATAGCTTTAGAGCTAAATTTAAATAAAAGGAAATATTCTATTAGATAAGGATAAAGGAATTTATGGTATTTTAATCTAAGTAGGAGAAGAATTATTCTGTGTTATAAATAGGGAGATGCTTTCATTAAGGAGAATTGGCATGGCACGACAAAGAGGCAAAGCCCATACGGGCAAAAGGGCAAAAGGCACAACAAGGCGAAGGGACACAACAAAGGCTAAGGCAACAGAGATGTAGTGTCTAGGTTTATGAGGGTTGTAACTCCTCTCTCTTGATGTGAGATCAAGAGAGAGGAGATGAGATGATGTGAGAGAAATTTGAGATGTGTAAGATATTATAAATTTTATCTTCATCGAAAGATTAAGGTTCTAATCTAAATTTGAGAGATGATATTTATTTTAGATGATCAAATCAAGGAGAAAATAAAGTGCTGGATGGGTGTACCTTTTTTTATATCAATAGAATTCTCATGTTTGCCTCGTGGATTAGGCCGATCTGTCGAACCATGTGAAAACCTTTGTGTTGATTCTTCTCTTATGGATCGCTCTCTTTCGTGCTTGAATGTCAAAGACAGGATTTCCCCCCTCGAAGATAGGTATCGGAGAAGGGAGGAAATTCCCAACAAGTGGTATCAGAGCTCATGGTGTTCGATCGAAATTTAAAGTTCGCGAAGTAGCGGTATATGTGGTGTCAAGTCGGAGCAGCAGAGGCATCATAAAGAAGAAGATTTGATCCGACAGAGTGTCAGATTGGCGATTGGCGAAATTAGATCGGTCAAGAAGATACCGGTGGAGATGTTTGGAGACCGAATCTTGTATGAGACAATCGATATGATATCAAGTCGGAGCGGCGGAGGCATCATTAAGGAAGAATGAGAAGATAAAGATGAGCCATACTTATTGTATACATATACATAAGTATTTGTATATATAAATATATATACAAATACACTAATACAAGTATATACTACAAATATATACACTCGTATTCATATCAAAATACGAATACTGTATTCGTATAAAAATATGAATACCCGTATTTGTACTAAGATACGAATACCCGTATTTGTATCAGGACACAAATATATGTATTTATACAAACATTCGTATTCGTATAAATACCGTATTCTGTCAAAATACGAATACCAAAAAGAGAGAGACTAAAATGAGATATATAATATTAGCTCACATTTAATCCAAAATATGATAACCTGGCTATCTTTCAAACCGGCTAGTATTAACAAACTGTCTGATTAAAAGTACGTGTACAAAAACACGTGTTTTAATCGAATCAAGTACGTATCTAAACACGCACACCACATCATTTCGTACGAGCTGAGAAACCATCTGTGTGGGACTCTAAAGACTTGACAATACGCTTACAGTGAGTTTAACCATAAGCACGTCAGTGGTACTAGCTATACGTAATGGCTACCTAGGTATTGAACGAAAGGAAGGCCGACAAGCAAACTTGTCCGTATCCCTACTGAGCCTAAAAGTGACAGTTTCCGTACAGTCTGGTCTGTTCGTCTAAGAGTATCGTATATTGGGTCTAGAGGGGTGGATAAAGCCAGTCCCCTAATAACGCGATAAGTCGTATCGGTGTGAAGCCCATCGCTCACTGAGAAACTACTGATCCAAATCAGTAATTCTCATCCACCTTGTCCAAGGATTTCTGGTGATGGCCACCCGTGCACAACGCGACATCTACCCCCAATACCAAGAGAGACGAATCCCCGACAATCCGCCCACTACCTTCATGTGGCTCGGGACTGTACCAACTAAAACCAGTTTGCATAACTCAGTAGAGCCGTGGTAGGGTAATAATCAAAGTACAGTGGGGACTCACAAAAAACAAATGACGATCTCAAGTCGACAGACTATCCTGTACTCATGTCACCAGAAAACTGCTACCTGACTATAGGTATAATACCATCTAGTATGTTTCCGGCGAGTCTGTCCAGTGTAACTCATAACCCGATGAGCACCTGTAAACTATCTTTGGTGACTAACTGACACTAAAGACTGTGAGACCCGCCATCGCCCCCGTCGGGGTCAAGAAACGTATATACTAGTCTACTCTGGAATATCGATGCCCAATCTCGGTATTCCCACGACTAGAGACATTTAAGAATTTGCTTATAGACTACACAGTTCTTACAAATGCGATCTCCACAATAACCCTGGTAGTCAAGCATATATCCTAACAGCTCTATTAACATGTAATAGTGATCCGTAATACAACATAATACAAGTACATAATGATAGAGATGAACCAGATAGCATATTATCATCTCGAGTAAGACTGTTCTACCCGTATAGGTCCTCCCTCAATCATCATAATCGCCTGCCTGCGATTACAATAATTGCCTTGAGGGCACTATAGCCAATAGTTGAGACGATCCACCTCCATCTTCCAGTGACCTGACCATACTCCCAAACTCGTCCAGTATGGCCTGCCGGATGTTCTCGGCGTTTGTCTGCCTCTGCTCCAGGATCTCCGCCGTAAGCGTCTGCAGCTGCTGTAAGTCCATGATGCACACCCCATGGCGGGGAGGCGGAATACTTTAAAAACGGTTTTCTCACATCAAAAGAAACTAGTTTTTGCTTAGCATCATGAACTTTTTCCCACTTTAGGATCTTTATTAAGCCTTATCTAACAAAATTAAACTAAGAGAGAGAGTTAACTACTATGTAAAGGAGTTATACCCTCGTTCCTAGTCCTTCAGGTCTTCAAGTTGCTCCTTGCTCCTTGGTTCAAGCTCCTTGTTCTTGATCTCCTTTCTTTGGCTTCTTCTAGGGTTTTGGATGAGTTCGGTTGCCGGTCTCCTTTGCGTCAAAGATGGATCCACCCGAGGTGCCTACGATCAAGCTCCAACCTCCATGAGATACCTTAGTGATCTTACTTGCTAGGAGAGATAACTAAGGGGATGTAGAGAGTGTGTGTATTGAACTAGTTGATCTCAAAACACATTGATTTGCAACACATGCAAGTGTATGAGTTTCATGAAGAAGGAGAGAAGAAAAACGTAGGAGAGAGAGAACATTTGTGAGAATGAATGAGAAAATGAGCTAAGAGAATGGCTAAGTATTTTCACAATAAGTCAACCATGGAATTATTTAATCAAATAAAATGCAACCTTACTTGAATAGTAATTCCAAAGTGAATAAATAAATCCATAGCCATGCTTTCAACCCATGCTTCATAACTCTCCTAATTCCACCTCATTAATCCTTTAATGAAAAAGAATAAAACTATAATGAGGTGTCTCATTCTAGAAGGTCAAACTTGTGAATTTACAAGAATGCCCTTTTCCGTATTTTCATACCCGTATCCGTATTCCGAAAAATACGGATACACTGAGATCAGTATAATCCAATACTACAATACTAGTATCCGGCTTAAACCAAAGCTTACCAGTATTATCCGTCTGATCGTCATTCGAGTAGCCAGTACACGAATGCGATCGAAACCCTGCCGTAAGACCATACGACATCTACATCGTCTCGCCTGATCCAGGGAAACCCTCTGTGTGGGACTCTAAAGACTCGACAGTACGCTGGCAGTGGGTTTAACCACAAGTTCGTCAGTGGCACTAGCTGTACGTAACGGCAACCCAGGTACGTGTCGAAAAGGAGGCCGATGAGCGAACTCGTCCGTAACCCTTACTGAGCCTGTCCGTGACAATATCCGTGCAGTCCGGTCTGTTCGTCTGAGAGTATCGCATGTATGGTCTAGGGAGGTGGTGAACGTCAGACCCCTAACAACCGTATAAGTCGTGCCGGTGTGGCTCAAGACCATCCGAGAATCTACTGATCAGTCCACCAGTAATTCTCAATCAGCCCTGGCCAGGGACTTATGGTAATGACCAACCGATCACAGTGCGATATCGACTCCCTATACCGAGAGAGACGAATCCCTAACAGTCGCTCACTGCCTCCATGTGGCTCGGGACTGTACCCAACTAAAACCTGTTTGCACGACTTCTTTGAGCAGTGGCAGGATAGTAATCAAAGCACTGTAGGAACTCACACGAGACAAATGACGACCTTAAGTCAACAGACTATCTGCACACATATCACCTGAGAACTGCTATCTGACGTTAGGTATAATACCATCCAGTCAGTTCTCGGCGAGTCCTGTCCGGTGTACTCACACTCAGTGAGCATCTGTATACAATCTTAGGTGCACATCATCAATGGTTGCGGGACCAATCCATCGCCCCTCGTCAGGGTCTAGATATGTATACACTAGTCTACTCTGGAGCATCGATGCCCAGTCTCGATACTCCTGCGACCAGGGACATTTAAGGATGTGCCTATTGACTATCCAGCTCCCACAAGTATGACTGCCATCACAATGCCGGTAGTCAGGCAAATACCCTATGGGCTTTATCAACATGTATATAAATACAAAGTAAAATATATCACACGTTAAGATAAAGACAAACCAAATAGCGTACTATCATATCAAGCAAGATTGTCATGTACATACATATCCCTAGCATCCTATACAATGAAGGCCTCTAGGACATATATATCCAACAATCTCCCACTTGTACTAAGGCCTATAATTGGCGCAATGAGTACCCACTGTCTGTACTAGATCCAGTTGCTGGCGTACCGCATGCCCAACATCTCAAACAGCCTCTCGAACTGGACTTGAAGGATGGCCTCAGTGAATGGATCTGCCGTGTTGTCTTTTGTGTCCACTTTTCGCACCTCGATCTCCCGACGATCCACGATCTCCCTGATCTGGTGATACCGCCTCAAGATATGCCTGGATTTCTGATGGGACCTTGGTTCCTTCGCTAATGCTACAGCCCCATTGTTATCACAATACAAAGGTATTGGATTGGCAATGGACGGAACCACCTGAAGTTCAGAGATGAACTTCTTCATCCAGACAGCTTCTTTCGCAGCATCGTTAGCAGCTATATACTCAGCCTCCATAGTTGAGTCTGCGACGGTATCCTGTTTGGAACTCCTCTAACATACCGCCCCTCCATTGAGGGTAAACACAAAACCCGAAACGAATTTAGAGTCATCTTTGTCACTTTGGAAGCTGGAGTCGGTAAAAGCCTCGACCTGGAGGTCCCCATTACCGTAAACTAAGAACATCTCCTTAGTCCTTCTCAGGTACTTGAGAATGTTCTTTACCGCTATCCAATGCTTCTCACCTGGGTCAGACTGATACCTGCTTACCACACTAAGTGCGTAAGCTACATCTGGTCTGGTACATAACATCGCATACATTATGGATCCTACTGCCGAAGCGTAGGGTATAATGCCCATGCGGGCCCTCTCTTCATCAGTCTTTGGAGACATCTCTTTGGAGAGGGTGATCCCGTGACAAGCGGGTAAATAACTGCGCTTGGAATCTTCCATACTAAATCTCTTTAGTATAGTGTCAATATACCCGGACTGTGAAAGTCCCAACATCCTTTTGGATTTATCACGATAGATCTTAATGCCCAGAACGTAGAATGCATCTCCCAAGTCTTTCATGGAGAATTTCTGTGACAAGAAGAGCTTTACTGATTGTAGCATAGGGACATCATTCCCTATCAGTAGTATGTCGTCGACGTACAAAACGAGGAAGACACTGCTCCTTCTACAATCTTCCTATAAATGCATGGTTCATCTACATTTTTGATAAAGTCAAATTCTTTGACCGTCTCATCAAAGCAGATGTTCCAACTCCGCGATGCTTGCTTTAATCCATAAATGGATTTAAGCAACTTGCACACTTTTCCGCTGCTCCCCACTGTCTAAGAAACCTTCTGGTTGATCCATGTAAACACTCTCTTCTAAATGTCCATTTAGAAAAGCTGTTTTTACGTCCATCTGCCAGATTTCATAGTCATGGAAGGCAGCAATGGCAAGCAGGATCCGAATGGATTTAAGCATAGCTACTGGTGAAAAGGTTTCATCATAGTCCAATCCTGGTCTTTGACGAAAACCTTTTGCAACGAGTCTAGCTTTGTAGGTTTTCACTTGTCCAAATGCACCAATCTTCTTTTTGAAGATCCATTTGCATCCAACTGGTTTCACCCCAGGAGGAGCAACATCTAAAGTCCATACTTTATTGGTGTACATGGATTCCATTTCGGATCTCATAGCATCCGGCCACTTCACCGAGTCTTTACTCGTGATAGCCTGCTGAAAATTAGTAGGCTCATCATCATTGATGATGCAATCCTCTCGATCCCCATCTACAAGAAACCCATAGTATCTTTCAGGAGGATGAGAAAGCCTACTAAATCTGCGGAGTGGCATTGGTTCGTCGGGCTCCATTGAAACCTGAGGTTCTACTAAATCATCGGCAGTAGTTTGAGGTTCTGGAATTTCTTCCAGCTCTACCGCACTCCCACTAATTTCTTTTGCAAGAAATTCGCTTTCTAAGAAGACAATGTGGCGAGCGACAAACACCTTTTGTTCTTCAGTGTGGTAGACAAGATATCCCCTTGAATGCTGTAGGGTTACTAGGCACTCTAATAAGGTTCTACAACGCATCAACCATGCCCGATTAAAATTTTAGCCGTGCCTTACAACCCTAAACAAGATCTTGGCTAGACTATTAGGCTATCACATGCAAGTAAAAAGCATTTACTACTAAGTGAATACGAAATACAACCTTTGTAGATTGGTCCTTCACTTCTATAGCTCCTTGTTGTAGGCCCTTCGCTGCGATCATGGTTCTCCCGGGCTCTTGCATGGCTTCACGAGGCGAAAGAAGCGTCCTTGCTTGAAGTCTTCGAGGCCGAAGATGATCTACGTTGAGGGAATACCAACTCAAGCTTCTACTTCACTAACTAGAGAACTAGTGAAGCAAACACCCTAAACTAAAGTGCTAGTCTAGTAGAGGATGGAGAAATAGGAAGTGGGTTCTCTTTAGAATTTTATTTCTCACAATCTATCACCCTCTTTTCAAAACTTTAGCTTGCTTTTTCTTTTTGCTCAAAGAAGAAGAAGATGAACCAAAGAAAAAGGATGAGGATAATGATCAAGTGAGTGAGCTAACCATGGTGAGTGAGTATCATATACTAACTCATGTAGAGACATAACCATGGATAATCCAAAATGGTTAGGTTAACAAAAATCTAAAGTAAAGACAAAGTTAGTGAACTTTGTCAAAGCAAAGAAAGCTTCTACAAGCTTCATGCTTTTTCCAAATCTCCACTAATTTTGTAATTACCTTAAATAATTATAACCCACCATAATAAATAGAATGGTGTATGTCTTGCACACCCATGTTATGTGTATCAACAACCATGATACATAAAGAAAACACATTTTAATATATATCACATATATATTAAAGTTGTGCACATGTGAGAAAAAAACCCTTAAGTGAACAAATGTTAGTTAATGTAAATTAGTATATCATATATACAATTATACAATAAATTATTAAATCAACACTTGACTTAATAATCTGGTTATATCTCATATAACCGACTAACATCCAATGTATCGACTTATCGAATCAACACTTGATTCGATAGCCCGGCTATATCACATATAACCGACCAATACAAAAAGTCGCGAGAATGGAATACTGTATCACATACACGCATTATTCTCGGTCCCGCGCATATCACATATGCGCTCCTATTTCATTTTGCCTGAGCCAGTAAAACCTCTATGTAGGACTCTAAAGACTCGTCAATACGCCGGCAGTAGGTGATGATCACATCAAGCACCCACAAGCCGTCAGCGGTACAGCTGGACGTAACGGCTACCCGGGTATTGAGCGATCAGAAGATCAGCAAGCAAGCCCGCTCCAACTCCTGTAAAAGCCTGCCGGTAACACTTCCCGAACAGTCCGGTCTCCTCGTCTGATATGTCGCATATCAAGTCTAGGGGTGGTAAACGTCAGACCCCAATAACCGATAAGTCGTGCCGATGTGGGGCTCATAACGGGTCGAGAAACTACTGGTAACACTTACCAATAAATCTCTAAATCAGCCCTGGCCAGGGACTTCCCTGTTACGGCCAATCGAGTACAGCGCAACATCAACCCCCAATACCAGGAGAGATGAAACCCCTCCTATCGCTCATTGCCTCCATGTGACTCGGGACTGTACCCAAAAACCACCGTTTTGCATGCCCTCTTGGACGTGGTAAGGTGGAAATCAAAGCATAGTGGGAATCACACAAGACTCTATGACGATCTCGGGTCTACAGACTAACCTGCACAAGTGTCACCAGAGAACTGCCATCTGACGTGAGGTAGTATACCATCTGGGAGTTCTCGGCGAGTCCGTCCAGTGTACCCAGTCTCCACTGAGCACCCGTATACCATCTCTGATGTCAAACACCAATGGATATGGGATCATCCATCGCCCATCACATGGGTCGAGAAGCGTATACACTAGTCTACTCTGGTATATCAATGCCCTGTCTCGATATACCTCCGACTAGGAACATTAAAGGATGTACTTATGGACTACTCTATCCCCACTAGTATGATCTGCAACATAGTCCAGGTAGTTAAGTACACATCCTAAAGGCTTTACCAACATGTAACTATAAGACAGTATCAAGAGACAAGTATACATGTTAAGATAAAGAGCAACCAGATAGCATACTATCATATCGAGTAAGAAAGTCCTCTCTATATATGTCCAAGCATCCAATATAATATACATCATCTATACAATACTGACCTCTAGGGCATACATACAACTAACAATCTCCCACTTGCACTAGGGCCAGCTGCTCTAGTATCGCATACCAAGCATCCCGAAGAGTCTCTCGAACTGTATCTGGGGAATGGCCTTCGTGAGTGGATCCGCTGTGTTGTTCTTCGTGTCAACCCTCCTGACCTCGATCTCCCGGCGATCTATTGTCTCCCGGATCAGGTGATACCGCCTCAGGATATGCCTGGATCGCTGATAGGATCTGGGTTCCTTGGCCAAATCCACCACTCCATTATTATCGCAATATAAAGGTATTGGATGCTCAATGGATGGAACCACTCCAAGTTCAGTAATGAACTTCTTGATCCAGACAGCCTCTTTGGCAGCATTGTTGGCAGCGATGTATTCAGCCTCCATCGTTGAGTCTGCCACGGTTTCCTGGTTGGAACTTTTCCAGCTAACCGCCCCTCCGTAAAGGGTAAAGACAAATCCTGACTGCGACTTAGAGTCGTCCTTATCACTCTGGAAGCTCGAATCGGTAAAGGACTCCACTTGGAGTTCTCCGTTACCATACACCAAGAGTATCTCCTTAGTCCTTCGTAAGTATTTGAGAATGCTCTTCACAACTATCCAGTGACTCTCTCCAGGATCAGCTTGATACCTACTCACTATACTTAGTGAGTATGCTACATCGGGTCTGGTACATAGTATCGCGTACATGATAGAGCCTACAGCCGAAGCATAGGGTATCCCTTGCATGCGAGCTCTCTCCAAATCAGTCTTGGGAGACATTTCTTTGGAGAGAGTGAGTCCAAAGATCATGGGTAAGTTCCCACGCTTGGATTCTTCCATACTAAACCTCTTTAGTATGGTGTCAATGTACCTGGATTGGGAGAATCCCAATATCCTTTTAGATCTATCTCTATAGATCATAATTCCCAGTATGCAGAAGGCATCACCTAGATCTTTCATTGAGAATCTTTGTGATAAGAAGAGCTTGACCGATTGCAGCACAGGAATGTCATTTCCTATTAAGAGTATGTCGTCCACGTACAATACGAGGAAGACAACCTTACTCTCTGCCACCTTCTTGTAGATACAAGGTTCATCTACGTTTTTGACGAAATCAAACTCTTTGATAACGACGTCAAAGCAGATGTTCCAACTCTGCGATACTTGCTTTAATCCATAAATGGATTTAAGCAGTTTGCACACCTTCCTGCTGCTCCCACTATCTACGAAGCCCTCTGGCTGAGTCATGTACACGCACTCTTCTAAATCACCGTTTAGAAAGGCGGTCTTAACATCCATTTGCCAGATTTCGTAGTCATGATATGCAGCGATGGCAAGCATGATCCGGATGGATTTAAGCATAGCCACCGGAGAAAAGGTTTCATTATAGTCCACACCTGGTCTTTGACGAAAACCTTTTGCAACAAGTCTAGCTTTGAAAGTCTCCACTTTCCCATCTACACCAAGTTTTTTCTTGAAGATCCACTTGCTCCCAATGGGTTTTAACCCTTCAGGAGCATCTTCCAAAGTCCATACTTTATTGGTGTACATGGATTCCATCTCGGACCGCATTGCATCCAGCCATTTCACTGAGTCCCCACTCGTGATGGCCTGCTCGAAGCTAGTTGGGTCATCATCAACCATGATGCAATCCTCCCTCCCACCATCCATGTGAAAACCGCAATATCTCTCAGGTGGGTGAGGAACCCTACTAGATCGGCGGAGAGGCTGAGGTTCGTTGCGAACTACCGAATCCTCTTTTTCCACCAAATCTTCTGTTGTGGTTTGTACAGCTGGAACCTCTTCCAGTTCTACCTCAGAGCCACTAATCTCTTTTGCAAGAAATTCCTTTTCTAAAAAGGTGGCGTGTTGAGCAACAAACACCCTTTGTTCCTCACTGTGGTAGAAGATATACCCTCGCGAATGTTTGGGATATCCAACAAACTTGCACAAAACAGACCTTGCCTGGAGTTTGTTCGGTTTTTGTCTTTTGACATAGGCCGGGCAACCCCATATCTTAATAAAATTAAGATATGGTCTCTTCCCCTCCCATATCTCATATGGGGTGGTAGGCACAGATTTGGTATGAACCCTATTCAGTAGGTATGCTGCTGTCTCCAGTGCATAGCCCCAGAAGGAAATAGGTAACTCAGCTATGCTCATCATAGAGCGCACCATATCTAATAGGGTGTGATTCCTCCGTTCTGATACACCGTTGTGCTGTGGTGTATATGGAGGAGTTAGCTGAGAGAGAATCCTATTCTCTTTTAGGAAGTCCAGGAATTCATTGCTCAAGTATTCACCTCCTCAATCAGATCGAAGGATTTTAATACTTTTCCCGGTTTGGTTCTCGACTTCTTGTTTATATTCTCTAAATTTCTCAAAAGTTTCTGATTTGTGTTTCATCAGGAACACATACCCGAATCTAGAGAGATCGTCAGTGAATTTAATGAAGTACGAAGAACCATCCCTGGCATGTGTAGACACGGGACCGCATACATCGCTATGTATTAGTCCCAAGAGTTCAGTAACTCTCTCTCCGTGTCCCGTAAACGGAGTTTTGATCATCTTTCCTTTGAGACATGACTGACAAGTATCATAAGATGAAAATTCAAATGGATTCAAATATCCATCCTTATGCAACTTAGCTAGCCATGTCGCATTGATGTGACCTAGTCTACAATGCCACAAGAAGGATTCGTTCAGTTCTGAACTCTTCCTCTTGTGTGTGTTTGTTATGCTTAGAACTGTTGATTGATTTAGAACATAAATGCTATTGCACATCGTGCCTGATCCAACCAACTTTTGGTTTAGAAAAATGTTCATAACATTATCCTGTAATACAAAATTATATCCCTCTTTACTTAATAAAGAAACTGATATAATGTTGCATATCAGGTTTGGCATGTAATAGCATTCGTTCAGAATCAATGTATTACCAGTTGGCAATACAAGGTGATATTCCCCGACGGTTTTAGCTGCAACAATTGCACCATTTCTAACCCTTATGTCTTTATCACCTTCTCCAAGTTCTCTACCTTTCCTAAGCTCATGTAACTGATTACATATATGGGATCCTGACCCGGTATCTAATACCCAGGACGTAGAGGAAATGGAGAAACAGTTCTCTGTAACGAACACACCCGAAGAAAATGCATCAACATGTACTTTCTTCACACGGGTGGCATGGGAATCCTGGTATTCCCCTATATCCTGTTCAGTCTTATAACTTTTATAAGAAAGAACGGAACCAACGTTCCCCAGCACAGTATAACATGCGGGTTCGGTGAATACATCCATATTATTATCTTGATTAAGGCATGATATGGTCGCTACCTGGAGAGAGAGAGAGAAGAAAACACTTTAGCGTATGCTCTTGCAAAATCAGATTGGTTATTATTTTATCTAATCAGGATGGCTCCCACTGTTTTTATCAAATCTTTCTTCAAACCCTAAAAAGAAAGACTAGCCGGGATTAATTACACCCTACAATTTCACCAATCTTTCAGCCAGGCCAGTGTCGGTACTTTGAGGGAGGTTCCCCGTGCTTTCGCACGGACCTAATTAAAATAAACCTCGTTTTCCTAGAGGCGTAACCCCGTTGACGCCTTTCTAGACACCTACTTGATCGGCTAATTGTCCTGTGTAAAACTCTCCCAGGAGTAACAATTACTCGCAGTGGGTATCGGGATCCAACTATCTCATAGAAGGTATGCAATCTCATTGCAAATTTCAACACTTAAAATTCCCGATAATATTCTGCCCCAAGCATCCTATGACCATGACGGAGGTCAACAAACCACATGGTGCAAGTCAAGTTCAACCCGTCATTTCTTGATTGAATCAAACCCACCCGCATGACCCTTGACGGAGGTCAACAAGGTCATACGACTACCCTAATCCAATCTGCATCATATGCATAAACAGATAAATACTAGTTAGCTACCGCACACTACGCCTTGACGGAGGTCAACAAACGTAGCACGAATACTAAGTAGGACTTATCTGAAATGACGGAGGGCTACGACAGGTTTTTCTGAAAACCTAATGCGTAATGAACTTGATATCGTTGTAGAATCGAGTGAATTTTGAAATGGAGTGATTTTGAGACTTTTATTAGTTTTGCTAAAGAGGTCACTCCCGGTGATAGGATCTCGGCTCTTTCCTCATCGAATAAGGTGCTGGATATATCATATATATCACTATGCAAAGCAAAACTCCAAAAGTAATAAAAAACAAACCGAGTGTTGTAGCATCTGCCAGTTTTTGCTAAAGAGGTCACTCCCGGTGAAAGGATCTCGGCTCTTTCCTCATCGAATAAGGTGCAAGATATATCATATATATCACTATGCAAAGCAAAAAACTGTAGCTACCCTTTTTGAAAATTTGATTCTACAACATCTTTTAGGTTTCTTTTCTTTCATTAATCACATTAATGAAGTCCCATCATTTAAATCACCTAAACATCACAGATAAATACGACGTACACTTATGCCATCCGCATTCGCCTTGATGTCCCCTCGTGCACCGTTAGGTTAGGTAACTAACGGCAGAGTGGGGCAGGGCTAGCGCGGGTGTAAAACATAAGTAACGTCTATATAATATATCATATATACTATATACAGTATTTATCACAACATATCAAATGATCATATCACAGATATCGCAGCAGAAGAAACATATGAAACATTGGATATACTAGGACGTCCGTATTTTATTTTGAGCCTCTATAAAACACGGATTCCACTGTCGCGATGAATAGCCAAACCCACACCCATAGGCCCTTACGAGAGCGGCACGCAACCCTTCCAATTCTAGAGTTAGGAGACCCGGACCCGACTCCTCGAGTTGGTCTCCCACTGGACTCTAGAACCCGGTTACTTGTGCTCTCCTCCTTGGGTCTATTCTAGTGCGGAAAAGTAAATAATATACAAATGAACCTCATCCCGGAAGTGCCCCAATAAAAGAATATTACATACATTTAATTTTACATGAATGAAAATAAAAACTCTCATCTCACATAAAACCCCCGGCTATTCAAAACGCGACGATCCAATATAACATATCCAGCAACACATGACATCACAAGTCATCAATGTAAGTAAGTATGCATACACCGATCATCGTTGATGTATAGCCACGAAAAACGGCAATACCACTACATACTACACTTACGGTCACAGAAAAGAAAGTGTAAAACTACAACATTTGGAATCCACAATCTCTTTAGACATCGCAAATCCGAAATATCACATACTTCGCATTTCATACCTAACTATATGAATCCCAGATATTGTATCACATTCCAGATAAATAGACAATGTTAAACTTTCCGATTGAATAATCAAACACTCAAGAATTTCCAAATAGTTCTCAACACTTGAGGGGAGTTTAAAAACATCCATCACATGCCAAAGTACCAATGGTCCAGCCGTAGAAGGGTCAAGCCAACGCCTCACATGTGGCAACGCCGTACTGCCCCAAACCCTAAGGTTCAAAAGGCAGTTCAAGACGGTCACATAATCAAGTTAAGGTTTGTTGTCTTCTAGAGGGTCCATTGCGTAACTTGCACGATTTAGACGTTCTTAAACTACCGAAAAAATCCAACACTTGGAAATTTTCCGGGTCGGGAAAAAGTGAGTTATTGATATCCGTTCGAACTTTTTAATACTTTCTAAATATCCGGAAAACATAACGAAATTAAATATTCCGATCGAATCAACGAATACAAAATAATCCCCAGAACACTCAACACTTGAGTCAGTTTAAAAATACCCAGAAAATATAACTCACAGAAATAGAGATTATAGTGCAAAAACGAGGGAATATATCCTCTGTACTTCCGCGGATCCGCGGCCCAAGCACAGTACGGCCGCGGTTCCGCGGCCGTTTGTACGGAACATGCTCTCGTTTTTCACTACAATTCTTATATTTCCCTGCTGAATTTTTTAGGCATTTTTAGTTCAGAAAAATCACAGTTTTTAAAAAATGTACAGAGAGGGGGTTAAATTGACGTTTCTGGGTTCGATCGGCGTTTTAACTTCGTATACACGTCGCCTAATACTCTAGCTAGGCTCTGATACCATTGTAGGGTTACTAGGCACTCTAATAAGGTTCTACAACGCATCAACCATGCCCGATTAAAATTTTATCTGTGCCTAACAACCCTAAAAAAGATCTTGGCTAGACTATTAGGCTATCACATGCAAGTAAAAATTATTTACTACTAAGTGAATACGAAATACAACCTTTGTAAATCGGTCCTTCACTTCTATAGCTCCTTGTTGTAGTCCCTTCGCTGCGATCATGGTTCTCCCGGGCTCTTGCATGGTTTCACGAGGCGAAAGAAGCGTCCTTGCTTGAAGTCTTCGAGGCCGAAGATGATCTACGTCGAGAGAATACCAACTCAAGCTTCTACTTCACTAACTAGAGAACTAGTGAAGCAAGCACCCTAAACTAAAGTGCTAGTCTAGCAGAGGATGGAGAAATAGGAAGTGGGTTCTCTTTGGAATTTTATTTCTCACAATCTATCACTTTCTTTTCAAAACCCTAGCTTGCTTTTTCTTTTTGCTCAAAGAAGAAGAAGATGAACCAAAGAAAAAGGATGAGGATAATGATCAAGTGAGTGAGCTAACCATGGTGAGTGAGTATCATATACTAACTCATGTAGAGACATAACCATGGCTAATCCAAAATGGTTAGGTTAACAAAAATCTAAAGTAAAGACAAAGTTAGTGGACTTTGTCAAAGCAAAGAAAGCTTCTACAAGCTTCATGCTTTTTCCAAATCTCCACTAATTTTGTAATTACCTTAAATAATTATAACCCACCATAATAAATAGAATGGTGTATGTCTTGCACACCCATGTTATGTGTATCAACAACCATGATACATAAAGAAAACACATTTTAATATATATCACATATATATTAAGGTTGTGCACATGTGAGAAAAAAAACCTTAAGTGAACAAATGTTAGTTAATGTAAATTAGTATATCATATATACAATTATACACTAAATTATTAAATCAACACTTGACTTAATAATCCGGTTATATCTCATATAACCGACTAACATCCAATGTATCGACTTATCGAATCAACACTTGATCCGATAGCCCGGCTATATCATATATAACCGACCGATACAAAAAGTCACGAGAATGGAATACGGTATCACATACACACATTATTCTCGGTCCCGCGCATATCACATATGCACTCCTATTTCGTTTTGCCTGCGCCAGTAAAACCTCTATGTAGGACTCTAAAGACTCGTCAATACGCCGGCAGTAGGTGATGATCACATCAAGCACCCTCAAGCCGTCAGCGGTACTAGCTGGATGTAACGGCTAACCGGGTATTGAGCGATCAGAAGATCAACAAGCAAGCCCACTCCAACTCCTGTAAAAGCCTGCCGGTAACACTTCCCGTATAGTCCGGTCTCCTCGTCTGATATGTCGCATATCAAGTCTAGGGGTGGTAAACGTCAGACCCCAATAACCGATAAGTCGTGCCGATGTGAGGCTCATAATGGGTCGAGAAACTACTGGTAACACTTACCAGTAAATTTCTAAATCAGCCCTGGCCAGGGACTTCCCTGTTACGGCCAATCGAGCACAGCGCAACATCAACCCCCAATACCGGGAGAGACGAAACCCCTCCTATCGCTCATTGCCTCCATGTGACTCGGGACTGTACCCAAAAACCACCGTTTTGCATGCCCTCTTGGACGTGGTAAGGTGGAAATCAAAGCACAGTGGGAATCACACAAGACTCTATGACGATCTCGGGTCTACAGACTAACCTGCACAAGTGTCACCAGAGAACTGCCATCTGACGTGAGGTATTATACCATCTGGGAGTTCTCGGTGAGTCCGTCCAGTGTACCCAGTCTCCACTGAGCACCCGTATACCATCTCTGATGTCAAACACCAATGGATATGGGATCATCCATCGCCCATCACATGGGTCGAGAAGCGTATACGCTAGTCTACTCTGGTATATCAATGCCCTGTCTCGATATACCTCCGACTAGGAACATTAAAGGATGTACTTATGGACTACTCTGTCCCCACTAGTATGATCTGCATCATAGTCCAGGTAGTCAAGTACACATCCTAAGGGCTTTACCAACATGTAACTATAAGACAGTATCAAGAGACAAGTATACATGTTGAGATAAAGAGCAACCAGATAGTATACTATCATATCGAGCAAGAAAGTCCTCTCTATATATGTCCAAGCATCCAATATTATATACGTCATCTGTACAATACTGGCCTCTAGGGCATACATACAACTAACAAATGCTTGGGGTATCCTACAAACTTGCACAAAACCGATCGTGCCACGAGCTTGTCCGGATTATGCTTTTTAACATATGCCGGACACCCCCATATCTTGATATACTTAAGACATGGTCTCTTCCTGCTCCACATTTCATATGGAGTGGTAGGCACAGACTTAGTCGGAACTCTATTCAGTAGGTATGCTGCTGATTCTAGCGCAAAACCCAGAAGGAAAGTGGAAACTCAGCACTACTCATCATTGAACGCACCATGTCCAGTAGCGTGCGATTCCTCCTTTCTGATACACCATTATGCTGAGGCGTATAAGGTGGAGTAAGCTGAGAGAGAATTCCATTCTCTTTTAAGCATTCAAGGAAACTGGTACTTAAGTATTCTCCATCTCGATCAGATTGAAGTGTCTTGATGCTTTTACCAGTTTGTTTCTCCACTTCATTTTTATACTCCTTAAACTTCTCAAAGGCCTCGGATTTATGCTTCATTAAGAACATATGTCCATACCTAGAGAAGTCATCAGTAAAAGTGATGAAGTAGGAGTGACCGCTTCGTGCATGTGTAGACATTGGACCACATACATCACTGTGTACAAGTCCCAAGAGTTCCGTGGCTCTTTCTCCGTGTCCGGTGAACGGAGATTTGGTCATTTTTCCTTTGATACATGATTGACAAGTTGCATATGATGAATATTCAAACGGATCTAAATATCCATCTTTATGTAACTTAGTCAACCTTGTTTCATTTATATGACCAAGTCTACAATGCCATAAGAAGGCTTGGTTTGAGTCTGGAGCCTTTCTTTTAAGCGTGTTTTGAATATTGAAAACTTGAGGTTGATTAAGTATGTATATGCCGTTTTCCAGTGTGCCAAACCCAATAATTTCTTGATTTAGGAGAATGTTCATGACATTACTTTCAAGCGCAAAATTATATCCTTCATTAGATAACAAAGATACTGATATAATATTACACAGCATACTGGGAATACAAAAACAGCTGTACAACACCAAAATGTGCCCACTAGTCAACCCCAGGTGATATTCCCCTATTGCAATAGCATCTACGTGCATTCCATTGCCCATCCGGAGAGTCATATCACTTGTCTTCAGTGCTCTATGGTTTCTCAGAGCCTGCAAAGAATTACAGATGTGAGAACCAGAACCGGTATCAAGTACCCATGATGTAGAGTTTACTGAAAGACAATTTTCGATTACAAACACACCTGAAGCAGAAGCAGCAGCTTGCTTCGTGTCCTTGGTTTTGAAAGCCATGCAATCCTTCTTCCAGTGCCCTTGCTTGTGACAATAGTAGCATTTGTTCTTATCTGCCTTTACCCTTCCTTCTTTGTTTGTTCCCTGCACCTTCTTGACCCCACTTTTCGGTTTGGTGGCTTTCATCTTCTTCTTCCCTTTAGCTTTCGCTTTAGATTTAGAAGAAGATGATTGGCCAACATACAGAACGGGGGTCTTCTCCTTTTTCATGGAGGTCTCTGCTACCCTCAACATGCTGAGGAGCTTTGGAAGATCGGCTTCCATTTCGTGCATGTTGAAGTTCAGCACGAACCGAGAGAAGGTGTGGGGAAGGGACTGCAAAATCAAGTCGATATACAACTCATTCTCTAGCACGCATCCCAGGTTTGCGAGTTCCTCAATGAGGTTGATCATTTTTAGGACGTGCTCTCCTACAGGTGATCCTGGAGCTAACCTCATCTGGAACAGTTTCCTTGAGGTCTCGTACCTCGCGATACTGGAGTGCTCTCCATACATATCCTTGCAATGGAGAAAGATGGACATAATATCCATGTTTTCGTGCTGTTTCTGGAGCTCATTGTTCATGGACGCCAACACGATACACTTAGCTCTCTCACAGTCTAGATCCTAGGTTTTGCGAACCTTCTTGTCCGCAACTGAGGAATCTGGTCCTGATAGGGGGAGGAACAACGGTGGTAACATATGCCACTTTGTCATAAGTCAGTGCAATGTTGACGTTCCTTAGCCAATCTTTATAGTTTGGCACGGTCAGTGTATTTTTTTCAAGTAATAGTTTTAGTCCTGTCATGGTAGCTGCCAGAGAGAGAGAAAAGAAACACTCAGCATATGCTCTTGCAAGTTTAGATTGGTTTATTAGTTTATCTAAACAAGATGGCTCCCACTGTTTCCTCAAATCCTTCTTCAAACCCTAAAAGAAGAATTAGTCAGGATTTAATCACACGTCACAATACTTGCTTAACCTTTCAGCCAGTCCAGTGTTGGTACTTCGAGGGAGGTTTTCCAACGCTTTTGCGAAGTTCCTTAATTAAAGAACCTCTTTTCCCTAGAGGCGTAACCCCTCTAACACCTTTCTAGACACCTACTTGGTTTATAGCATTGATTGTTAAGTGAGAAAATTTCCTGAGAGTAATCCTACTCATCAGTGGGATCGGGATCCAACTATCATTGCATGATGCCCTAGATGGAAGCCACTCTAGTCACCATACTTCAGAAGGTATGCTAAATCTGCAAGTTTCCTTTATGTATGAAACTCCCGATGTGATTTGTACCCCAAGCTCTTATGACCTTGACGTAGGCCAACAAATCATAAGATGCAAGTCAAGTTCTACCCGTCGTTGTCCTGATTAATTTAGATCCATCCGTACTCGCCCTTGACGTAGGCCAACAAGGCTGTACGACTGTCCTAAACTAATGTATCTATCTATGCAACAAATAAGCAACACATTGCTACCATACACTATGCCTTGACGTAGGCCAACAAACATAGCATGAATACGATGTGCTGTTTATTTGAAATGACGGAGGGTTACGGCTGGTTTTTGGCAAAAACCGTTAACATATTGAACTTGATATGATCGAAGGAACCAAGATAGCTTTTTAAAAGGAGTGGTTTAAGCTCTGCATTTAAAATTTGCTTTTTGAAGAAAACCGAGTGGTTTTGAAATTGTTCCAACGATTTAGTTTAGGTTTATTTTCTTTGCATTAATGAATTAATGCTGTCCCATCATTTAATCCTACCATTGCAGAAAACAACGAAAATACAACGTACGCTTATGCCATCCGCATTCGCCATTGGGCCCCGTCATCACCCGTTAGGTTACTTAACTAACGACAGAGCGGGGGCTGGACTAGCGCGGGTGAAAAACATAAGCAACGCCTAATAAATATCATATATAGATATATCCATTCGTCGCACGCAATAATAAGCATTCCAGATCACAGATGAAGATATTGGATATACTAGGAATACCGCACTTCGTTTAAGCCCATAACGAAGGATGGGTTCCACGGTCGTGATGAATAGCCAAAACCCCACCCGAGACCCCTACGGGTGCGGCAAACTACCCGCCAAGTACCAGAAGTGAAGCAATCTCCCTCAACAACGTGAGTAGGCCACTAAGCACTTCAAAATACCCGGTAGTTTGTGCACCCCTCCTTGGGTCTATCCTAGGAGCAAAAACAGTAAAAAGAAATAATACAACGGTGGCTACTGTAGGGTTCCTAGGCACACTATAGAGGTCTCACAAGGCATCAACCATGCCAATTTCAAATTTTATGGGTGCCGACAAACCCTAATACGGATCGTCGACTAGAAATTTAGGCGAAACAGTAAACTAGTTAACAACTTAACTAAAGATAGGAAGCTACAACCTTTGTAGATCCGGACATCCACTTCCTTGGCTCCACGTAGGTGTCCTCTCGCTGTCCATCTCGAATCCCGGACTCGATCGTCGGCTTGATCGGAGAAATGGGCGGACTAGGTCGTCGGCTTCGTGCCGAAGATGATCTACGTCGAGGCATCACAAGTTCAAGCTCCGACTTCACAAATTTGTGAAACTTGTGAAGAAAACACCCAAAACAACTTAGCAAGAGGTAGAGGGTGAAGAAATAGGAGGTGGGTTCACTTTAGAATTGGATTTCTCACTTTAGAACTCAAGATGCCATTGATGGCATCAAGCTTTCTTGAAGAAGAAGATGATGAAGAAGAAGAAAGAATATGATAAGTGTTGAATTAAAATGAAAATAAATCAATACTTATCATAAGCTAACTAAGGTTAAGTGTAGAGAATAGACCATGGTTACTTGGATGGGTTAGGGTTAAGCATGAAGACAAGAATGGTTAAGAAGTCAAAGCTTCATGAAGCTTCAACTAAAAACAAATAAAGCCACCATTCTTATCTAAATCATTTCCAAATAAATAAATGAACAAATAAATAAATAAATGAATATGCAAAACCCTAATTATCAAATTAACCATGGTTTAATTCTATACACTTAACTATATGATCAAGTATCATCAAACATGATACAAATATGTGCACAAAAGTATATCACATATACTTCTTGCACATCAAGTGAGAAAATCCATTTAAAGTGAACCAATACTAGCTAATGCAAAGTAATATATCAAATATATAATTATACATTAAATCATTAAATCAACATTTGATTCAATGATCCGGTCATGTCGCACATAACCGACTAGTATCCAATGTATCGATTTATCGAATCAATGATTCGATAACTAGGTCATATCGAATATAACCAATCGATACATCCATCGCGAGAATGAAATACGGTATCACATACACGCATTATTCTCGGTCCTGCACATATCTCATATGCGCTCCTATTTCGTTTCGCTTGAGCCAGGAAACCTCTGTGTAGGACTCTAAAGACTCGTCAATACGCCGGTAGCAGATGATGATCATATCAAGCACCCACAAGCCGCAAGCAGTCTTCTAAACGTAACGGCCATCCGGGTATTGAGCGATCAGAAGATCGACGAGCTAGCCCGCTCACACTCCTGTGAATCCAACTAGTAACACTTACCGTACAGTCTGGTCTGTTCGTCTGATATGTTACATATCAAGTCTAGGGGTGGTATACGTCAGACCCCAATAACCGATAAGTCGTGCCGATGTGAGGCTCATAACGGGTCGAGAAACTACTGGTAACACTTACCAGCAAATCTCTGATCAGCCCTGGCCAGGGACTTCCCTGTTACGGCCAATCGAGCACAGCGCAACATCAACCCCCAATACCGGGAGAGACGAAACCCCTCCTATCGCTCATTGCCTCCATGTGACTCGGACTGTACCCAAAGACCACCGTTTTGCACGCCCTCATGGACGTGGTAAGGTGGAGATCAAAGCACAGTGGGAATCACACAAGACTCTATGACGATCTCGGGTCTACAGACTAACCTGTACAAGTGTCACCTGAGAACTGCCATCTGACGTGAGGTATAATACCATCTGGGAGTTCTCGGCGAGTCCGTCCAGTGTACCCAGTCTCCACTGAGCACCCGTATACCATCTCTGATGTCAAACACCAATGGATATGGGATCATCCATCGCCCATCTCATGGGTCGAGAAGCGTATACGCTAGTCTACACTGGTATATCGATGCCATGTCTCGATACACCCACGACTAGGGACCTTGAAGGATGTACTTATGGACTACCATGTCCCCACTAGTATGATCTGCATCATAGTCCAGGTAGTCAAGTACACATCCTAAGGGCTTTATCAACATGTAACTATAAGACAGTTTAAAGAGACAAGTGTACATGTTAAGATAAAGAGTAACCAGATAGCATACTATCATATCGAGCAAGACAGTCATCTCTATATATGTCCAAGCATCCAATATAATATACATCATCTGTACAATACTGGCCTCTAGGGCATACATACAACTAACAATCTCCCACTTGCACTAGGGCCAGTTGCTGTAGTATCGCATACTGAGCATCCCGAAGTGTCTCTCAAACTGTATCTGGGGAATGGCCTTCGTGAGTGGATCGGCCGTGTTGTTCTTCGTGTCAACTCTCCTGACCTCGATCTCCTGGCGATCAACTATCTCCCGGATCAGGTGATACCGCTTCAGAATATGCCTGGATCGCTGATGGGACCTGGGTTCCTTGGCCAAAGCCACCGCTCCATTGTTATCGCAATACAAAGGTATTGGATGCTCAATGGATGGAACCACTCTAAGTTCAGTAATGAACTTCTTGATCCAGACAGCCTCTTTGGCAGCATCGTTAGCAGCGATGTATTCAGCCTCCATCGTCGAGTCTGCCACGGTTTCCTGCTTGGAACTCTTCCAGCTAACCGCCCCTCCGTAAAGGGTAAAGACAAATCCCGATTGCGACTTAGAGTCGTCCTTATCACTCTGGAAGCTCGAATCGGTAAAGGACTCCACTTGGAGTTCTCCGTTACCATACACCAAGAGCATCTTTTAGTCCTTCGTAAGTACTTGAGAATGCTCTTCACAACTGTCCAGTGACTCTCTCCAGGATCAGCTTGATACCTACTCACTACACTTAGTGAGTATGCTACATCGGGTCTGGTACATAGCATCGCATACATGATAGAGCCTACAGCCGAAGCATAGGGTATCCCTTGCATGCGAGCTCTTTCCAAATCAGTCTTGGGAGACATCTCTTTGGAGAGAGTGACTCCAGAGATCATGGGCAAGTTCCCACGCTTGGATTCTTCCATACTAAACCTCTTTAGTATGGTGTCAATGTACCTGGATTGGGACAATCCCAAAATCCGTTTGGATCTATCTCTATAGATCCTAATTCCCAATATGCAGGAGGCATCACCAAGATCTTTCATTGAGAATCTTTGTGATAAGAAGAGCTTGACCGATTGCAGCATAGGAATATCATTTCCTATCAAGAGTATGTCGTCCACGTACAATACGAGGAAGACAACCTTACTCCCTGCCACCTTCTTGTAAATACAAGGTTCATCTGGGTTTTTGACGAAATCAAACTCTTTGATAACGACGTCAAAGCAGATGTTCCAACTCCGCGATGCTTGCTTTAATCCATAAATGGATTTAAGCAACTTGCACACCTTCCCGCTGCTCCCACTGTCTACGAAGCCCTCTGGCTGAGTCATGTACACGCACTCTTCTAAATCACCATTTAGAAAGGCGGTCTTAACATCCATTTGCCAGATTTTGTAATCATGATATGCAGCGATGGCAAGCATGATCCGGATGGATTTAAGCATAGCCACTGGAGAAAAGGTCTCGTCATAGTCCACACCTGGTCTTTGACGAAAACCCTTTGCTACAAGTCTAGCTTTGAAAGTCTCCACTTTCCCATCTACACCAAGTTTTTTCTTGAAGATCCACTTGCTCCCAATGGGTTTTACCCTTTCAGGAGCAACTTCCAAAGTCCATACTTTGTTGGTGTACATGGATTCCATCTCGGACCGCATAGCATCCAGCCATTTCACTGAGTCCCTACTCGTGATGGCCTGCTCGAAGCTAGTTGGGTCATCATCCTCCATGATGCAATCCTCGCTCCCTCCATCCATGAGAAAGCCGTAGTATCTCTCAGGCTGGCGAGGAACCCTACTAGATCGGCGGAGAGGCTGAGGTTCATTGGGAGCTACTGAATCTTCTGGTTCCACTAAATCTTCAGTTACGGTTTGTGTATCTGGAACTTCTTCCAGCTCTACCACTTTGCCACTAATTTCTTTTTCAAGGAATTCCTTTTCTAAAAAGGTGGCATGTTGAGCAACAAACACTTTTTGTTCCTCACTGTGGTAGAAAAAATACCCATATGAGTTCTTTGGATATCCCACAAACTTGCAAAGAACTGACCGTGCCTCGAGCTTGTCCGGATTTTGTCTTTTGACATAGGCTGGACAACCCCATATCTTCACTCGTTTAAGATATGGCCTCTTCCCACTCCATATCTCATATGGTGTGGTAGGTACAGATTTAGATGGAACTTGATTCAATAGGTATGCTGCTGTCTCCAGTGCATATCCCCAGAAGGAAATTGGTAACTCAGCTGTGCTCATCATAGAGCGCACCATATCCAATAGGGTGCGGTTCCTCCGTTCAGATACACCGTTGTGCTGTGGTGTATATGGAGGAGTCAGCTGAGAGAGAATCCCATTCTCTTTTAGGAAGTCCAGGAATTCATTGCTCAAGTATTCACCTCCTCGATCAGATCGAAGGATTTTAATACTTTTTCCGGTTTGGTTCTCGACTTCTTGTTTATATTCTCTAAATTTCTCAAAAGCTTCTGATTTGTGTTTCATCAGGAACACATATCCGAATCTAGAGAGATCGTCAGTGAATGTAATGAAGTACGAAGAACCATCCCTGGCATGTGTAGACATGGTACCGCATACATCACTATGTATCAGTCCCAAGAGTTCGGTAACTCTTTCTCCGTGTCCCGTAAACGGAGTTTTGGTCATCTTGCCTTTGAGATATGACTGGCAAGTGTCATAAGATGAAAATTCGAATGGTTTCAAATATCCATCCTTATGCAACTTAGCCAGTCGTGTCGCATTGATGTGACCCAGTCTACAATGCCACAAGAAGGATTCGTTCAGTTCTGAACTCTTCCTCTTGTGTGTGTTTGTTATACTCAGAACTGTTGATTGGTTTAGAACATAAATGCCATTGCACAACGTGCCTGATCCAACCAACTTTTGGTTACGGAAAATGTTCATAACATTATCCTGTAATACAAAATTATATCCCTCTTTACTCAATAAAGAAACCGATATAATGTTGTATATCAGGTTCGGCATGTAATAACATTCGTTCAGAACCAATGTATTACCAGTTGGTAATACAAGGTGATATTCCCCAACAGTCTTAGCTGCAACAATTGCACCATTTCCAACTCTAATGTCTTTATCACCTTCTCCAAGTTCTCTACCTTTCCTAAACCCATGTAACTGATTACATATATGGGATCCTGACCCGGTATCTAATACCCAGGACGTGGAGCAAATGGAGAAACAGTTCTCTGTAACGAACACACCCGAAGAAAATGCATCAACATGTACTTTCTTCATTCGGGTGGCATGGGAATCCTGGTATTCCCCTATATCCTGTTCAGTCCTATAACTCTTATAAGAAAGAACGGAACCAACGTTCCCCAGCACAGTATAACATGCGGGTTCGGTCAATACATCCAAATTATTATCTTTATTAAGGCATGAAATGGTCGCTACCTGGAGAGAGAGAGAAGAAAACACTTTAGCGTAAGCTCGTGCAAGATCAGATTGGTTATTATCTTATCTAATCAGGATGGCTCCCACTGTTTTTATCAAATCTTCCTTCAAACCCTAAAAGGAAAGACTAGCCGGGATTAATTACACACTACAAGTTCGCCAATCTTTCAGCCAGGCCAGTGTCGGTACTTTGAGGGAGGTCCCCCGTGCTTTCGCACGAACCTAATTACTGTAAATCTCGTTTTCCCAGAGGCGTAACCCCGTTGACACCTTTCTAGACACCTACTTGATCGGCTAATTGTAATGTGTAAAACTCTCCCAGGAGTAACTCTTACTCGCAGTGGGTATCGGGATCCAACTATCTCATAGAAGGTATGCAATCTCATTGCAAATTTCAACACTTGAAATTCCCGATAATGCTTTTGCCCCAAACGATCTATGACCTTGACAAGGTCAACAAACCATAGACCGTAAGTCAAGTTCAACCCGTCATTTCTTGATTGAATTAAACCCACCCGCACGACCCTTGACAAGGTCAACAAGGCCGTACGACTACCCTAACTCAATCTGCATCATATGCATAAGCAGATAAATACTGGTTAGCTACCGCACACCGCGCCTTGACAAGGTCAACAAACGCAGCACGAATACTAAACAGGATTTATCTGAAATGACGGAGGGCTACGACAGGTTTTTCTGAAAACCTATTGCGTAATGAACTTGATATCGTTGTAGAATCAAATGAAGTTTTGAAATGGAGTGATTTTGAGGCTTTTCTAGTTTTGCTAAAGGGGTCACTCCCGGTGAAGGGATCGTCGGCCCTTTCCTCGTCGAATGAGGTGCGGGATATATCATATATATCGCTGTGCAAAGAAGAAACTATAGAACCAATCAAAAACAAACCGAGTGTGTAGCATCTGCCAGTTATTGCTAAAGGAGTCACTCCCGGTGAAGGGATCTCGGTCCTTTCCTCATCGAATAAGGTGCAAGGTATATCATATATACCGCTATGCAAAGCAAGAACTGTAGCTACCTGTTTTATTTAAAATTTGATTCTACAACATCATTTGGTTTCATTTCTTTCATTAATCACATTAATGAAGTCCCATCATTTAAATACCTAAACATCACAGATAAATACGACGTACACTTATGCCATCCGCATTCGCCTCGATGTCCCCTCGTGCACCGTTAGGTTAGGTAACTAACGACAGAGCAGGGCAGGGCTAGTGCGGGTGCAAAACATAAGTAACGTCTATATAATATATCATATATACTATATACTGTATCTATCACAGAACATCACATGATCACATCACAGATATCGCAGCAGAAAATATCATATGAAATATTGGATATACTAGGACGTCCGTGTTTTTAATACGAGCCAGTATAAAACACGGATTCCACGGTCGTGATGAATAGCCAATCCCACACCCCTAGACCCCTACGAGAGCGGCAAGCAACCCTACCAATTCTAGGGTTAGGAGACCAGGACTCGACTGCCGAAGCCGACGACCTCCGCCCATTTCTCCGATCAAGCCGACGATCGAGTCCGAGATTCGAGATGGACAGCGAGAGGACACCTACGTGGAGCCAAGGAAGTGGATGTCCGGATCTACAAAGGTTGTAGCTTTTAGTTAAGTTGTTAACTAGTTTACTGTTTCGCCTAAATTTCTAGTCGACAATCCGTATTAGGGTTTCTCGGCACCCATAAAATTTGAAATTGGCATGGTTGATGCCTTGTGAGACCTCTATAGTGTGCCTAGGAACCCTACAGTGGTATCAGAGATTTCTTGAAGAAGAAGATGATGAAGAAGAAGAAAGAATATGATAAGTGTTGAATTAAAATAAAAATAAATCAATACTTATCATAAGCTAACTAAGGTTAAGTGTAGAGAATAGACCATGGTTACTTGGATGGGTTAGGGTTAAGCATGAAGACAAGAATGGTTAAGAAGTCAAAGCTTCATGAAGCTTCAACTAAAAACAAATAAAGCCACCATTCTTATCTAAATCATTTCCAAATAAATAAATGAACAAATAAATAAATAAATGAATATGCAAAACCCTAATTATCAAATTAACCATGGTTTAATTCTATACACTTAACTATATGATCAAGTATCATCAAACATGATACAAATATGTGCACAAAAGTATATCACATATACTTCTTGCACATCAAGTGAGAAAATCCATTTAAAGTGAACCAATACTAGCTAATGCAAAGTAATATATCAAATATATAATTATACATTAAATCATTAAATCAACATTTGATTCAATGATCCGGTCATGTCGCACATAACCGACTAGTATCCAATGTATCGATTTATCGAATCAATGATTCGATAACTAGGTCATATCGAATATAACCAATCGATACATCCATCGCGAGAATGAAATACGGTATCACATATACGCATTATTCTCGGTCCTGCACATATCTCATATGCGCTCCTATTTCGTTTCGGTTGAGCCAGGAAACCTCTGTGTAGGACTCTAAAGACTCATCAATACGCCGGTAGCAGATGATGATCATATCAAGCACCCACAAGCCGCAAGCGGTCTGCTAAACGTAACGGCCATCCGGGTATTGAGCGATCAGAAGATCGACGAGCTAGCCCGCTCACACTCCTGTGAATCCAACCAGTAACACTTACCGTACAGTCCGGTCTGTTCGTCTGATATGTCGCATATCAAGTCTAGTGGTGGTATACGTCAGACCCCAATAACCGATAAGTCGTGCCGATGTGAGGCTCATAACGGGTCGAGAAACTACTGGTAACACTTACCAGCAAATCTCTGATCAGCCCTGGCCAGGGACTTCCCTGTTACGGCCAATCGAGCACAGCGCAACATCAACCCCCAATACCGGGAGAGACGAAACCCCTCCTATCGCTCATTGCCTCCATGTGACTCGGGACTGTACCCAAAGATCACCATTTTGCACGCCCTCATGGACGTGGTAAGGTGGAGATCAAAGCACAGTGGGAATCACACAAGACTCTATGACGATCTCGGGTCTACAGACTAACCTGTACAAGTGTCACCTGAGAACTGCCATCTGACGTGAGGTATGTAGGGTGTTTTTTTTTCACCCCATTGAGATGGGAATACGCGCACGCTTGTCAGGCGTACTACAGATTCCCCCTGCCTAGGGTAGGCCGGGGTTTAATGATTGTGGGGGTCCGAATCTCCGGCAGCCGCGGACTAAGCTGCCGTTAATTACCCCTCGCCTTTGGGGCGAGGGAACCTCCGATTAACGGGTTAAACTGGTCATGCGAACTCAATGTGCAGTGTACGTGTGTTCTATTCTGAAAGGGGTTTTTTGGATATATCGGGAGCCACGCAGAGTTATTACGGGGGTCCCGCTACCCGGATAGCGGGCTGGGGGTCTAGGGGGCTAGCAGCCCCCTTGCGGGGTTCGGGGCAGCGCCCCGGCCCGAAATTTTTTTTAAGGGGGAGAGTGTGGCGGAGTATGTGTATGTGTACATTTGTATACATATGTATATATATACATGTATATATAAATAAAGGGGAAAAGGGCATCCAAAGGATGCGTGGGGCAGCACCTTGGGCGCTATGCGCTTAGGTGCTGTGCGCTCAGGCGCAAGCGCGCCACGTGTCGGCACGTGGGCGCTTTGCGCATGAGCGCTGCGCGCAGGTGCGCAAGCGCGCCACGTGTAGGCACGTGGGCGCTTTGCGCAAGCGCGCAGGTGCGCAAGCGCGCGCGCCACGTGTCGGCACGCGGGCGCTTTGCGCACTTGCGCAAGAGCGCAGGTGCGCAAGCGCGCGCGCGCCACATGTCGGCACGCGGGCGCTTTGCGCACTTGCGCAAGCGCTTAGGTGCGCAAGCGCGCGCGCGCCACGTGTCGGCACGCGGGCGCTTTGCGCACGTGCGCAAGCGCGCTGGTGCGCAAGCGCGCGCGCCACGTGTCGGCACGCGGGCGCTTTGCGCACTTACGCTGCGCGCTGCTAAAACAAATTTCTCAGAAGAGAAATCAGAGAGGAGTTGGACTCCTGAGTGTGTGTTTTTTTTTTTGGGTTTAGTGAACGATGTTCTTCTTCCTCCTGTTGCTTGCTGGATCTTGAAGATCAAGAGATGTGAAATCTCAAAATCTCTTCTTTTTCAGATCTAATGATAGATCCAAGTTCCTCTTTGTGGGTTTTGTGGTGAAAAACTAATTTGTTTTGAAAAAGGAAGAGTAAAACTCTTGATTTAATTCAAGAGAAAGAAGAAGGTTTTGGAACCTTGAAGATGGAAGAAAGAGCTCAGCTCTGAGACTTTTTTTTTTGGAGAGAGAAAAAGTTATGAGATATTTTCATTATCTTTTGCCTTTATAGGCCATACATTTTGCACATAGCCCCTTGGGCTTCACAAAATGGCATTTTGCCTATCCCATGGCTCATGTGCCATTTCTTTTTGCACATAAGCCATGGGCTTTACAAAAATTTGGCTTTATGCCTATTTTTCTTACATTTATCCGAAAATAAAATAAAAGAAATACAACAAAATTATTTATTACAAAATTTTTATCTTGGCATGGGGGGAGGCCGGTCGATTCTTGTTCGGGCTCGACCCGGGCATGGGCCCACTGGATCTGGGCTTGGGCCAACTTGGCTTGGGGTTGACTTTGATTTTGACTTGGTCAACCGGGGTGTAAATTTTTACCCCAACAAATTGCCCCCCATCAATAAATGCACACCACATATGTGGGTCGTGTGCATGAAATTGATGGATCTTCTTTTACTTGGAGGCGACCTGATTTGGTTCCCGCTTTTTGGGAAGCTGGCACTGCCCTTTTTACGACATGGACGGGCGTTGCTTGACATGACTCCGAGACGGAGTGTCCGTGATAGGCGTTTTCCCTGGCCCGGAGCTATCTGGTTCCCGCTTTGTAGGAATCCTGCGCTGCCCTTTTTGCGACTTGGACGGTCGGTGCTGCCCTTTTAGCGACGTGGACGGTCGGTTCTGCCCTTTTTGCGACTTGGACGGTCGATGCTGCCCTTTTAGCGACATGGACGGTCGATACTGCCCTTTTAGCGACTTGGACGGTCGGTGCTGCCCTTTTAGCGACTTGGACGGTCGGTTCTGCCCTTTTTGCGACATGGACGGTCGGTGCTGCCCTTTTAGCGACGTGGACGGTCGGTGCTGCCCTTTTAGCAACTTGGACGGTCGATGCTGCCCTTTTAGCGACGTGGACGGTCGGTGCTGCCATTTTAGCGACGTGGACGGTCGATGCTGCCCTTTTAGCGATGTGGACGGTCGGTTCTGCCCTTTTAGCGACGTGGACGGTCGGTTCTGCCCTTTTTGCGACTTGGACGGTTGGTGCTGCCATTTTAGCGACGTGGACGGTCGATGCTGCCCTTTTAGCGACTTGGACGGTCGATGCTGCCCTTTTAACGACGTGGACGATCGATGCTGCCCTTTTAGCGACTTGGACGGTCGATGCTGCCCTTTTAGCGACGTGGACGGTCGGTGCTGCCATTTTAGCGACGTGGACGGTCGATGCTGCCCTTTTAGCGACGTGGACGGTCGGTGCTGCCCTTTTAGCGACGTGGACGGTCGGTTCTGCCCTTTTTAAGACTTGGACGGTCGGTGCTGCCATTTTAGCGACGTGGACGGTCGATGCTGCCATTTTAGCGACGTGGACGGTCGATGCTGCCATTTTAGCGACGTGGACGGTCGATGCTACCCTTTTTGTGACTTGGACGGTCGGTGCTTGATTTGACTTGCTCTGCTTCTTGCAGTGTCAGGGGTAGACTTGACTTGCTCCGCTTCTTGCGGTGTCGAGATTGGATTCTGACTCGCTCCGCTTTCTGCGGTGTCGGAGTGGAAGTTGACTTGTTGATTTTGATTTGGGTTGACATCAGCATCGCTATACTGGAATATGGTACCAGGAGCGAATCATCATCTGTCATGGAGAGGATTTTGGGATTTTGGTTTTTGTTTGGCATCTGCATTGCTGCACTGGAATAATGCCAGGAGCAACTCATCATTTGCCCTGAGAGGATTTGGGAGAAATTGGGATTGTTTTACGCCCGTGGATTGTATACGGTTTTGCAGGATGTATGATCCAGACCGTAGGGCCGGAAAAAAATTTTGGGACTTTGTCGGCGTCTGCATCGCTGCACTGGAATATGGTACCAGGAGCGACTCATCATTCGCCGTTGGGGTATGGGATTTGGAATTTGGTTGGCGTCTGCATCGCTGCACTGGAATATGGTACCAGGAGCGACTCATCATTCGCCATTTGGGGATTGGGGAGCGATGGCTTAGGAGACAGGTTTAGATCCCTATCGCCTAAGGCTTTTCAATTTTATGGGCCGTGAGGGTCCCATAAAAGCATTTCCTCCCTACGAGTCGTAAGGATCCCGCAGGTGTATTTTCTCCTTAAGAGTCGTGAGGACTCCTAAGTGTGTTTTTCCTTTATGAGTCGTAAGGATCTCACAAAGGTTTGTTCTCCTCATATATCGTGAGGACACATGAGTGGGTCTTATCAATGGAGCATCATTCCCAAAGCGGAGACCGGCCGCGTAACTGGTGATTACGGTGGGGCATGGGTATGATGAGAATTATTTGAGCCCGTGGATTGTATACGATGGTCAATTTGGGGACCCACCGTAGGGCCGGAGAATTTTGAGAAATTGGATTTTGGTTGGCGTCTGCATCGCTACACTGGAATATGGTACCAGGAGCGACTCATCATTCGCCGTTTGGGGACTTGGAATTTGGATCTTGTTTGGCATCAGTATTGCTGCACTGGAATAATACCAGGAGCAACTCATCATTTGCCTCGGGAGGACTTGGGATTTGGGTTTTTGGTCGGCATCAGCACCGCTAACACTGAAGCGAAATGCCAGGAGCGAATCATCATTTGTCGTTGCCCGTTGGGGAACGATGGCTTAGGAGACAGGTTTGGGTCCGTATCACCTAAGGCTTTTCAATTTTATGGGCCGTGAGGGTCCCATAAAAGCATTTTCTCCCTACGAGTCGTAAGGATCCCGCAGGTGTATTTTCTCCTTAGGGATCGTGAGGATTCCTAAGTGTGTTGCTCCTTTGTGAGTCGTAAGGATCTCACGCAGGGGTTTTCTCCTCACAAGGTCGAGAGGACTTTGCGAGTGTATTTCATCTCTTTTCACGAGTTTGCGCCCCTTTCGGGTTTTAACAGACTCGCCGGTAGTCCTGCTGTTTTTACTCACGGAGCCTTTTCGGGTTTTCATCCGTGCCCGTTTTGCTTGTGGACATACCGTTTATTTCTTCTTCTTCTTTTTTCTTTTTCTTTTTTTTTCTTTCTTTCCTTTTTTTTTTTTTTTGGCCGCTGGTGGGACTTTAAAGTAGTCTCACCGGCAGGATTTGGGAGAAATAGGGGTCATTTACGCCCGTGGATTGTATACGGTTTTGCAGGATGTATGATCCAGACCGTAGGGCTGATGTGCTCAATTCGCCTGCGACATGGAGCATTCACGTGTAGTATTTCTTGAGATATCGGCCATTGATGGGTGGCATGGGCCTTTCTCCCTCGGCACTTATTAGTTGGTAGGTCCTCCGTCGAACACTTTCTCGATGACGTATGGTCCTTCCCAGTTTGGCTCGAATTTTCCCTTGGCATGTCGATTGGGGATGATCGGTCTTTTGAGGACCAACACTAATTCACCTTTCTTGAAAGCGCGGAGACGGGTTATCTTGTCATAGGCCCGTGACATTTGGGCTCGGTATAGCTCCAGATTTTGCTGTACCGCGAGCCTCTTTTCTTCGAGGGCATCGAGCTCTTCAAGTCGAAGGAGCACGTTTTCCTCCTCCGTCAACTCGTGCTGAACGGCCATTCTTAAACTTGGAACTTCGACTTCGAGGGGGAGGACCGCCTCCACTCCGAAGAGCAATGAGTATGGAGTGGACTGAGTTAGAGTACGGTGCGTGGTACGATATGCCCACAACGCCTCGTGAAGTTTGAGATTCCAGTCTCTCTTGTTGACTGAAGCATTTTTCCTCAGGAGCTTGCATAGAGTCTTATTGAAGGCTTCGGCTAGCCCATTGGCTCTTGGATTATAGATGGAGGAATATCTCCAGTCTATCTTGTGCTGAGTAGCGAACCTTGAGACATTGAAGCTCTTGAAAGAAGGCCCGTTGTCAGAAATGATTCTTCTTGGTGTACCGAAGCGGTATAGAATATTATGCTGGAAGAATGTCAGAATATCTTTTGTCTTGACTTCTTTTAGCGGGACAGCTTCAGCCTATCTGGAGAAGTAGTCTGTCGCGGCCAGTATGAACCGGTGGCCTTTAGATGACGGAGGATCAATTGGGCCAACAATGTCGGTGCCCCAGACTTCGAAGGGCCACGACGCCACTGTAGGATGCAATGGATTGGGATGCTTGTGAATAAAATCACCATGAATTTGGCAGATATAACATTTCTTTGTATGCTCTCCGCAATCCCGTATCATGGTGGGCCAGTAATACCCAAGCCGTTTAATTTGCAGTCGCATCTTGGGGCCAGATTGGTGAGCACCGCAAACGCCTGAGTGAACTTCTTTCATGACTTTTTGGGCTTCGGCCGATGACAGGCACCTGAGCCAGAGTTGGTCATATGACCTGCGGTATAACGTGTCATTTACAAACACGTATCAGAGAGCTCTTTTCTTCAGCTGAATCCTCGCAGATTTTTCTTCGGGCAGCTTGTCGTATCGGAGGTACTCTATGAAGGGTTCTCTCCAATCGGGCTCGTCTTGGATGATCGAAGCTTCTTCCGCAGGACTGCTCTTCTGTTCCGCGCTTTCCTCTTCTCGTAGAGAGACTGGGGGTAGAATTTGCCGGCTCCTGACTGTGATCAGAATTTCGTCCATGTCAGGATCAGCCAGCTCCTTGGCCAAGCGAGCGAGTACATCAGCCTTTCCGTTCAACGCTCTAGGGACTCTCGTTAGTTCAATATGAGTGAACCGTTTCATGAGTTCCACCACTCGACCTCTGTACCGAGCTAACTCGGGTTTGTATATCTTATAGTCGCCGCTTACTTGGTTGACGACAAGCTGGGAGTCACCGTAAACCCGTAGCCGAAGGATTTCCATTTCTATGGCGAGCTCCAAACCAGCTATCAGAGCTTCATACTCAGCTTCATTGTTTGTCCGAGGCTCGGTGAGAGCAAAAGAACGCCGTAGGGTTCCCATTGATGGTGTGATGAACACCAATCCTATCCCTGCTTTTATCTCCGGGATGCTTGATTTACTGGAGGTCCTTATTGACGAGGCTCCATCGAAGTAGAGCTCCCAACATGGCTCATCTTCCTCGAGGTGCAGCACTTGTTCATCGGGTAACTCACAATTTAGCGGCGACCCTTCTGGTATGGGATGAGCGGCGAGAAAGTCTGCAATAGCTTGCCCTTTTACTGCTTTCTGAGGGGTATAAACTATGTCAAACTCAAGTAGCATGACAGCCCATCTTGCCATCCTGCCGGCTAGGCTTGCTTTGGTCATCAAGTGTTTGAGCGGGTCGACCTTGGAGATCAGCATAACCCGATGAGCCAGCAGATAGTGCCTCAGCTTCTTCATAGCAAATATCAGAGCCAGGCATTGCTTTTCGATTGGGGAATAGTTGTGTTCCGCCCTGACTAGAGTTCGACTGAGGTAGTAGAGGGCATTTTCCTTTCCCTCCTCGTTATTCTGGGCGAGGAGCGCACCGAGTGACTCATCTAGCGCGGCAGTGTAGAGAATCAACGGTTTATTTGGAATGGGAGCAGCCAGCACTGGAGGGTGCAACAAGTATTGTTTGATGCTTTCGAACGCTGCTTGACATTCGGCATCCCAGATAAAAGGAGCTCCTTTCTTCATGAGCTTTGAGAAGGGCCTACATCTCCCCGATAAATTTGAGATAAACCTCCGTATATAAGCAAGCTTGCCTTGAAAAGATCTTAGCTGCGTCAGACTCTTCGGAGGGGGCATCTCCATGATGGCCTTTATCTTTGATGGGTCAACTTCGATCCCTCGATGTCGGACTATGAAGCCCAGGAATTTTCCCGATGACACGCCAAAAGTGCACTTCAGAGGGTTCATCTTCAGATCGTATTCCCTCAGTCTGGTGAGAACGGTCCTGAGATCTTGGATATGATCGGCCTTGGCTTTAGTCTTGATGACCAGATCATCAACATAACATTCGACGACTTTATGGATTAGGTCATCAAAGATATTAGTCATCGCCCTTTGATATGTAGCACCTGCATTCTTCAGTCCGAATGGCATTACCTTGTAGCAATATATTCCGATCGGGGTTCGAAATGCTGTGTGCTTCTCATCCTCAGGCGACATCTTGATCTGATTATATCCAGACGAGCCGTCCATAAAGGTGAACAGTTCGTAATTTGAGGTGTCATCGACCATCATTTCCATGACCGGTAGCGGGAAGTCATCTTTAGGACATGCCTTATTGAGGTCCCTGAAATCGACACAGACTCGGATCTGCCCATTTTTCTTCTTGACTGGGACTATGCATGCGATCCAGTCCGCATATTTCTCTTCTCTGATGAAGCCGGCATCGATGAGTTTCTTGGTTTCCTCGATGACCTTTTCTTCCAACTCCCTTCTCATTCTTCGAGGAGCTTGTTTGACTGGCTTAGCATCAGGAGATATAGCCAGCTTATGCACGGCTACCTCAGGGGAAAGGCCAGGCATTTCTTTGTATGTCCATGCGAAGCAGTCAACGAACTCACGCAACAGGGCAATTATCTGCTCTTTCATTTCCTCCGACAAGAGTGAGCTGATGTAGGTCGGCCTTGGATTATCGGGCGTTCCTAAGTCAATTTCAGTTAGCTCATCAAAGGTTTCTTGTCCTCCATCTTCGAGCTCTTGAGGAGCTTCTTCTGGCTCGGCTATCTCATCATCATCATTTGATCTTTCGCTGGCCTCACCAACATGGATCATGTAGCACGCTTTGGAATCAGGTTGAATGTTGCCTATGCCCCGTCTATCTGGAATTCGTCCATCGATGAGTGCTCGGACCTGGGGCGGATACCATAGCCCTTCGTAAAACTTTGCTTCGGACTCCGTCTGATATAACCGGCATCCGCACTTCTTAAAGAATTCCCGCATCTCGGGCGCATAGTATCTGGGATTGAGGATGGCTCTTATGCCTCTCTCATATGGAAGGCACGCGACAGACAAATCGTCCGGGTGCGCAACGGGGTTTGACCCATAAAACAGGATGCCCTTCTGTCCACTTTTCCTCCCGGGAACGTAGAAAGTTTTCAGCTGGTCTACGGTGGAGACTGACAACGCATCGAGCTCTTTGCACATCTGCTCTGGTACCCTTGTGACGGCTAGGGACCCTTCTGCGACTTCGAAGGTCTCTCGTAGTTTCGCTTGCTGCATGGGGGTCCGATCTGCACCGCTGTTGCACGACAGGTCCTCTTCCTCTGACTCTTCAGTGTCGCTGCCAAGATGAGGGCGGACATTACTGATAGATGGGGCTTCAGTGACAGATTCGTCTGTATCGCTGCCGAAACGAGGGCGAGTTTTAGGGAAGGACGGGCTTCCAGCGTCGGACTCGTCAGTGTCGCTACCGAAATGTGGGCGCACTTGGGCATTTTTACTTTTGAAAGTGACAACCGGCGCAGATTTGCTTTTGGGTCTTGGGGCCGGTCTATCCTCAGTCAGTTGTGGCTTAGCATTTTGGTGGTTCATAAAGTACCGAGAATCTTCATAGCAGACTTCATGCACACCGAACGGCTGGATGTCTCCGTCACTGCGTTTTTCTTCGCCATTTTTAGTATACTTCATGCATTGATGGAGAGTTGACGGAATGGTGCCATAATCGTGGAGCCATGGCCGCCCCAAGAGAATCTTATAAGACGTGTCGGCGTCGATCACGTATATCTTAGCTTCAGTTTGCAGATCCCCGAATTTGATTGGCAAAGCTATAGACCCCAGAACTTGCTGGCAATTTTGGTTGAAGCCTTGAATGACAATCCTTTCCCTTGACAGGTGTCGGACGTCCATTGACAAACTCTTCAGAGTTCGCAAGTTCATGATGTTCACTGAGGACCCCGGATCAATCAATATGCGATTAATTCGATCTCCGTCGCTGTACCCGGTCACGTAAAGCGGCCGATTATGCTCAGCCGTTCCCAGTAGCAAGTCTTCATCCTTAAATGTGACCGCGGCGGCATACAAAGCGTGTTGGGCTTCTTTCATATTAATTTCCGCAATGTGAGCCTGGTACCGCTCGGGGTTTTGTAGAGCGTGAATGAGAACATCTCTAAGCTCCTTAGATAGGACCAAGGCGTCGTAGATGCTCAGGAGAGACGGAAGCTTCCGGAGATGCGCCAAGACATTATAATCCACCGAGGAAGGACTTATGTTTTCATCAGCCGGTTCTCTGCCATCTTCTTCATTAGCGACTTGTTTTTCCTTCCCTTTTGGGGCGTTGCCCTGATTTGGCGGTAGAGCCCTGCCGCTTCTAAGCTGGATTTGATTGGCTGTTGTGGCGAGCTCCTCATCCTCTTCGGGAAAACAGAGCTCCTCCTCGGAGTCGCTGCCAAGATGGATGGCGTAGCAAGTCACTACTGGGATCTCTTCATTGATGTCTTCTTCTAACTCCTCCAGAATTTCAGCCGCTTGTATAGGGAAGAACTCCTTCAATTGAATCAATGTTCTTTCCTTTTGTTCATATTCTTCGAGGGAATCGATATATTTTTGAATGGTTGATCTCCCTGCAGACTCTTTTTCGCGCCGAGCTGCACCTTTCTTCTTCTTGAGCTTCTTGGATTTTGAGCCTGAAGGAGCCGCATTGGCAGCTGGACTGGTAGGCTTCTTCTGTCCTTCCCATTCCATCCTGGGCTCTTTCTGAATCAGCTTTAGCATCTTCTTTGTCTTATTAGATATGTGCGTACTCCACGGAGGCTGCGATGAGTCGGTTTCGTTTGTCGGGGCAGCGGGTTCAGCTGTCTGCTCCCAGAAGGCTTCAACTTCTGTCTGTATAAAGTTGGCGGTCGCAACTTGATTGTTCACCAACACGCTTTTGGACAGCTCGATCTCTCCAGCCTTGTACTGCTTCTCGACCCAGTCTTTGAAGATATAGCAATCCTCGATCGCATGGCTCATTACTCGGTGGTACGGGCAATACAGAGGATTGTCGGTCATTTTTGCTTCTTGGGGTCTTTTCGACTCCGGCAATTGTAGGCCGTTGTTCAAGGCATCTTTAAATATCTTGCGGACCTTGTCCCTTCTGAAAGAGAAAACCTTGTTCTTTTTCTCCTCTAGGGAGGGCCCATCTCCTCCCAGCAATGGCTTTCGAGACCGGTTAGTTTTGGATTCGGCCGCCTTTCGCTTTTCTTCATTGTCGGACGCATTGAAGACATTGGTACTGCTGGAACTCCCGCTTCTACGGTTGTCGTCCCGCTTTCTTTTCCAAGTTTTGTCTCTCTGAGAGTCCGGCGGGGACTCTTGCTTTGAGCGTTCCAGCATTTGGACTTTCTTGGTTAGCTCCTGAAATGTCTTGAGGCCCGCCGTATACAAGAATGGGACCATCCAGTTGCTGAGGTTCCCAATGAGAAGGCTGACGGACTGGTCCTGCTCCAGCGGCGGTTCGCACTTGACCGTGAGATTACGCCATCGGGCGATAAAGTCAGTGTTGCTTTCATTCCTCCGCGGCTTGGTCCTCACAAGGTCGGCAATGGAGATTTTATCACTGACGCTCATGAACCTTTGCCGGAACAGGGACTCCATTTGGGCAAAGGTGATGACGGACCCGTCCGGTATACTCGCATACCAGTCGAAGGCGACGCCGGTCAGGCTGTTGACAAACTGACGAAGAAGGAGCGCGTCATTGCCCCCTGTATTTCCGCACGATGCTTTGAAGTGGGCGACGTGCTGATTTGCATTCCCCGTTCCATCAAATCTTCCGAACTTAGGAATGACGTAGCCGCTTGGGAACTCAATCAGATCGTATTGCGCGGGATATGGCCGCCCACTACTGCCGATTTCTTTCTGAGCTTCAGCTTCGGCCACCAATGTTTTAACCTTGCTGGTGACCAAATCCATTATCCGATCCTGTGTTAGCGGGATAGTGCTATCAGGGGCCAAGGCGTCCCCAGAAGCGGAGTGCGGCCGGCTTTCATGCGGCTCGACCAGTCTTGGTCCTAAAGGAACATGCATTGGCTGCCTCGGATTGTCATCACCCGGCTGATTAGTAGCGGCTTGTGCTTGATTGGGAGGTGCTCGAGCAATTTGAGCCGTAAGCTGCATCACCACGTTCGTTAAGTTGTCAATCTTCGAATAGAGCTTGGCCATCTCTTTATCTTTGCTCCTGAGCTGTTTTCGAAGCTCTTGAAGCAGCTCTTGCTCCGCAGTCCTGGGGCGGAAAGTCGGCTCCTCCTCGCTGTCCGAGCTTGACTCTTCATGGACCGAGGGGTCTTTCTGCCTATCATCCTCATCGAGAGGGTTTTCTTCATCTAGCGGGGGCGGCTGTTCTTGGGCGGCGGCAACCACATTCAGGATAGATTGGGCTTGGGATGTGGTGGCCCCATCCTTGCTTTTGCTGCGAAGGTTATCGCTGGGGCGACCGCCTGCCATATAGACCGTATGGATGATATATCCGGTCGTCTTTCTATCATTGGCGGCTGATTTCACTGATCGCTGTCTTGACCCCCTTGCTTCGGTAGCTGGTAGTCGATTGGAGGCGGCTGGCCTAACCAGATTCTTAAATGGTACTGGCGCTTCTTTCCTGGGTTTTCCCCGCTGCTTTCGTGCGGCACAGAGCGCTTGATAGACTCTTGAAGAGACAGTGTCATACTTTTTCTGTTGGGGCCGGGACACGTCTCTTTGTAGCACTGTTCGGACCGCTGTCTTCTTGATTCTGGCGGTCATGGCATTTTTCTGAACCCACTTCAGAGGCTCGAAGGAATTGCTGATTCTTACGTCTGACTCAGCCGTCGTCGCGGGGCAACCCTGCTCTTGGAACTTCACACGATTCCATTTGGCCGAGGTCTTGGCCCTTTTGTTGGCTCGATACCGGAGCCGCTTCTGTCTTAACTTTTCTGTTCTAAGCGCCTGGCGGACTTCGGCTCTTTGAGAAGACGCCGCATACCGGTCGATGGAGGGTCTTGGAGATACGCTCGATTGTGCATTTGTTGGAGTCATCGCCTGAGCTCGTACGCAACATTTAATGTTGCCCTTTGTACCGAAGTTCGCTGGAGCACCAGAGAATCGTTCAGACACCGTCTTAAGTTTCGGTTGTGGTGCCTTGGCGATCACGACATTCGGCCTCTTGCCCCTTTAGACTGGCTTGGCCACCTGTTCCGCCGGGATCTCCGCCAGGTGAGCGCTTCCGGCAGGGTAGATGATGACAGAGCCAAACTGGCGGGGCGGTTCCTCCCATTGTCGACTGAGGCTTGCGGGGAGAACCACCCGAGCGTTGATCTTGACCACGTACGGAATCGGGGTCACGTTGGAAGCTGAATTCGTCTGGGGAGACATTGTCGTCGAAGGTTGATTGCTGAACGGAAAAAAAAAATCATTTCAGTATAAGCAATCGATATGTATATTGATTGAGTTCGCATGAACGTTTAACCCGAAATATGGGAGGAGAGATTGGTCCCACCGGGCGTGCCAGAATCTGTAGGGTGTTTTTTTTTCACCCCATTGAGATGGGAATACGCGCACGCTTGTCAGGCGTACTACAGATTCCCCCTGCCTAGGGTAGGCCGGGGTTTAATGATTGTGGGGGTCCGAATCTCCGGCAGCCGCGGACTAAGCTGCCGTTAATTACCCCTCGCCTTTGGGGCGAGGGAACCTCCGATTAACGGGTTAAACTGGTCATGCGAACTCAATGTGCAGTGTACGTGTGTTCTATTCTGAAAGGGGGGTTTTGGATATATCGGGAGCCACGCAGAGTTTTTACGGGGGTCCCGCTACCCGGATAGCGGGCTGGGGGTCAAGGGGGCTAGCAGCCCCCTTGCGGGGTTCGGGGCAGCGCCCCGGCCCGAAATTTTTTTTAAGGGGGAGAGTGTGGCGGAGTATGTGTATGTGTACATTTGTATACATATGTATATATATACATGTATATATAAATAAAGGGGAAAAGGGCATCCAAAGGATGCGTGGGGCAGCACCTTGGACGCTATGCGCTTAGGTGCTGTGCGCTCAGGCGCAAGCGCGCCACGTGTCGGCACGTGGGCGCTTTGCGCATGAGCGCTGCGCGCAGGTGCGCAAGCGCGCCACGTGTAGGCACGTGGGCGCTTTGCGCGCTTGCGCAAGCGCGCAGGTGCGCAAGCGCGCGCGCCACGTATCGGCACGCGGGCGCTTTGCGCGCTTGCGCAAGAGCGCAGGTGCGCAAGCGCGCGCGCCACGTGTCGGCACGCGGGCGCTTTACGCACTTGCGCAAGCGCTTAGGTGCGTAAGCGCGCGCGCGCGCCACGTGTCGGCACGCGGGCGCTTTGCGCACTTGCGCAAGCACGCTGGTGCGTAAGCGCGCGCGCCACGTGTCGGCACGCGGGCGCTTTGCGCACTTACGCTGCGCGCTGCTAAAACAAATTTCTCAGAAGAGAAATCAGAGAGGAGTTGGACTCCTGAGTGTGTGTTTTTTTTTTTTGTGGGTTTAGTGAACGATGTTCTTCTTCCTCCTGTTGCTTGCTGGATCTTGAAGATCAAGAGATGTGAAATCTCAAAATCTCTTCTTTTTCAGATCTAATGATAGATCCAAGTTCCCCTTTGTGGGTTTTGTGGTGAAAAACTAATTTGTTTTGAAAAAGGAAGAGTAAAACTCTTGATTTAATTCAAGAGAAAGAAGAAGGTTTTGGAACCTTGAAGATGGAAGAAAGAGCTCAGCTCTGAGACTTTTTTTTTTGGAGAGAGAAAAAGTTATGAGATATTTTCATTATCTTTTGCCTTTATAGGCCATACATTTTGCACATAGCCCCTTGGGCTTCACAAAATGGCATTTTGCCTATCCCATGGCTCATGTGCCATTTCTTTTTGCACATAAGCCATGGGCTTTACAAAAATTTGGCTTTATGCCTATTTTTCTTACATTTATCCGAAAATAAAATAAAAGAAATACAACAAAATTATTTATTACAAAATTTTTATCTTGGCATGGGGGGAGGCCGGTCGCTTCATGTTCGGGCTCGACCCGGGCATGGGCCCACTGGATCTGGGCTTGGGCCAACTTGGCTTGGGGTTGACTTTGATTTTGACTTGGTCAACCGGGGTGTAAATTTTTACCCCAACAAGGTATAATACCATCTGGGAGTTCTCGGCGAGTCCGTCCAGTGTGCCCAGTCTCCACTGAGCACCCGTATACCATCTCTGATGTCAAACACCAATGGATATGGGATCATCCATCGCCCATCTCATGGGTCGAGAAGCGTATACGCTAGTCTACACTGGTATATCGATGCCCTGTCTCGATACACCCACGACTAGGGACCTTGAAGGATGTACTTATGGACTACCATGTCCCCATTAGTATGATCTGCATCATAGTCCAGGTAGTCAAGTACACATCCTAAGGGCTTTATCAACATGTAACTATAAGACAGTTTAAAGAGACAAGTGTACATGTTAAGATAAAGAGTAACCAGATAGCATACTATCATATCGAGCAAGACAGTCATCTCTATATATGTCCAAGCATCCAATATAATATACATCATCTGTACAATACTGTCCTCTAGGGCATACATACAACTAACAGCTACAACCTCATCCCGGATGTGCCCCCGCAAAAAATAATATTACATCAATTTCACAAATTACATTGAATGAAAGAAAAGAAAACACCCGTCTCACATCCCCCGGCTTTATCATCGACAATCCAATAACATTCATATGCACAAACCAACCATTACAGATATGTGCAATCCCCACTAATCGTCGTATAGCGATTAGCGGACGTTTCAAAACACATAAAGCTTTACAGAAGAACCGATTAGCTAAAGCAATTAGAATTTCGATCGAATAAGCAATTTTGAATCTATCCTCAGGTCAACACAGTACACAAAATATCTGGGCAGAATCAAAATAACCCAAAAATCACAACTCCATAAACTAAGAATAACAGAAGAAATTTGGGCTGAATCCGAGTCAACTCAACGGCGGATCCGCGGCCGAACGCTCGGTTCGGCTACGGATCCGTGGTGAGTTGATCGATTCAGGGTCCAAATTTCATCAGTATTCTTAGAAAACCCTGCCTGTATTTTTAAGCTTTCTGAAAAATTTTTAGGACCAGATTTCAAAATCGACAGAAACTGATATTTTCGGATGTGATTTTTGGGTTTTTCCGGCGATCGAATTTCCAACACTTTGCTAACAGGTTAGATAAGGCTTAACCTGGCTCTGATACCAGTGTAAGTCCATGATGCACACCCCATGAGTCGCGGGGAGGCGGAATACTTTAAAAACGGTTTTCTCACATCAAAAGAAACTAGTTTTTGCTTAGCATCATGAACTTTTTCCCAATTTAGGATCTTTATTAAGCCTTATCTAACAAAATTAAACTAAGAGAGAGAGTTAACTACTATGTAAAGGAGTTATACCCTCGTTCCTAGTCCTTCGGGTCTTCAAGTTGCTCCTTGCTCCTTGGTTCAAGTTCCTTGTTCTTGATCTCCTTTCTTTGGCTTCTTCTAGGGTTTTGGATGAGTTCGGTTGCCGGTCTCCTTTGCGTCAAAGATGGATCCACCCGAGGTGCCTACGATCAAGCTCCAACCTCCATGAGATACCTTAGTGATCTTACTTGTTAGGAGAGATAACTAAGGGGATGTAGAGAGAGTGTGTATTGAACTAGTTGGTCTCAAAACTCATTGATTTGCAACACATGCAAGTGTATGAGTTTCATGAACAAGGAGAGAAGAAAAACCTAGGAGAGAGAAAGCATTTGTGAGAATGAATGAGAAAATGAGCTAAGAGAATGGCTAAGTATTTTCACAATAATTCAACCATGGAATTATTTAATCAAATAAAATGCAACCTTACTTGAATAGTAATTCCAAAGTGAATAAATAAATCCATAGCCATGCTTTCAACCCATGCATCATAACTCTCCTAATTCTACCTCATTAATCCTTTAATGAAAAAGAATAAAACTATAATGAGGTGTCTCCTTCTAGAAGGTCAAACTTGTGAATTTACAAGAATGCCCTTTTCCGTATTTTCATACCCGTATCCGTATTCCGAAAAATACGGATACACTGAGATCAGTATAATCCAATACTACAATACTAGTATCCGGCTTAAATCAAAGCCTACCAGTATTATCCATCCTATCGTCATTCGAGTAGCCAGTACACGAATGCGATCGAAACCCTGCCGTAAGACCATACGACATCTACATCGTCTTGCCTGATCCAGGAAAACCCTCTGTGTGGGACTCTAAAGACTCGATAGTACGCTGGCAGTGGGTTTAACCACAAGTCCGTCAGTGGCACTAGCTGTACGTAACGGCAACCCAGGTACGTGTCGAAAAGGAGGCCGACGAGCGAACTCGTCCGTAACCCCTGCTGAGCCTGTCCGTGACAATATCCGTGCAGTCCGGTCTGTTCGTCTAAGAGTATCGCATGTATAGTCTAGGGAGATGGTGAACGTCATACCCCTAACAACCATACAAGTCGTGCCGGTGTGGCTCACGACCATCCGAGAATCTACTGATCAGTCCACCAGTAATTCTCAATTAGCCCTGGCCAGGGACTTATGGTAATGACCAACCGATCACAGTGCGATATCGACTCCCTATACCGGGAAAGACGAATCCCTAACAGTCGCTCACTGCCTCCATGTGGCTCGGGACTGTACCCAACTAAAAGCTGTTTGCACGACTCCTTTGAGCCGTGGTAGGGTAGTAATCAAAGCACAGTGGGAACTCACACAAGAAAAATGATGACCTTAAGTCAATAGACTATCTGCACACATGTCACCTGAGAACTGCTATCTGACGTTAGGTATAATACCATCCAGTCTGTTCTCGGCGAGTCCTGTCTGGTGTACTCACACTCAGTGAGTATCTGTATACAATCTTAGGTGCACATCACCAATGGTTGCGGGACCAATCCATCGCCCCTCGTTAGGGTCTAGATATGTATACACTAGTCTACTCTGGAGCATCGATGCCCAGTCTCGATACTCCTGCGACCAGGGACATTTAAGGATGTGCCTATTGACTATCCATCTCCCACAAGTATGACTGCCATCACAACGCCGGTAGTCAGGCAAACACCCTAAGGGCTTTATCAACATGTATATAAATACAAAGTAAAATATATCACACGTTAAGATAAAGACAAACCAAATAGCGTACTATCATATCAAGCAAGATTGTCATGTACATACATATCCCTAGCATCCTGTAGCGTTTTGAAAATCGTTTTGGTGAAATTTCGGAAAATCGGTAAAATAAGGGGGTTTTCTGTAAAAAGTCAAAATGCAAATATCTTATTATAAAAATTAAATATACATATTCTAGCTATGTAATTGCTAGTATTTGGTTTTTATTGAGCCACTGGTGAAATTTCAAATTTTCTGAAATTTTTTTATTTTATTATTATTTTAAGCCGTCACTAATACATTTAATTAGGGAAAATTACAAATTGGAATGAGTTGAAACAAATTTTGTGCATCATGACACACTAAAACAAAATGTAACATGTTGCTTTTAAATGAATTGGAGTTGTCATGAGGGTTCTAGAAATTTAGGAATGAGTTATTAGAAAATAAAAGAAAACTAAATAATTAATAAAAGACTTAATGAATGTGAATTTTGGAGAAGTTCCTACACTAACCCGCAAACCCACCCAGCATGGCCGTACCTATGGGCTGCCCCCAAATCCCCAAGTCTCCATTTCATTTCCTTTTCAAATCAAATAGAAAAGAAATTTGAAAGAAACTAATAAAAAAATGAGGTATGGGCATACTTGAGGTATGGATTAATTTTGCTTTGACTTAGAATTTCCCCCCCCCCCCCACTCACACACACCTCACTCCTCTCCCTCCACTGCCGAATCTGCAGCCCTATCTCCCCCCCCAATTTCCACTTCATTCCATCTCATAAAATCCACAACTTAGCATCAAAAATTCACTCAAAATCAACACAAAACCACACAAATCATTAATCTAACCTTTACCCATATTTCTTTGCCTTATCTACCATGGATCATAGAGCTAGAGAGCAAGTTGGGAGGCCAAGTTTGCATGGGAGATCTCTAAAATTGTGGAGGTAAATCCTAACCCAAGTGTTTAGTTGTAGGTTAAATACTTTAAATCAACTTAATTAGGTGTTTAATTTAGGTTTTAAATTTGCAAGTTTAAATTCAAGTGAAGGGTTAAATTAAAGTTATGGTTGTGATAATTTATTCATGGTTGTGTGATGTATTTTAGCATCTTAAGATATGCAAAACCTAATCTTGTAGCTAATTTGCAAATTGTTATATTTATATTTCCCAAATTGTGATAATTATGCTAAATTGCTAACTAGGTTTTAGAAATTTAATTAAAATGTGGGATTAAAATCTAGTTAGGGTTTTTAGCACATCATTAAGGTTTTCATGTGTGGTTTAACCATTTAAAATATGCAAAACCAAGCTTAATTGTTAAATTGTGAATTTTGCTTTAAAAATTGTTAAAATTGGTTATTTTTTTTGCAAACTTGAATTTTGGGTTAATGATAATTAGTGAGATTAAAAATATGGAAATGGTTTATATGACCTGGTAATGATACTTAGTGAATATTATGGCTATTAGTTGGGTTAAAACATCAAGTTTCGAATTAAAACGGTAATTAAGTGCTTTCTAGGTTTTGTGAAATAAATCGATTTGAGCAAATTTAAGGTTTTTATGAATTGCACCATATTTTCAATTAAATTCTAGTGCGTTATGAATGCGTGATTGGTATGTTGGGTTTTTCTCGATTGATTGACGTTTGTACATCGACATCGAGGGTTGGTTTGGCTATTTTGGCATGCGTAGGCGATAGGTTTTGACCTATGCGTGATACGCGTGCCGATTTAATTTTCGTGTGCCGTTTCGATTTCGAATTTGGTTTTAATGCGATACGATGCGTTATGATATGTAGGTACCCCATTTGGACTTCGAGACGACAAGCAAGCACGTGGCGACGTCGGCACCGGCTAGCGAGGACCAGGTGAGTAGATTTATATCTACGGGGAGAAGTCGGGTGGATGGCGTATAGCACCCCCACAGTTCGTGGTGATGTATACGAATACTATACACACATATATATATTGTTTATATATTGTTTGAGTATATTGATGATAATATGGATATTTGGTGTTCTTGGATGATTTAGTGTCGCGAAACCCTAGAGTAGTGGTCGCAGTACACATGCACACACCAACCCATACTTGCATACTTTCTTCTTTCATTTGTGCTTACGGGAATATATAGTTATGTGTTCACATGGGTATGGGACTATGTGTTCACATACGGATTTGAGAATGATACTTGGGTTTGAGATGAGTCGATGAGATTTGTTTTGAGGTTGTGAATTCGGTGATATGGCAGGATTCGTATTTGAGATACGACGTGACGTTGTAGCGGGTCCTTGACGTAGTGTTTCACACACGTCCATGCATACTTAGGCGGTATCAGTATTGTACTAGACGTAGATCAGTACCCCGATCATGGTATTTGATAAAGAGGATACTAGGTGAATAGTATGATGAATGTGATATTAACCCGTACCCAGATTTGGGGATGCCGTACGACGGATTTACGTACGAGCTATATTTTGATGATTGATCCGCACTCTTGACTTGGGATGTCTGATTATAGATATGGTATCGGATATGATATTATTGAGGCGGGATCACCGACTAATACATATACAGGTATGTATATGTATCCACTCAGATGTTAGGCGGTTTCCATACCTGTAGTCCAGCTTGTTAGCTTAGCCCTTTAGTTTAGTTTAGTTGTTAGATTAGATTCGATTCTTACCTATTTCAAAAACTAACGAATCATGGGTATTTTAAAAGACAGCCCAAGGGATCCTACGGATATTTCAAAAGACGTATCTTTTCATAAAAACACCGTAGCCCCTATTTTCAAAACCCCATGATTCGTGTTATTTCAAAAGGCACCATTTGTAGGACTTATATTAGATTAATGCAGATTAGTTATAGTTGCGTCTAGTATTCAGCTCCCGCTCATTATTGTGGTTCGCTTCGCACCGCAGGCTTATATTATGTTTCATACTCCATTATTGATATCATGCTGTTAGGACACCAGCACCATTACCGATGATGCGTATGTACCACGTACACTTACTTGCCGGCTCACACATATTTTCATCGGTAATTGCCATGTCACGTACACCTTAGAAAATATTATTGCTTGACATAGCCTGTTAGCTAATAGTTTAGACATGATATTAGTGTACTTGCCGTATATGTTAGTTTAGACATTGTAGTTATTACCTGCTACTTCATGCATACTGTTATTCATTGTTATGCCGCATTCATGGATTCTCATGCATATATTCACTATTTTACGTGTTATTGAGGTTTTGGATTCGGATTTCCATGAGATTTTCTGGATTTGGAGGAAAACCGCAAAAACATAAATAAACCTTTTCTCTCTTTTAGAATAAAAAGTGCGGTTTTCCCATGATGTATGAGTCGTCCACCATGAGTTTGCTGATGGATTTCGAGACCCGATTCGAGGAGTGGAGGAACCGTTTCGGGTACATGGTGGGCCTGGTGCGGTACCCCGGGGCAAGAGGAATGTGTTGTTGACGTTGAGCCCGGCAAGGGAGCACTACCGACCGGTGATATTACCCGACGCGTCGGATATCCGGAGGATACTGTCGTGGTCTTAAGATGGATGGTAGGGGCCGGTCTGGATTGACGGCGCCCTAGATATTGATATTTTGAGATATTGAGGTACAGAGATTGTGATACAGAGATATCGAGATATTTGGACACTTGTTTTGTGTCGATACTGGGCACTGTTTTATGCTGATTTCATTTATGGTACCTCACTTTTAAAATACAGAAATCTCACTGATTTATGAAAGCAGTTTTCGTCAGTACATGCATTCTGTTCCATGCATTCATACCTCATTCATATGATATATTGCTACCTGAGGCACTGACACGGGCACATGAGATCACACTCAGGTTAGATATTACCCTAGCCATTGTTATAGGCTGCATGTTATTCATATATTTGAGGATATATTATGATCATTGACCTAGGTTGCGTTATTTATACGATTTCTGTGCGTAGATGTTTTTCTATTCGCGAGTTGGCAACTCACCCCCGTTGTGCCCCAGTTCTTGTAGGTTTGCCGTACAGGTTTCATTACGGCTTTGCTGGCACTGCTCCTTTCGGGTGATTTGCTAGTAGGTGGGTTTATTGTATCATACCCATCAGTATACATTGTATATTATTATTCAGTTGTATCTAGAAGTTCCATCAATCAAACATGTATTTATTTTGAGATAGAGACCAGTGATGTTATTCCTTCGACCTTAGAGTCGCGCGTTATATTTCTGTGGTTTTCTTGTGGTTTTGAGTTTCCTTTTGAATTTTGATCCTCGCCGTTGGCGTTGTATATTATATTGCTTGTGTGGTTGTGACCGTCGATTGACGAAGAGCTAGCTCCCGCTTGGGGATGCCTTTTTATTGATTTCGTATACTATTCATATTGTATCCCGTTTGGGGGCCAGTATTTACAAAGGAGACTCTGCCGAAATTTTCAGGAAATTTTTGATGTTTTTAGAAACCCGCATAATTCGGCTTATGCTATTAAAACTACTCATTTAAATTGGTTTTCCTTCACTCTATTACTTTTCTTGGTTTGCATTTCTGGGTTTTCGGCTTACTTGGATTACGTATGCCTCGAGACGTTTCGTAGTTTAAGAGCCGGTCATGTTTCGTACTTTCGGGACGTGACACATCCTATACAATGAAGGCCTCTAGGGCATATATATCCAACAGCTGCTATTGCGTCTGTTGTGAACGTGCTGCTACTGCGCCATTTGCTCAAGGAGCCGACAAATCTCCTCCTACGACACAGCTGCCACATCTTCCCGCGTCTGGGACATGGTGTACTCGTGGACGGCCGAACGCTTATTAAAGTATCGGTGGGCCCCGGGACCAACCCCGCGCTCATACCCACTGTGCTACCCGCTGGATAGAGAATCCAGGACAGGGACAATGGAGGTAATCGAGTCGTCGGGGCCAAGTCCTAAGGCGTCCGTCCTCTCGTGGAAATGGGTCTGTAAAGAATACATACACGTATTAAATTAAAATACATAATCGACTAGATTATATGAAACTTACCATGTACTCATCCGCGTTCTTTTGTAACACGGACCATCCCTTGGTAGCAATGTAATGGGCGAGGCCTTTCTGTTTCTGTGATAAAATTAAGATTTATTTAATAAGTAAGTTGAGACAATAAAAACATATAAAATTAAGTATCGAAATACTTACGAGGTGCCACTGGACGCTGGCCTGCGTAAGCCTCCCTTGGATCAGGATAGTGCGGTCTCTAATGCCGTTGTTCCGGTTCTGCTTGTTGCGAGTCGACGCCAACTTGCAAATATAAAGAAGATTATATTATATTTTAGAATATGATTTCATGTTATATTTTTATAATACTAAAAATTAAATTCATACCTTAACATCATCGCGCTTGTAATACTATACCAGCAGCAGCCAATCGAGTCTCGGGACCTCCAGTGCTATGATATCCATCATCGTGCTCCGCTCCTCCTCAATCTCCGCGAGCCAGGGAAGATAATAATCATACTTCACTTCACTTCGGTGTCTTTTCTTGATATTCTGACAGGCGGGTATGACCCAGGCAAGGGCGCGATGTGCATCGAACGGCACATCCACGCCATCTTCGCCGGTGATGCCGATGAGCTGTAATGTTTCCTGGTCTGAAATTACAAAATTTTAAATATATATATATATATATATATAACGATGATTGAAATTTAAATGTAAAAAAGGATATGTTATACTTGCCCCGACGCAAAAAATTGCAGAACATTGGTCGTCTGGCTTGTGTCCCACCTAGTTTGGAGCGGGTAATTATAGTAAGTACGGATCTCTGATCCCATGTAATCCCCCACTTAGTTGCATTAGGACCAACATGCATACCTTACGCGTTCCACATCAGCGTCTATGGCTCAGCACCATCGACTGGACTGGAGCATGAGGGCCCACTAGGACCCTTCCTCCCAACACTGCTGGAGCCTGCAAAAAGATAGATATTTTAATATTCAGAGTATTGATGGAAGATTTAAGGTTTGGTCTTGTTTGTGTGTGTGTGTGTGTCTGTGTGTGCACGCGTGCTTGTGTGTGCACGTGTGTGTTGAAAACAGCCTTCGAGGAGGGGGTGAATAAGGTTTTATGGAAAACTCAGAGTAATTTTGCGAATATAGAAATTATGCAGCGGAATATAAAAATACTAAACTATCAAAACACAAAAACAGTCACAGAGGTGCAGAAAAATAAATGAACACAGAGGATTGTTATTGTTGGGTTACGGCAGCGCCCCGACCATCAAACCGTGGCCAAATGTAGAACAAAAATTTTCTAAACTGGTGCTACCATGACCCGATGCCTGGATCTATCCTAAACCCTATACTAGCAATATGTAAACTAGGAGTTAGATGGTTATACCGAGTTGATCCGTGTCCTTCGGTCTTGAACCATCATCCCAAGCTCCTAGAGGCTCCTTGATCGAATTTGGTTGCCGGTATTCCTCCATCTACGATGATCCACCTGAGGGAAACGGCGCAAGCTCCAGTCTCGCCAAGCGAGGCAACTGACGCTCCAAGGTTGCTAGCAATGGAGAGTGGAGGTGTAGGAATGTCTCACTATATTTTTTTTATCTCATCACTAGTGCTCAAAGGAGCAACCATAGAAGATGAAGAAGGAGGTGAGGAAAACATATGGCATGAGCAACTAAAAAAAATGACTAAGTGTTTTCTCCAAGTGAGAATGAGAGTGAGCAAGTCAAGAAAAGAAAAAAGATCAAGGCATGTAGAAGAGATGGCAGCCCCCTCCTTTTTCCAATCATGCAACAAAAAATATCGCATCTCATTTAACTAATAAACAAATGCAAACCATACCTCTCTATATGCCAAAACCCATGCTTATGCCAACTCACCCTCCACCTCATTTCCAAAATGATTTTCTAAAAATAAAATCAATTAATGAGGTGGCCATCTTCTAGAAACTATTTCGTATAAATACGGAATACAACCCGATACACGTATCGAAATACATATACGCGTATTCGTACCAAAATACGAATAACCAAGAGAGAAAATGAATAGTGAACAAAAATACTAGAATACACACACACACACACACACACATATAAATACATATATAAATTATTAAATCAAAACCTGATTTAATAATCTGGCTTAATCCTAAGCCGCTAGTATTATCAACCATCAGATTAAAGTCTGTGCAACTTGTACACATATTTAATCGGACACCTGTATGTACCAACATACGTCATCTACACCATATCGCATGAACCATGAAAACGCTCTGTGTGGGACTTTAAAGACTCGTCAATACGCCTGGCAGTGGATTTAACCACAAGCACGTCAGCGGCACTAGCTGTATGTAACGGCTACCCAGGTATTGAACGAAAAGATGGCCGACGAGCAAACTCATCCAAACACCTACTAAGCCTGACAGTGACAATATCCGTACTGTCCGGTCTGTTCGTCTAAGAGTACCGCATATCAAGTCTAGGGGGGTGGATAAAGTCAGACCCCTAATAACGCGACATTTAGTGTCGGTATGAAATCCATCACTACCTGAGAAACTATCCATCCTAGATCGGTAATTCTCGTCTACCCCGGCAGAGGATTTCTGGTGATGGCCACCCGTACACAACGCGACATCAACCCCCAATACGGGAAAGACGAATCCCCGACGATCCGCTCACTGTCTCCATGTGGCTTGGGACTATACCCAACTAAAACCTGTTTGCACGACTCCTTTGAGCCGTATTAGGGTAGTAATCAAAGCACAGTAAGAACTCACATGAGACAAATAACGATCTCAGGTCGACAGACTAACCTGTACACATGTCACCAGGGAACTGCTATCTGACAATAGGTATAATACCAACTAGCAGGTTCCCGGCGAGTCCGTCCAGTGTACTCATAACCCAATGGGCACCTGTATACTATCTTAGGTGACTAACTGACACCAATGGCTTGTGAGACCGGCCACCGCCCTTCGTCAGGGTCTAGATAAGTATACATTAGTCTACTCCGGAGTATCGATGCCCGGTCTCGATACTCCTACTACTAGGGACATTTAAGGATGTGCTTATAGACCACACAGCTCCCATGTATATGATCGTCATCATAATGCTGGTAGTCAAGCAAGAATTCTATAGGCTCTATCAACATGTAATAGTGGTATGTAAAACCACCTGAAGCATGTACATGATGATAAAGAAAAACCAGATAGCATACTATCATCTCGAGTAAGACCGTTCTACCGGTATAGGTCCTCCCTCAATCATCACAATCGCGTGCATGCGATTCAATAATTGACTTGAGGGCACTATAGCCAACAATCTCCCACTTGCAATTAAGGCTAATTATTGCGGTGTCGCATACTCACGGCCCGTGTGATACTGAACACCTAACTTCTCTACTAATCAGTCTCGCAAAGCCCGTTTGCGAAACTATTGCGTTCGAGAAATAGCCTCAGTGAGTGGATCCGCTCCAGTGTTTCTTTCTGTATCTCTCTATATCTCAACTTCACGGAGAAAGCTATTTCCCGAAATGAGCAATACCTGTCTTAGAATATGTCTGGATATCTGATGGGACCTATTTCACAAATGAACTCCAAATCCAGCAAGCTTCTTAGACTGTATCGTCCACTGAACTTAATCTGTATACCGCGCCATGCCTTCCTCAGTATCCTCTTGGACCACCTGTCTAACATACTGTCCCTCAAAAGAGGGAAAAAATAAAACTCTGACAATCATTCTGTCATTCAAGTCACCTTAGAAGCCTTAAATGATAACCGTCTTCTGAAGGAGGCTACCATTACCATATCCTAAGAACATCCACTTATGTTCATAACTGCTTCCCAATGTTTCTCCAGGATTGGATTAATATATATGCTTATTGCAGCCAGTGCAAAAGTAATATCTGGTGTGGTAATTGACATTTCATGATTGACTCAATTGCCTAAGCAAGTGATATGCTAATCATTCAAATCCCTCTTCCCATTAGTCTGTAAGACATCCTTTAGAGAGGGTGACTCCATCACCTGCAGGTACACCACCATGCCAGGGGTCATCCATTCTAAAACACCTTTAGAATAGTGTCAAAGCATCCAAATTGGGAAATTTCCCAAATCTAGATTTAAAACCATAGATCTAGTGACCAGAAAACCTGATATTTTATCCATATCATGTGTGGAGAAAAACCTTGTGACAACCACCGTATAACCGATCGTAGTATATGAAGATCTCTTCCTATCAAGAGTATGTCATCCAATTACCAGGACATCACTCTCTACTACCATCTTACCAGACCCATCTCCTATTCTGATGAAGTCAAAACCTATGACTGTCACATCAAAAATAGACGATCTATCTCCGCTATACCTTCTTTAGTATATAAGTAGACATAAGCTACTTGCCTACCACGCTTCCGCTGCTCCCACTGCTCCCACTGACTACAACAACCCTTTGACAGAGTCATATACACTTGTACTTCTAAAGCTAGTTTAGAATGACGCTATACTCATCCTCCTGTCGGGTCTCATAGTTTAGAACAGCAGCAATGACAAGTTTGGGTAAACAAGAACCTCCCTGTCACCGTCTCTGAGAAGACCGAAGTACCTCTCGGGTGCCTGAGGTTACCCACCAAATCTGCGGAGTAGCTAATGGAATGTCAAACCCGATTGAATCTTTAGGTTTTATTAAATTTTCAGTAATTGTTTGTGGTTCTGGAATCACTTCCAGTTCTACCATACTCCCACTACTGTTTTCTGAAAAAGTCCATTTTACTAAAACTGTGGCGAGTCAAGAACAATACATCTATTGATCTTCCAGATGGTAGAAAGTTAACCCTCGTCATAGCCCGGGATAACCCACAAACTGCAATTATTGAAACGTGCCTTGAGTTTGTCCAGAGTCTGGTTTTAAGCATAAGCCGGACAACTCCATATACCTTAACATCGTTAAGATATGAACCATTCTATATACAATATAGAAACAAGGGCATTAATTTAATTGGAACCAGATTCAAATCATGCAGCTGTCTCTAGTGCATGTCAACTAAATGGAGAGAGGCCGATCATCATTACTCAACTAGGAGTGCATCCACATATGAGTAACCTGAAAGAGAAGCAAGTTCTCAAAAACCATTACTATCAACGGAATACCAAACACAAGTATCTACATCTTCGACTACTTCGAAGAATCCTGATACTTCCAACAAATGGTTCTCTACTTTATTCTTATACCTATAGCTTCTGAATATCTGGACCTTGTATTTCAACGAAAAACTTGTCTAGAAGTGGAGAAGTCATAAGTAAACAGAATATAGTACGAGTACCAACCCCTTTGTCCTAATGGACACTGGATAACATACAATACCTTGTATAAGTTCTCTGAGTTTGATAACTAAAACCCTGTGCGTCGTAGGTTGAAAACTGTACCATGGTTAAGAAGAATTATATCGTTGTTGAATGCTCCTTACCTAACCATCAACTGATATAGGTAAATGTCATAGACATAATTAAAAAAGTTATATCTCACTTTATAAAATAAACGTACAGATATATCAGTTTGAAATTGGTGCATAACAACGGATATTCAAACCCAAATATTTGTCGTTAGGCAAAAACCCAGGAGATTTCCTCAAATATCACCAATTACAACGAATTCCGATGTAATGAGGATATAATCACCTAATTCCCAATATCTTACTTCCATTCACCATCTGTAACACCATACAGATGTGAGAATCAAATCTGGTAAATACATAGCCTGGAGTAAGAATTTAATTGGGAAATCAATTTTCAGTTAACAACACACAGTGAAACTGAAACATGAAAATGTTTCGAAGGGATATCCGGGTATTCCTACTAATGCCTCTTCCACTATCCAGATTCATGACAGTAATCGTATACTTCCTTTCCCCTCACTCCAATCCCTTTATATGTCTCTACTTATTACCTTCCGCACACCACCTTTAGGCTAATTGGTTTTATTCTTTCCCTACCCTTCGGCACCAGCCTAAGATTTGGAAGAAGACTATCCAATAAGCGTAATAGGAGTACTCTCCTTATACCAGGAGCCATCGCAACCTGAGAGAAGGTAAAGGGAAAAGACAACTGAATAATCCTTATTCTATTTCTCCTGAACCAGAAACCATCCTCGAACTGGAACAAGTTCTTTCGAGTTCGTATGTAACTATATGATGGCATATCCAATAAATGTGGATCTTCGTAGTGATACGGAGTGTTCCGAAGAAATGCAAAGTGGATGTAGGAGTGGCAGGGGTATACGTGGTTTCGTCGTAAATGATAGCAGTTGCAATTTCATTTGCCCTCTTTCTAATCCCTTTATTTGTCTTTACTTATTACCTTCTGTATACCACCTTTAGGCTAATTGGTTTTCTTCCTTCCCTACCCTTCGGCACCAGCCTAAGGTTTGGAAGAAGACTATCCAATAAGCATAATGGGTGTACTCTCTTAATCCTAGGAGCTTCTCGCAACTAGAGAGAAGATAAAGGGAAAAGACAACCGAATAATTCTATTTCATTTCTCCTGAACCAGAATCCATCCTCGAATCTGGAACAAGTTCCTTCGAGTTCGTATGTAACCATTCGATGGAATATCCAAGAAATGTGGATCTTCGTAGTGATACGGAGTGTTCTGGAGAAATGCAAAGGGAAAGAATGAGCGACAATGATTTATGCGACTAAATGACAATCCAAAAGCCAAAGTGTTTTAAGAAGGTTCGGTTAACTTGGTTCATGAGTTTTAGTTTACGGTCGGGCCATGGTCGCTGCCAAAGAGAGAGAGAGAAAAGAAACACTCAGCGTGCATTTTAACCTAGATCAGAATGGTTAATCACTTTATCTAATCTGGATGGCTCCCACTGTTTCCTCGAATTCTCCCTCAAAACCTAAAAGGAGAATTAGTCGGGATCATCTAAAATCACCCGAGGAGTAACACCTACTCATTAGTGGGAATCAGGATCCAACTATCATCGCATGATAACTTGATGGAAGCCACTCAAGTTATCATACTCCAGAAGGTATGCGCATGCTTGGCAAGTTTCCTGTATGTTTGAAACTCCCGATGTGGTTTTTACCCCAAACGATTTATGACCTTGACTAGGTCAAAAAACCATAAACCACTAATCAAGTTCAACCCGTCATTTTCTTGACTACATTAAACCCACCCGTACATGCCCATGACTAGGTCAACAAGGCCGCACGACTGTCTGAACCAATCGCATTTACAATGCATAGAAAAGTAGCACCTAGCTACCGTACACTACACCTTGACTTGGTCAACAAACGTAGCACGGATACTAAATAATACTAATCTGAAATGACGGAGGGCTATGACTGGTTTTTGGAGAAAAACCTTTACTGTAATGAACTTGATATCGTTGAAGGAACCGAGTGGTTTTACAAATATATAGTGGCCCAAACTTTTGCTAAAGAGGTCACTCCTGGTGAAGGGATCTCCGCTCTTTACTCATCGAATGAGGTGCAGGATATTCCAAACTGAATACCATGATGCAAAGCAAAAGAATCAGTTATAGTAAAGTTATTGTTAGTGTTTATGCCCTAGAAGGCCATTACTGTATCATACTAGTTTGTATATTACTTAATGGAAGCTTGGGATATTCACATGTATATAACAGTCTTGCTAAATATGGTAGTATGCTACTTGGTTTTTCTATCTTAATATGTGAGTATACGTATTTATAGAGCTCTTAGGATCTTGCTTGACAACCAGCGTTGTGATGGTAGTCACACTAGTGGGGGCTGGGTAGTCTACAAGCACATCCTTATTCAGGTCCCTAGTCGTTGGATTACCGAGACAGGGCATCGATACTCCGGAGTAGACTAGTGTGTACGCTTCTCATCCCAGTTGGGGAGATGGTCTGTCCCACAGCCGTCAGTACGTCGTACTGGAGATAGTATGCAGGTGCTCGTTAGGTTACGGGTACACCGGACAGGACTCACAGGGGACTGTTGGTTGGTTTTATACCAGTCGTCAGTGAACAGTTCCCAGGTGACATGAGTACAGCATAGTCCGCAGACTTGACATTGCTACTTCGCCTCGAATGTGTCCCACTGTTCTTAGATTGCTACCCTACCACGGCTCAAAGGAGTCGTGCAAACAGGTAGCAGTTGGGTGCAGTCCCGAGCACTTGGAGGCAGTGGCGGTTAGACAGGATTCGTCTCTCCCGGTATTGGGGGTTGATATCGCGCTGTGTCAGAGAGCCATTACGCAAAGTCCTTGGCCAGGGCAAGCGAGATTTGCTGGTAGGTTCCAGTAGTTTCTCAGGGTGTAATGGGCTTCGCTCCGACACGACTTATACCGCTATTAGGGGACTGACGCTTGCCGCCCCCTAGGCCCGATATGCGATAGTCTTAGACGAACGGACCGGACTGTACGGAGATTGTCACATCAGACTCAGTAGGAGTTCGGATGGGTTTCCTCATCGGCCTTCTTATTGACATCTACCTGGGGACCGTTACGTACAGCTAGTACCGCTTGCGGTCTGTGGTTAAACCCACTGCCAGCGTAGTAGTCGAGTCTCTAGAGTCCCACACAGAGAGTTTCCCTACTCCAGGCGAAACGATATAGAGGTCGTATGGTTTTACGACAAGGGTTCGGACGCATACGTGTGTTTACGCACGTACGACTTTCGGACAGTTTTTACCAGTCGGCTTTGGTTTAAGCCAGTTACTGGTATCCGGTTATTGGATTTATACAGTCTAAAGTTTTTCCGTATTTTTGCGGAAAGGAGGGGCATTCTCGTAATTGCGCGAGAAGCTTCTAGAAGATGGTGACTAAGAAGGTTTAGGTGGCATATACAATGAATGTGATTAGTGAGTCATATGGATGATTCATCCATGTCATTAATGCATCATAAATGCTTAATGACTCATGGATGTGAATCATCACTAGATATTATCAAGCATGGTTGTTAAATTCATTTCTTTTCTTTTCTTGATAAAAAGAAATGCTTGATATATATTATGATAACTCATTCTTCTCACTTCATTATTATCTTCACCTTCTCTCTCCTCAAGCTCTCCCTCTTCAAACCCTAATCCTCCCCTCTCATGTGTTGAGTACAAGGATTAGTTAGACTAATTAAACCATAACCCTCACTCTATATCACCTAGCTTCTTTGATTAGCACTTAAAGAAGGTTAGTTGCCTCAAGTTTAGAGGCTAAGCTTGGAGTAAAGCTCTCGGGTGGATCGTCTACTACTTCGAGAAGGCCGAGGAGGAGGTGGAGTTCGTAAAGACGAATGACACGGTTCTTTAGGTATAATCCCTTTACATAGTAGTTGTTAACAACTATGTTTGATGTTAGTTATCGTTTAGCTTCGATTCATGCGGTTAGTCGATGTTTAAGCAAAGAACAAGATCGTTTTTCATATTTCCGCCTCCCCGCAAGTCGTGGGGTGTTGTACATCGACTTACAGTGGTATCAGAGCCACGCTAAACAATAAATAACTTACTTGCAAATTTGTATGAATTTCGAACGGAAAAAACGAAACCGGAAAACCCCGAAATCATAAGTTTCTGTCGAATTTTAAATGAAGTCCTAAAATTTTTCAGGGAGGTTCAGAAAGCTTGAAAAGACAGTAGAAGAACACCCAAGAAATTTGGGCCCCTGAATCGCCTAAAGCGCCGTGGAACCGCGGCGGATCTCACCGATCCGCCGCGCTTCCGCCGCCGAGTTGGCGATTCAGGAACCCAAATTTTCTGTGTTGCTTCTCTGTGATATTTGGTATTTTCTGGAATATTTTATTTTTGCTCAGGTTTCAGATTTACAGAGAAGTATTGGAGCAAAATTAAAAGTGTTTAATCGGTCGAAATTATACAGTATTTTCTTGTTGGATTATATCTGTATTTGTATAATGTGTTCGTAAACCTCCCCTAACTGCTAGTATGTCGGTTGGCAGGGGGTTGCACATTTCTGTAATGGATTTTATCTGTTTGTGAATATGAACTGTGTTGGACTGTTGTGATGTATAGCCGGGGTTATGTGATGGGTTATTATTTAATTCATTTGATGTAAATGTAATTTGTTGTAATATTATTTTGCGGGGCACATCCAGGTTGCGGTTGTAGCTACCGTTGTATTATTTCATTTTACTGTTTTTGCTCCTAGGACAGACCCAAGGTGGGGTGCACAAACTGCCGGGCGGGTAGTTTGCCGTACCCGTTGGGGTCTTGGGTGGGGTAATGGCTATTCATCACAACTGTGTAATCCGTCTTTTGTTGCAGGCTCAAAACAAACACGGATTGCTTGCAAATCCAATAAAGTTCATCTGTGATCTGGAATGCCTATTATTGCGTCTGACGAATGTACAATATCTATATATGATAGCTATTTAGACGTCACTTATGTTTTACACCCGCACTAGCCCAGCCCCCGCTCTGTCGTTAGTTAAGTAACCTAACGGGTGATGACGGGACCCCGTGGCGAATGCGGATGGCATAAGAGGACGTTGTATTTTCGTTGTTTTCTGCAATGATAGGTTAATGATGGGACGCATTGTAGGGTTCCTAGGCACTCCCAAGAGGTCTCACAAGGCATCAACCATGCCAATTTCTAAAATTACGGTGCCGAGAAACCCTAATACGGATCGTTGGCTAGATAAACAGGCGAAACAAAGCAACTAGTTTACAACTAAACTAAAAGAACGGAAATACAACCTTTGTAGATCCGGTCCTCCACCTCCATGGCTCCGCGATGAAGTCCTCTCCGCTGTCCAAATCAAAATCCAGGCTCTAGCGTCGGCTTCATCGGAGAAATGGGCGGGCAAGGTCGTCGGCTTCGTGCCGAAGATGATCTACGTCGAGGCATCGCTAGATCAAGCTCCACCTTCACCAAGCCATGAAAACTTATGAAGGAAACACCCTATACTACTTGGCAAGAGGTAGAGGATGAAGAAATAGGAAGTGGGTTCACTTTAGAATTGGATTTCTCACTCATTTCATCAATCCACCATTGATGAAGTCAAGTTTCTTCATCTTGAAGAAGAAGAAGAAGAAGATAAATGTTATGATAAGTTTTTTCCAAAAAGAAAATTAAAAGAATACTTATCATAACCAAACCATGGTCAAGTGTAGAGAATAAATCATGGTTAGTGGGATGGTTAGGGTTAAGCATGAAGACAAAATGGTCACTTAGTCAAAGCTTCATGAACTTTCAATGTAAAACAAAACTAGCAACCATTTTCTTTTCTTTTGCCATTTCTTTTCCAAAATAAAATAAATGAAATAAATAAATAAATGAAAAAGAAAACCCTAACCATTACACAACCATGGTTTAATCTTTACACAAACCCTAGAGAGCATGTATCATCAAACATGATACAATCAAGTGCACAAAAAGTATATCACATATACAATGTGCACATCCGAGCGAGAAAATCCATTTAAAGTGAACCGATACTAGTTAATGCAAAGTAATATATCAAATATATAATTATGCATTAAATCATTAAATCAACACTTGATTTAATGATCCGGTCATATCGCATATAACCGACTAATATCTACAGTAACAACTTATCGAATCAACACTTGATCCGATAACCCGGCTATATCGCATATAACCGATCAATGTCACAAATCGCGAGAATCGAATACAGTATCACATACTGGTATCATTCTCGGTCCCGCACATATCTCATATGCGCTCCTATTTCGTTTCGCTTGAGCCAGGAAACCTCTGTGTAGGACTCTAAAGACTCGTCAATACGCCGGCAGCAGGTGATGATCATATCAACCACCCACAAGCCGCAAGCGGTCTGCTAAACGTAACGGCCACCCGGGTATTGAGCGATCAGAAGATCGACGAGCAAGCCCGCTCACACTCCAGTGAATCCAACCAGTAACACTACCGTACAGTCCGGTCTGATCGTCTGATCTGTCGCATATCTCGTCTAGGGGTGGTAAACGTCAGACCCCAATAGCTCGATAAGTCGTGTCGATATGAGGTCTATAACAATTCGAGAAACTACAGGTAACACTTACCAGTAAATCTCAGCAACCCTGGCCAGGGATTTCCTGTTATAGCCAATCGAACACAGCGTAACATCAACCCCCTATACCGGGAGAGACGAATCCCCTCCTATCGCTCATTGCCTCCATATGACTCGGGACTGTACCCAAAAACCACCGTTTTGCACGCCCTCTTGGACGTGGTAAGATGGAAATCAAAGCACAGTGGGAACCACACAAGACTCTATGACGATCTCGGGTGAACAGACTACTCTGTACCAGTGTCACCAGAGAACTGCCATCTGACGTAAGGTATAATACCATCTGGGAGTTCTCGGCGAGTCCGTCCAGTGTACCCAGTCTCCACTGAGCACCCGTATATCATCTCTGATGTCAAACACCAATGGATATGGGATCATCCATCGTCCATCTGTATGGGTCGAGAAGGTATACGCTAGTCTACTCTGGTATATCGATGCCCCGTCTCGATACACCCACGACTAGGGACTTTGAAGGATGTACTTATGGACTACCATGTCCCTACTAGTATGATCCGCATCATAGTCCAGGTAGTCAAGTACACATCCTAAGGGCTTTACCAACATGTAACAGAGAGACAATTAGTATACACGTTAAGGTAAAGTTCATCCAGATAGCATACTATCATGTCGAGCAAGAAAGTCCTCCCTATATATGTCCCAGCATCCACTACAATATACATCCTATGTACAGTAATGGCCTCTAGGGCATACATATAACTAACAATCTCCCACTTGCACTAGGGCCATCTGATAGCAGTGGTTGTAGTATCTCATACTCAACCATCCCATAAAAATCTCTCTCTGGGAATAGGCCTTTGTGAGTGGATCCGCTGTGTTGTCCTCTTAGTCTACTCTCCTGACCTCGATCCCCTGGAGATCAACCATCTCCATGATCAGGTGATACTGCCTTAGAATATGTCTGGATCACTGATGGGATCTGCGTTCCTTGGCATAAGCCACAACTCCATTGTCACACAATGGGAGGAACATAGTTCATCTCATGAACCAATATACACCCAAACAGCCTCTTTGGTAGCATCTTAAGTAGCGATGTATCCTGCCTTTATCGTCTAGTATGTCACGGTATCTAGCTTGGAACTCTTCCAACATACCGTCCCTTTACTGAGGGTAAAGACAATGCCTGTGACTGACATTCAGTCGTCTTTATCACTCTGGAATCTTTCCAGTGATTTTCCCCAGAATCGTTTGATATCATCTCACTACAACTAGTGAGAATCCTAACATCCAATTAAATCTATCTCATAGATCCAAAACTCAGGATTTAGGAGGTATCATTTTGATCCTACACGGAGAATCTTTGTGATAAACGGAGATTGATCGAGCGTAGCATAAGAAACTCCTTTCTTATCAAGAGCATGACATCCACGTAGTCTACGAGGATCATCACCATACTCCCTACTACCTTTTTGTATATACAAGGTTCATCTACCATTTTGACGATGTCAAACTCTTTGACTAACACATCAAAACAGATGTTCCAACTCCGCGATACCTGCTTTATCTTATAAAGCATCTTGTGCACGTTTCCGCTGCTCCCACTGTCTACGAAGCCCTCTGGCTGTGTACTTATAGACTCTCTCTTCTAAAACATTATTTAGAAAAGCAGTCATGGCACCCAACCGCCAGATATCGTAGTCATGGTATGTAGCCGTGGCAAGTTGGATCTGGATGGACTTAAGCATAGCTACTTGAAAAGGTTTCATCATTATCCACGCCTGGTCGATGACGAAAAGCTTTAACAAGTCTAGCTTTGAGGTCGATGACGAAAAGCTTTAACAAGTCTAGCTTTGAAAGTCTCAACTTTTCCATCTACACCAAGTAATCTTCTCAAGATATACTTGCTCCTGATGGGGATTTAACCCTTCAGATATTGCAACCAAAGTCCATACTTTGTTGGTGTACATGGATTCCATCTCAGATCGCTAAGCATCCAGCCATTCTTACAGAGTCCCACTCCTGATGGCCAGCTCGAAACTAGTTGGGTCATCATCTCATGATGCAATCCTCGCTCCCACTGTCATAGAGAAACCGAAGTATCTCTCAGGTGGGTGAGAAACCCTAATAGATCGGCGGAGAGGCTGAGGTTCGTTGGTAACTATTGAATCCTTTGGTTCTACCAAATCATCTGCTGTTGTTTGTATAGCGGGAACCTTTCCAGTTGTACATAACAGACCTTGCCTCGAGCTTGTCCGGATTATGCTTTTAGACATAGCCCGGATAACCCCAAATCTTAACTAACTTAAGAGATGGGCTCTTCCCTTTCCATATCACATATGAAGCGGTAGGCATAGATTTGATTTGAACCCTATTCAATAGGTATGCAGCTTCTCAAGCGCATAACACCCAAAAGGAAATAGGTAACTCAGTATTACTCATCATAGAGCACACCTTATCACATAGGGTGTAATTGCTCCACCCCGATATACCATCGTGCTATGGTGTATACAGAGGAGTAATGCTGAGAGAGAATCTCATTCTCCTTTAGAATAGTCCAGGAATTCCATGCACAAGTATTCTCCTCCCTGATCTCATCATAGGACATAATACTTATACCCGTATTTTGGTTTTCTACTTCTAACTTATATTCTGTGAATATCTTAAAAGGTTCGGACTTGTGTTTCAACAGGAACATATGTCTGAATCAGAAGAGATCATCAGAGAATTTAATGAAGTACAAAGAACCGGTCTTGGCATGTGTAGACAGGGGACCTACATACATCAACATGTATCATCCCAAGAGTTTACTTAACTCTTTCTCTGTTTCCAATAAACGGAGCTATGGTCATTTTATCTTTGTGACATGACTGGCGAGTTTCACAAGATGTAAATTCAAACTAATTTAAATATGCATCTTTATGTAACTCTAGCTAGTCGGGTCACATTGATCTGACCTAGTCTACAATACCTCAAGAAGGAATCGTTCAATTCTGAACTCTTCCTCTTGTGTGTGTTCCATATACTAAGAACTGCAGTTTGATTTAGAACATCAATGCTTTTAGATAACGTGCCTGAACCGATCAACTTTTGATATAGGAAATGTTCAAAACATTATCCAACAATACAAAATTTTATCATTTCTTTACTAATAAAGAGACTGATATGATTTTGTATATCAGGTTCGGTATCTAATAACATTCGTTCAGAATCAATGTATTGATAATACAGAGTGACAGTGACCAACAGACTTGGCTGTAACTCTTGCCCCGTTTTCTGCCTCATGAAACTTATCACCCGTTCTCAGTTCTCTACCTTTCTGTAGCCCTATGTAACATATTACATATGCGGGATCCTGATCCGGTATCATATACCCAGGATGCGGAGGATACTGAGAAACAATTCTCTGTAATGAACACACCCGAAGATGATGCATCATCATGCACTCTCTTCGTTTGGGCGGCATGGGAATTCTGGTAATCCCCAATTTCCTGCTCTATTTTATAACAATTATAAGTTGGAGCGGGACCAACGTTCCCTAGCTCAGTCTAACAAGCGGGTTCGGTCAATTATCCGTATTATTATCTTGATTAAGGCGTGATATGGTCGCTACCTGGAGAGAGAGAGAAGAAAACACTCAGCGTGCGCTCTTGCAAGAATAGATTGGTTATTATTTTATCTAATCAGGATGGCTCCCACTGCTTTTTATCAAATCTTCCTTCAAACCCTAAAAGGAAAGACTAGCCGGGATTAATTACACACTACAAGTTCGCCAATCTTTCAGCCAGGCCAGTGTCGGTACTTTGAGGGAGGTGCCCCGTGCTTTCGCACGAACCTAATTAATGTAAACCTCATTTTCCCAGAGGCGTAACCTCGTTAACACCTTTCTAGACACCTACTTGATCGGCTAATTGTAATGTATAAAACTCTCCCAGGAGTAACTCTTACTCGCAGTGGGTATCGGGATCCAACTATCTTATAGAAGGTATGCAATCTCATTGCAAATTTCAACACTTGAAATTCCCGATAATATTTTGTCCCTAACGTGCTATGACCTTGACGAAAGCCAACAAACCATAGCCCGCTAGTCAAGTTCAACCCGTACATTTCTTGATTGAATTAAACCCACCCGCACGACCCTTGACGAAAGCCAACAAAGCCGCACGACTACCCTAATCCAATCGCATCGTATGCAGCAGATAAGCAGCATATAGCTACCGCACACTGCACCTTGACGAAAGCCAACAAATGCAGCACGAATACTATATACAACTTATCTGAAATGACGGAGGGCTACGACAGGTTTTTCTGAAAACCTATTGCGTAATGAACTTGATATCGTTGTAGAATCAAATGATTTTAAAAATGGAGTGCTTTTGAGGCTTTTCTAGTTTTGCTAAAGGAGTCACTCCCGGTGAAGGGATCGTCGGTCCTTTCCTCGTCGAATGAGGTGCAGGATATATCATATATATCACTGTGCAAAGCAAAAACTCTTAAAAGCAATGAAAAGACAAACCGAGTGTGTAGCATCTGCCAGTTATTGCTAAAGGAGTCACTCCCGGTGAAGGGATCTCGGTCCTTTCCTCATCGAATAAGGTGCAGGATATATCACATATACCTCTGTGCAAAGCAAGAACTGTAGCTACCCTTTTTATTTTGAAATTCGATTCTACAACATCTTAGGTTTCTTTTATTTCATTAATCTCATTAATGAAGTCCCATCAATTATGTACCTAAACATCACAGATAAATACGACGTACACTTATGCCATCCGCATTCGCCTCGATGTCCCCTCGTGCACCGTTAGGTTAGGTAACTAACGGCAGAGCGGGGCAGGGCTAGCGCGGGTGTAAAACATAAGTAACATATATATAATATATCATATATACTATATACTGTATCCATCACAGAACATCACATGATCACATCACAGATAACGCAGCAGAAGAAACATATGAAATATTGGATATACTAGGACGTCCGTGTTTTCAATACGAGCCAGTATAAAACACGGATTCCACGGTCGCGATGAATAGCCAAACCCACACCCCTAGACCCCTACGAGAGCGGCAAGCAACCCTACCAATTCTAGAGTTAGGAGACCCGGACTCGACTCCTCGAGTTGGTCTCCCATTGGACTCCAGAACCCGGTTACTTGTGCTCCCCTCCTTGGGTCTATCCTAGTGCGGAAAAGTAAATAATATACAAACAGTGACATCTTCCGCAACCTGGAAGTGCCCCAATAAAAGAATATTACATACAAGTTTTTACATGAATGAAAATGAAAAACACTCATCTCACATAAAAACCCCCGGCTATTCAAACACGACGATCCAATATAACATATCCTGCAACACATAACATCACATGTCATCAACGTAAGTAAATATGCGCATCCCAATTGTCGTTGACATATAGCAACGAAACCGGCGATATCACATATTACACTTACGGTCACAGAAAAGAAAGAGTAAAACTACAACAGTTGGAATCCCCAATCTCTTTAGACATCGCATGCCTAATCAAATGAATACCTTAGACATCACATGCCTAACAATTATAAACCCCGCATTTTAGTCTCAAAATCGAAAACTCTTTTCAATATCAAGTCGGGCAATTCAACAAGATTCCAGACATCCTGATCGAATGCTCGTCGCAAACTTCAGTAGCCGGCCGCACCCCTAATACTGTCGACGAAGTGCACCAAGGCGGAACACCGCTACCGGGAGCACCCGAACGGATGCTTTCGGCGACGGGGTTCTCCTACAGTCACTTGGTCGGGGCTATGGAGTGAGGCTGTCTATTTAGTTTACCCGGCGAGTATCCGCGTACGCTACGTGATTGCGACGGACTTTTGATCACATCAAAATTCCGTGGCAACCGATCAAGTGAGACTAAACCGCTAGATTTATAACATTCATTCAGTTATCTCATAACTTATTGTGAATTCCAATTATTGTATCACATTCCGGATAAATAGAAAATGTTAAACTTTCCGATCGAACAGTCGAACACCCAAGTTTTCCAAAAACAGATCAACACATGAAACAAGTCTAAAAATATTCAGTTCGTGCCTCAGTACCAACGGTCCAGCCGTAGAAGGGTCAAGCCAACGCCTCACATGTGGCACGCCGTACTGCTCCAAACCCGAAGGTTCAAAGGGCAGTTCAAGACGGTCACATAATCGAGTTAAGGTTTGTTGTCTTCTAGAGGGGCCATCGAGTTACTTGCACTACTTAGAACGTCTTTAAACCACGGAAAAATCCAACACTTGGAAATTTCCCGACAGGGGAAAAATTGGGTATTTATATCCGGTCGAACTTTTTAACATATTCAAAAATTATCCGGAAAGCCACATAGACAAAATCTGATACTCCGATCGAAACACCGAATCCCCAAAACAATCCCAGAAAATTCAACTCTTGAATAAATATTAAAAAATCCCAGAAAATCTAGCACCAGAAAACATGAATTACTGTACAAAAAATATAGGACAATCTAATAATATGGCCGCGGAACCGCCGCATAAGCAGGGCTTATGCCGCGGTTCCGCCGCACTCTGGAAGCTTCACTCGAAAAATTTTGCATCGTAATTCATAGAATTCCCTGATGAATTTTTTAGCAATTTTTAATTTGGAAAAATCCACGTTTTCAGAAAAAGTCCAGAGAGCGTGGAAAAATGGGGTTTCGGGTTCGATCGAACTTCAAACTCCGTCTAGACTTCGCCTAAGGCTCTAGCTAAGCTCTGATACCACTGTAGGGTTCCTAAGCACTCCCAAGAGGTCTCACAAGGCATCAACCATGCTAATTTCTAAAATTACGGTGCCGAGAAACCCTAATACGGATCGTTGGCTAGATAAACAGGCGAAACAAAGCAACTAGTTTACAACTAAACTAAAAGAACGGAAATACAACCTTTGTAGATCCGGTCCTCCACCTCCATGGCTCCGCGATGAAGTCCTCTCCGCTGTCCAAATCAAAATCCGGGCTCTAGCGTCGGCTTCATCGGAGAAATGGGCGGGCAAGGTCGTCGGCTTCGTGCCGAAGATGATCTACGTCGAGGCATCGCTAGATCAAGCTCCACCTTAACCAAGCCATGAAAACTTGTGAAAGAAACACCCTATACTACTTGGCAAGAGGTAGAGGATGAAGAAATAGGAAGTGGGTTCACTTTAGAATTGGATTTCTCACTCATTTCATCCATCCACCATTGATGAAGTCAAGCTTCTTCATCTTGAAGAAGAAGAAGAAGAAGATAAATGTTATGATAAGTTTTTTCCAAAAAGAAAATTAAAAGAATACTTATCATAACCAAACCATGGTCAAGTGTAGAGAATAAATCATGGTTAGTGGGATGATTAGGGTTAAGCATGAAGACAAAATGGTCACTTAGTCAAAGCTTCATGAACTTTCAATGTAAAACAAAACTAGCAACCATTTTCTTTTCTTTTGCCATTTCTTTTCCAAAATAAAATAAATGAAATAAATAAATAAATGAAAAAGAAAACCCTAACCATTACACAACCATGGTTTAATCTTTACACAAACCCTAGAGAGCATGTATAATCAAACATGATACAATCAAGTGCACAAAAAGTATATCACATATACAATGTGCACATCCGAGCGAGAAAATCCATTTAAAGTGAACCGATACTAGTTAATGCAAAGTAATATATCAAATATATAATTATGCATTAAATCATTAAATCAACACTTGATTTAATGATCCGGTCATATCGCATATAACCGACTAATATCTACAGTAACAACTTATCGAATCAACACTTGATCCGATAACCCGGCTATATCGCATATAACCGATCAATGTCACAAATCGCGAGAATCGAATACAGTATCACATACTGGTATCATTCTCGGTCCCGCACATATCTCATATGCGCTCCTATTTCGTTTCGCTTGAGCCAGGAAACCTCTGTGTAGGACTCTAAAGACTCGTCAATACGCCGGCAGCAGGTGATGATCATATCAACCACCCACAAGCCGCAAGCGGTCTGCTAAACGTAACGGCCACCCGGGTATTGAGCGATCAGAAGATCGACGAGCAAGCCCGCTCACACTCCAGTGAATCCAACCAGTAACACTACCGTACAGTCCGGTCTGATCGTCTGATCTGTCGCATATCTCGCCTAGGGGTGGTAAACGTCAGACCCCAATAGCTCGATAAGTCGTGTCAATATGAGGTCTATAACAATTCGAGAAACTACAGGTAACACTTACCAGTAAATCTCAGCAACCCTGGCCAGGGATTTCCTGTTATAGCCAATCGAACACAGCGTAACATCAACCTCCTATACCGGGAGGGACGAATCCTCTCCTATCGCTCATTGCCTCCATGTGACTCGGGACTGTACCCAAAAACCACCGTTTTGCACGCCCTCTTGGACGTGGTAAGATGGAAATCAAAGCACAGTGGGAACCACACAAGACTCTATGACGATCTCGGGTCAACAGACTACTCTGTACCAGTGTCACCAGAGAACTGCCATCTGACGTAAGGTATAATACCATCTGGGAGTTCTCGGCGAGTCCGTCCAGTGTACCCAGTCTCTACTGAGCACCCGTATATCATCTCTGATGTCAAACACCAATGGATATGGGATCATCCATCGCCCATCTGTATGGGTCGAGAAGGTATACGCTAGTCTACTCTGGTATATCGATGCCCCGTCTCGATACACCCACGACTAGGGACTTTGAAGGATGTACTTATGGACTACCATGTCCCCACTAGTATGATCCGCATCATAGTCCAGGTAGTCAAGTACACATCCTAAGGGCTTTACCAACATGTAGCAGAGAGACAATTAGTATACACGTTAAGGTAAAGTTCAACCAGATAGCATACTATCATGTCGAGCAAGAAAGTCCTCCCTATATATGTCCCAGCATCCACTACAATATACATCCTATGTACAGTAATGGCCTCTATGGCATACATATAACTAACACGCATTATTTATAATGCAAAGAAAATAAACCAAAAGTTAATCGTTGGAACAATTTAAAAGAAACCACTCGGTTAATTTTAAAAACAGATATTTTTAAATGTGGAGCTTTAACCACTCCTTTTAAAAGCTATCAGGTTCCTTCGGTTATATCAAGTTCACTACGTTCACGGTTTCGCCAAAACCAGTCGTAGCCCTCCGTCATTTCTTATGGATAGTCAGTAGTATTCAAGCTATGTTTGTTGGCTTTCGTCAAGGCATAGTGTTTGGTAGCTACTGGGTATTCATTTGTTGCATAGATAGATGTGTTGGTTTGGGACAGTCGCATTACCTTATTGGCTTACGTCAAGGGTATATACGGGTGGGTTCAAATTAACAAGATAATGATGGGCAGAACTTGACATGTGACTTATGATTTGTTGGCTTACGTCAAGATCATAAGAGCATGGGGCAAAAACCTATATCGGGAATTTCTAAAGAAACTGAAATTTGCAAAGAGATGCATACCATTTGGAGTTTGATGAATGTTGGTAGGATTCCTTCAACATTATCATACGATGATATTTGGATCCCGATCCTACTGTGAGTATATGCTACTTATCAGGAGATTCGTCGCTTAACGATCAATGCTATAAACCAAGTAGGTGTCAAGAAAGGTGTCAGCGGGGTTACGCCCCCAGAGAAAAGAGGTTATTTAATTAAGGTAACTTCGCGAAAGCGTTGGAAAACCTCCCTCGAAGTATCGACACTAGCCTGGCTGAACGGTTAAGCAAGTATTGTACAGTGAGAATAGTCTTGGCTAATTCTTCTTTTATGGTTTGAGGAAGGATTCGAGAAACAGTGGGAGCCATCCAGTTTAGATAAACTAAAAACCACTCTAAACTTGCAAGAGCATCATGCTAAAGAGTTTTCTTCTCTCTCTCCTAATTGCAGCGACCCTGAAAATGACTGGACTTAAGTTACTTTTAGAGAAAAATATACTGACAGGGCCAAACTATAAAGATTGGCTGCGGAATGTCAAAATGGCTTTGACCTATGACAAATTGGGGTACGTCCTCACCGCTACGGCACCTGCTGTCCCTGGTCCCAAATCCAGCAATGCGGATAAGGAAATCCGCAAAACCTGGGATTTAGATTGCGCGAAAGCCAAGTGCATCGTGCTTGCCTCAATGAACAATGAACATCAGAGGAGGCACGAGGATATGAACCTAGATGGCATATTTCTCCATACAAAGGAACTTTATGGAGAGCAATCTCGTATAGCAAGATACGAGACCTCTAAGAACTTGTTTCGAGCGAGGTTGGCTGTCGGGTCATCGGTAGGAGAACATGTCCTAAAGATGATCGGCTATATTGAAGAGCTCGCAGACCTTGGGACGACGTTGGATAATGAGCTCTATACAGACCTTATTCTCCAGTCCCTTCCTCACACCTACGCCCAGTTTATCCTGAACTTCAACCTTCAAAGAAAAGAAGTTGAACTTCCGGAACTCCTGAACATGTTACGGAGTGCAGAGGGCACCTTGCAGAAAACAAGGGAAACACCCGCTATGTTTGTTAGCGGTGCATCTTCTTCTGGGTCCAAGGCTAAGGCCAAAGGAAGGAAGAAGAAGGCCGCCACCAAACCTAGAGGAGGTGTTAGTAAGGTGGGAGGGAAGGGAAAGAAAAAGTTTGCGGTACCGGTAGTTGGCCAGGATGAGTGCTTCCATTGTCACAGGAAAGGGTACTGGAAGAAGGATTGCAAGGCGTGGAACGCCAAGAACCAGGAACCGAAGCAAGCTGTGGCTTCGACTTCAGGTGTGTTTGTAATTGAGAATTGTCTGTCGATCAACTCTACTTCCTGGGTATTGGATACCGGATCAGGATCTCATATTTGCAATTCATTGCAGGCACTGAGAAACCGTAGAGTGCTGAAGGAAGGTGATATGACCCTAAAGGTTGCTAACGGAGCTAGCGTGGGAGCTACGTCCGTCGGGGATTATCACCTAGGATTGACGAGTGGACACATTTTGGTTTTACATAACTGTTTTTTTGTACCAAGCTTAACGTGTAATATCATATCAGTTTCCTTGTTATCAAATAAAGGTTATGATTTCACGTTTGTAAGAGATGTTGTTAACATCCACCTTAATCATGGTTTGATTGGGTCCGGTACACTAAATAACGGTATATATGTTTTAAACCAACTCCAAATTTTCAATGTCCAGAACACACTTAAAAGAAAGTCTCCAGATTTAAATAAAGCTTTCTTATGGCATTGTAGACTGGGTCACATCAATAAGAGAAGGTTGACTAAGTTGCATAGAGAAGGATATTTGGACTCGTTCGAATATCAAACTTATGACACTTGTCAATCTTGTCTCAAAGGAAAGATGACAAAGACTCCATTTACTGGACAAGGAGTAAGAGCGAGCGAGCTCTTAGGACTCATACACAGCGATGTATGCGGTCCAATGTCTACACATGCAAGAGGTGGTTTTTCCTATTTCATTACTTTCACGGATGATTACTCAAGGTACGGATTCATTTATCTGATGAAACATAAATCCGAGGCTTTTGAGAAATTCCAAGAGTATAAGAATGAAGTAGAAAACCAAACCGGCAAAAGTATCAAGACACTTAGATCTGATCGAGGTGGTGAATACTTGAGTGCCGAGTTTCTAGGTTACCTTAAAGAGAAAGAAATTCTCTCTCAGCTTACTCCTCCATACACTCCACAGCATAACGGTGTATCGGAGAGACGGAATCGAACCCTATTGGATATGGTACGATCCATGATGAGTAATGCTGAGTTACCACGATCTTTCTGGGGTTATGCGCTAGAATCAGCGGCATATCTTTTGAACAGAGTTCCAACCAAAACTGTGCCTACCACACCATATCAGATGTGGAGTGGGAAGAAACCCTATCTTCAGTACCTGAAGACATGGGGATGTCCAGCTTTTGTAAAAAAGCAGCATCCGGACAAGCTCGAGGCACGCTCAGTAGAGTGTAAGTTTGTAGGATATCCAAAGAACTCTATGGGATATTGTTTCTATTACGCAGAGGAACAAAAGGTTTTTGTTTCTCGTCATGCCCGCTTCTTGGAAACTGAATTTTTAGAAAATCAGAAGAGTGGGAGCAAAATAGAACTGGAAGAAATTCCAGAACCACAAGCTGATACTGAAAGTTTGGTAGAACCGGTAGTTCAAGAAGAACAGGACATTCCCGCACCCCTCCGCAGGAGTAGTAGGCCGTCTCATCCGCCTGAGAGATACTACGGTTTTCTCATAGATGGGGATAGAGAGGATTGCATCATAGATGATGATGAACCTACTGACTTCCAGCAGGCCATCCAGAGCGGCGACTCGGTACGATGGCTAGATGCAATGCGGACCGAAATGGAGTCCATGTACACCAACAAAGTATGGACTTTGGACTTTGCTCCAGATGGGGTAAAACCCATAGGATGCAAATGGATCTTCAAGAAAAAGATTGGTGTAGATGGACAGGTGGAAACCTATAAGGCTAGACTTGTTGCAAAGGGTTTTCATCAAAGACCTGGTTTGGACTATGACGAAACTTTTTCTCCAGTGGCTATGCTCAAATCCATTCGGGTCCGTCTTGCTATTGCTGCCTTCCATGATTATGAAATCTGGCAGATGGACGTAAAGACGGCTTTTCTGAATGGAAATTTAGAAGAGTGCGTCTATATGGATCAGCCAGAGGGTTTCAATCAGAGTGGGAGCAGCGGGAAAGTATGCAAGCTGCTTAAGTCCATTTATGGACTAAAGCAGGCATCGCGGAGTTGGAACATCTGTTTTGATGAGACAGTCAAAGAATATGACTTTATCAAAAATCCAGATGAACCGTGCATATATAGTAAAGTTGTAGCCAGAAGTGTCGTATTCCTCGTCTTGTACGTGGATGACATTCTATTGATAGGAAATGACATTCCTATGCTACAATCTGTCAAAGGATTCTTGTCACACAGGTTCTCCATGAAAGACCTGGGTGATGCCTCTTACATTCTGGGGATCCGGATCTATCGTGATAGATCCAAGAGGATGTTGGGACTTTCGCAGTCCAGGTATATCGACACTGTACTGAAAAGATTCAGTATGGAAGATTCTAAGCGCAGTAATCTACCGGCTTGTCACGGAATCACCCTCTCCAAAGAGATGTCTCCCAAGACTGATTTGGAAAGGGAACGCATGTCTATTATACCCTACGCTTCTGCGGTAGGCTCTATAATGTATGCGATGTTGTGCACCAGACCAGATGTAGCTTACGCACTGAGTGTGGTAAGCCGATATCAGTCAGACCCAGGGGAGAAGCACTGGATAGCAGTAAAGAACATTCTCAAGTACCTGAGAAGGACTAAGGAGATGTTCTTGGTTTACGGCGGAAAAGACCTCAGGTTAGAGGCCTTTGCTGATTCCGGCTTTCAGAGTGATAAGGACGATTCCAAGTCCATGTCGGGTTATGTCTTTACCCTCAATGGAGGGGCGGTGTGCTGGAAGAGCTCCAAGCAGGACACCGTTGCTGACTCAACGATGGAAGCGGAGTATATAGCTGCTTGCGATGCCGTAAAAGAAGCAGTCTGGATGAAGAAGTTCCTAACAGAACTTCAGGTGGTTCCTACCATAGTTGATCCAATACCTCTGTATTGTGACAACAACGGAGCTATAGCTTTAGCGAAGGAACCAAGGTCCCATCAGAAGTCCAGACACATCTTAAGGCGGTATCACCTGATCAGGGAGATCATTGATCGTCAGGAGATCGAGGTTCGGAGAGTTGCTTCTGAAGAGAACATTGCTGATCCATTCACAAAGGCCCTACCTCAGATTCAGTTTGAGAGGCTACTCGAGATCATCGGTCTTCGATACGCCAGTACATGGCCCTAGTGCAAGTGGGAGATTGTTAGTGTTTATGCCCTAGAAGGCCATTACTGTATCATACTAGTTTGTATATTACTTAATGGAAGCTTGGGATATTCACATGTATATAACAGTCTTGCTAAACATGGTAGTATGCTAAACATGTATATAACAGTCTTGCCATTACAGTCTTGCTAAACATGGTTTTTCTATCTTAATATGTGAGTATACGTATTGATAGAGCTCTTAGGATCTTGCTTGACTACCAGCGTTGTGATGGCAGTCACACTAGTGGGGGCTGGGTAGTCTACAAGCACATCCTTATTCAGGTCCCTAGTCGTTGGATTATCGAGACAGGGCATCGATACTCCGGAGTAGACTAGTGTGTACGCTTCTCATCCCAGTTGGGGAGATGGTCTGTCCCACAGCCGTCAGTACGTCGTACTGGAGATAGTATGCAGGTGCTCGTTAGGTTACGGGTACACCGGAAAGGACTCACAGGGGACTGTTGGTTGGTTTTATACCAGTCGTCAGTGAACAGTTCCCAGGTGACATGAGTACAGCATAGTCCGCAGACTTGACACTGCTACTTCGCCTCGAGTGTGTCCCACTGTTCTTATATTGCTACCCTACCACGGCTCAAAGGAGTCGTGCAAACAGGTAGCAGTTGGGTGCAGTCCCGAGCACTTGGAGGCAGTGGCGGTTAGACATGATTCGTCTCTCCCGGTATTGGGGGTTGATATCGCGCTGTGTCAGAGAGCCATTACGCAAAGTCCCTGGCCAGGGCAAGCGAGATTTGCTGGTAGGTTCCGGTAGTTTCTCAGGGTGTAATGGGCTTCGCTCCGACACGACTTATACCGCTATTAGGGGACTGACGCTTGCCGCCCCCTAGGCCCGATATGTGATAGTCTTAGACGAACGGACCGGACTGTACGGAGATTGTCACATCAGACTCAGTAGGAGTTCGGATGGGTTTCCTCATCGGCCTTCTTATCGACATCTACCTGGGGACCGTTACGTACAGCTAGTACCGCTTGCGGTCTGTGGTTAAACCCACTGCCAGCGTAGTAGTCGAGTCTCTAGAGTCCCACACAGAGAGTTTCCCTACTCCAGGCGAAACGATATAGAGGTCGTATGGTTTTACGACAAGGGTTCGGACGCATACGTGTGTTTACGCACGTACGACTTTCGGACAGTTTTTACCAGTCGGCTTTGGTTTAAGCCAGTTACTGGTATCCGGTTATTGGATTTATACAGTCTAAAGTTTTTCCGTATTTTTGCGGAAAGGAGGGGCATTCTCGTAATTGCGCGAGAAGCTTCTAGAAGATGGTGACTAAGGAGGTTTAGGTGGCATATACAATGAATGTGATTAGTGAGTCATATGGATGATTCATCCATGTCATTAATGCATCATAAATGCTTAATGACTCATGGATGTGAATCATCACTAGATATTATCAAGCATGGTTGTTAAATTCATTTCTTGATAAAAGGAAATGCTTGATATATATTATGATAACTCATTCTTCTCACTTCATTATTATCTTCACCTTCTCTCTCCTCAAGCTCTCCCTCTTCAAACCCTAATCCTCCCCTCTCATGTGTTGAGTACAAGGATTAATTAGACTAATTAAACCATAACCCTCACTCTATATCACCTAGCTTCTTTGATTAGCACTTAAAGAAGGTTAGTTGCCTCAAGTTTAGAGGCTAAGCTTGGAGTAAAGCTCTCGGGTGGATCGTCTACTACTTCGAGAAGGCCGAGGAGGAGGTGGAGTTCGTAAAGACGAATGACACGGTTCTTTAGGTATAATCCCTTTACATAGTAGTTGTTAACAACTATGTTTGATGTTAGTTATCGTTTAGCTTCGATTCATGCGGTTAGTCGATGTTTAAGCAAAGAACAAGATCGTTTTTCATATTTCCGCCTCCCCGCAAGTCGTGGGGTGTTGTACATCGACTTACAATTATTACGTTGACCCAAACTTCTGCCCAAGAGGTCACTCCCGATGAAGGGATCTCGGCCCTTGCCTCGTCGAATGAGGTGCCGGATATTCATAACCGAATACCACTGTGCAAAGCAAAAGAAAACGTCTGTAACGTCAGTTTTAAAAACTTGGTTCCAACAACATCATATATAGGTTTGTTTTATCCTTGCATTGATCAAATTCAATGCAGTCCCATCATTATTGTGACATCAATAGAGTTGTGGCTTTGTCCTAGGAACTCCGGTCCCATCAGCGATCCAGACATATTCTGTGGCAAGTATCACCTGATCAGTGAGATGGTTGATCTTCAGGGGATCGAGGTCAGGAGAGTTGATGCGAAGGATAACACGGCGGATCCACTCACAAAGGGCTTTCCCTAGAGACTTCTATAGGACGTTGAGTATGGGATACTGCAACAAATGGCCTTAGTGCAAGTGGGAGATTGTTAGTTATATGTATGCCCTAGAGGCCATTACTGTACATGTGATGTATATTGTAGTGGATGCTTGGACATATATAGGGAGGAATTTCTTGCTCGACATGATAGTATGCTATCTGGTTTCTCTTTATCTTAACATGTACACTTATTGTCTCTCTATTACATGTTGATAAAGCCCTTAGGATGAGTACTTGACTACCAGGATTATGATGCAGATCATACTAATGGGGCTGAGGTAGTCGGTAAGTACATCCTTCAATTGTTCCTAGTCATGGGAGTATCGAGACAGGGCATCGATACTCCAGAGTAGACTAGCGTATGCGCTTCTTGACCCATATGATGGGCGATGGATGATCCCATATCCATTGGTGTTTGACATCAGAGAAGGTATACAGATGCTCGGTGGAGACTGGGTACACTGAACAGACTCGCCGAGAACTCCTAGATGGTATTATATGTAGGGTTACTAGGCATACGCACAAGGGTCTACAAGGAATCAACCATACCCGATTTAAAATTTGCCGTGCCGAACAACCCAAACCAAGATCTTTAAACTAGAGATTAGGCGAAACAAAGTATGTTAAACACTTTAACATCTAAGAGTTTGGGATTACAACCTTTGTAGTCCGGTCCTTCACTTCATAAGCTCCGTGTTGTGGTCCCTTCGCTGTGATCATCAAGTTCCGGACTCTCGAGAGGCTCCATGAAGAGAAAGATGCAAGCTTGCTTCCGATCTTCGATAACAAAGACGATCTACCTTGAAGTTTCATTAACACAAGCTCTCACTCACTAAATGAAGTGAACACCCTAATCTAAATGGCTAGGATAGATTAGGATGATGAAGTAGGATTTTAGCTCTCATTTGTTTTCTATTTCTCACTCATTTTCATCACTTTTGAAAAAGCTAGAAAGCTTTTCCATGAAAGAAGAAGAAAGAAGAAGAAGATCAAATACTTTTGTGATGAATAATGAAAAATGTAATAATAATTACTTATGCAACCATGGTTCATGTAACCTTTGTGGAGATTTAACTAGGGCTAGGGTTTGGGTTGGGTTAAAGCATGAGTCACTTAAAATATCAAGCATAATATCTTAGCACAAAACAAAAGGAAACCTTCTAGAAGGTTCAAGAAACAACTAACCCAAATCAAACCCTAACCTTGTTTAATCTCCACTAAACATGTTGCATTAGTAATCATATCATGTTACAATATTATATATCAGATATACAATATTTATTGTAACAAAATAAAATAATAAAATTAGCATATATCGCATATATATCAATGTATTACCCGAGTGAGAAAAAGAATCTTTTAGTGAGCTTATATTAGTTAATGTAATTTAATATATCACATATATAATTATACATTAAATCATCGAATCAACACTTGATCCGACAATCCGGCTATATCGCATATAACCGACTAATATATCATTTACCGATTCATCGAATCAACACTTGATCCGATGACCCGGCTGATATCAAATATCGCGAGAATAGAATACGGTATCTCATATCGCATTATACTCGGTCCTGCACATATCACATATGTGCCCTTACTCCGTTTTGCCTGAGTCAAGAAACCTCTGTGTAGGACTCTAAAGAATCGTCAATACGCCGGTAGTAGGTGATAATCATATCAAACACCCACAAGCTGCAAGCGGTCAGCTAAACGTAACAGCCACCCAGGTATTGAGCGATCAAAAGATCAACAAGCAAGCCTGTACATTCTTCTGCGAATCCAATCAGTAACATTCCCGTACAGTCCGGTCTCGTTGTCTGATATGTCGCATATCTCGCTTAGGGGTGGTAAACGTCAGACCCAGTAGCTTGATAAGTCGTGTCGATATGAGGTCTATAACAGTTCGAGAAACTACTGATAACACTTACCAGTAAATCTCAGCAATCTTGGCCAGGGATTTCCAGTTATAGCCAATCGAACACAGCACAACATCAACTCCCTATACCGGGAGAGACGAATCCCCTCCTATCGCTCATTACCTCCATATGATTCGGGACTGTACCCAAAAGCCACCTTTTTGCACGCCCTCTTGGACGTGGTATGATGGAAATCAAAGCACAGTGGGAATCACATAAGACTCTATGACGATCTCGGGTCTACAGACTACTCTGTACCAGTGTCACCAGAGAATTGCCATCTGACGTGAGGTATAATACCATCTGGGAGTTCTCGGCGAGTCCGTCCAGTGTACCCAGTCTCTACTGAGCATCCGTACACCATCCTTGATGTCAAACACCGATAGATATGGGATCATCCATCGCCCATCATATGGGTCAAGATGCGTATACGCTAGTCACTCTGGAGTATCGATGCCCTGTTTCGGTACTCCCAGACTAGGAACATTTGAAGGATGTACTTGACGACTACACTGTCCCCACTAGTATGATCTGCATCATAGTCCTGGTAGTCAAGTACTCATTCTAAGGGCTTTATCAACATGTAACATAGAGACAATCAGAGTACATGTTAAGATAAAGAGTAATCAGATAGCGTACTATCATGTCGAGCAAGAAAGTCCTCCCTATATATGTCCTAGCATCCACTACAATATACATCGTATGTACAGTAATGGCCTCTAGGGCATACATATAACTAACATTATACCTATCGTCAGATAGTAGTTCTCTGGTGACAGTGGTACAGGTTAGTCTGTCGACCCGAGATCGTCATAGAGTCTTGTGTGATTCCCACTGTGCTTTGATTTCCACATTACCACGTTCAAGAGATCGTGCAAAACGGTGGTTTTTGGGTACAGTCCCGAGTCACATGGAGGCAATGAGCGATAGGAGGGGATTCGTCTCTCCCAGTATTGGGGGTTGATGTTGCGCTATGCTTGATTGGCCATAACAAGAAATCCCTGGCCATGGTTGCTGAGATCTTCTGGTAAGTGTTATCAGTGGTTTCTCGAATCGTTATGGACCTTGCATTGGCATGACTTATCAGGCTATTGGGGTCTGACGATTACCACCCCCAGGCTTTGATATGCGACATATCTGACGAAGAGACCGGACTGTACGGTAGTGTTACTGATTGGATTCACAGGAGTATGAGCAGGTTTACTTGTTGATCTTCTGATCGCTCAATACCTAGGTGGCTGTTACGTTTAGCAGACCGCTTGCGGCTTGTGGGTGTTTGATATGATCATTACCTACTGCTGGTGTATTGACGAGTCTTTAGAGTCCTACATAGAGGTTTTCTGGTTCATGCGAAACGAAGTAGGAGCACATATGTGATATGTGCGGGACCGAGATTAATACGAGTATGTGATACCGTATTCTATTCTCGCGATATGTGATATTGGTCGGTTATATGTGATATAGCCGGGCTGTCGAATCAAGTGTTGATTCGACAAGTTGTTACATTTGGTATTAGTCGGTTGTATATGATATAGCCGGATTATTAAATCAAGTGTTGATTTAATGTATAATTATATATTTGATATATTAACTTACATTAACTAATATTAGCTCACTTAACATTTCTTTTTCTCACTTTTGTACACTTAGTATATATGTGATATATATTAATGTACATTATTTTGTGTCATGCTTGATGCCACATGCTTCATGGGTGTATGAGACTCACACCATGCTTATGTTAATGTTAGGTTTTATTTATTTAAAGTTAATCAAAATTTGTTGGAAATTAGTCACATGGTTCAAGCTTGTAGAAGCTTGTGGAACCATTGACCAAGTCCACTAATTTTGTTTTACTTATAGATATTTGTTAACCTAACCATTAATATTAGCCATGGTTTATTCTCTACAAGAGTTAGTGTATGACACTAACTCACCCATGGTTGCTATTCTCACCTCATAAGTTTCATTCTCACCTCATGAGAAAGCTTGATAGCTTTTGAAATCGTGATGAAATATTGTGAGAAAAATTAATCTAAAGTGAGCCCAATTCCTACTTCATCATCCTCTACTATATTAGCCATTTAGTTTAGGGTGTTTGCTTCACTAATATACCATTAGTGAAGAAGTAGCATGAGCTTGAGTCTTCTCGATGTAGATCATCTTCGGTCTCGAAGACTTCGAGCAAGTTTGTTCATTTCTTCATGTGAACCCTTACTAGAGTTCGGGTGTTCACTACTTAGAGCGAAGGGACTACTACACGGAGCTTTAGAAGTGAAGGACCGGTCTACAAAGGTTGTATTCCTCATTCACTTAGTATGTAAAGTTGTTTGCATTGCTACTTCGTCTAAATCTCTAGTTAAGATTCTAGGGTTAGGGTTCTTTAGTGTGGCAATTTTTGAAATTGGCATGGACGATACCTCCCGAAACGTTGCTGCCGCGCTAGGTAACCCTACAGTGGTATCAGAGCTACTTGGCATTGGATGTCGACCTATGGGGTGTTCTCACAGTGTGACAGTGTGGCGAAGTATAGGCTCTTACCCCCAGGGTGTCCCAAGACCGGAAGGTATTCCGGTGGGTTGTAGTCCTCGCGAGGGGGCATGCATAAAAAGTAGCTGCTGAGGGACCTGTAGGTGCCACGGTGACCCCATTAGATGAGGTGGCTGCCTAACCCTATAGTGGTATCAGAGCCAAGCTAGAGATTTAAATGATGTTTGTTAAAATTACGAAACCGAAACAACCCCGAAACACTCGATATATAAACCCAGTTTCTGTCGAAATTTTCAGAGAGTCTAAATTTTTTTTAAGCAACTGCAGAATGTTATATGAGATGTAACATGAACACAGTAGAAAATTCAACCCCCTCGCCGGAAAATGGCCGACCACATTGCTCCAAAAACCGGCCACCTCGGTTTTCTGGTGTTGTTTTGGGTTGGAATTTCTACTGTGTTCCAGGCTCTGGGTTTTGGTATTTCAGGTGTTGCTTGTTTTTGCTAAATTTGCACGTGATGTTATCTTTGTGCAAAGGTAATTCGGAGTGCTCTGTATTCGTAATTCTAACATCTATTTGGGTTATTTAGACGATGTTAAAAAGTTTGAACGGATATCAATAACTCATATTTTCCCTCACTGGAAACTTTCCAAGAGTTGGATTTTTCCGAGTTTGAAATCTTCAGAAAATCATGCAAGCGATTCTGTGGACCCTCTAGAAGAACGATACCCAAACTCGACTTTTTGGATCGCGGAACTACGGTCATACCCTAGGGTTTGTGGCAGTTCCGCGGCGACATGAGTGAGGCATGGGTCGGCCCTTCTACGGATGGTTCATAGGTGCTGTGGCATGTTCTGGGTACTTTTTAAACACTGCTCAAGTGTTGAGATCTTTGGGAAATTTTGGGTGTTTGTTAATTCGATCGAAAAGTTTAACATCGTCTAGCTATCTGTGATTGTGATACAATATTTGGAATCCACAATAATTAGTTATGTGATAACTAGTTTGAATTTTATAAATCTAGCAAGTTAGTCTCATTTGATCGGATGCCACGGGATTTTGATGTTTACCAAAAGTCCATCGCAATTACGTAGTGTACGCGGATACTCACCGGGTAACCTTACTAGATAGCCATGCCCCATAGTCTCGACCAAGTGACTGTAGGAGAACCCCGTCGCCAAAATCATCCGTTCGGGTGCTCGCGGCCGCGGTGTTCCGCTTTAGTGCACTTCGTCGACGGCATCGGGGGTGTGGCCGTCTACTAAAGTTTCCGATGAGCATTCGATCTGGTTATCGGGAATCTTGTTGAATTACCCGACAGGTTATTGGAAAGTGTTTTCAATATCGAGACTAAAATGCGGGGTTTATAATTGTTAGGCATGCGATGTCTAAGGAATTCGTTTGGTTAGGCATGAAATCCAAAGTATGTGATACATTGGGTTTATGATGTCTAAGGTGGTTGCGGATTCCAATTGTTGTAGTTTTTCACTTTCTTTTCTGCGATCGTAAGTGTAATATGTGGTCTATCGCCGGTTTCGTTGCTATATGTCAACGACAATTTGGATACGCATATTTACTTACGTTGATGACATGTGATGTTATGTGTTGCTGTGATATATTACATTGGATCGTCGTGTTTTGAATAGCCGGGTTATTTTTATATGAGATGAGAGTTTTTTATTTTCATTCATGTAAAAACTTGTATGTAATATTCTTTTATTGGGGCGCTTCCGGGTTGAGGATGATGTCACTATTGATGTATATTATTTACTTTTCCGCATTAGGATAGACCCAAGGCGGGGAGCATAAGTAACCGGGTTCTAGGATCCAGTGGGAGACCATCTTGAGGAGTCGAGACTGGGTCTCCTAACTCTAGAATTGGGAGGGTTGCTTGCCGCTCTCGTAGGGGTCTACGGATGTGGATTTGGCTATTCATCGGGACCGTGGAATCCGCATTTTTTACTGGCTTAATTTAAAACACGGAATTCCCAGTATATCCAATATTTCATATGTGTTCTTCTGCTGCTGATATTCTGTGATGTGATCACTTGATATTCTGAGACGAATGCTTATATTATATATATGATATATAATAAATATCGCTGCTTTCGTTTCTTCTGTGATGCTTAGGATGCATAAATTGATGGGACTTCATTAATGAGATTAATGAAATAAAAGAAACCTAAAGATGTTGTAGAAACTTGTTTAAAAACTGGTAGCTCTAGTTCTTGCTTTGCATAGCGGTATTCCTTGTAGAATATCCAGCACCTTATTCGATAAGCAAATTGCCGAGATCCCTTCACCGGGAGTGACCTCTTTAGCAAAACTAGTAAAATCCTCAAAAACACTCCTTTTCAAAATCACTCGATTCTACAACGATATCAAGTTCATTACGTAAAGGGTTTGCTTAAAAACCTGTCGTAGCCCTTCGTCATTTCAGATAAGTAGTATTTAGTATTCGTGCTGCGTTTGTTGACCTTGTCAAGGCATAGTGTGCGGTAGCTGATTAGTGCTTATCTGCTAGCATATGATGCGATTGGATTAGAGTAGTCGTGCGACCTTGTTGACCTTGTCAAGGGTCGTACGGGTGGGTTTAATTCAATCAGAAAATGACGGGTTGAACTTGACTTGCGGTCTATGGTTTGTTGACCTTGTCAAGGTCATAGATCGCTTGGGGCAAAAATATTATCGGGAATTTCAAGTGTTGAAATTTGCAATGAGATTGCATACCTTCTATGAGATAGTTGGATCCCGATACGCACTGCGAGTAAGAGTTACTCCTGGGAGAGTTTTACACATTACAATTAGTCGATTAAGTAGGTTTCTAGAAAGGTGTTAACGGGGTTACGCCCCTGGGAAAATGAGGTTTATTTTAATTAGGTCCGAGCGAAAGCACGGGGAATGTCCCTCAAAGTACCGACACTGGCCTGGCCGAAAGATTGGCGAACTTGTAGGGTGTAATTAATCCCGGCTAGTCTTACCTTTTAGGGTTTGAAGGAAAATTTGATAAAAACAGTGGGAGCCTTCCTGATTAGATAAAATAATAACCAATCTATCTTGCAAGAGCATAAACAGAGTGTTTTCTTCTCTCTCCTGGTAGCGACCATGTCACACCTTAATCAAGATAATAATATGGATGCATTGACCGAACCTGCTTATTATACTGAGCTGGGGAACGTTGGTTCCGCTCTATCTTATAATTGTTATAGGTCCGAGTAGGAAATAGGGGAATATCTGGATTCCTACACAACCCATTCGATGAAAAAGCATGTTGATGCATATTCTTTGGGTATGTTCATTACCAAGAACCATTTCTCTGTATCTTCTATGTCCTAGGTATGAGTTACTGGATAAGGATCCCACATATGTAAGAGTTACATGGGCTATAGAAAGGTAGAGAACTGAGATTGGGTGATACGTCTCTAAGAGTTAGAGAATGGTGCAATTGTTGCAGCCAAATCAGCTGGTAAATATCACCTTGTACTACCAAATGGTAAATACATTTATTCTGAACGAATTGTTAGTTATATGTATGCCCTAGAGGCCATTACTGTACCTGTGATGTATATTGTAATGGATGCTTGGACATATATAGGAAGGACTTTCTTGCTCGACATGATAGTATGCTATCTGGTTGCACTTTATCTTAACATGTTCACTTATTGTCTTTTTATACATGTTGATAAAGCCTTTAGGATGAATACTTGACTACCAGGATTATGATGCGGATCATACTGTGGGGACAGGTAGTCGGTAAGTGTAGGGTTCCTTGGCACACTCAAGAGGTTCTACAACTGATCAACCATGTCCAATCCAAAAATTTCCATGTGCCAAAGAACCCTAATGCTAGATCGTTACTAGAGGTAAGGCGAAACTAAGCAAGAAAACTACTTTGCTACTAAGTGAAAGAGACTACAACCTTTGTAGATCCGGTCCTCCACTTCTCTAGCTCCGTGTTGATGTCCCTCCGCTGCGATCATCGGAATCCCGGACTCTAGCGTCGGTTTCATCGGAGAAATGGGCGGGCTAGGTCGATGACTTCGATGCCGAAGATGATCTACGTTGAGGCGACTCAAACTCAAGCTCCATCTTCACTAGGTCATGAAACTTGTGAAGATAACATACTCTATTACATGGCAAGTGGTAGAGGATGAAGAAATAGGAAGTGGGTTCACTTTGGATTTGGATTTCTCACTTGGATTCATCACTTGGAATTTTCTAGCAATGGTTTTCTTCTTCATGAAGAAGAAGAAGAAGAAAGAAAAGAATGAAAAATGAATATTATCAAAGTAGAAAATCAAGTGATGCTTATCATTTAGCAACCATGGGTGAGTGTAACTAATGTAGAGAATAAACTAGGGTTTAGGTAAATGATTAGGTTAAGGATAAAACAAAATGGTAGACTTTTTCAAAGATGCATGAAGCATCATGAAGCTTCTTGCATAAAACAAAGATAACCACCATTTTATTTTTGCCAAAAGTAAATAAATAAAATAAATAAATAAGGCAAATGAAACCCTAACCATTAACTAAACATGGTGTATGGCATACACACACCTATGTTTGCATGTATCATCAAACATGATACAATCAAGTGCACAAAAAAATATATCACATATACTACTTGTGCACATCAAGTGAGAAAATCAATCTTAAGTGAACAAATACTAGTTAATGTAAAGTAATATATCAAATATATAATTATACATTAAATCATTAAATCAACACTTGATTTAATGATCCGGTCATACTGCATATAACCGACTAATATATCGAATCAACATTTGATTCGGTAACCCGGCTATATCTTATATAACCGTCCAATGATACAAATCGCGAGAATAGAATACAGTATCACATACTGGTATTATTCTCGGTCCCGCACATATCTCATATGCGGTCCTATTTCGTTTCGCTTGAGCTAGGAAACCTCTGTGTAGGACTCTAAAGACTCGTCAATACGCCGGCAGTAGGTGATGATCATATCAAACACCCACAAGCTGCAAGCGGTTTGCTAAATGTAACGGCCACCCGGGTATTGAGCGATCAGAAGATCAACGAGCAAGCCCGCTCACACTCCTGTGAATCCAACCAGTAACACTTACCGCACAGTCCGGTCTGTTCGTCTGATATGTCGCATATCTCGTCTAGGGGTGGTAAACGTCAGACCCCAGTAGCTTGATAAGTCATGCCGATGTAAGGTCCATAACAAGCGTGAAACTACTGATAACTCTTACCAGTATATCACAGCAACCCTGGCCAGGGATTTCCAGTTATGTCCAGTCGAGCATAGCGCAACATCAACCCCCAATACCGGGAGAGACAAATCCCCTCCTATCGCTCATTGCCTCCATATGAATCGGGACTATACCCAAAAACCACCCGTTTGCACAGCTCAGTAGAGCCGTGGTAGGGTGGAAATCAAAGCACAGTGGGAGACACACAAGACTCTATGACGATCTCGGGTCAACAGACTAAGCTGTACCAGTGTCACCAGAGAACTGCCATCTGACGTGAGGTATAATACCATCTGGGAGTTCTCGGCGAGTCCGTTCAGTGTACCCAGTCTCCACTGAGCACCCGCATACCATCTCTGATGTCAAACACCAATGGATATGGGATCATCCATCGCCCATCACATGGGTCGAGAAGATATACGCTAATCTACTCTGGAATATCGATGCCCCGTCTTGATATTCCCACGACTAGGAACTTTGAAGGATGTACTCATTGACTACCCAGGCCCCACTAGTATGATCTACATCATAGTCTTGGAAGTCGAGTACACATCCTAAGGGCTTTATCAACTTGTAACAGAGAGACTGAAAGTATACATGTTAAGATAAAGAGCAACCAGATAGCATACTATCATGTCGAGCAAGAAAGTCCTACCTATATATATCCCAGCATCCACTACAATATACATCCAATGTATAGTAATGGCCTCTAGGGCATACATATAACTAACAATCTCCAACTTGCACTAGGGCCATCTATAGCAGTGGTTGTAGTATCTAATTCTCAACCGTCCCATATAAGTCTCGCTCTGGGAAAAAGCCTTTGTGAGTGGATCCGCCGTGTTATCCTCTGAGTCTACTCTCCTAACCTCGATCACCCTGGAGATCAACTATCTCCATGATCAGGTGATGCTGCCTCAGAATATGTCTGGGTCACTGATGGGACCGGGGTTCCTGGGCTAAAGCCACACTTCCATTGTCACACAATGGTAGGAACCTAGTTCATCTTATGAACCATTATACACCCAAACTGCTTCTTTGGTAGTATCTTTAATAGCGATGTTACCAGCCTTTATCGTCTAGTTTGCCACGGTATCTAGCTTGGAAACCTTCCAACATACCATCCCTCTACTGAGGGTAAAGACAATGCCTGTGACTGACATTCAGTCGTGCTTATCAGCTTGGGACTTTCCCAGTGATTCTCCCCAGGATCGATTGATACCATCTCACTAAACCTAGTGAGAACCCTGACATCCATTTAGATCTATCTCATAGATCCAAATCCCAGGATTTAGGAGGTATAACCTTTATCCTATTTAGAGAATCCCTGTGATAAGAGAAGATTGACCGTGTGTAGTATAGGAAACTCTTTTCCTATCAAGAGTATGTTGTCCACGTACAATACGAGGATCACTACCATACTCCCTATTACCTTTTTTGTATATACTAGGTTCATTTACCATTTTGATGAAGTCAAACTCTTTGACTACCACATTAAAATAGATGTTCCAACTCCGCGATGTCTGCTTTATCGTATAAAGCAACTTGCACATGTTTCCGCTACTCCCACTGTCTACGAAGCCCTCTGGCTGTGTTCTTATAGACGTTCTCTTCTAAATCATTATTTAGAAAAGCAGTCATGGCACCCAACCACCAGATATCGTAGTCATGGTATGTAGCAATGGCAAGTAGGATCCGGATGGACTTAAGCATAACCACTGGAAAAGGTTTCATCATTATCCACGCCTGGTTGATGACGAAAACCTTTAACAAGTTTAGCTTTGAAAATCTCAACTTTTCCATCTACACCTAGTAATCTTCTCAAGATATACTTGCTCCTGATGGGGATTTAACCCTTCAGATATTGCAACCAAAGTCCATACTTTGTTGGTGTACATGGATTCCATCTCAGATCGCTAAGCATCCAGCGATTCTTACAGAGTCCCTACTCTTGATGGCCTGTTCGAAACTAGTTGGGTCATCATCTCATGATGCAATCCTTGCTCCCACTGTCATCGAGAAACCGAAGTATCTCTCGGGCGGATGAGGAAGCCTACTAGATCGGCGGAGAGGCTGAGGTTCGTCCGGGACTATTGAATCCTTTGGTTCTGTCAAATCATCAGCTGCAGTTTGTATAGCTGGAACCTTTCTAGTCTACAGAACTGACCCTGCCTCGATGTTGTCTGGATTTTGCTTTTGACATAGGCCGGACAATCCCAAATCTTAACTTACTTAAGAGATAGGCTCTTCCTATACCATATCTTATATGGAGTGGTAGGCACTGATTTGATTTGAACCCAGTTCAATAAGCATGCAGCTTCTCAAGTGCATAACCCCCTAAAAGAAACAGGTAACTCAGTAATACTCATCATAGAGCACACCATATCTAATATGGTGCGATTGCTCCGTCCCGATACACCGTTGTGCTGTGGTATATTCAAAGGAGTAATACGGAGAGAGAATCTCATTCTCCTTTAGAATAGTCCAGGAATTCTATGCACAAGTATTCTCCTCCCTGATCTTATCATAGGATATAATACTTATACCCGTAATTTGGTTCTCTACTTCTAACTTATATTCTATGAATATCTCAAAAGCTTCGGACTTATGTTTCAACAGGAACATATGGCTGAATCTTGAGAGATCATCAGAGAATGTAATGAAGTACAAATAACCGGTCCTGGCATGTATAGACAGGGGACCTTACATACATCAACATGTATCAATCCCAAGAGTTTACTAACTCTTTCTCTGTTTCCAGCAAACGGAGCTATGGTCATCTTATCTTTGTGACATGACTGGCAAGTTTCACAAGATGTAAATCCAAACTAATTTAAATATGCATCTAAAATGTAACTTAAGCTAGTCGGGTCACATTGATATGACCTAGTCTACAATACCTCAAGAAGGAATCGTTCATTTCTAAACTCTTCTTCTTGTGTGTGTTCTGTATACTAGGAACTGTAGTTTGATTTAGAACGTCAATGCTTTTAGATAACGTGCCTGAACCGATCAGCTTTTGAAATGTTCAAAACAATATCCAACAATACAAAATTATATCCTTTCTTTACTAATAAAGAAACTGATATGATTTTGTATATCAAGTTCGGTATCTAATAGCATTTGTTCAGAATCAATGTATTGGTAATACAGGGTGACAGTGACCAACAGACTTGGTTGCAACACTTGCCCCGTTTTCTGTCTCATGAAACTTATCACCCGTTCTCAGTTCTCTACCTTTTGTACCCCATGTAACAGATTATATATCTTGGATCCTGATCCGGTATCAAATACCTAGGACGCAGAGGATACTGAAAAACAGTTCTTTGTAAAGAACACACCCGAAGAAGATGCATCATCATGTACTTTCTTCGTTTGGGCGGCATGGGAATCCTGGCATTCCCCTATTTCCTGCTTGGTCTTATAACAATTATAAGTTGGAGCGGGACCAACATTCCCCAGCTCAGTATAACAAGCTGGTTCGGTCAATACATCCATATTATTATCTTGATTAAGGCATGATATGGTCGCTACTTGGAGAGAGAGAGAAGAAAACACTCTGCGTGCGCTCTTTCAAGATTAGATTGGTTATTTATTTTATCTAATCAGGATGGCTCCCACTCTTTTTATCAAATCTTTCTTCAAACCCTAAAAGGAAAGACTAGCCGGGATTAATTACACTCTACAAGTTCGCCAATCTTTCAGCCAGGCCAGTGTCGGTAATTTGAGGGAGGTTCCCCGTGCTTTCGCACGGACCTAATTAAAATAAACCTCGTTTTCCCAGGAGCGTAACCCCGTTGACACCTTTTTAGACACCTATTTGATTGGCTAATTGTAAAGTGCAAAACTCTCCCAGGAGTAACAATTACTCGCAGTGGGTATCGGGATCCAACTATCATATAGAAGGTATGCAATCTCATTGCAAATTTCAACACTTGAAACTCCCGATAAAGGTTTTTACCCCTAGCACCTATGACCTTAACTATGGTCAACAAATCATAAGTACTAGTCAAGTTCTACCCGTCATTTCGTGATTAATTAGACCCACCCACATGACCCTTAACTAAGGTCAACAAAGTCACGCGACTGTCCTAACTAATCGCATCATATGCGGTGTAGGAAGACATCACTTAGCTACCGTACACTGTGCCTTGACTATGGTCAACAAACACAGCACGAATACTAAGTACTCTACTTCCTAAAATGACGGAGGGTTGCGAATGGTTTTTGTGAAAACCTTTAACGCTTTGAACTTGATCTCGTTGCAGAATCAAATGGTTTTTAAATGGAATGTTTTTGAGGCTTTTCTAGTTTTGCTAAAGGGGTCACTCCCGGTGAAGGGATCGTCGGCCCTTTCCTCGTCGAATGAGGTGCGGGATATATCATATATATCACTGTGCAAAGAAGAAACTATAGAGGCAATCAAAAGACAAACCGATGGTTGTAGCATCTGCCAGTTATTGCTAAAGGAGTCACTCCCGGTGAAGGGATCTCGGTCCTTTCCTCATCGAATAAGGTGCAGGATGTTCTATAATGAACACCGCGATGCAAAGCAAGAACTGTAGCTACCTGTTTTATTTTGAAATTCGATTCCACAACATCAATTAGGTTTATTTTCTTTCATTAATCTCATTAATGAATATCCCATCATTTAAGTCTACCTAAACATCACAGATAAATATAACGTACGCTTATGCCATCCGCATTCGCCTCGATGTCCCGTCTGCACCGTTAGGTTAGGCACTCCCAAGGCACTCCCAAAAGGTCTCACAAGGCATCAACCATGCCAATTTCAAAATTTAACGGTGCCGAGAAACCCTAACAAGATCGTTGGCTAGAAGTTTAGGCGAAAAACAAACTAGTTAACACTTAACTACAAGAATACGGAAATACAACCTTTGTAGATCCGGTCCTCCACCTCCACGGCTCCGTGATGAAGTTCTCTCCGCTGTCCAAATCAAAATCCGGGCTCTAGCATCGGCTTCATCGGAGAAAGAGCGGGCTAGGTCATCGACGACGTGCCGAAGATGATCTACGTCGAGGCATCGCTAGATCAAGCTCCAACTTCACCAAGTCAAGAAAACTTATGAAGGAAACACACTCTACTACTTGGCAAGAGGTAGAGGATGAAGAAATAGGAAGTGGGTAGACTTTAGAATTGGATTTCTCACTCATTTTCATCAATCACCATTGATGAAGAAAGGTTTTCTTCATTGAAGAAGATGAAGAAGAAGAAGCATATATTATGATAAGTATTTTAGAAAATAGAAAATAAAAGAATACTTATCATAATCAACCATGGTCAAGTGTAGAGAATTGACTAAGGTTAGATGAATGGTTAGGGTTAAAGATGAAGACAAAGTGGTGACTTTGGTCAAAGCTTCATGAAGATTCAAGATGCAAACAAAGAAAGCCACCATTTTGTTTTCTTATCCATTTCTTTTTAATCCAAATAAAAAGATAAATGAATGAATAACAAAATAAAAACCCTAACCATTTACTTAACCAAGGTTTAATTCTTTACACAAACACAAGTAAACATGTATCATCAAACATGATACAATCAAGTGCACAAAACTATATCGAATATACAATGTGCACATCCGAGCGAGAAAATCCATTTAAAGTGAACCAATATTAGTTAATGCAAAGTAATATATCAAATATATAATTATACATTAAATCATTAAATCAACACTTGATTTAACGATCCGGTCATATCACATATAACCGACTAATATCCAATGTATCGGCTTATCGAATCAATCCATGATTCGATAACTAGGTTATATCGCATACAACCTTCCGATACATTCATCGCGAGAATGGAATGCGGTATCACATACACGTATTATTCTCGGTCCCGCACATATCTCATATGCGCTCCTATTTCGTTTCGCTTGAGCCAGGATACCTCTGTGTAGGACTCTAAAGACTCGTCAATACGCCGGCAGCGGATGATGATCATATCAAACATCCACAAGCCGCAAGCGGTCTGCTAAACGTAACGGCCATCCGGGTATTGAGCGATCAGAAGATCGACGAGCAAGCCCGCTCACACTCCAGTGAATCCAACCAGTAACACTACCGTACAGTCCGGTCTGATCGTCTGATATGTCGCATATCTCGCCTAGGGGTGGTTAACGTCAGACCCCAATAGCTCGATAAGTCGTGTCGATCTGAGGTCTATAACAATTCGAGAAACTACTGGTAACACTTACCAGTAAATCTCAGCAACCCTGGCCAGGGATTTCCGGTTATAGCCAATCGAACACAGCGCAACATCAACTCCCTATACCGGGAGAGACGAATCCCCTCCTATCGCTCATTGCCTCCATGTGATTCGGGACTGTACCCAAAAACCACTGTTTTGCATGCCCTCTTGGACGTGGTAAGATGGAAATCAAAGCACAGTGGTAACCACACAAGACTCTATGACGATCTCGGGTCAACAGACTACTCTGTACCAGTATCACCAGAGAACTGCCATCTGACGTAAGGTATAATACCATCTGGGAGTTCTCGGCGAGTCCGTCCAGTGTACCCAGTCTTTATTGAGCACCCGTATATCATCTCTGATGTCAAACACTAATGGATATGGTATCATCCATCGCCCATCTGTATGGGTCGAGAAGGTATACGCTAGTTTACTATGGTATATTGATGCCCCATCTCGATACATCCACGACTAGGGACTTTGAAGGATGTACTTATGGACTACCATGTCCCCACTAGTATGATCCGCATCATAGTCCAGGTAGTCAAGTACACATCCTAAGGGCTTTACCAACATGTAACAGAGAGACAATCAGTATACACGTTAAAGTAAAGATCAACCAGATAGCATACTATCATGTCGAGCAAGAAAGTCCTCCCTATATATGTCCCAGCATCCACTACAATATACATCCTATGTATAGTAATGGCCTCTAGGGCATACATATAACTAACAATCTCCCACTTGCACTAGGGCCATCTGATAGCAGTGGTTGCAGTATCTCATACTCAACCATCCCATAAAAGTCTCTCTCTGGGAACAGGCCTTTGTGAGTGGATCCGCTGTGTTTTCCTCTGTGTCTACTCTCCTAACCTCGATCTCCCTGGAGATCAACCATCTCCATGATCAGGTGACACTGCCTTAGAATATGTCTGGATCACTGATGGGACGGACGTTCCTTGGCATAAGCCACAACTCCATCGTCTCACAATGGTTGGAACGTAGTTCATCTCATGAACCATTATACACCCAAACATCCTCCTTGGTAGCATCTTAAGTAGCGATGTATCCTGCCTTTATCGTCTAGTATGCCACGGTATCTTGCTTGGAACTCTTCCAACATACCGTCCCTTTACTGAGGGTAAAGACAATGCCTGCGACTGACATTCAGTCGTCTTTATCACCTGGAACACTTCCAGTGATTCTCCCTAGGATCAACTGATACCATCTCACTACAACTAGTGAGAATCCTAACATCCAATTAGATCTATCTCATAGATCCAAACTCAGGATTTAGGAGGTATCACTTTGATCCTATAGAGAATCATTGTGATAAACGGAGATTGGCCGAGCGTAGCATAGGAAACTTCTTCCCTATCAAGAGTATGTCATCCACGTACTCTACGAGGATCGTCACTATACTCCCTACTACCTTTTTATTTATACAAGGTTCATCTACCATTTTGATGATGTCAAACTCTTTGACTAAGACATCAAAACAGATGTTCCAACTCCACGATACCTGCTTTATCCTATAAAGCATCTTGTACACGTTTCCGCTGCTCCCACTGTCTACGAAGCCCTCTGGCTGTGTACTTATAGACTTTCTCTTCTAAAACATCATTTAGAAAAGCAGTCATGGCACCCAACCGCCAGATATCGTAGTCATGGTATGTAGCCGTGGCAAGTAGGATCTGGATGGACTTAAGCATAGCTTTTTGAAAAGGTTTCATCATTATCCAGGCCTGGTCGATGACGAAAAGCTTTAACAAGTCTAGCTTTGAAAGTCTCAACTTTTCCATCTATACCAAGTAATCTTCTCAAGATATACTTGCTCCTGATGGGGATTTAACCCTTCAGATATAGCAACCAAAGTCCATACTTTGTTGGTGTATAAGGATTCCATCTCAGATCGCTAAGCATCCAGCCATTCTTACAGAGTCCTACTCCTGATGGCCAGCTCGAAAGTAGTTGGGTCATCATCTTATGATGCAATCCTCGCTCCCACTGTCATAGAGAAATCGAAATATCTCTCAGGTGGGTGAGGAACCTTACTAGATCGGCGGAGAGGCTGAGGTTCGTTGGTAACTATTGAATCCTTTGGTTCTTTCAAATTATCTGCTGTAGTTTGTATAGCTGGAATCTTTCCAGTTCTACATTACAGACCTTGCCTCGAGCTTGTCCGGATTTTGCTTTTCAGACATAGGCTGGACAACCCCAAATCTTAACTAACTTAAGAGATGGGCTCTTCCCTTTCCATATCACATATGAAGTTGTGGGCAACTGATTTGATTTGAACCCTATTCAATAGGTATGCATCTTCTCAAGTGCATAACTCCCAAAAAGGAAATAGGCAACTCAGTAGTACTCATCATAGAGCACACCTTATCATATAGGGTGTGATTGCTCTACCCCGATATACCATCGTGCTATGGTGTATGCGGAGGAGTAATGCTGAGAGAGAATCTTATTCTCCTTTAGAATAATCCAGGATTTCCATGCTCAAGTATTCTCCTCCTTGATCTTATCAAAGGACATAATACTTATACCCGTATTGGTTCTCTACTTCTAGCTTATATTCTGTGAATATCTCGAAAGGTTCGGACATGGGTTTCAACAGGAACATATGTCTGAATCTAAAGAGATCATCAGAGAATGTAACGAAGTACAAAGAACCAGTCCTGGCATATGTAGACGGGGCACCTTACATACATCAACATGCATCATCCCAAGAGTTCACTAACTCTTTCTCTGTTTCCATTAAACAGAGCTCTGGTCATCTTATCTTTGTGACATGACTGGCAAGTTTCATAAGATGTAAATTCAAACTGATTTAAATATGCATCTTCATGTAACTTCAGCTAGTCGGATCGCATTGATATGACCTAGTCTACAATGCCTCAAGTAGGATTCGTTCATTTCTGAACTCTTCCGCTTGTGTGTGTTCCGTATGCTAAGAACTGTAGTTTGATTTAGAACATCAATGCTTTTAGATAACGTGCCTGAACCAATCAACTTTTGATATAGGAAATGTTCAAAACATTATCCAACAATACAAAATTTTATCGTTTCTTTACTAATAAAGAGACGGATATGATTTTGTGTATCAGGTTCGGTATTTAATAACATTCGTTCAGAATCAATGTATTGGTAATACAGGGTGACAGTGACCAACAGACTTGGCTGCAACTCTTGCCCCGTTTTCTGCCTCATGAAACTTATCACCCGTTCTCAGTTCTCTACCTTTCTGTAGCCCTATGTAACAGATTACATACCTGGGATCCTGATCCGGTATCTCATACCCAGGACATAAAGGATACTGAGAAATAGTTCTCTGTAATGAACACACCCGAAGATGATGCATCAGCATGCACTCTCTTCGTTTGGGCGGCACGGGAATTCTGGTAATCCCCAATTTCCTGCTCTATCTTATAACAATTATAAGTTGGAGCGGGACCAACGTTCCCCAGCTCAGTATAACAAGCGGGTTCGGTCAATATTCCGTATTATTATCTTGATTAAGGCGTGATATGGTCGCTACCTGGAGAGAGAGAGAAGAAAACACTCAGCGTGCGCTCTTGCAAGAATAGATTGGTTATTATTTTATCTAATCAGGATGGCTCCCACCGCTTTTTATCAAATCTTCCTTCAAACCCTAAAAGGAAAGACTAGCCGGGATTAATTACATACTACAAGTTCGCCAATCTTTCAGCCAGGCTAGTGTCGGTACTTTGAGGGAGGTCCCCCGTGCTTTCGCACGAACCTAATTAATGTAAACCTCATTTTCCCAGAGGCGTAACCCCGTTGACACCTTTCTAGACACCTACTTGATCGGCTAATTGTAATGTGTAAAACTCTCCCAGGAGTAACTCTTACTCGCAGCGGGTATCAGGATCCAACTATCTCATAGAAGGTATGCAATCTCATTGCAAATTTCAACACTTGAAATTCTCGATCATATTTTGCCCCTAGCGTCCTATGACCTTGACGCAGGCCAACAAACCATAGTGCGCTAGTCAAGTTCAACTCGTCATTTCCTGATTGAATTAAACCCACCCGCACGACCCTTGACGCAGGCCAACAAAGTCGCACGACTACCCTAATCCAATCTGCATCATATGCATAAGCAGATAAATACTAGTTAGCTACCGCACACTACGCCTTGACGCAGGCCAACAAACGTAGCACGAATACTAACTACCACTTATCTGAAATGACGGAGGGCTACGACAGGTTTTTCTGAAAACCTATTGCGTAATGAACTTGATATCGTTGTAGAATCAAATGATTTTAAAATGGAGTGTTTTTGAGGCTTTTCTAGTTTTGCTAAAGGAGTCACTCCCGGTGAAGGGATCGTCGGTCCGTTCCGCGGCTAATGAATGACGTCAGCCATCCTCCTCTGCACAGTAATTCATAGTTTCTGCAGCTGAGTTCTATGGGTATTTTTAAAAAATTTTCAAGAGTTGAATTTTCTGGGGTGTTTTAGAGCTTCGGTGTTTCGACCGGATTATCAAACTTCGTCTTTGTGTTTTTCTGGATAATTTTTGAATTTGTTAAAAAGTTCGACCGGATATAAATACCCAACTTTTCCCCTGTCGGGAAATTTCCAAGTGTTGGATTTTTCCGTAGTTTAACGACGTTCTAAGTAGTGCAAGTAACGCGATGGACCCTCTAGAAGACAACAAACCTTAACTCGATTATGTGACCGTCTTGAACTGCCCTTTGAACCTTCGGGTTTGGGGCAGTACGGCGTGCCACATGTGAGGCGTTGGCTTGACCCTTCTACGGCTGGACCGTTGGTACTGAGGCACGAACTGAATGGTGTTAGACTTATTTCATGTGTTGATCTATATCGGGAAAACTTGGGTGTTTGACTGTTCGATCGGAAAGTTTAACATTTTCTATTTATCCGGAATGGGATACAATAATTGGAATTCACAAGAAGTTATGAGATAACTGAATGAATGTTATAAACATAGCACTTTAGTCTCACTTGATCGGTTGCCACGGAATTTTGATGCGATCAAAAGTCCGTCGCAATCACGTAGCGTACGCGGATACTCGCCGGTAAACTTAATAGACAGCCTCACTCCATAGCCCCGACCAAGTGACTGTAGGAGAACCCCGTCGCCGAAAGCATCCGTTCGGGTGCTCGCGGCAGCGGTGTTCCGCCTTAGTGCACTTCGTCGACGGTATCGGGGGTGCGGCCGCCTACTAAAGTTTGCAACGAGCATTCGATCAAAATGTCGGGAATCCTGTTGAATTGCCCGACTTGGCATTGAAAAGTGTTTTCGATTTAGAGACTAAAATGCGGGGTTTATAATTGTTAGGCATGCGATGTCTAAGGAATTCATTTGATTAGGCATGCGATGTCTATGCAGGTTGCGGATTCCAACTGTTGTAGTTTTACACTTTCTTTTCTGTGACCAACTGTTGTAGTTTTACACTTTCTAAAATACTTATCATAATATATGCTTCTTCTTCTTCATCTTCTTCAATGAAGAAAACCTTTCTTCATCAATGGTGATTGATGAAAATGAGTGAGAAATCCAATTCTAAAGTCTACCCACTTCCTATTTCTTCATCCTCTACCTCTTGCCAAGTAGTAGAGTGTGTTTCCTTCACAAGTTTTCTTGACTTGGTGAAGTTGGAGCTTGATCTAGCGATGCCTCGACGTAGATCATCTTCGGCACGTCGTCGATGACCTAGCCCGCTCTTTCTCCGATGAAGCCGACGCTAGAGCCCGGATTTTGATTTGGACAGCGGAGAGGACTTCATCACGGAGCCGTGGAGGTGGAGGACCGGATCTACAAAGGTTGTATTTCCGTATTCTTGTAGTTAAGTGTTAACTAGTTTGTTTTTCGCCTAAACTTCTAGCCAACGATCTTGTTAGGGTTTCTCGGCACCGTTAAATTTTGAAATTGGCATGGTTGATGCCTTGTGAGACCTCTTGGGAGTGCCTAGGAACCCTACAGTGGTATCAAAGCACAGTGGGAACCACACAAGACTCTATGACGATCTCGGGTCAACAGACTACTCTGTACCAGTGTCACCAGAGAACTGCCATCTGACGTAAGGTATAATACCATCTGGGAGTTCTCGGCGAGTCCGTCCGGTGTACCCAGTCTTTACTGAGCACCCGTATATCATCTCTGATGTCAAACACCAATGGATATGGGATCATCCATCGCCCATCTGTATGGGTCGAGAAGGTATACGCTAGTCTACTCTGGTATATCGATGCCCCATCTCGATACACCCACGACTAGGGACTTTGAAGGATGTATTTATGGACTACCATGTCCCCACTAGTATGATCCGCATCATAGTCCAGGTAGTCAAGTACACATCCTAAGGGCTTTACCAACATGTAACAGAGAGACAATCAGTATACACGTTAAGGTAAAGATCAACCAGATAGCATACTGTCATGTCGAGCAAGAAAGTCCTCCCTATATATGTCCCAGCATCCACTACAATATACATCCTATGTATAGTAATGGCCTCTAGGGCATACATATAACTAACAATATATACCTCTGTGCAAAGCAAAAACTATAGAAGCAATCAAAAGACAAACCGAGGGTTGTAGAATCTTCCAGTTATTGCTAAAGGGGTCACTCCCGGTGAAGGGATCGTCGGCCCTTTCCTCATCGAATAAGGTGCAGGATGTTCTACAAGGAACACCGCGATGCAAAGCAAGAACTGTAGCTACCTGTTTTATTTTTGAAATTTGATTCCACAACATCTTTTAGGTTTATTATCTTTCATTAATCACATTAATGAAGTCCCATCATTTAAGTCCACCTAAACATCACAGATAAATATAACGTACGCTTATGCCATCCGCATTCGCCTCGATGTCCCGTCTGCACCGTTAGGTTAGGTAACTAACGCCAGAGCGAGGCAGGGCTAGCGCGGGTGTAAAACATAAGCAACGTCTATATAATATATCATATATACTATATACAATATCTATCTGAACAAATCACATGATCACATCACAGATAACGCAGCAGAAAATATCATATGAAATATTGGATATACTAGGACGTCCGTGTTTTATTTTGAGCCTGTATAAAACACGGATTCCACGGTCGTGATGAATAGCCAATCCCATACCCCTAGACCCCTACGAGAGCGGCAAGCAACCCTACCAATTCTAGGGTTAAGAGACCCGGACTCGACTCCTCGAGATGGTCTCCCACTGGACCCAAGAACCCGGTTACTTGTGCTCCCCTCCTTGGGTCTATCCTAATGCGGAAAAGTAAATAATATACAAAGGTGACATCTTCCGCAACCTGGAAGTGCCCCAATAAAAGAATATTACATACAAGTTTTTACATGAATGAAAATGAAAAACACTCATCTCACATAAAACCCCCCGGCTATTCAAAACGCGACGATTCAATATAACATATCCAGCAACACATAACATCACATGTCATCAACGTAAGTAAATATGCCCATCCCAATTGTCGTTGACATATAGCAACGAAACCGGCGATATCATATATTACACTTACGGTCGCAGAAAAGAAAGTGTAAAACTACAACAGTTGGAATCCGCAACCTCTTTAGACATCGCATGCCTAATCAAATGAATTACTTAGACATCGCATGCCTAACAATTATAAACCCCGCGTTTTAGTCTCAAAATTGAAAACTGTTTTCAATATCAAGTCGGGCAATTCAACACCGACATTCAGAACGAATGCTCGTCGCAAACATCAGTAGACGGCCGCACCCCCGATACCGTCGACGAAGTGCACTAAGGCGGAACACCGCTGCCGTGAGCACCCGAACGGATGCTTTCGGCGACGGGGTTCTCCTACAGTCACTTGGTCGGGGCTATGGGGCATGGCTGTCTATTAAGTTTACTCGGCGAGTATCCGCGTACGCTACATGATTGCGACGGACTTTTGATCACATCAAAATTCCGTGGCATCCAATCAAGTGAGACTAAACTGCTATGTTTATAACATCCATATTAGTTATCTCATAACTACTTGTGAATTCCAAATATTGTATCACATTCCGGATAAATAGAAAATGTTAAACTTTCTGATCGAACCATCAAACACCCAAGTTTTCCCGAAACAGCTCAACACTTGAAATAAGTTTAAAAACATCCATTTCGTGCCACAGTACCAACGGTCCAGCCGTAGAAGGGTCAAGCCAACGCCTCACATGTGGTACGCCGTACCGCCCCAAACCCTAAGGTTCAAAGGGCAGTTCAAGACGGTCACATAATCGAGTTAAGGTTTGTTGTCTTCTAGAGGGTCCATCGCATTACTTGCACTACTTAGAACGTCCTTAAACCACGGAAAAATCCAACACTTTGAAATTTCCCGGTAGGGGAAAAAGTGGGTATTTATATCCGGTCGAACTTTTTAACATGTTCTAAAATTACCCGGAAAAACACATAGACAAAATTAGACAATCCGATCGAATCTACGAACTCCCAATACAACCCAGAAAACTCAACTCTTGAGTGAAATATAAAAATTTCCAGAAAACACAGCAATTCCAGAAATAAATTACTGTGCAAACCACGTGGCCTAACTCACCAATATGGCAGCGGAACCGCCGCGCAAGCCAGGGTGGGGCCGCGGTTCCGTGGCGCATTGGTCGAGTTGGGGTCACGTGCTACACAGTAACTCCTACAATTCCCTGCTGAATTTTTTGGATATTTTTAATTTACAAAAATCACAGTTTTGAAAAATTGTACAGAGAAGGGTTTTCAATTAGGGTTTCGGGTTCGATCGGACTTCTAACATCGTCTATACATCGCCTAAAGCTCTAGCTAGGCTCTGATACGACTGTAGGGTTCCTTGGCACACTTAAGAGGTTCTACAACTGATCAACCATGTCCAATTCAAAAATTTCCATGTGCCAAAGAACCCTAATGCTAGATCGTTACTAGAGGTAAGGCGAAACTAAGCAAGCAAACTACTTTGCTACTAAGTGAAAGAGACTACAACCTTTATAGATACGGTCCTCCACTTCTCTAGCTCCGTGTTGACGTCCCTCCACTGCGATCATCGGAATCCCGGACTCTAGCGTCGGTTTCATCGGAGAAATGGGCGGGCTAGGTCGATGACTTCGATGCCGAAGATGATCTACGTTGAGGCGACTCAAACTCAAGCTCCATCTTCACTAGGTCATGAAACTTGTGAAGATAACACACTCTTCTACATGGCAAGTGGTATAGGATGAAGAAATAGGAAGTGGGTTCACTTTGGATTTGGATTTCTCACTTGGATTCACACTTGGAATTTTCTAGCAATGGTTTTCTTCTTCATGAAGAAGAAGAAGAAGAAAGAAAAGAATGAAAAATGAATATTATCAAAGTAGAAAATCAAGTGATGCTTATCATTTAGCAACCATGGGTGAGCGTAACTAATGTAGAGAATAAACTAGGGTTTGGGTAAATGGTTAGGTTAAGGATAAAACAAAATGGTAGACTTTTTCAAAGATGCATGAAGCATCATGAAGCTTCTTGCATAAAACAAAGATAACCACCATTTTATTTTTTCCAAAAGTAAATAAATAAAATAAATAAATAAGGCAAATGAAACCCTAACCATTAACTAAACATGGTGTATGGCATACACACACCCAAGTTTGCATGTATCATCAAACATGATACAATCAAGTGCACAAAAAAATATATCACATATACTACTTGTGCACATCAAGTGAGAAAATCAATCTTAAGTGAACAAATACTAGTTAATGTAAAGTAATATATCAAATATATAATTATACATTAAATCATTAAATCAACACTTGATTTAATGATCCGGTCATACTGCATATAACCGACTAATATATCGAATCAACATTTGATTCGGTAACCCGGCTATATCTTATATAACCGTCCAATGATACAAATCGCGAGAATAGAATACAGTATCACATGCTGGTATTATTCTTGGTCCCGCACATATCTCATATGCGTTCCTATTTCGTTTCGCTTGAGCCAGGAAACCTCTATGTAGGACTCTAAAGACTCGTCAATACGCTGGCAGTAGGTGATGATCATATCAAACACCCACAAGCCGCAAGCGGTCTGCTAAACGTAACGGCCACCCGGGTATTGAGCGATTAGAAGATCAACGAGCAAGCCCGCTCACACTCTTGTGAATCCAACCAGTAACACTTACCGCACAGTCCGGTCTGTTCGTCTGATATGTCGCATATCTCGCCTAGGGGTGGTAAACGTCAGACCCCAGTAGCTTGATAAGTCATGCCGATATAAGGTCCATAACAGGCATGAAACTACTGATAACTCTTACCAGTATATCGCAGCAACCCTGGCCAGGGATTTCCAGTTATGGCCAGTTGAGCATAGAGCAACATCAACCCCCAATACCGGAAGAGACGAATCCCCTCCTATCGCTCATTGCCTCCATGTGAATCGGGACTGTACCCAAAAACCACCTGTTTGCACAGCTCAGTAGAGCCGTGGTAGGGTGGAAATCAAAGCACAGTAGGAGACACACAAGACTCTATGACGATCTCGGGTCAACAGACTAAGCTGTACCAGTGTCACCAGAGAACTGCCATCTGACGTGAGGTATAATACCATCTGGGAGTTCTTGGCGAGTCCGTTCAGTGTACCCAGTCTCCACTGAGCACCCGCATACCATCTCTGATGTCAAAAACCAATGGATATGGGATCATCCATCGCCCATCACATGGGTCGAGAAGATATACGCTAGTCTACTCTGGAATATCGATGCCCCGTCTCGATATTCCCACGACTAGGAACTTTGAAGGATGTACTCATTGACTACCCAGGCCCTACTAGTATGATCTACATCATAGTCCTGGAAGTCGAGTACACATCCTAAGGGCTTTATCAACTTGTAACAGAGAGACTGAAAGTATACAAGTTAAGATAAAGAGCAACCAGATAGCGTACTATCATGTCGAGCAAGAAAGTCCTACCTATATATGTCCCAGCATCCACTACAATATACATCCAATGTACAGTAATGGTCTCTAGGGCATACATATAACTAACAGTAAGTACGTCCTTCAAATGTTCCTAGTCGTGGGAGTATCGAGACAGGGCATCGATACTCCAGAGTAGACTAGCGTATACGCTTCTCGACCCATATGATGGGCGATGTATGATCCCATATCCATTGGTGTTTGACATCAGAGATGGTATACGGGTGCTCAATAGAGACTGGGTACACTGAACGGACTCGCCGAGAACTTCTAGATGGTATTATACCTATCGTCGGATAGCAGTTCTCTGGTGACACTGGTACAGATTAGTCTGTCGACCCGAGACCGTCATAGTGTCTTGTGTGATTCCCACTGTGCTTTGATTTCCACCATACCACGGTCAAGAGATCGTGCAAAAAGATGGTTTTTGGGTACAGTCCCGAGTCACATGGAGGCAATGAGCGATAGGAGGGGTTTCGTCTCTCCCGGTATTGGGAGTTGATGTTGCGCTATGCTCGATTGGCTATAAGAGGAAATTCCTGGCCAGGGTTGCTGAGATTTACTGGTAAGTGTTATCAGTAGTTTTTCAAACCGTTATGGACCTCGCATCGGCATGACTTATCAGGCTATTGGGGTCTGACGTTAAACCACCCCCAGGCTGTGATATGCAACATATCTGATGAAGAGACCGAACTTTACGGTTGTGTTACTGATTGGATTCGCAGGAGTATGAGCAGGCTTTCTTGTTGATCTTCTGATCGCTCAATACCTGGGTGGCCGTTACGTTTAGCAGACCGCTTGCGGCTTGTGGGTGTTTGATATGATCATCACCTACTGCCGGCGTATTGACGAGTCTTTAGAGTCCTACACAAAGGTTTCCTGGTTCATACGAAACGGAGTAGGAGCACATATGTGATATGTGCAGGACCGAGATTAATGCGTGTATGTGATGCCGCATTTTATTCTCGCGACTTGTGACATTGGTCGGTTATATGTGATATAGCCGGGTTATCGGATCAAGTGTTGATTCGATAAGTTGTTGCATTTGATATTAGTCGGTTATACAGGATATAGCCGGATTATTAAATCAAGTGTTGATTTAATAATTTAATGTATAATTATATATTTGATATATTACATTACATTAACTAATATTTGATCACTTATGATTTCTTTTCTCACTTGATTGTACACATAGTATATATGTGATATATATTTGTGTACATGTTATGTGTCATGCTTGATGATACATGCTTCTTAGGTGTGTGTATGACTTACATCATGCTATGCATAATGTAGGGTTTTATTTATTTTAGTAAATCAAAATTTTTGGAATTTTGTCATGGCAAGAAGCTTGCTTGTTCATTGACTTAGTCCACAACTTTTGTTTTGCTTAAGATATTTATAAACCCTACCATTATTATTATCCATGGTAAAGTCTCTACATGGGTTAATATTTGATATTAACTCACCCATAGTTATCATTCTCCACTTGATTTTGATCATGAGAGATTTCTTCATCTTCTTCCTCAAAGCTCACTAGCTTTTGGAAAATGGAGAAAATATTGTGAGAAAAAGAAAACTAAAGTGAGCCCATTTCCTACTTCATCATCCTCTACTATTAGCCATTTAGTTTAGGGTGTTTGCTTCACTAAACCCTAATTTAGTGAAGAGGTAGCATGGGCTTGAGACTCCTCGATGTAGATCATCTTCGGCCTCGAAGATTTCGAGCAAGTTTGCATCTTTCACCTTGTGGAGCCTCTCAAGAGTTCGGGAGATTCTTACTCGCAGTGAAGAGACTTCTACACGGAGCATTTGAAGTGAAGGACCAGTCTACAAAGGTTGTATTCCTCATTCACTTGTATGTAAAGTTGTTTACATATCGATTCGTCGGATTTTCTAGTAACGATTCTAGGGTTAGGTTTAGCTAATATGGAAAATTTTTAAAATTGGCATGGACGATGCCTCCCAAAACCTTGATGCCGTGTTAGACAACCCTACAGTGGTATCAGAGCCATGCTATAAAATTAGTTGATGTTTGCTAGGATTACGAAATCGAAATGACTCCGAAACTTGAAACGTTGCAACCCACTTTCTGTCGATTTTAAAACAGCCTCTAAATTTTTTTTAAACAACTGCAGAATGTTGTATGAGATATGACATGAACACAGGAGAAATTTGAACCCACTTGCTCCGAATTTAGCCGAGAACATGTAGGAAAAAACCGAGCAGGCCGGCCCCATGAAGTAATCCGGGCTTCAAATTTTTTCAGTGTTCCAGGGTCTGTGTTTTGGTGTTTCAAGTGTTGTTTGTTTTTGCTAAATTTTCATGTGATGTTAACTTTCTGCAATGAAAATTCGAAGTGTTTCGTAATCGTAATTCTAACATGTTTTCAGGTTATTTAGTCGACGTTAAAAAGTTCGTACGGATATCAATAACCCAATTTTTTCCTCGCTGAGATTTTCTAAGAGTTGGATTTTTCCGAGTTTAAATTTTTCAGAAAATCTTGCAAGCGATTCTGTGGACCCTCTAGAAGAACGAAACCCTATCTCGATTCTGTGACCATCAGAACCACCATCAAACCCTGGGGTTTGTGGTAGTTCAGCGGTGCCACAGGTGAGGCATTGGTTGACCCTTCTACGGCTGGTTCATAGGAGCTGTGGCATGTTCTGGGTACTTTTTGAACTCCGCTCAAGTGTTAAGCTTGTTGGGAAATTTTGGGTCCTTGCTTATTCGATGGAAAAGTTTAACATCGTCTATGTTGGATATAGTGCCCTCAGAGTCAATTATTGGATCACAGGCACGTGATTGCAATGATTGAGATATGACCTATACCGGAAGGACAGTCTTACTCAATATGATAGTATGCTATCTGGTTTACCCTTATCATCGTGTACTGTTTTAGGTGACCTTACAGGTCACTATTGCGCGTTGATAGAGCCCCTAGGATTCTTGCTTGACTTCCAGCAGTATGAGGGCGATCATATACGTGGGAGCTGGGGTCTATAAGCACATCCTTAAAAGGTCCCTAGTCGTGGGAGTTTCGAGACAGGGCATCGATACTCCAGAGTAGACTAGTGTATACAGTCGAGACCCCGACGAGGGGCGGTGGCCGGTCTCACAAGCCACTGGTGTCAGTTGGTTCACCTAAGATGTATACAGGTGCTCATTGGGTTATGAGTACACTGGACAGGACTCGCCGGGAACATGCTAGTTGGTCTTATACCTGACGTCAGATAGCGGTTCCCAGGTGACATGTGTGCAGGTTAGTTCATCGACCTGAGATCGTCATTTTTCTCGTGTGAGTTCCCACTGTACTTTGATTACTACCCTACCACGCTCAAAGGAGTCATGCAAACAGGTTTTAGTTGGGTACAGTCCCGAGCCACATGGAGGCAGTGAGCGGATCTTCAGGGGTTCGTCTCTCCCGGTATTGGGGGTGAGGTCGCGCTGTGTCTAGGAGAGCCATTACACGAAGTCCTTGGCCAAGGCAGGAGATTTACTGGTAGGTATTCCAGTAATATCTCAGGGTGTTCTAGGCTACACTCCGGCACGACTTGTACCGCTTTTGGGGGTCTGACTTTTACCAACCCCCTAGGACCGCCATGCGATGCTCATAGACGAACGGACCGGACTGTACGGATATTGTCACTGACAGGCTCAGTAGGGTGTCAGGATGAGTTCGCTCATCGACGTCCCTTTTGGTCAATACCTGGTAGCCCGTTACGTATGGCTAATACCTCTGACGTGCTAGTGGTTAAATCCACAGCCAAAGTATTGACAAGTCTTTAGAGTCCCCCACAGATAGTTTCTCAAGTTTCGGGCGAAACGCTGTAGAGGCCGTATAGAGATATGGCAGGGTTCGATCAGATACGTGCAGTATTGCATGGATCATGATCGGACGGATAATACTAGCGGGCTTTGGATTAAGTCGGATCCTAGTATTGCACAGTGTAGATTTTGTCTCATTGCATTTGTATTCGGTCGGAATACAAATGCGGGTATGTATATACAGTCGCGGGGTTTTCCTATAATTTATTACGGGATCAGTTTTTTGAAGTTTCCAGTTTGTATTCCGTTTTGGCCATATTTCCTTTGTTCCTTCATGGCCGGATTTTTCTGATGGAGGGGCTAATTTGCAAATGTACAAATTAGCAAAGTGGAGGGGGTTATTTGTGATATGAGTTCTTATGATAATTCAAAGCATCTTTGCTTTTTTCTTTCATCATGGCTAGCATTAATGAGATGAGAATTGAAAGGATTAGATTAGAAATGGAAGTGACATTGTAACCTCATTATCATCACATTTGTTATGATCACCTCTTGCTTTTTCTAAACTCACCTCCCTTCATTGTTTTTCTCTCTCTCCTCTTCATTCTTATGATATGGCCGGCCACTTCTTGTGAGAGAGAGTGGATTCATTTTGGTGGTGGGAAATTATTCATCTCATTTTTCTTGCTTGCAATAAAATCCTTTAACCTCTCTCCAAAGTTCTTTCTCTTCTCCATCAAAAATGGCAACTTCATAAACCCTTGAGGCAAACCAATTCTACACTTAGTCTACAGCATTCTTGGGCACGTCGGCTCGCCAACTTCATGCCCGAGTTGCCTCGGTCCAGAGGTGGGAGCTCGTAAATGGAGATGGCAGTGTGGTGCCCTTTCCGGTGAGAAGATGTAGATCGGAGATTCCGCGAGGAGATCGGGATGGAGGCCGAAGACCGAAGGACACGGATCACTCGGTATAGCTTTCTTCCCATTCTCATATTTGCTAGCATTAGGTTAATGGCCCGATCCGGGTTTTTAGTACGCGGTAGCGCCGGTTTTTAAAGTTAATGAAAAAGTTTCGTTTCCGCATTTTGGCCTCGGAAAGACGGCCGGGGCGCTGCCGTGCACTTACATTGGTATCAGAGCCACGCCATTAACCTTGTCTAGCTTGCTCTAACATGTTTACAAGTTCGATCGATCGGATTTTCCAAAAACCGTATTTTCAAGACCAGTTTCTGTCGAATTTTTCCTGTGCTCTAAAAATTATTTGGTACATTGTAAAAATACGTGCAGGGTTTTTTAAGGAATCTGTAAAAATTTGGTCTCCTAATATCACTGTTCCACTACGGAACCGCGGCCAAACCCATGCGTTGACCGTGGTTCCACGGCCATTGTAGGTCCTTGCAGCACCAAATTTTTACAGAGGGTCTTGGACTTGGAAATGGGGGTTTTGGTATATTCTGTTTGGGCCTAGATATTCTTTGAGTGCTACAGTTGTGCTTGGGGCCCACTTCGGGAATTTTGGTCGATCGAAAATTTTAAACATGTTAGTTCACAGTAATTACATTATATCTGCGACCGTGAATGTTATTTGATCGGTAAATCCTGTCTAATTGCTATAGCCCTTTTAGACGGATTTGCGAACGTGACGTTCACGTTGATGTTCTGTGTTGTGCTGTGATGTTGCGAATTGGTCGTGGGGGATAGCCTGGATGCAATGGTAGTTCAGTTTGGTTGTATATGTACATTTGATATTTCGGGGCGAGCGTCCGACATGTAGACTGCCGTTACTGCCTATTTGTATATTATTCTTTTGGGGCACGACCGGGCTGAGGTCGATGTACCCGTTGTATATATTTTACTTTCTGTACTAGGATTACCCCGCGGTGGGGTGTACGGATAGCCGGGTTCTAGAGGGCAACGGGCCCACATCTCATGGCGTTGAGATGGAGGGGACTTTACTCTAGAATTGGCGGGCTATTCGCCACACTCGTAGGGGGTATAGGTTGACCCAGGAGGGGTGCCCAAGTTACCGGATTCCGTGAAGTGCTGGGTGGTCCATTCACGTTGCTGAAGGGGGCTGCCTCGCTTCAGGTTTTGGCGGGTAACTTGCCGTGCCCATAGGGGTCTAGGATTTCGTTGCACAGGCTATCCATACGACCAGGGGAATGTCGGGTTTCAATAGTGGTTCTATGAAACCCGGGGATCCCAGATATCTGTATTGTTCTGTGATGCTTATTACATTTCTGTGATGTTGCATTTTATCACGCCTTGAGTGAATATTATATATTGATATATATACTAGTAGATGTTGTATATGTTTTGCATCCGCGCTTATCCAGTCCCCACTCTGTCGTTAGTTAAGTAACCTAACGGGTGATGACGGGACCCAGTGGCGAATGCGGATGGCATATACGTACATCATTATTTTCGGTCTTTATTGGTGTGATCAATTGATAGGACTGCATTGATTCGGATCAATGCAAGCTAAACAAACCTATTCTGATGTTGTTGGAACATTTTTCAAAAAGCTGTTAATGCAAGGACGTTCTCTTTTGTTTTGCACAGTGGTATTCGGTTATGAATATCCAGCACCTCAGTCGACGAGGCAAGGGCCAAGATCCCTTCACCGGGAGTGACCCCTTGGACAGAAGTTTGCGTCAGGGCAATTACTTCACTATGGTTGATCACTTTGCTTTGCATCGTGGTATTCAGTTGGAATATCCCGCACCTCATTCTATGGGGAAAGAGCCGAGATCCCTTCACCGGGAGTGACCTTTTTAGCAATGGTTTTCGCCACTATATTTTTATAAAGCTATCCGGTTTCTTCAACGATATCAAGTTCATTACGTTAAAGGTTTTTCGCCAAAAACCATTCATAGCCCTCCGTCATTTCAGAAAGGTAGCATTTAGTATTCATGCTATGTATGTTGGCCTTCGTCAAGGCATAGTGTATGGTAGCTATTTGTTACTTTTCTACAGCATAGATAGATGCGTTGGTTTAGGACAGTCCTACTACTATTTTGGCCTTCGTCAAGGGTATGTACGGGTGGGTTCAAATTAACCTTGATAATGACGGGTAGAACTTGACATGTGACTTATGATATGTTGTCCTTCGTCAAGGTCATAAGAGCATGGGGCAGAAATTACATCGGGAGTTTCTGAAGAAACTGAAACTTGCCAGATATGCGCATACCTTCTGGAGTGTGATAACGTGAGTGGATTCCATCACAATATCATGCGATGATAGTTGGATCCCGATACCCACTGATGAGTTGGTTTACTCCTCGGGTGATCCCGACTAATTCTTCTTTTAGGTTTGGAGGAGAATTTGAGGTTACAGTGGGAGGTTTCCTGATTAGATAAATCGGTAACCATTCTGATCTAGGTTAGAGTGCACGCTGAGTGTTTCTTTTCTCTCTCTCTTTGGCAGCGACCATGACTCGACCCTTGACTATGACTCAGTGACCAAGATTAACTGAACCTTCTTAAACACTGGCTTTTGGATTGTCAGAGTTGCAAACCTCATTGCCACTCCTACTTTTACCCTTTTCTCCAGGACACCCCGTATTACTATGGACGTCCACTTCCATTGGATAAAACCATCGTATGGTTATATACGAACTCGAAGGAATTTATTCGAGGATGGTTTCCGGTTCTGGAGAAAACGAATAGGACTATTCAGTTGTCTTTTCCTTTTACCTTCTCTCAAGTTGCGAGTGCTCCTTGGATTAGGGGATAGTACACCTGTTACGCTTATTAGACAGTCTTCTTCCAAACCTTAGGCTGGTGCCGACCGGTAGGGAATGAAGAAAACCAATTAGCCTAAACGGTGTACAGAAGGTATTAAGTTAAGACAAGTAAAGGGATTAGAAGGAGGGCAATGTAAATTGCGACTGCTATTCACGACCGAACCAAATATTTCTTCGCCAATCCTATATCACCTTTGTATTTCTCCAGAACACTCCGTATCACTACGAAGATCTACAGTTATTTGGATACTCCATCGTATGGTTATATACGAACTCGAAAGGAACTTGTTCCAGTTCGGGGATGGATTCTGGTTCAGGAGAAATAGGAATAAGGTTTATTCAGGTGTCTTTTATCTTTTCCTTCTCTCGTGTTGCGAGTGCTCCTAGGATTAGGACAGTACACCCATTATGCTTATTGGATAGTCTTCTTCCAAACCATAGGCTGGTGCCGAACGGTAGGGAAGGAAGAAAACCATTTGGCTTAAAGAGGTGTGCAGAAGGTAACGACTAAAGACATATAAAGGGATTTGGAGAGGTGACAAAGAAATATACGGTTACAGTTGTGAATCTGGATAATGGAAGAGGCATTACTAGGAATACCCGGATACCCCTACGAAACATTTCAATGTTTCAGTTTCACTGTGTACTGTTAAAAGAAAACTGATTTCCCAATTAGTCCTTACTCCAAGGTATGTATTTACCAGGTATGATTTTCACATCTGTATGGTTTTACAGATGATGAGTGGGAGTAAGTTATTAGGAATTAGGTGATCATCCTCATTATATCGGAATTCGTTGTAATTGGTGATATTTGAGGAAATCACCTGGGCTGTTTGCCGGACGGCAAATATTTGGTTTTGAATATCCGCTGTTATGCACCAATTTCAAATTTATATATATATACGTCTATTTTCATAGAGTGAGATATACCTTTTTGAAATCATGTCTATGACATTTACCTATATCAGTGGATGGTTAAGTAAGGAGTATTAAACAGCGGTGTAATTCTTCATAACCATAAGTACAGTTTTCAACCTACGACACACAGGGAATGAGTTATTAGACTTAAGGGACTTATACAGAGTATTGTATGTTGTCCAGTGTCCATTAGGACAGAGGGGTTGGTCTTCATACTATATTCAGTTTACTTATGACTTCTCCAGTTTTTAGACATGTGTTTCGTAGAAAAAGCAGGGTCTGAGTTTTGAGAAGTTATAGGTATAAGAGTAAAGTAGAGAACCAGATATTTCAAGTATCGGGATTCTTCAAGGTGATCGAAGATGCAGATACTTGTGTATGGTATTCGGTTGATAGTAATGATTAAGAGAACTTGCTTCTCTTTCAGGTTACTCATATCTGGATGTATTCCTAAGTTGAGTAATGTTGATCGGCCTCTCTCCATTTAGTTAACATGCACTGAAGACAGCTGCATGATTTGAATCTGGTTCAATTAAATCAGTGCCTCTGTTTCTGTATTGGATATAGAACAGTTCATAGCTTAACGATGTTAAGGTGCGGGGAGTTGTCCGGCTTATACTTAAAACCAGACTCCGGATAACTCAAGGCACGTTTCTGTAATGGCTGTTTGTGGGTTGACCCGGGCTATGACGAGGGTTGACTTTCTACCATCTGGAAGATCAATAGTGATATTGTTCTTGACTCGCCACAGTTTTAATAAAAATGGATTTTTTCAGAAAACAGTAGTGGGAGTATGGTAGAACTGGAAGTGATTCCAGAACCGCAAACGATTACTGAAAATTTGATAAGAACCTAAAGATTCAATCTGATTTGACATTCCATTGGCCACTCCGCAGATAAGGTGGGTAACCTCAGGCACCTGAGAGGCACTTCGGTAGCCTCAAGGATGGTGGCAGGGAGGTTCTTGTTTACCCAGACTTTCCATTGCTGTTGTTCCAGGGTATGAGACCCGGCAGGAGGATGAGTATAGCGTCATTCTAAACAATCTTTAGAAGTGTACGTCTATATGACTCTGCCAGAGGGTTGTCGTAATCAGTGGGAGCAACAGAAGCATAGTAGACAAGCAGCTTATGTCTATTTATGGACTAAAGCAGATATAGCGGAGATAGATCATCTATTTCTGATGTGACAGTCATAGGTTTGACACCATCAGAATAGGGGATGGATCTGTTGAGAAGGTAGTAGGGTGTGATGTCCTGGTATTTGGATGACATACACGGAGTAGGAAGTGAAATTCCTATACTACGATCGGCTATACTTTGGTTGTCACACAGTGGTTTCTCCACATAGGATATAGATATAATATCAGACATTCTGGTTACTAGATCTATGGTATTAGATCTAGATTTGGGAAGTGTCCCAATCTGGGTACTTAGACAATATTCTAATGGTATTTTAGAATGGACGACTCCTGGCACGGTAGTATACCTGCAGGTGATGGAGTCACCCTCTCTAAAGGAGTCTTACGGACTAAAGGGGAGAGGGATATGCATGATTGGCCGATCACTTACTTAGGCAATTGAGTTAATCATGAGATGTCAAGTACCACACCAGATGTTGTTTTTGCAGTAGATGCAATAAGTTGATATTAATCCAATCCTGGAGAAACATTCGGAAGCAGTTTTAGAACATAAGTGGATGTTCTCGGGATATGATAATAACAGCCTCTTTTGGGAGACAGTTATCATTCCAGACTTCCAAGGTGACCTGGATGATAGAGTGACTGTCAGAGTTATAGTTTACCCTATGATGAGGGGCAGTAGTTTGGATAGGTGGTCCAGGCGGATACTGAGGGAGGCATGGCGCAGGATACTGATTGGTTTCAGTTGACGATACAGTCTGAGAAGTTTGGATTTGGAGTTCATTTATGAACTAGGTCCCATCAGATATCCAGACATATTCTAAGACAAGTATTGCTCATTTCGGGAGATGGCTTTCTCTGCGAACTTGAGATAAGGAGAGACATAGAAAGAAATATCTGAGCGGATCCACTCACTAAGGCTATTCCTTGAATGCAATAGTTTCGTAAATAGGTTTTGTGAGACTGATTAGTAGAAGAGTTGGGTGTTCGGTATCACACGGGCTGTGAGTATGCGACATCGCAATAATTAGCCTTGAGTGCAAGTGGGAGATTGTTGGATATAGTGCCCTCAGAGTCAATTATTGGATCACAGGCACGTGATTGCAATGATTGAGGTAAGACCTATACTGGTAGGACAGTTGATTAGTCGAAAATATTGCATCTCTTACACGGCAATTTCCCTATCATTTGCACTCATTTAGAAGTGTACGGTATTCATATTTCACATATTAGCAAAACTGTCGCAAAATATCAGATTGCATGTGTTAGACTCTAAAACCGGCACTATAAAGGAAATTGACTGCATTTCATGGCATCGCATCATCTCTATATTGCGCAACACTTGTTTTGAGATCTGTGCAGGATAATCCAGAAGAAAGGCCCAAAATTTATACGGTACCGATCAAACATTACGCCAACCCAATGATTTCAATTCTGGTAGCAGTCTAGAAGGAACAATAAAATTCAACATATCAGATAAAGCCATAAACTTCAGTCCAAAGCAGCACCAGAAGTTTCAAAGCCCAAGCTTCCAACATGGCCGCGGAACCGCGGCCGGAGCCTGCTTGCGCCGCGGTTCCGCGGTCTTCTTGCCACGTCATCCACCAAACTTTGCTGCACAATGCTTACCTCAGCTCCTACAGTTCAGAAATGTAATTCAAGTTCCAGAAGAATCCAGAGGCTTCTGCCAGATCAGCAAACTAGGGTTTTCTAAGCTTAATTAATCCTAGCTTAAAACCTAAGCTAGCTCCTAACAAACTCTTTCTAGAAACTCCTCAACAAACTTTTGGAGGGAATTGTAATTTCAAACCTAGACCTAGGGTTTGGGAGATCTATAAATAAGACCCTAGGCTCACTTGGGGATCATCATCTCTTATCTTGGAAAAATCCCTCCATTGGTTCATTTTAGTAGCCAATAGATCCATTCACTCTCTTTCTTCATCTTCTTCCACAAGTCTAGTGAGAGGACTTGTGTGAAACCCTAACCCTAGATCCATTCACTCTCTTTAACGCTTTGAACTTGATATCGTTGTAGAATCAAATGGTTTTCAAAAGGAGTGGCTTAAGCTCCGCAGTTTTGAAATATAGCTTTTTCATAAATAGCCGAGTGGTTTTCAAATCCGATTCTACAACATCTTTTTAGGTTTATTTTCTTTACATTAATCATATTAATGTAATCCCATCATTTAAGTCCTTAAGCCAGTCACAGAAAAGAAACGAAAATAACACGTACGCTTATACCATCCGCATTCGCCGCAATGTTCCGTTATGCACCGTTAGGTTACTTAACTAACGGCATACCGGGACGAGACTAGCGCGGGTGTAAAACATAAGCAACGTCTACTATATATCATATATATATAATAAGTCATTCGTCTCAGATATCACAGAACACAGGCAGCAGAAAAATAGATATAATGTGGGATATACTAGGACGTCCGTATTTAGTATTTAGCCAGAATAGAAAATACGGATTCCACAGTCGCGATGAATAGCCAAGCCCACACCCTGGACCCCTACGAGAGCGGCAAGTGACCCTGCCAATTCTGGAGTTTAGGAGACCCGGTCTCGACTCCTCGAGATGGCCTCCCACTGAACCCCAGAACCCGGTCACCTGTGCTCCCCTCCTTAATGCGAAAAAGTAAATAATATACAACACTGGTGACACAACCTCAACCCGGCCGAAGTGCCCCAAATAAAAGAATATTACATTACATTTGAATTTACATGAATGAAAATATAAAACTCTCATCTCACAAAAACCCCCCGGCTATTCGATCGCGACAATCCTGCATATCATATCTCAGCAACACATAATATCTCATATCATCAACGTAAGTAAGTATGCATACCCCAATTGTCGTTGACGTATAGCAACGAAACCAGCGATATCGGACATACTACACTTACGGTCACAGAAAAGAAAGTGTAAAACTACAATATTTGGAATCCACATTCTCTTTAGACATCATAAATGCGAAATATCACATATTTCGTATTTCATGTCTAAACTATATGAATTCCACATATTGTATCAAATTCCGGATAAACAGACAGTATTGAAGTTTTCGAACGAACGATCAAATACCCAGGATTCACTAAAGCCCAACACTTGAGCAGAGTTCAAACACCTGGAGTGTGACACAGTAGTAGCGGTCCAGCCGTAGAAGGGTCAAGCCAACGCCTCACATGTGGCACGCCGTACTGCCCCAAACCCTAAGGTTCAAAGGGCAGTTCAAGACGGTCACATAATCGAGTTAAGGTTTGTTGTCTTCTAGATGGACCACCACAAAAAGACTTGCACGTATCTCCAAAGCATTTAAACCCGTGAATAGTGAGCAAATGATACTCGTTCAAAAACTTCAATATTTTCTTATTTACCCGGAAAAGCTACGAAATGAAAATACCGATCAAAATAACGCGTCCAAAACCATCTCCAGATAATACAGTACAACATTCAGATTAAACATACCTAAAACACTATACAAGCAGAAATATGAATTAAAGTGAAATTCCCATGCAATAATACTACAGTACGGCCGCGGAACCGCGGCCTAAGCAAGGATTTGCCGCGGTTCAGCGGCCAAATTAACTGTTCATGTCTTCGTATTTCACCATAATTCTTATATTTCCCTGCTGTATTTTTTAAGTATTTTTAATTCTGAAAAAGGTCAGATTTTAGAATTTGTCCAGAGGGTCCAAGAAAACCGTATTTTTGTCCGATCGGGATTTTTACTTCGTAAAAGCGTCGCCTAATGTTCTAGGTCCGCTCTGATACCAATGAAAGGTTAGTCTAGCACCCTATAATGAGTTTTGAAGCATCACATGTCCCAAAGTTTAAATTTTTATGGTGCTAAACGAACATGCAAAGGAATCGATCCTAGAAAATTAGGGTTTCGAAATATAAAGCGAACTAATCTAGGGTTTCGAGACTACAACCTTTGTAGCTCCCTTTCGCTGGACTCCTTGGTCTCTAGGGTGTTGAATGGAGGTCCTCTTGAAATCCTCTTGTGTCCACGACGATCCACCACGGAGTTCTCTGTCCAAGCTCGCAACTTCGTAAAACCGAAGAGAACACTCTAAACAAGACGGCTAAGCTTGTGTAGAATGAAGTTGTGGTTAAGGTTCTCACTTCAAAAACCTTTCTTTAAGTGGTATTTACTCACTAGAAAAAACTAGAGAGCAAATGAGAAAGAGGAAGAAGATGGTGGCAATATTTTCACAAGAGGTAATGAGATAAAAGATAACTCACTAGAAGAAAAAGAAATATATCAATATATATTTTATTTCTTCTTACTATGAACCATGGTTAAAGTGATGGAGACATTATTTAACTTGAGTTTTAAATGATAAAGAGAAGGATAACTCAAGTTAAGAGGTAGGTGAGCTAGGTTAGGTTAAAAGAAGAATGTAGAAACTAGTAAGAATTATCCTTTCTTTTTCAATTTGTTTTAAATTCAAAATCAAATAATAATCCATCACTTAGACCATGGTGTGAGTCTTATATTGCCACCATTTCCATATGTTAACAACCATGATAGATGGGTGTATGTATGTGTGTATGTATGCACATCCATATGTGCATGAAACTAGCATGAAAGAAAGAAAGAAAAGCACACATGCATGCACACATCCATCATCCAAGGAAAGGTTTTAAGTGAGAAAACTAATGGTTAAATGATAAATCAACTCTTGATTTATCAATCCGGTCATATCTCATATGACCCCACCAAAAGCAGTTCACCCGATCAATGTTCGGTATCATATACGCACATTTTAATCGGGTGCTTGCGCATATCGCATACGCGCACCACAACGTTTCGCCTGGAATGGGTAACTCCTTTGTGGGACTCTAAGACTCGTCAATACGCCGGCAGAGGGTGATGATCATATTAGGTACCCCCAAGCCGCAAGCGGTCAGCTAAACGTAACGGCCACCCGGGTATTGAGCGATCAGAAGAAAACAAGCGAACCTGCTACAACTCCCGTCGAGCCATCCGGCAGCACTACCGTACAGTCCGGTCTCTTCGTCAGATATGCTGCATATCGAGCCTAGGGATGGTCACGTCGACCCTAATAACTCAATAAGTCGTGCCGGTGAATGGTCTATAACAGATCGAGAAACTACTGATAACACTTATCAGCAAATCTCAGCAGCCCTGGCCAGGGACTTGCTGTTATAACCAGTCGGGCACGGCACAGCATCAACTCCCAATACCGGGAGAGACGAAACCCCTCCTATCGCTCATCGTCTTCGTGTGTCTCGGGACTGTACCCAACGGCCACCTGTTTGCACGACTCGGTAGAGCCGTGGGAGGGTGGCAATCAAAGTACAGTGGGAGAACACACAAGACTCTATGACGATCTCGGGTCTACAGACTAACCTGTACCAGTGTCACCTGAGAACTGCTATCCGACGATAGATATAATTCCATATAGGAGTTCTCGGTGAGTCCGTCCAGTGTACCCAGTCAGCACTGAGCACCCGTATATGATCTTGATGTCAAACATCGATGAATGTGGGAACATCCATCGCCCATCGTATGGGTCTAGTATCATATACGCTAGTCTACTCTGGTATATCAATGCCCCGTCTCGATATACCTACGACTAGGGACTTTCCAGGATATGCTTACAGACTACAGATGTCCCACTAGTATGATCTCCATCATAATCAGAGTAGTCAAGCCAATATCCTTAGGGCTTTATCAGCATGTATGAGTGAATAATAAGCATGATCAAATCAACATGTCAGATAAAGAAGAACCAGATAGCATACTATCATGTCGAGCAAGAATGCATACTGAATATATATACATGTATAGATACATCCACTATCACATAATGGCCTCTAGGGCATACATATATCCAACAGCACATCCCTCTCCCCTTTAGTCTGTAAGCCACCTTTAAAGAGGGTGACTCCATCACCTATAGGTACACTACCGTGCCAGGAGTCGTCCCTTCTAAAACACCTTTAGAATGCTGTCTAAGTATCCTGATTGGGATACTACCCAAATCTAGATCTAGAACCATAGATCCAGTAACCAGAATGTCCGATATAATATCCAAGTCCCATGTGGAGAAACCACTGTGTGACAACCAATGTATAACCGATCATAGTATAGGAATATCACTTCCTACTCAGTGTATGTCATCCAAATACCAGGACATCACACCCTACTACCTTCTTAACAGATCCATACCCTATTCTGATGAAGTCAAACCTATGACTGTCACATCAGAAATAGATGATCTATCTCCGCTATATCTGCTTAAGTCTATGAATAGACATAAGCCACTTGTCCACTATGCTTCCGCTGCTCCCACTGACTACAACAACCCTCTGGCAGAGTCATATAGACGTACACTTCTAAAGATAGTTTAGAACGACGCTATAGTCATCCTCCTGCCGGGTCTCACAGTCTGGAACAACAGCAATGGCAAGCCTGGGTAAACAAGATCCTTCCTGTCACCGTCCTTGAGGATACCGGAGTACCTCTCGGGTGCCTGATGTTACCCACCATATCTGTGGAGTGGCCAATGGAATATCAAATCAGATTGAATCTTTAGGTTCTTATCAAATTTTCAGTAATCGTTTGCGGTTCTGGAATCACTTCCAGCTCTACCATACTCCCACTACTGTTTTCTGAAAATCCATTTCACTAAAACTGTGGCGAGTCAAGAACAATATCACTATTGATCTTCCAGATGGTAGAAAGTCAACCCTCGTCAAAGCCCGGGTCAACCCACAAACAGCCATTACAGAAACGTGCCTTGAGTTATCCAGAGTCTGGTTTTAAGCATAAGCCGGACAACTCCCCGTACCTTAACATCGTCAAGATATGAACTGTTCTATATCCAATACAGAAACAGAGGCACTGATTTAATTGGAACCAGATTCAAATCATGCAGCTGTCTCCAGTGCATGTCAATTAAATGGAGAGAGGCCGATCGGCATTACTCAACTTAGCAATGCTTCCAATTATGAGTAAGCTGAAAGAGAAGCAAGTTCTCTTAATCATTACTATCAACTGAATACCATAAACAAGTATCTACATTTTCGATCACCTTGAACAATCCTGATACTTGCAATACTTGGTTCTCTACTATATTCTTATACCTATAACTTCTCAAAATTTGGACCTTGGGTTTCTACGAAACACTTGTCTAAAAACTAGAGAAGTCATAAGTAAACCGAATATAGAATGAGGACTAACCCCTCTGTCCTAATGGACACTGGACAATATACAATCCTCTGTATAAGTCTTCTGAGTCTAATAACTCAAACCCTATGCGTCGTAGGTTGAAAACTGTACTTATGGTTAAGAAGAATTACACCGCTGTTTAATGCTCCTTACCTAACCATCAACTGATAAAGGTAAATGTCATCGACATAATTTCAAAAAGTTATATCCCACTCTATAAAAATAGACGTACAGATATATCAATTTGAAATTGGTACATAACAACGGATATTCAAAACCAAATATCTGCCGTACGGCAAACAGCCCAGGCGATTTCCTCAAATATCACCAATTACAATGAATCCCGATATAATGAGGATAATCACCCAATTCCCAATAACTTACTCACACTCATCATCTGTAAAACCATACAGATGTGAGAATCATACCTGGTAAATACATACCCTGGAGCAAGTGTCTAATTGGGAAATCAGTTTTCTTTTAACAATACACAGTGAAACTGAAACATGTAAATGTTTCGAAGGGGTATCCGGGTATTCCTAGTAATGCCTCTTCCATTATCAGATTCACAACTGTAACCGTATATTTCTTTGCCATCTCTCCAAATCCCTTTATATGTCTTTAGTCGTTACCTTCTGTACACCCCTTTAGGCCAATTGGTTTTCGTCCTTCCCTACCGTTCGGTACCAGCCTATGGTTTGGAAGAAGACTATCCAATAAGCATAATGGGTGTACTGTCCTAATCTTAGGAGCACTCGCAATACGAGAGAAGGTGAAGATAAAAGACAACCGAATAAAGCTTATTCCTATTTCTCCTGAACCAGAATCCATCCCCGAACTGGAACAAGTTCCTTTCGAGTTCGTATATAACCATATGATGGAATATCCAAATAACTGTGGATCTTCATAGTGATACGGAGTGTCCTGGAGAAATACAAAGGTGAAGTGGGAGAGGTAATGAAATACTTTGTTTGGTCGTGAATAGCAGTCGCAGTTTACTTTGCCCTCTTATTAATCCCTTTATTTGTCTTTACATAATACCTTCTGTGCACCATCGTTAGGCTAATTGGTTTTCTTCATTCCCTATCGGTCGGCACCTGCCTATGGTTTGGAATAAGACTATCCAATTTGCGTAATAGGTATACTGTCCTAATCCAAGGAGCACTCGCAACCTGAGAGAAGGTAAAAGGAAAAGACAACTGAATAGTCCTATTCGTTTTCTCCAGAACCGGAAACCATCCTCGAATAAATTCCTTCGAGTTTGTATATAACCATACGATGGTTTTATCTAATGGAAGTGGACGTTCATAGTAATACGGGGTGTCCTGGAGAAAAGGGTAAAAGTAGGAGTGCCAATGAGGTTTGCAACTCTGACAATCCAAAAGCCAGTCTTTAAGAAGGTTCGGTTAATCTTGGTCACTGAGTCATAGTCAAGGGTTGGGCCATGGTTGCTGCCAAAGAGAGAGAGAAAAGAAACACTTAGCGTGTGTAGGGTTCCTAGGCACACACAAGAAGTTCCATAAGGCATCAACCATGCCAAATTCAAATTTTCCGGTGCCGAGAAACTCTAAACTAGATCGTTAACTAGAGATTAGGCGAATCAACATGCAAGCAAACGACTTTGCTACTAAGTGAATGGAAATACAACCTTTGTAGATCCGGTCCTCCACTTCTTTAGCTCCGTGTTGACGTCCCTCCACTGCGATCATCGGGATCCCGGACTCTAGCGATGGTTTCGTCGGAGAAAAGATCGGGCTAGGTCATTGACTTCGAGGCCGAAGATGATCTACGTCGGGGAGACTCAAACTCAAGCTATTCCTTCACTTGGTCGAAAACTTTGTGAAGAGAACACCCTATACTACATGGCAAGTGGTAGAGGATGAAGAAATAGGAAGCGGGTTCACTTTAGAATTGGATTTCTCACTCTTTTTCTCATGGCACCATTGGAGCTCTCAAGCTTTTGTGAGCTTGATGAAGATGAAGAAGAAGAAAAGAATCATATCAATTAAAAGAATAATATGAATACTTATCCTTTTAATCATGGCACCATGGTTGAGTTAAGCCCTCATGCTTAACTCATGTAGAGAATTAACCATAGCATAAGGTCAAGGGTTGGGTTAGCTAATATCTTAAACAAATGACAAAGAGAGTTGACTTTGTCAATGTTTATCAAGCTTCATGAAGCTTGATAACTTTGACCAAAGTCACACACTTTTGTTATTTGTTTAGGAAAATAGTAAACCCTAATCTAACCTTGATTTGGTTCAAGTCTCATACACACAACTTGTTTGTATCATCAAGCATGATACAAACATGTACACTTGCATATATCACATATAAACAATGTGCACATTCAAGTGAGAAAATCAATCTTAAGTGAACCAATACTAGTTAATGTAAAGTAACATATCAAATATATAATTATACATTAAATCATTAAATCAACACTTGATTTAATGATCCGGTCATATCGCATATAACCGATTAATATCAATAGTAACAACTTATTGAATCAACATTTGATCCGATAACCCGAATAGAATACAGTATCACATACTGGTATTATTCTCGGTCCCGCACATATCTCATATGCGCTCCTATTTCGTTTCGCTTGAGCCAGGAAACCTCTGTGTAGGACTCTAAAGACTCGTCAATACGCCGGCAGTAGGTGATGATCATATCAAACACCCACAAGACGCAAGCGGACTGCTAAACGTAATGGCCACCCGGGTATTGAGCGATCAGAAGATCAACGAGCAAGCCCGCTCACACTCCTGTGAATCCAACGAGTAACACTACCGTACAGTCCGGTTTGTTCGTCTGATATGTCGCATATCTTGTCCAGGGGTGGTAAACGTCAGACCCCAATAATTCGATAAGTCGTGTCAATATGAGGCTCATAACGGGTCGAGAAACTACTGGTAACACTTACCAGTAAATCCCTAAAGCAGCCTTGGCCAAGGACTTCCTGTTATAGCCAATCGAGCACAGCACAATATCAACTCCCTATACCGGGAGAGACGAAACCCCTCCTATCGCTCATTGCCTCCATGTGATTCGGGACTGTACCCAAAAGCCACCATTTTGCATGCCCTCTTGGACGTGGTATGATGGAATTCAAAGCACAGTGGGAATCACACAAGACTCTATGACGATCTCGGGTCTACAGACTAACATGTACCAGTGTCACCAGAGAACTGCCATCTGACGTAAGGTATAATACCATCTGCGAGTTCTCGGCGAGTCCATCCAGTGTACCCAGTCTCCAATGAGCACCCGTATATCATCTCTGATGTCAAACACCAATGGATATGGGATCATCCATCGCCCATCTATATGGGTCGAGAAGGTACACGCTAGTCTACTCTGGTATATCGATGCCCCGTCTCGATACACCCACGACTAGGGACTTTGAAGGATGTACTTATGGACTACCATGTCCCCACTAGTATGATCCGCATCATAGTCCAGGTAGTCAAGTACACATCCTAAGGGCTTTACCAACATGTAACAGAGAGACAATCAGTGTGCACGTTAAGGTAAAGAGTAACCAGATAGCATACTATCATATCGAGCAAGAAAGTCATCCCTATATATGTCCAAGCATCCACTACAATATACATCCTATGTATAGTAATGGCCTCTAGGGCATACATATAACTAACAGCGTGCACTCTAACCTAGATCAGAATGGTTATCAATTTATCTAATCAGGAAACCTCCCACTGTAACGTCAAATTCTTTTCCAAACCTGAAAGAAAAATTAGTCGGGATCACCCGAGGAGTAAACCAACTCATTAGTGGGAATCGGGATCCAACTATCATCGCATGATAACGTGACGGAATCCGCTCACGTTATTACACTCCAGAAGGTATGCGCATATCTGGCAAGTTTCAGTTTCTTTAGAAACTCCCGATGTGATTTTTGCCCCATGCTCTTATGACCTTGACGAAGGCCAACAAATCATAAGTCACATGTTAAGTTCTACCCGTCATTCTCCAGGTTGATTTGAACCCACCCGTACAAACCCTTGACTTTGGCCAACAAGGCTATACGGCTGTCCCAAACCAACGCATCTATCTATGCAGCAGAAAGGTAACAAGCAGCTACCATACACTATGCCTTGACAAAGGCCAACAAACATAGCATGAATACTACGTGCTACCCGTCTGAAATGACGGAGGGCTACGAATGGTTTCTGGCGAAAAGCCTTTAACATAATGAACTTGATATCGTTGAAGGAACTGGATAGCTTTTAAAAATATAGTGGCGAAAACCTTTGCTAAATAGGTCACTCCCGGTGAAGGGATCTCGGCTCTTTCCCTGTTGAATGAGGTGCAGGATATTCCAACTGAATACCACGATGCAAAGCAAAAGTAAACGACTATAGTGAAGTTATTGCCCTGATGCAAACTTCTGTCTAAGGGGTCACTCCCGGTGAAGGGATCTCGGCCCTTGCCTCGTCGACTGAGGTGCTGGATATTCATAACCGAATACCGCTGTGCAAAACAAAAGAGAATGCCCTTGTAATAACAGCCTTTTTTTGGAAAAATTGTTCCAACAACATCAAAATAGGTTTTTTTAGCTTGCATTGATCCGAATCAACGCAGTCCCGTCAATTGATCACACCACAAAAGAACGAAAATAATTATGTACGTATATGCCATCCGCATTCGCCACTGGGTCCCGTCATCACCCGTTAGGTTACTTAACTAACGACAGAGCGGGGACTGGACTAGCGCGGATGCAAAACATATACAACATCTACTAGTATATATATCAATATATAATATTCGCTCAAGGCGTGATAAAATGCAACATCACAGAAATGTAATAAGCATCACAGAACAATACAGATATCTGGGATTCCCGGGTTTCATAGAGCCGCTACTGAAACCCGATGTTCTCCTGGTCCTATGGATAGCCTGTGCAATGAAATCCTAGACCCCTACGGGCGCGGCAAGTTACCCGCCAAAACCTGAAGCGAGGCAGCCCCCTTCAGCAACGTGAATGGACCACCCAGCACTTCACGGAATCCGGTAACTTAGGCACCCCTCCTTAGGTCAACCTATACCCCCTACGAGTGCGGCGAATAGCCCGCAAATTCTAGAGTGAAGCCCCTCCGTCTCAATGCCATGAGATGCGGGCCCGTTTCCCTTTAGAACCCGGCTACCCGTGCACCCCTCCGCGGGGTAATCCTAGTACAGAAAGTAAAATATACAACGGGTACATCGACCTCAGCCCGGTCGTGCCTCAAAAGAATAATATACAAACAGGTAGTAAGGGCAGTCCACATGTCGGACGCGCGCCCCGCAATATCAAATGTACATATACAACCAAACTGTACTACCATTGCAACCAGGCTATCCACCACGGCAAACCGCAACATCACAGCACAACACAGAATATCAACGTGAATGTCACGTTCGCAAATCCGTCTAAAAGGGCTATAGCAGTTAGACAGGATTTACCGATCAAATGTCATTCACGGTCGCAGATATAATGTAAATATTGTGAACTAACATGTTTAAAATTTTCTATTGACTAAATTTTCCGAAGTGGGCCCTAAGCACAACTGTAGCACTCAAAGAAAATCTGGGCCCAAACAGAATATACCAAAAACCCCATTTCCAAGTCAGAAGCCCACTGAAAAAATTTGGTGCTGTGATTACATTTTCCCGCTGCTGAACCGCGGCAAGAACAGGGGTTTGGCCGCGGTTTCGCGGTCCTACTGAGGAATCACTGCATCGAATTTTTCCAGAATGCTTAAAAACGCCTGCCTGAATTTCTGCAACACTAAAAAAAATTTTTGAGCATAAATAAAATCGACAGAAACTGATGCTCTTGAAATCGCGGTTTTGGAATATTTGTTCGATCGAAGTTTTAAAAACACTAGAGCAAGCTAGACTAGGTTAATGGCGTGGCTCTGATACCAATGTAAGTGCACGGCAGCGCCCCGGCTGTCTGTCCGAGGCCAAAATGTGGAAACGAAACTTTTACAAAACTTTAAAAACCGGCGCTACCGCGTACTTTAAACCCAGATCAGGCCATTAACCTGCTCCTAGCAAATACGAGAATGGGTAGAAAGCTATACCGAGCGATCCGTGTCCTTCAGTCTTCGGCCTCCACTCCGATCTCTTCGCGGAATCTCCGGTCTTCTTTTCCTCGTCGGAACGGGCACCACATCGCCGGGTTCTTTTACGGGCTCCCACCTCTGGACCGAGGCAACTCGGGCACGAAATTGGCGAGCCGACGTGCCCAAGGATGCTGTAGGATAAGTGTAGAATGTTTTGTCTCTTAGGGTTTGAAGTTGCCATTTGATGGTGTCACGACCCGCAAAATACGGAACGCGACCGGCACTTAAGTTACGAAACGTCTCAAGGCGTCCGTATACTAAGTAAGCCGAAGCCCAGAATACAAAACCAAATAAGATTTTTAGAGTGAAGGAAAAACCAATTAATTTAAGCTTTTACCTCATTACCTAATCAATTTGCCCTTATTCCAAAATTCCAGCAGAATATAAAAGAAATCAGTGCATGAGGAATAACATGTCGACTCAAGTGAGCTCGACCCAGATACATCATAAATAAATCCTCAAATCTCACAATCTCACATCTAGGTCAATATACAGTCATTCGAATAAAACAGGTACAACTGAACTGATAGTAGCAGTAATGGTAACAGTAGTAGTAGTAACAACAGTAGAACTGTAGAAACGGTAGAAACTGTAGATACCGTAGATGGAGTACTCTAGATACAATGAGCATATATAAGGTGGTACAAACTGGTAATAACCCACCTAAGAGCAAAAGCCTCTAGTCCAGACAAGAAGTACAAATGAAGCAAAGGTATCCGCCGCTACAGTGCTGACGGAATGGACCTGCAGAGAAGCTGTGGCACAACGGGGGTGAGTTGCCAGCTCGTGAGTAATAGATAACATTTACTAAGGCTATCGTATGCATGCACACAAGTGTTCCGACATCCCTAAAACAGGTATAGCTACATGTACTAGCAGGTGTGTATGCATCAACAGTATACTAGCAAGTATATATGTCACATGGAGGTGATAACAGGTATGTATGCCACATGAAAATACAATCAAGTGTGTATGCTATATGAGTCACCTCAGGATCTCAACATGTAAGTGTAAGAAATATTCCTTGCTTGTTTTGAAAACTTCTTTTTAAACATCAGGATGATATCCAAGAAATCAATAAAATCCGTGTCCAGCAACGACACCTCAAAACTGACCAAATCTCATATATCCATGTCCAGTATCTCTGGCCTCAGCCATCCGGCTGATCCATATCAAAATCCATATCTCAATCCAGCAGCCACAGTCGGTATTCTCTGGATATCCGCCTTGCCAAAAGAAATCACCGGTAGGTAATCCGTCCCCTGCCAGGCTCAACGCCATCATCTGCGATCTTCTTGCCCCGGGGTACCGTACCGGGCCCACCATGTACCCGAGACGGTTCATCCACCTCCTCGAAACGGGTCTCAAAAACCACAGCAAACTCATGGTGGACGACACTTTACATCACTAGAAAAACCGCAGCTTTTATATTTTTAACAATTATCAGTTGAAATCTTGCGGCTTTCCCCCGAAATCCAGAAATATCATAAATCTCACAAAATTATCATAAATGCATATGCCGATGATTATGAATGCTTATGGTATCAATTTAAATACTTGTTTCAATGTCACATTTCTAGGCAGTTAACATGTTCCAGATTTAAAGTTATTTAGTGTCGTGACATGGCAATTACCAGGGTGTGTGTGTCCACATGAATAGTGCTCGTGCAACATATAAAACCTGGTAATGGTGCATGTGTCCTATAATGAATCTGCGTATATGGAACATCATGTAGATACTGACTACAACAATTATCATGCAAGTTTTATCATTATTACTCCAATGTTACCAGTAATACCAAGTCTACTAAAATCTATCGGGCGACTCGCGCCATCCAAACGATTGTCCCCCGTAGATGTTAAATCTACTCACCCATGGTCCTGTGCTAAGTGTGTCCGACCACCTGCTTTCCCTTCTTAGCCGCGCTTGAAGTTCCTGCCGGCGAACCTAGAATTTACAAGAGTCACCATATAAGGAAAAGTCATGCAAAACGCAATATATCGACAAAAGGGATACGCGTGCGTGAAACCAAACGCGTGAGCACACGACGCGACGCGACGCGCACAAACCACCAGAACCACGCTGTGTCGCGTGGCGCGCCACAGAACCACGCGTATCACGCGCGTGTCGCACAAGACTTAAAACATCGGAAACCCGTTATTAGTTCCAGATTTTGCCTCAGGGCCAAACTTGAAAAGTTACAGATACCAACAGACTAACCTACCCAGTATGACCCTACTCCCAAAATTTCAACACCCTACCCCCTACTCTGGCCGCAATTTGCGGCCAGAATGAGAAAACCGGCGGCCTCCATTGTGAGGTGGGTCCCCGTGCTCTGGTTGTGTGTTCTTACTCATCTCACCATGCTACAGTCTTCTCAAAATTTTTCTGAAGTGATCGGGTCAACAGCAGATTTCAGAAAGGCTAAAAAGTCGCTAAAACTGCCAAATACGCCAAGTCGGGTAAATCGGGTTTCTACATGAAATCTGGGGAATTTCTCTGGTTGACTGGCCTCACTAGGACCTAAGAGGGTTATTCTAACTAACGTAACTCTCATTTTGTCAAAAATTCCCTTAAATCACCCAAAATCACTATTGAGCATGATATGGACACCAATTAAGCTAGATTATCGAAATTTTAGCAAATTAAGGCTAATCCTCTAATTTTAATGATACTACTAGGCTTTAACAGGTTAGTTAACACCAAAGAGAGTTCATAAAGCTACAAACACTCTAAAATGGCTAAATCTAGCATTACTACCCATTCTAGCAATAAAATTCTATTTATCGCAACAACTAGCTAATCAAGCACCTAATCTACATAATATGGGAAAAGTTTAGGAGTTATACCCTCTAAGAACCTTGCAACAAAGGAGAAGGGGAAGAAGAAGAGGGTAGGTGCATCAAAACGTGGCTGGAACGATCTGGACTTTACCAGAGCTGATGCTGATGCTGATGCTGATGCTGATGTTTGTTTGTTGCTGTTGCTTTTGTTGTTGTTGTTGTTGATATGGTGTGGTATGGTGTTGATATGGTGTGATATGGTGTATGGTATGGTATGGTGTGGTGTGTGGTATGGGTTTGATGCTGGTGCAGCAACTGCTGATGCTGATGCAAAATGGGTTGCTGTTGCTGTTGCTGTTGCTTGCTGATGCTGCTAGCTGATGCTGTTTGGATTGTTGATGGTGTTATTGCTGTTTTTGTTGCTGTCACTGGTGTGGTGTGAGGTGGTGTGAGTGTGGTATGGGGTGGTGTGTGTGTGGTATGAGTTTTGAGGCTGAAGTAGCAGCTGTTGCTACTGTTGTCTGCAGATACTTGAAGGGCTGAAGAGCTGAAGCTAATGTTTGCTGGTGTTGTTTTTACTTGGTGAAGTATGGGCTGAAGTAGCAGCTGGTGTGCTGTTTGTAGCAGCCTAAGTAGACTTTCTGGTGTTAGGGTAGCTGATGTAGCTGCATAGGGTTTGGGGGTGGCTAAAAAGGCTGATGTTTAATGGGCTGATTTTGTGCTGCTGAAGTTTGAAAATTTGGGTGGCTGATTTGATGCAATTTGGCTGATGTGAGGTGTGACAGGTGATGGATAAGGTGTTGTGGTGCTGATGTGATGGTTTAGTAGCTGTTGTAGAGTATCCTCAGCTGAATTTCCATGGGGTTAGGTGGCTGTTGCAGCAGCCATAGCTGACCCTAAATGCTGAAATTGCGCACAAATTGGCTGATGCGATGTGGGTGCTGCTGTTGCAGCAGCTACGGCTGAGCTATAGGGTATAGGAGTTGTCAAAGTTGACTGTTGGTGGCTGAAAGAAATGATATGTGGCTGATCTGTCTTTGGGCTGATGTGCTGAGGTTGAAATGTGCCGATATGTGGGATTGAAATGTGATGTTTTGATGGCTATATGCTGGTGTGTGGTCGAGATAACATTCCACAAAAATAACCACAAAACCAGATAGTTTATAAGAAACCCGTTTTTGGTAAACTTTTTGCCAAAAACCCCACATTAACACTTAATCACTACTAACCCTGACCTCAGGTGTTACAGTCTTCCCCCTTAAGAAAATTCGTCCCCGAATTTTAAAATATGCAACTACGCGAACCTTCAAAAAGATGAGGGAATTTCTTCCGCATCTCTCCCTCGGCCTCCTAAGTGATCTCCTCACTGCTCGGGCTGCGCCAAAGAACTTTCACAGACGGCAGGACCTTTGATCGAAGTTTCTTCACTTGCCGATCTAAAATTTCAACTGGCTGCACGGTGAACGAAAGGTCGGGCTCGAGCTGAACTGTCTGATGCTGAATCGCGTGAGAAGGGTCATGAAGATAATGGCGTAGCATTGATACGTGGAAAACGGGATGAACATCTGAAAAACTAGGTGGGAGAGATAAACGATACGCAACAGCGCCGACACGCTCGAGAATCTCGAAGGGACCTACGAATCTAGGGCTAAGCTTTCCCTTTCGCCCAAAACGCATCACGCCCTTCATCGGAGAGATTCTCAGAAAAACATGGTCGCCAACTGCGAACTCTAATTTGCGACGGCGCCTGTCTGCATACGATTTCTGCCTGCTCTGGGCTGCCCTTATTCGGTCTCGGATCAGCTGTACTTTTTCGGTCGTCTCCTGCACGATCTGTGGTCCGAAGATACTGCTCTCGCTCAACTCGGTCCAACAAACGGGCGATCTACATCTTCTTCCATACAACGCCTCGAAAGGTGCCATCTGAATAGTATCCTGGAAACTGTTGTTATAGGAGAACTCCACTAGAGGTAAATGACGATCCCAGCTACCTCCGAAGTCTAAAACACACGCTCGAAGCATGTCCTCGAGAGTCTGAATGGTCCGCTCTGATTGTCCGTCGGTCTGCGGATGAAATGCTGTGCTAAAACTCAAACGAGTGCCCAATGCCTTCTGAAGTTTCTGCCAAAGTCGGCTGGTGAACTGAGTGCCTCGATCTGACACGATACAAGTCGGTACGCCATGCAATCGTACGATCTCGTCGATGTAAAGCTGGGCATACTGAGCGAAGCTAAAAGTGGTCTTCACTGGCAGGAAGTGAGCCGCCTTCGTCAATCGATCTACGATCACCCAAATGGAGTCGTACCCTCGACTGGTCCTGGGTAGACCCACAACGAAATCCATCGAAATCTGCTCCCATTTCCACTCTGGAATGGGTAACGGCTGTAGTTCTCCTGCGGGCCTCTGGTGCTCGACCTTGACTTGCTGACAAGTCAGGCATCTTGATACGAACTCCGCGATGTCCCTCTTCATTCCGTCCCACCAGTAGGTCTCTCTCAAATCATGGTACATCTTGGTGGAACCGGGGTGGACACTATACGCCGATCGGTGTGCTTCCTCCAGAATATCGCGCCGCAATCCCTCTGCATCTGGTACGCACAGTCTGGATCCAAATCGTAAAATTCCCTGTTCATCAACCACGAACTCGGAAAATTTGCCATGTCCCATCTGTGCTATGATCTCTGAACAACGGTCATCGCTGCGCTGTGCTTCATATATACGGTCAAGCAATTGTGGGCACGCACGCACATGCGCGAGCTGTCCCCCTGTTGGAGGGAACTCGAACTCAACTCGGCTGTCGCATAAAATCTGCCAATCTGCTGATGACTGCCTCTGCACTGTGCACATATAAGATAGATTACCCCCGGGCCTCCTGCTCAGAGCATCTGCCACTACATTTGCCTTGCCCGGGTGGTACAAGATTTCGCAGTCATAGTCCTTCACCAACTCCATCCAACGACGCTGTCTGAGGTTCAGATCTCGCTGCTGAAATATGTATTTTAAGCTTTTGTGGTCTGTGAATATTTGGCACGACTCGCCGTATAGGTAATGTCGCCAAATCTTCAGTGCAAAGACCACTGCAGCCATCTCCAGATCATGAGTAGGGTAGTTCTGTTCATGCTTCTTCAATTGCCGAGAAGCATACGCGATCACCCTGTCATGCTGCATCAATACACATCCTAGCCCCACCCGTGAAGCATCACAGTAGACCACAAATCCGCCTGATCCCGATGGCAAAGATAATACTGGCGCCGTAGTCAAACATGTCCGCAGCTGCTGAAAATTGCGCTCGCATTCCTCCGTCCAAACGAAAGGAACTCCCTTCCGGATCAAACCTGTCAAAGGTGCAGCAATACGGGAGAAATCCTGTACAAATCTCCTGTAGTAGCCTGCAAGGCCTAGAAAACTACGGATCTCAGTAACCGATGTCGGTCTGGGCCACTGCTGGACGGCCTCGATCTTCTTCGGGTCCACACATATGCCGTCTCTCGTAATCACGTGACCCAAGAATCCGACACTGTCCAGCCAGAAGGCACACTTGGAAAATTTTGCGAAAAGCTGGTGCTCCCTCAAGGTCTGTAACGTAATCCGCAGGTGCCGCTCGTGCTCCTCTCGGCTCCGGGAATACGCCAAAATATCGTCGATGAACACGATGATGAACAAGTCAAGATACGGCCTGAATGTACGGTTCATCAAATCCATGAATGCAGCTGGGGCGTTGGTGAGTCCGAACGACATCACCAGAAATTCATAGTGGCCATAGCGTGTATGGAAGGCTGTCTTCGGTACATCCTCCTGTCGGACTCGCAGCTGGTGATATCCTGATCGTAAGTCGATCCTTGAAAAATAACCCGCACCCTGGAGCTGGTCGAACAAATCATCAATGCGTGGTAACGGATATCTGTTCCGTACGGTAACCTTGTTCAGCTGGCGGTAGTCGATACATAAGCGCAAACTTCCGTCCTTCTTCTAGACAAACAGGACCGGAGCACCCCATGGTGAAACGCTAGGTCGAATAAGTCCCTTATCTAATAATTCTTGCAGCTGAACCTTCAATTCACTAAGTTCCGCCGGGACCATTCGATAAGGCGGTATAGAAATAGGTCCCGAGCCAGGAATTAAATCAATACAGAACTCGACATCGCGCTCAGGCGGCAGTCCAGGAAGCTCATCAGGGAAAACATCAGGGAACTCACAAACAACCGGGACCTGGTCCAACGGAACATCTGTAGCTCTAGTATCACTGACATAAGCCAAGAATCCCTGACATCCCTTCCTCAATAGCTGGTTAGCGTGAAGAGAAGAAATCAACATGTGAGGGGCGGCACCACGGTCCCCCTTCACAACAAAAACTGACTCGCCGGGAAAACAAAATCTAACTGTCTTCTCACGGCAGTCCACAGACGCATAGCACGTGGCTAACCAATCCATGCCCAAAAGAATGTCGAAGTCCAACATCTCCAGAAGGATCAAGTCGACAGGCAGCTCTCGCTCGCCAATACGAACGGTACAGGATCGGAACACGTGCTTAACAACAAAGGACTCTCCCATAGGAGTGGTCACAACAAGCGGCTGATCAAGCAAACCGGACTCTCTACCCAAACTCGGTACAAAGTGTGTGGAAACATAAGAGTGCGTGGATCCGGGATCAAATAACACGTGTGCATCAACAGAACAAACTGATAGAGTACCTGTAACGACGGCATTGGATGCCTGCGCATCCTGGGGTGTTAATGCAAAAACTCGGGCCTGACCTCCTCCGATAGCGGGCTGACCTCGGCCTTGGCCTCTGCCTCCTCGTCCTCTCTGGATCGGTGCGCCGCGTCCACGGCCTCTGGGTATACCTAACTGGCGTGGAGCATTGCCTGTGGCAGGAAGTAGGGCTCTTTGAGGAGGGGGCGGTGATGGAGGTAGAGTCACATGTGGAACGGTCGTCGCTCCCTGTCGCCTCGCTGGATAGTCTTTAACACGATGGTGCAGACTCCCGCACCCAAAGCATCCTGGCGACGACTGCTGTCCCTGTGTATACGATCCATATAGATGACCTCGTCCAAATCCTCTGCCGGTCCTATCTCGCGGAAGGAATCTGGCATGCTGCCTTTGATCTGGCATCCCAGTACGAATCCTCTTCGGCCCGGTAACAGCCGAAGTTGCTGAAATACGTGCCTCCATCCGCAATGCTGTATTCATAGCTGCCGAATAGGTATCGAAATGCTGGGCGCCAATGGCAAGATATAACTGGGCATCCAGTCCCTGTATAAACCTCTTCACCCTCTTCGCTTCGGTATCCACCAGATACGGAGCATATCGGGACAACTGTGTAAACTGTACATCATACTCAGATACCGTCATCCCCGATGTCTTGACCAAGGCCTCGAAATTACGAGCTCTGGCGTCGCGAACGCTCTCCGGGAGGAATCGGGCAAGAAAAACTGCTGTGAACTCGGTCCAGGTCATGGGCGATAGACCTGCAGCTCGACCTCTCAGAACGGACTCCCACCATATCTGTGCGAGGCCTTCTAATCGGAAACTCGCCAGCTCTACCCATCGGTCATCAGAACACCTCAGCGAGCGGCAGATTCTGGCCAAACTGTCAAGGAACGTCTGCGGGTCTTCTGCTACCTCGGTACCCTTGAAGACTGGAGGTCTCAGCCTCATGAAATCCTGTAGCGAAACTGGGATGGTCACGGTGGTAGTAGTAGGAGCAGGTATCACAGTAGTCTGGGATGCAGTGGGTACGTCCTCCAGCCTCGGTGCATGACTGGCCGCAACGAAGGATCCTACCATCTGACGTAGCTCCTGCATACTCCCCATCATCTGTCGCAGCTCCTCCATACCAGTCTCCAGCCTATCCACACGGCCTGGGGAAGGTAGATCAGTTTGTCCCTGTGGTGTAGGCATACTACCCTGCTCAGTCCTAGTCTCGGATGAGCCAGCTGGAATCTCGTCTCGGGCGGCAGCCCTCTGTGCTCTGGTAGTCTTTGGCGGCATAGTAGCTGGTACAGGAACATGACAATAAGATCGATGCAATAGAATCGTAGGATACACGGAATTGAAGAAAGAATTTCAAGCAAGTATATCCTAAAGTCACCTAGGCGGAGTACCGCATCGCAAGTATGCCGCGGACATACGTACCTACGCTACCCTGCTTAAGTCACTTACTCCATCTACTAAGGGTCATCCTACACTCGGAAAGGTGAAACCTATCGCTCTGATACCAACTTTGTCACGACCCGCAAAATACGGAACGCGACCGGCACTTAAGTTACGAAACGTCTCAAGGCGTCCGTATACTAAGTAAGCCGAAGCCCAGAATACAAAACCAAATAAGATTTTTAGAGTGAAGGAAAAACCAATTAATTTAAGCTTTTACCTCATTACCTAATCAATTTGCCCTTATTCCAAAATTCCAGCAGAATATAAAAGAAATCAGTGCATGAGGAATAACATGTCGACTCAAGTGAGCTCGACCCAGATACATCATAAATAAATCCTCAAATCTCACAATCTCACATCTAGGTCAATATACAGTCATTCGAATAAAACAGGTACAACTGAACTGATAGTAGCAGTAATGGTAACAGTAGTAGTAGTAGCAACAGTAGAACTGTAGAAACGGTAGAAACTGTAGATACCGTAGATGGAGTACTCTAGATACAATGAGCATATATAAGGTGGTACAAACTGGTAATAACCCACCTAAGAGCAAAAGCCTCTAGTCCAGACAAGAAGTACAAATGAAGCAAAGGTATCCGCCGCTACAGTGCTGACGGAATGGACCTGCAGAGAAGCTGTGGCACAACGGGGGTGAGTTGCCAGCTCGTGAGTAATAGATAACATTTACTAAGGCTATCGTATGCATGCACACAAGTGTTCCGACATCCCTAAAACAGGTATAGCTACATGTGCTAGCAGGTGTGTATGCATCAACAGTATACTAGCAAGTATATATGTCACATGGAGGTGATAACAGGTATGTATGCCACATGAAAATACAATCAAGTGTGTATGCTATATGAGTCACCTCAGGATCTCAACATGTAAGTGTAAGAAATATTCCTTGCTTGTTTTGAAAACTTCTTTTTAAACATCAGGATGATATCCAAGAAATCAATAAAATCCGTGTCCAGCAACGACACCTCAAAACTGACCAAATCTCATATATCCATGTCCAGTATCTCTGGCCTCAGCCATCCGGCTGATCCATATCAAAATCCATATCTCAATCCAGCAGCCACAGTCGGTATCCTCTGGATATCCGCCGTGCCAAAAGAAATCACCGGTAGGTAATCCGTCCCCTGCCAGGCTCAACGCCATCATCTGCGATCTTCTTGCCCCGGGGTACCGTACCGGGCCCACCATGTACCCGAGACGGTTCATCCACCTCCTCGAAACGGGTCTCAAAAACTACAGCAAACTCATGGTGGACGACACTTTACATCACTAGAAAAACCGCAGCTTTTATATTTTTAACAATTATCAGTTGAAATCTTGCGGCTTTCCCCCGAAATCCAGAAATATCATAAATCTCACAAAATTATCATAAATGCATATGCCGATGATTATGAATGCTTATGGTATCAATTTAAATACTTGTTTCAATGTCACATTTCTAGGCAGTTAACATGTTCCAGATTTAAAGTTATTTAGTGTCGTGACATGGCAATTACCAGGGTGTGTGTGTCCACATGAATAGTGCTCGCGCAACATATAAAACCTGGTAATGGTGCATGTGTCCTATAATGAATCTGCGTATATGGAACATCATGTAGATACTGACTACAGCAATTATCATGCAAGTTTTATCATTATTACTCCAATGTTACCAGTAATACCAAGTCTACTAAAATCTATCGGGCGACTCGCGCCATCCAAACGATTGTCCCCCGTAGATGTTAAATCTACTCACCCATGGTCCTGTGCTAAGTGTGTCCGACCACCTGCTTTCCCTTCTCAGCCGCGCTTGAAGTTCCTGCCGGCGAACCTAGAATTTACAAGAGTCACCATATAAGGAAAAGTCATGCAAAACGCAATATATCGACAAAAGGGATACGCGTGCGTGAAACCAAACGCGTGAGCACACGACGCGACGCGACGCGCACAAACCACCAGAACCACGCTGTGTCGCGTGGCGCGCCACAGAACCACGCGTATCACGCGTGTGTCGCACAAGACTTAAAGCATCGGAAACCCGTTATTAGTTCCAGATTTTGCCTCAGGGCCAAACTTGAAAAGTTACAGATACCAACAGACTAACCTACCCAGTATGACCCTACTCCTAAAATTTCAACACCTTACCCCCTACTCTGGCCGCAATTTGCGGCCAGAATGAGAAAACCGGCGGCCTCCATTGTGAGGTGGGTCCCCGTGCTCTGGTTGTGTGTTCTTACTCATCTCACCATGCTACAGTCTTCTCAAAATTTTTCTGAAGTGATCGGGTCAACAGCAGATTTCAGAAAGGCTAAAAAGTCGCTAAAACTGCCAAATACGCCAAGTCGGGTAAATCGGGTTTCTACATGAAATCTGGGGAATTTCTCTGGTTGACTGGCCTCACTAGGACCTAAGAGGGTTATTCTAACTAACGTAACTCTCATTTTGTCAAAAATTCCCTTAAATCACCCAAAATCACTATTGAGCATGATATGGACACCAATTAAGCTAGATTATCGAAATTTTAGCAAATTAAGGCTAATCCTCTAATTTTAATGATACTACTAGGCTTTAACAGGTTAGTTAACACCAAAGAGAGTTCATAAAGCTACAAACACTCTAAAATGGCTAAATCTAGCATTACTACCCATTCTAGCAATAAAATTCTATTTATCGCAACAACTAGCTAATCAAGCACCTAATCTACATAATATGGGAAAAGTTTAGGAGTTATACCCTCTAAGAACCTTGCAACAAAGGAGAAGGGGAAGAAGAAGAGGGTAGGTGCATCAAAACGTGGCTGGAACGATCTGGACTTTACCAGAGCTGATGCTGATGCTGATGCTGATGTTTGTTTGTTGCTGTTGCTTTTGTTGTTGTTGTTGGTGGTATGGTGTGGTATGGTGTTGATATGGTGTGGTATGGTGTTGATATGGTGTGATATGGTGTATGGTATGGTATGGTGTGGTGTGTGGTATGGGTTTGATGCTGGTGCAGCAACTGCTGATGCTGATGCAAAATGGGTTGCTGTTGCTGTTGCTGTTGCTTGCTGATGCTGCTAGCTGATGCTGTTTGGATTGTTGATGGTGTTATTGCTGGTTTTGTTGCTGTCACTGGTGTGGTGTGAGGTGGTGTGAGTGTGGTATGGGGTGGTGTGTGTGTGGTATGAGTTTTGAGGCTGAAGTAGCAGCTGTTGCTACTGTTGTCTGCAGATACTTGAAGGGCTGAAGAGCTGAAGCTAATGTTTGCTGGTGTTGTTTTTACTTGGTGAAGTATGGGCTGAAGTAGCAGCTGGTGTGCTGTTTGTAGCAGCCTAAGTAGACTTTCTGGTGTTAGGGTAGCTGATGTAGCTGCATAGGGTTTGGGGGTGGCTAAAAAGGCTGATGTTTAATGGGCTGATTTTGTGCTGCTGAAGTTTGAAAATTTGGGTGGCTGATTTGATGCAATTTGGCTGATGTGAGGTGTGACAGGTGATGGATAAGGTGTTGTGGTGCTGATGTGATGGTTTAGTAGCTGTTGTAGAGTATCCTCAGCTGAATTTCCATGGGGTTAGGTGGCTGTTGCAGCAGCCATAGCTGACCCTAAATGCTGAAATTGCGCACAAATTGGCTGATGCGATGTGGGTGCTGCTGTTGCAGCAGCTACGGCTGAGCTATAGGGTATAGGAGTTGTCAAAGTTGACTGTTGGTGGCTGAAAGAAATGATATGTGGCTGATCTGTCTTTGGGCTGATGTGCTGAGGTTGAAATGTGCCGATATGTGGGATTGAAATGTGATGTTTTGATGGCTATATGCTGGTGTGTGGTCGAGATAACATTCCACAAAAATAACCACAAAACCAGATAGTTTATAAGAAACCCGTTTTTGGTAAACTTTTTGCCAAAAACCCCACATTAACACTTAATCACTACTAACCCTGACCTCAGGTGTTACAGATGGAGGTGGAATGAACTTTTAAATGAACTTGGGAATTTTGTAGCAAGCAAAATATGAGATGAAAAAATTTCCCACTCACAAAATGAACCTCTCTCTCTCACATATATGGCCGGCCATAACAAATTGGAGGAGGGAAAAAGCAAGGGAGGTGAGCACAAGAGAGTGTGTGGGTGAGCATAAGAAAATGGGTGATAACAAGGAAAAATAATCATATCAATTTCCAATCCAAAATCCTTTCATAATCCATCACATTTAATGCAAGCTATGATGAAAGAAAAAGGAAAGATGCTATCATAATCTTTCTATTTACAAGAAACCCCCTCCACATAACTAATTTGCATACTTGCAAATTAGCCCCTCCATCAATTATCAGCCAACGAAAGGAAGAAAGGAAAACTGGCTGAAACGGAATGCAAACTGGCAACTTCAAAAAACTGATCCCGTAATAAATTACAGGAAAACCCCGCGACCGTATATACATACCCGCATTTGTATTCCGACCGAATACAAATGCAAAGAGACAAACTCTACACTGTACAATACTAGGATCTGGCTTAATCCAAAGCCCGCTAGTAATATTTGTCCGATCATGATCCGTGAAATACCACACGTATATGATCGAACCCTGCTATATCTCCATATGGCCTTTACAGCGTTTCGCTCGAAACTTGAGAAACTGTTTGTGGGGGACTCTAAAGAATCGTCAATACTTTGGATGTGGATTTAACCACTAGTACGTCAGAGGTATTAGCCATACGTAACGGGCTACTAGGTATTGAACAAAAGGGACGTTGATGTGCGAACTCATCCTGACACCCTACTGAGCCTGTCAGTGACAATATCCGTACAGTCCGGTCCGTTTGTTTATGAGCATCGCATGGCGGGCCTAGGGGGTTGGTAAAAGTCAGACCCCCAATAGCGGTACAAGTCGTGTCGGAGTGTAGCCTAGAACACCCTGAGATATTACTGGAATACCTACCAGTAAATCTCCTGTCTTGGCCAAGGAATTTGTGTAATGGACACAGCGCGACCTTACCTCCAATACCGGGAGAGACGAACCCCTGAAGATCCGCTCACTGCCTCCATATGGCTCGAGACTGTACCCAACTAAAACCTGTTTGCACGACTCCTTTGAGCCGTGGTAGGGTAGTAATCAAAGTACAGTGGGAACTCATAAGAGAAAAATGACGATCACAGGTCGTTGAACTAACCTGTACACATGTCACCAGGGAACTGCTATCTGACGTTAGGTATAAGACCAACGAGCATGTTCCCGGCGAGTCCTGTCCAGTGTACTCATAACCCAATATGCACCTGTATACATCTTAGGTGAACCAACTGACACCAGTGGCTTGTGAGACCGGCCACCGCCCCTCGGCGGGGTCTCGATGCCCTGTCTCGAAAACTCCCACGACTAGGGACCTTTTAAGGATGTGCTTATAGACCCCAGCTCCTACGTATATGATCGCCCTCATACTGCTGGCAGTCAAGCAAGAATCCTAAGGGCTCTATCAACACGCAATAGTGACTTGTAAGGTCACCTAAAGCAGTACACGATGATAAAGATAAACCAGATAGCATAGTATCGTCTTGAGAAAGACTGTCCTACCGGCATAGGTCCTCCCTCAATCATTGCAATCACGTGCCTGTGATACAATAATTGACTCTGAGGGTATTATACCCAACAACAGTCATAGGGTTGACTTCATCAGAATAGGGGATGGATCTGTTAAGAAGGTAGTAGTGTGTGATGTCCTGGTACATGGATGACATACACAGAGCAAGCAGTAAAATTCTTATACTACGATGGGTTATTCTTTGGTTGTCACACAGTGGTTTCTCTACATAGGATATAGATATAATATTAGACATTCTGGTTACTAGATCTATGGTTTTAGATCTAGATTTGGGTAGTTTCCCAATTTGGGTACTTAGACAGCATTCTAAAGGTGTTTTAGAATGGACGACTCCTGGCACGGTAGTGTACCTGCAGGTGATGGAGTCCCCCTATCTAAAGGTGTCTTACAGACTAAAGGGGAGAGAGATGTGCATCATTGGCAGATCACTTGCTTAAGCAATTGAGTCAATCATGAGATGTCAAGTTCCACACCAGATATCGTTTTTTGCACGAGATGCAATAAGTTGATATTAATCCTATCCTGGAGAAACATTCGGAAGCAGTTTTAGAACATAAGTGGATGTTCTAGGGATATGATAACGGCAGCCTCTTTCAGGGGACGGTTATCATTCCAGGCTTCCAAGGTGACCTGGATGACAGAGTGACTGTCAGAGTTGTAGTTTTCCTCTGACGAGGGTCAGTGTTTTGGACAGGTGGTCCAAGCGGATACTGATTAAGTTCAGTTGACGATACAGTCTAAGAAGTTTGGATTTCGAGTTCATTTATGAGCTAGGTCCCATAAGATATCCAGACATATTCTAAGACAGGTATTGCTCATTTCGGGAGATGTCTTTCTCCGCGAACTTGAGATAAAGAGAGACATAGAAAGGAACATCAGGGCGGATCCACTCACTTAAGCTATTCCTCGAACGTAATAGTTTCGCAAACGGGCTTTGTGAGACTGATTACTAGAGGAGTTGGGTGTTCGGCATCACACGGGCTATGAGTATGCGACATCACAATAATTAGCCTTGAGTGCAAGTGGGAGATTGTTGGATATAGTGCCCTCAGAGTCAATTATTGGATCGCAGGTACGTGATTGCAATGATTGAGGGAGGACCTATACCGGTAGGACAGTCTTACTCAAGAGGTTTGTATACTATCTGGTTTGTCTTTATCATCGTGTACATGCTTTAGGTGACATTGTAGTTCACTATTACACGTTGATAGAGAATAGTATGTTAGCATGGTTTGTCTTTATCATCGTGTACTGCTTTAGGTGAACTTACAGGTCGCTATTACACATTGATAGAGCCCTTAGGATTCTTGCTTGACTACCAGCAGTATGATGGCGATCATATACGTGAGAGTTGGGTAGTCTATAAGCACATCATTAAAGTGGTCTCTAGTCGTGGGAGTTTCGAGACTGGGCATTGATACTCCATTAGTAGACTAGTGTATACAGTCGAGACCCCGACGAGGGGCGGTGGCCGGTCTCAAAAGACATTGGTATCAGTTGGTTCACCTAAGATGTATACAGGTGCTCATTGGGTTATGAGTACACCGGACAGGACTCGGCGGGAACATTCTAATTGGTATTATACCTGACGTCAGATAGCAGTTCCCTGATGACATGTGTACAAGTTAGTTCATCGACCTGAGATTGTCATTTGTCTCGTGTGAGTTCCCACTGTGCTTTGATTACTACCCTACCACGGCTCAAAGGAGTCGTGCAAACAGATTTTAGTTGGGTACAGTCCCGAGCCATATGGAGGCAGTGAGCGGATCGGCAGGGGTTTCGTCTCTCCCGGTATTGGGGGTGAGATCGCGCTGTGTCTAGGAGAGCCATTACACGAAGTCCTTGGCCAAGGCAGGAGATTTACTGGTAGGTATTCCAGTAGTATCTCAGGGTGTTCTGTGCTACACTCCGACACGACTTGTACCGCTTTTGGGGGTCTGACTTTTACCAACCCCCTAGGCCCGCCATGCGATGCTCATAGACGAATAGACCGGACTGTACGGATATTGTCACTGATAGGCTCAGTAGGGTGTCAGGATGAGTTCGCTCATCGACCTCCCTTTTGGTCAGTACCTGGTAGCCCGTTACGTACGGCTAGTACCGCTGACGAGCTAGTAGTTAAATCTACAGCCAAAGTATTGACGAGTCTTTAGAGTCTCCCACAGACTGTTTCTCAAGTTTTGGGCGAAACGTTGTAGAGGCCGTATGATATATGGAAGGGTTCGATCATATACGTGCAGTATTGCACGGTTCATGATCGGGCGGATTATACTAGTAGGCTTTGGTTTAAGCCGGATCATAGTATTAGATTTGTTGGATTACTTTAGTCTCATCGCATTCGCATTCGGTCGGAATGCGGATACAGGTATGTATATACTGGTGAGGGGTATCCTTCTGATCCGTCACGAGTTTACTTTAGTTGTTGCCGGATCTTTTTTGTTGGACCAAATATTTGGATTAATGTTTGGATGGTGGAAATTATGAGCTAGAAATCATCATTTGGAGCATTAATTGTGACACATGCACAAGTGATGACTCATGGTCTCTTTTTTTGTGCATGTGTCACATAATGTGATGGTTTTGTGAGTTGATTTGATGAGAGGAGAGAGAGAGGAAGCCAAGGGTGAGGTTGGCTCTTGTATTATTCTTTTCTTGCTATCATTTTATCACATATGAAACACAAAAAGAAAGAAAGCCTCTTCTTCTTCTTCTTCCTCTAGCTCATTATCTCCATCAATGGCTTCATCTCTAACCTCCATCCAAATCAATGGATGCAAGAGACAAAGTGATCACAAATATTCTCTACATCATCTTGGACATGTCGGCTAGCACACTTCTTGCCCGAGTTGCTTCGGATGAAGCGGGAGCCCGTAAAAGGAATCGATGATGTGGTGCCCTTTCCGACGAGGAGATCGAGACCGGAGATGCCGCGAGGAGGTTGGGATGGTGGCCAAAGATCGAAGGACACGGATCGATCGGTATAGTCTTTCTATCCCTTCTCATAGTTGCTAGTTGTAGGTTAATGGTTCGATCCGGGACTTAAGCATACTATAGCGCCGGTTTCAGTTAAGAAAAGGTTTTTGTTTCCGCATTTTGGCCTCGGAAAGACGGCCGGGGCGCTACCATAGTCTTACAAGGTTAATAAATATCTTAAGCAAGACAAAACATGTGGACTTAATTGATGTTCTACAAGCTTCATCCAAGTTCCAAGCCATGACAATTTCCACCATTTTGAATTACTTAATAAATAAATATAAACCTTAACATTAAACCTAGCATGGTGTGAGTCTCATACATCCATTTTGCATGTGTAACCTAGCATGTCACAATAATATATATCACATATATATTTTGTGTGCAAAATGAAAACAATACAATTAACATATATCACATATATGTTAAGTGTATCATTAAGTGAGAAAAAGAAATACTTAAGTGAGCTAATATTAGTTAATGAAATGTAATATATCAAATATATAATTGTACATTAAATTATTAAATCAACACATGATTTAATAATCCGGCTATACCACATATAACAGACTAATATCAAATGTAACAACTTATCGAATCAACACTTGATCCGATAACCCGGCTATATCACATATAACCGACCGATGTCACAAATCGCGAGAATAGAATGCGGTATCACATACTCGCATTAATCTCGGTCCCGCACATATCACATATGTGCTCCTACTCCGTTTCGTATGAACCAAGAAACCTCTGTGTAGGACTCTAAAGTCTCGTCAATACGCCGGCAGTAGGTGATGATCATATCAAACACCCACAAGCCTCAAGCGGTCTACTAAACGTAACAGCCACCCGGGTATTGAGCGATCAGAAGATCAACAAGCAAGCCTGCTCATACTCCTGCGAATCCAATCAGTAACACCACCGTACAGTCCGGTCTCTTCGTCAGATATATCATATATCACAGCCTGGGGGTGGTATAACGTCAGACCCCAATAGCCTGATAAGTCATGCCGATGCAAGGTCCATAACAGTTCGAGAAACTACTGATAACACCTACCGGTAGATCTCAGCAACCCTGGCCAGGGATTTCCTGTTATGGCCAATCGAGCATAGCGCAACATCAACTCCCAATACCGGGAGAGACGAATCCCCTCCTATCGCTCATTGCCTTCATGTGACTCGGTACTGTACCCAAAAACCACCTTTTTGCATGATCTCTTGACCAAGGTATGGTGGAAATCAAAGTACAATAGGAATCACATAAGACTCTATGACGATCTCGGGTCGACAGACTATCCTGTATCAGTGTTACCAGAGAACTGCTATCTGACGATAGGTGTAATACCATATAGGAGTTCTCGGCGAGTCCGTTCAGTGTACCCAGTCTCCACTGAGTACCCGTATACCTTCTCTGATGTCAAACACTAATGGATATGGGATCATCCATCGCCCATCATATGGGTCGAGAAGCGCATACGCTAGTCTACTCTGAAGTATCGATGCCCTGTCTCGATACTCCCACGACTAGGAATAATCTAAGGATGTACTTACCGACTAGCTCTACCCCACTAGTATGATCCGCATCATAATCCTCGTAGTCAAGTACTCATCCTTAGGGCTTTATCAACATGTAATAGAGAGACAATAAGTGTACATGTTAAGATAAAAAGCAACCAGATAGCATACTATCATGTCGAGTAAGAAAGTCCTCTCTATATATGTATAAGCATCCACTACAATATACATCACATGTACAGTAATGGCCTATAGGGCATACATATAACTAACACCACTATCTACGAAGCCCTCTGGCTTAGTCATGTACACGCACTCTTCTAAATCACCATTTAGAAAGGCAGTCTTAACATTTATTTGCCAGATTTCGTAGTCATGGTATGCAGCGATGGCAAGTAGGATCCGGATGGACTTAAGCATAGCCACTGGAGAAAAAGTTTCATCATAATCCACACCTGGTCGTTGACAAAAACCTTTTGCAACAAGTCTAGTTTTGAAAGTCTCAACTTTTCCATCTATACCAAGTTTCTTCTTAAAGATCCATTTGCTCCCAATGGGTTTTACCCCTTTGGGAGCAACTTTCAAAGTCCATACTTTGTTGGTGTACATGGATTCCATCTCAGATCGCATTGCATCCAGCCATTTCACAGAGTCCCCACTCGTGATGGCCTGCTCGAAGCTAGTTGGGTCATTATCTTCCATGATGCAATTCTCGCTCCCACCATCAATGAGAAAACCGTAGTATCTCTCAGGTGGATGAGGAACCCTACTAGATCAGCGGAGAGGCCGAGGTTCGTTGGGAATTATCGAATTCTCTGGTTCCACTAAATCTTTAGTTGTAGTTTGTTCTGCTGGAACTTTTTCCAGCTCTACCTCTTTGCCACTAATTTCTTTTGCATGAAATTCCTTTTCTAAAAAGGTGGCATGTTGAGCAACAAAAACCTTTTGTTGTTCACTGTGGTAGAATAGATATCCATTTGAATGTTTAGGATATCTAACAAACTTACAAAGAACTGATCGTGCCTCGAGTTTGTCCGGATTTTTCCTTTTGACATAGGCCGGACAACCCCATATCTTAACTCATTTAAGACATGGTCTCTTCCCACTCCATATCTCATATGGTGTGGTAGGTACAGATTTTGATGGAACTTGATTCAATAGGTATGCTCTTGCTTCAAGTGCATAACTCCAAAAGGAAATAGGTAACTCAGCGGTGCTCATCATAGAGCGCACCATATCTAATAGGGTGCGATTCCTCCGTTCTGATACACCGTTGTGCTGTGGTGTATACGGAGGAGTAAGCTGAGAGAGAATCCCATTCTCTTTTAGATAGTCCAAAAACTCATTGCTCAAGTATTCTCCTCCTCGATCAGATCGAAGGATTTTAATACTTTTACCCGTTTGGTTCTCGACTTCATGCTTATATTCTTTGAATTTCTCAAAAGCTTCAGACTTGTGTTTCAACAGGAACACATGTTCGTATCTTGAGAGATCGTCAGTGAATGTAATGAAGTACGAGGAACCATCCCTGGCATGTATAGACATGAGACCGCATACATCATTATGTATCAGTCCCAAGAGTTCCGTAACTCTTTCTCCGTGTCCAGTAAACGGAGTTTTGGTCATCTTTCCTTTGAGACATGACTGGCAAGTGTCATAAGATGAAAATTCGAACGGATTCAAATATCCATCCTTATGTAACTTAGCTAGTCGTGTCGCATTGATATGACCTAGTCTATAATGCCACAATAAGGATTCATTCATTTCTGAACTTTTCCTCTTGTGTGTGTTTTGTATGTTAAGAACTGTGGTTTGATTTAGAACGTATATGCCATTATTTAACGAGCCTGATCCAATCAACTTTTGATTCAGAAAGATGTTCATAACATTATCATGTACTCCAAAATTATATCTTTCTTTACTTAATAAAGAAACTGATATAAGATTGCATATCAGGGTCGGTATGTAATAGCATTCGTTCAGAATCAATGTATTACCATTTGGTAATACAAGGTGATATTCGCCAACTGCTTTGGCAGCAACATTTGCACCATTCCCTACTCTTACGGCATGATCACCCATTCCCAGTTCTCTACCTTTCCTTAGCCCATGCAACATATTACATATGTGGGATCCTGATCCGGTATCTAATACCCAGGATGTAGAGTGTACTGAGAAACAGTTCTCGGTAACAAACACACCCAAAGAAGATGCATCAACATGCTTATTCTTCGTTTGGGCGGCGTGGGAATCCGGATATGTCCCTATTCCCTGCTTAGTCTTATAACAATTATAAAAAAGAACGGAACCAACGTTTCCCTGCTCAGTATAACAAGCGAGTTCGGTCAATACATCCATATTATTATCTTGATTAAGGCCTGACATGGTCGCTACCTGGAGAGAGAGAGAAGAAAACACTTTAGTGTATGCTCTTGCAAGATTAGATTGGTTATTATCTTATCTAATCAGGATGGCTCCCATTATTTTTATCAAATCTTCCTTCAAACTCTAAAAGGTAAGACTAGCCGGGAATAATTACACCTTACAAGTTCGCCAATCTTTCAGCCAGGCCAGTGTTGGTACTTTGAGGGAGGTTCCCCATGCTTTCGCACGGACCTAATTAAAATAAACCTCGTTTTCCCAGAGGCATAACCCCGTTAACGTCTTTCTAGACACCTACTTGATCGGCTAATTATGATGTGTAAAACCCTCCCAGGAGTAACTCTTACTCGCAGTGGGTATCGGGATCCAACTATCTCAATGAAGGTATGCAATCTCATTGCAAATTTCAACACTTGAAATTCCCGATAATACTTTTGCCCCTAGCGTGCTATGACCTTGACAGAGATCAACAAACCATAGTGCACTAGTCAAGTTCAACCCGCCATTTCATGATTGAATCAAACCTACCCGCACGACCCTTGACAGAGGTCTACAAGGTCGGACGACTATCCTAATCCAATCGCATCTCATGCTTTGCAGATAAGTGCTAATTGGCAACCGCATACTACGCCTTGACAGAGGTCAACAAACGCAGGACAAATACTAAATAGTACTTATCTGAAATGGCGGAAGGCTACAACAGGGTTTTAGAAAACCTTTTGCGTAATGAACTTGATATCGTTGTAGAATTGAGTGATTTTCAAAAGGAGTGTTTTAGAGGCTTTTACTAGTTTCACTAAAGTGGTCACTCCCGACGAAGGGATCTCGGCTCTTTCCCTATCGAATAAGGTGCTGGATATTCTACAAGGAATACCGCTATGCAAACCAAGAACTATAGAAGCAATCAAAAACAAAACCGAGTAAGTTGTAGTATCTACTAGTTTTGCTAAAAAGGTCACTCCCGGTGAAGGGATCTCGTCTCTTTCCTTAGCGAATAAGGTGCTGGATATTCTACAAGGAATACCGCTCTGCAAAGTAAAAACTAGAGCTACCCTTTTTAAAAATTTGATTCTACAACATCTTTTAGGTTTCTTTTCTTTCATTAATATCATTAATGACGTCCCATCATTTATGCTTCCTAAGCATCACAGAAGAAATGAAAATACAACGTACGCTTATGCCATCCGCATTCGCCTGAGTGTCCCGTTATGCACCGTTAGATTACTTAACTAACGGCATAGCGGGGCGGGACTAGCGCGGGTGCAAAACATATGCAATGTTTATTATATATCATATATATAATAATAAAGCATTTGTCTCAAACTTATAAAGTGATAACATCACATAATATCAGCAGCAGAAGATAACATATGAAATATTGGATATACTAGGAATTCCGTGTTTTAAATTAAGCCAGTATAAAACACGGATTCCACGGTCGTGATGAATAGACAAACCCACATCCCTAGACACCTACGAGAGCGGCATGCAACCCTACTAATTCTAGAGTTAGGAGACCCGACTCGACTCCTCGAGATGGTCTCCCGGTCTCCCAATAGACTCTAGAACCCGGTTACTTGTGCTCCCCACCTTTGGTCTATCCTAATGCGGAAAAGTAAATAATATACAACAATGATGACATCATCCTGAACCCGGAAGTGCCCCAATAAAAGAATATTACATACAATGAATTTTACATGAATGAAAATAAAAACTCTCATCTCACATAAAACCCCCGGCTATTCAAAACACGAGGATCCAATATAACATATCACAGCAACACATAATATCACATGTCATCAACATAAGTAAATATGCGTATCCCAATTGTCATTGACATATAGCAACGAAACCGGTGATACACTACATATTACACTTATGGTCGTAGAAAAGAAAATGTCAAACTACAACATTTGGAATCCACAATCACCTTAGACATCATAAATCCGAAATATCACATACCTCGGATTTCATGCCTAACAATATGAATTCCAAATATTGTATCACATTCCAGAAAAAGCTAGACGATGTAAAACATTCCGATCGAATCAACAAACACCCAAAATTTCCCAAAGAGCTCAACACTTGAGCGTAGTTTAAAAATACTCAGTACATGTTATAGTACCTATGGACCAGCCGTAGAAGGGTCAACCCTTGCCTCACCTATGGCGCCGTGGAACTACCGCAAACCCTAAGGTTTGGCGGCAGTTCTTACAGTCATAGAATCGAGTTAGGGTTTCATTCTTCTAGAGGGTCCATCGAATCACTTGCATGAATTTTGAATGTTCTTTAACTTGGAAAAAATCCAACTCTTGGAAAATTTTCCGTCGAGGGAAAAATTAGGTTATTGATATCCGTTCGAACTTTTTAACGCCGTCTAAATAACCCAAAAATTTGTTAGAATTACGACTACGAAACACTCCGAATTGCCTTTATAGAAAATTAACATCTTATGCAGTTTTAGAAAAAACAAGCAACACCTGAAACACCAAAACCCAGAGACTGGAACACCAAACGAATACGAACCTAAGAATTGCACACAGGGCCAGCCGGCTCGGAAATTCCTTGAATGTCGCCGGGTTAAATCCGGCCAAATTGGTTCGTATTTGTCCAGTGTTCATGTTATATCACATACAACATTCTGCAGTTGCTTAAAAAAATTTAGAGCCCATTTAAAAATCGACAGAAACTTGATTTCAATGTTTCAAGTTACAGAGTAGTTTTGGTTTTGTAATCTAACAAACATCGTAAAATTCTCTAGCTTGGCACTGATACCACTTTTGGGTTACTTAGGACGACAACAAGGTTTCGGGAGGCATCGTCCATGGCATTTTCAAAAAATTGCCATGCTACTTAACCCTAACCCTAGAATCTTAACTTGAGAATTAGACAAAAGCATATGTAAACAACTTTACAACTAAGTGAATGTGGAATACAACCTTTGTAGACCGGTCCTTCACTTCAAATGCTCCGTGTAGAAGTCCCTTCGCTCCAAGTAGTGGTGATCCGGACTCTCTGTAGGCTCCACTAGTCGAAATGAACGAGCTTGCACAATGATCTTCGAATCCGAAGATGATCTACTTTGAGGAGACACCAACTCAAGCTACCTCTTCACTAATTAGGGATTAGTGATGCAAACACCCTAAACTAAATGGCTAATCTAGTAAAGGATGATGAAGTAGGAATTTTTCTCACTTTAGAATTCTTTTTCTCACTCTATTTCTTTTCCTCACCAAAACTTAGAGAGCTTTCTCTTGTTGAAGATGAAGATGAAGAGAATAATGGAGGAGAGAGTGAATCGGCAACCATGGGTGAGAAATATCTCATATAACCCTTGTAGAGACATAACCATGGCTAAAGATTAAGATTAGGTTAATAAATATCTAATGCAAAACAAATTTAGTGGACTAAGTCAAGGGTTTCCAACAAGCTTTCAAAGCTTGCAACCATGCTTAATTCCCACCAATTTAAATTTGCATTAAATAAATAAAACCCTAATAATCTAATGGCATGGTATAAGTCTCATACACCTATGTAGTGTGTATCATCAAGCATGACACAAAAAAGAATACACAAATAATATATATCATATATATATTAAGTGTGCACATGTGAGAAAAGAAAAGTATAAGTGAGCAAATATTTGTTAATGTAAATTAGCATATCAAATATACAATTATATATTAAATTATCAAATCAACATTTGATTTAATAATCCGTCAATATCACATATAACCGACTAATATAATATGTACCATCTTATCGAATCAACACTTGATTCGATAACCCGGCTATATCATATATAACCGACCGATATCACAAATCGCGAGAATAGAATACAGCATTACATACTCGTATTAATCTCGGTCCTGCACATATCATAAATATGATCCTACGTCGTTTTGCCTGAGCCAGTAAACTTCTGTGTAGGACTCTAAAGACTCGTCAATACGCCGACAGTAGGTGATGATCATATCAAGCACCCACAAGCTGTCAGCGGTACTAGCTAGACGTAACGGCTACCCGGGTATTGAGCGATCAGAAGATCAACAAGCAAGCCTGCTCATACTCCTGTAAAGCCTATCAGTAACACTACCGTTCAGTCCGGTCTCTTCGTCTGATATGTCTCATATCCAGTCTAGGGGTGGTAAACGTCAGACCCCAGTAACCGATAAGTCGTGCCGATGTGAGGCTCATAACGGGTCGAGAAACTACTGATAACACTTACCAGTAGATCTCCATATCAGTCCTGGCCAAGGACATCCTGTTATAGCCAATCGAGCATAGCGCAACATCAACCCCCAATACCGGAAGAGACGAAACCCCTCCTATTGCTCATTGCCTCCATGTGATTCGGGACTGTACCCAAAAGCCACCGTTTTGCACGTTCTCTTGAATGTGGTATGGTGGAAATCAAAGCACAGTGGGAATCACACAAGACTCTATGACGATATCGGGTCTACAGACTAACCTGTACCAGTGTCACCGGAGAACTGCTATCTGACGATAGGTATAATACCAACTAGGAGTTTTCGACGAGTCCGTTCAGTGTACCCAGTCTCCACTGAGCACCCGTATACCATCTTTGATGTCAAACACCAATGGATGTGGGATCATCTATTACCCATCATATGGGTCAAGAAGCGTATACGCTAGTCTACTCTGGAGTATCGATGCCCTGTCTCGATACACCCTCGACTAGGAACAATCATAGGTTGTACTTGTGGACTACCCTGGCCCTACTAGTATGATCTCCATCATAGTCTTAGTAGTCAAGTACACATCCTAAGGGCTTTATCAACATGTGAGAGCAAGACAGTATCACAATACAAGTCTACATGTTAAGACAAAGAGCAACCAGATAGCATACTATCATGTCGAGCAAGAAAGTCCTCTCTATATATATCCAAGCATCCACTATAATATACATCATATGTATAATAATGGCGTCTAGGGTATATACATAACTAACATCAACACACTATCCAGTGACTTCTTGCAGGTGGAGAAACCTATATGTTTTACCCAGACTCAGATCCAAACCTTTACACTTACAGACGGTGAACACCTAGACCTTTTCCAAGGCTCAAGCCCAAACCTTTACAATGTGAAAATCTTAGGCATTTCTTCACTAGTTCATACAAAGAGATTTTACAATCTTTACAAACCAACTCTAACAATCCTAGCGATCTCAAAAGATAAATCAAAGTTTTGATTCAAGAAGATAATGGGCTGTATTTTGGAGATTAACAAAAGTTTAAAATAAAAAAATGAAGAAGTTTTAAAAATAATCGTTTTTTTGAAACTTTTTAGAGATCTTTCTTTTCTAAAAGAATAGAAAATTCTAAAGGCTCTATAAAGAACTCTTCTTTCTGAAAATGTGTAGTAAAAACTGGAGAACGTTGAGAGGTAGAGTTTTTACAAAAACTTTTAGAGTAAATAAAATGAAAATCGGGTGAAAGAAATCGTGAAAAATTGTGTGAAAACTCTTTAAAAACTTGTCTTATATACAGGGAAGCAATATGGATCAGTTAGGACAGTTATTACAACTGCCCCTGAAGGATAGTGTCCTAACTGATTTTGAAAGAGTTTTCACACAATTCAAACTGTCTAGTCTACTCCATAGTATCGATGCCCAGTCTCGATACTCTCTCGACTAAGGACATTTAAGGATGTGCTTATAGACCACCTAGCTCCCACATATATGATCGCCATCATAATGCTGGTAGTCAAGCAAGAATCCTATGGGCTCTATCAACATGTAATAGTGATCTATAATACCATATAATGTATGTATATGATGACAGAGACAAACCAGATAGCATACTATCATCTCGAGTAAGACTGTTCTACCCGTATAGGTCCTCCTTCAATCAGCACAATCCCGTGCCCACGATCATAATAATTGACTAGAGGGCACTATAGCCAACATAATAATCATATAGTATATTTGAAATACGGTTTTGTAAAATAATTAAAACACAAAGAGATTCATAAGTTAACAATCTCCCCCCTTTTGATATTTTACAAGACACATAAAATAATTTGAAAATATATTCATATGCTCCCCTTAATATATGCACATTATTTCTCCCCCTTTTTGGAAATATCAAAAAAATTAGAAGCTTGGAGAAGAAATATGAAAAATAAGGAAGCATAAGAATATGTTTTTATAAAATGTGATAATAATAAAGTTATGAAAAGTAAAGATGCATAAATAAAACTACTTAGATTTAAGCAAAAAAACTAAATAACTTTAAATACTTAATAAGTTCCTAATATAAACCACACATAATACTAGATAAGTTCAAATACAAGCAAATGCATAATCCTAATACATAAGACTATGAAATAAAATAACTACGCATCATCGCTTGGCTGCGGAGGCTGATCGACATCCATATGAGGGTGATATTGAAATGGAGGTGGTGGAGGATATGAAGCGTGAGGGTACTGATAGTCGAAGTGGTAATGGAGATAAGTTGGTGTTTCATCTAGTCGGGTGTTGAGATTGTCGAAACGATTGCTGATATTGAGATTCAAATCATCGAAATGTTGGAAGAAAAGGTTTTCGAAGTCTTGAAAATTGTAAGGAGGTGGTTGTTGTGGTTCAGGTTCAGGAGGAAGATGTGGTGGAGATTGATATGGAGGAGGTGGAGCTCCCATGAGGCGGACATTATAGAAACTGAAATGTTTGTCGGCAGACTGAATAAAAAAGTCAATGGTAGGATCGATACCAGTATCTTCAATGATCTTTGTGATCACTTTGCTTTAAAAAAGATTTGATTTGGAATTTGGAAAATTCCACATCGAATTTATGATAAACAAAGGAAGGTTTACGTTGATTCGAGCCAACACACAATAGGTGAGGAGTTTGTGTGTTAGTGTGATCCTATCTCTACTATCGGATTTAGGAAACACGGTGTAAACAAAAAGAAATGTCAAGACGCGGGCTTGTGGTTTAAGAGATTGGGTGAGTGGATCATTAAACAAATGAGGGTAATCATTACCTTGGGGGAGTCTTGAGGCGTCCTCTTTGGTAACATTGAGTGGAAAGTGAAGAAATGTGGAAAGAGTGTAACGATAAATATCCACACCTTCGTTAGGAACCTTGTCACGACCCGGAAACGGCACGTGACCGGCACTTGAATCACGTGAAGTCTATAGGACCCTACCATAATTCAGGTAAGACAAAAACCAGGAATCTAAACCTTTTAAGTAAAATAATGGGGGTAAAGTTTTGAAAAGTGGTTATTTATGAAATCAAGTTCTTTCATTTCAAAGTATAAGTAAAGTTCATTTAAAATACAAGTGTATTATATGCTATAGTTTGAAAACATTTTTGTCATTTGAAATTTGTGTTAGTTATATGTATGCCCTAGAGGCCATTATTGTACATATGATGTATATTATAGTGGATGCTTGGACATATATAGGGAGGACTTTCTTGCACGACATGATAGCATGCTATCTGGTTGCTCTTTATCTTAACATGTACACTTATTGTCTCTCTATTATTTGTTGATAAAGTCCTTAGGATGAGTACTTGACTACTAGGATTATGATGCAGTTCATACTAGTGGGGCAACGGTAGTCGGTAAGTACATCCTTCAATAGTTCCTAGTCGTAGGAGTATCGAGACGGGGTATCGATATTCCAGAGTAGACTAGCGTATACGCTTCTTGACCCATGATGGGCGATGGATGATCCCATATCCATTGGTGTTTGACATCAGAGATGGTATACGGGTGCTCAGTGGAGACTGGGTACACTGAACAGGACTCACCGAGAACTCCTAGATGGTATTATACCTCACGTCAGATAGCAGTTCTCTGGTAACACTGGTACATGTTAGTTTGTCGACCCGAGATCGTCATAGAGTCTTGTGTATCTCCCACTGTGCTTTGATTTCCATCCTACCACGGCTCCACTGAGTTGTGCAAACAGGTGGTTTTTGGGTACAGTCCCAAGTCAAATGGAGGCAATGAGCGATATGAGGGGATTTTGTCTCTCCCGGTATTGGGGGTTAATGTGCGCTATGCTCGATTGGCCATAACAGGAAATCCCTGGCCAGGGTTGCTGAGATTTACTGGTAAGTGTTATCGGTAGTTTCTCAAACCGTTATGAGCCTCACATCGGCATGACTTATCAGGCTATTGGGGTCTGACGTTTACCATCCCCTAGGCTGAGATTTGCGACATATCAGACGAAGAGACCGGACTGTATGGTAGTGTTACTTATTGGATTCGCAGGAGTATGAGCATGCTTGCTTGTTGATCTTCTGATCGCTTAATACCCGGGTGGCCATTACGTTTAGCAGACCGCTGACGGCTTATGGGTGACTTATATGATCACCATCTACTGCCGGCGTATTGACGAGTCTTTAGAGTCCTACACAGAGGTTTCCTGGCACAGGCGAAATGAAGTAGGAGCACATATGTGATATGTGCGGGACTGAGATTAATATGTGTATATGATGCCGTATCCTAATCTCACGATATATAGTATCGTTCGGTTATATGTGATATAGCCGGGTTATCGAATCAAGTGTTGATTCGATAAGTTGATACATATGATATTAGTCGGTTATATGTGATATAGCCAGATTATTAAATCAAGTATTGATTTGATAATTTAATGTATAATTATATCTTTGATATATTAACATACATTAACTAATATTAGCTTACTTAAATATTTCTTTTTCTCACATGTGACACATTTAATATATATATGATATATGTTATTATGTCATGCTTGATTATACATGCAACATGGGTGTATGAGACTCACACCATGCTTTGTATAAATTAGGGTTTTACTTATTTAAAGTAATTCAAAATGAAGTGGAAATTAGTCATGGTTGGAAGCATGGAGATGCTTGTGTTAACCATTGATTTAGTCCACTTAATTTGTATTACTTGAGATATTTATTAACCTAACCATTATCCTTAGCCATGGTTTATTCTCTACATGAGTTATATGAGATATAAACTCACCCATGGTTGTAACTCTCACATATTTGATTCACCATTTCATTCTCCACTTCATCTTCTTCTTCATCTCCAAAAAGCTTTCTAGGTTTTGAGGAGGTGAAGAATCCTAGTGAGAAAAATAAATCTAAAGTGAGAAAAAATCCTCTTCATCATTCTCTACTAGACCAGTCATTTAGTTTAGGGTGTTTGCTTCACTAATCCCTCATTAGTGAAGAGATAGCTTGGGTTAGAGTCTCATCGACGTAGATCATCTTCGGCCTTGAAGACTTCAAGCATGCTCGTTCATTTCGCTTTGTGAAGCCTATCTTGAGTCCGGGAGATCATTACTTGGAGCGAAGGGACTTCTACACGGAGCTATTGAAGTGAAGGACCGGTCTACAAAGCTTGTATTCCTTGTTCACTTTCTATGTAAAGTTGTTTACATTCTAGTTAGCTCCTAAAACTCTAGCTAGATCCTTGGTTAGGTTGTTTGGCACACTAGAAATTTTAAAATACGGCATGTTTGATGCCTCCGGAGACCTTGTGGTAGTGCCAAAGAACTCTACAGTGGTATCAGAGCCGAGCTAGAGCATCAGGAGTTGTCTTGACGAAGATAGAAATACGATACTGAAACAACTCCGAAACAATCAAAACATAACCCAAGTTTCTGTCGAAATTTTCAGAGCCTCTAAAATTTTTTTTAGCAGTTGCAGAGTGCTCTTTATTGTATTTTATGAACACTAGACAAAAACGACCCCCTCTCACCTAATTTGACCCAGCGAAGACCCTGCAATGGACCGGCATCACCGGTTTTTTGGTGAGCTATGGGCCTCATTTTTGTTTGGTGCTCTGGTCTCTGGGGTTTGGTGTTTCAGGTGTTGCTTGTTTTTACTGAGATTGCATATGATGCTATCTTTAATGTAAAGGTAATTCGGAGTGTTTCGTAGTCTTAATTCTAACATCGTTTCAGGTTATCTTGACGACGTTAAAAAGTTCGAACGAATATCAAGTACCCATTTTTCTCCCTCGCTGGAAATTTTCCAAGAGTTGGATTTTTCCAAGTTTAAAATCTTCAGAAAATCATGCAGGTGATTCTATGGACTCTCTAGAAGAACGAAACCCTAACTCGATTCTGTGACCACCGGAACCGCTGCCAAACCTTAGGGTTTGCTGTAGTTCCGCGGCGCCATAGGTGAGACAAAGGTTGGCCCTTCTACGGTTGGTCGATAGGTGCTGTGGCATGTTCTGGGTAATTTTTAAACCGTGCTCAAGTGTTGAGCTCTTTGGAAAATTTTGGGTGTTTGTTGATTCGATCGAAAAGTTTAACATCGTCTAGCTGTCTGTGAATTGTGATACAATATTTGGAATCCATAATATTTAATTTTGTGAAACTAATTTGAATTTTATAAATATAGCTATTTAGTCTCAAGTGATCGGTTGCCACGGGATTTTGATGTGGATAAAAAGTCCGTCGCAATCACGTAGCGTACGTGGATACTCGCCGGGTAACATTATTAGATTGCCATGCCCCGACCAAGTGACTGTAGGAGAACCCCGTTGCCAAAATCATCTGTTCGGGTGCTTGCGGCCGCGGTGTCCCGCCTAAGTGCACTTCGTCAACGGCATCGGGGGTGCGGCCGTCTACTAAAGTTTCCGACAAGCATTCGATCAGGTTGTCGGGAATCTTGTTGAATTATCCGACTGGTTATTGAAAAGTGTTTTCAATATCAAGACTAAAATGCGGGGTTTATAATTGTTAGGCATGCGATGTCTAAGGAATTCATTTGGTTAGGCATGAAATCCGAAGTATGTGATACATTGGGTTTATGATGTTTAAGATGGTTGCGGATTCCAATTGTTGTAGTTTTCACTTTCGTTTCTATGACCGTAAGTGTAATATGTGGTGTATCGCCGGTTTCGTTGCTATATGTCAACGACAATTGGGATACGCATATTTAGTTACGTTGATGACATGCGATGTTATGTGTTGCTGTGTGTTTATCACAGAAAACTGCATTTTAATACCACTCATTCATTATCTATTTTTTGTATATATCGATACTATTAACCAGTGTCTGCTCAGTAATTATAGATTACAGGTGTACGTGACAAAATACTGGAAATACATTCAAAATCACGGATATAACGTTTGTGAGCCGACAGTGCAACCGGAACTACAAACCGATCAATATTTCAAAAGTTTCTTTTTGCAACATGGATGTGTACACACTTTTTATCTAAATGGTCCAACACATACATGTGTGTACATTAGCATATTAGTTCATGGACCTAGAGAGGGGGGGCTACCATGATGCAAGAGGGGCAAGTAGGCACACAAGAAGTGCTGTGTGTTTAATGCAAAAAAATGTGATGTGATATAAAAAGCATCAAGTTTCCCTCAAAATCCCTGAGTGCAGACCAAGTTCATGTAGACAATTCAAGCAGCACCAGTGGAATTATCGAGAGAACATAAGACCACACAACCAACACGAGCCAAGTTGCTCGGATTTGGGCCAGCGACAAGCCCAATAAATCCGATCTCACCGGCCTCCTATCCCCAATGAGTCCCATTTTTATTCTGGCTCTCCCTTATTGTCACATTAACTCATTTTTATTACTTGTTTAATTTTATTCTGAGCCTATAAATACAGATCACTAAGCAAGGGAGAGGGGGTCACACATTGTCTCATTCTTTGTCCAATACTTCATACACTCAAGTTTTCTTTTTGTTTTGTTCTTGTACATAGCTAGTTTCCCGTGAGCTCCTTGCCTTCTCTTGATCTTGCAACCTCTTCATTGAGCTTGCGAGTTTAAGTTCTGGTTATTGAACTTAAGGTTGTATCACTTGGACATAATAAAGCTTTCATTTGTGTTCTATGGTTCTTAGTATTTATCTTCCTTCACTTACTTGCTCTTTTATATTTCTTGCATTTACTTACTTGTCTTTATTACCATGCCCTTTACTTACTTGTTGTCTTTTTCTTTTCTTAGTATCATTTCTTTGCTCTCTTTTTGTGGTTTTGATGTTTGTGAATATTGATGTTGTTAGGAAAGAAAACGATATTGCAAGTTAAGATTTCCTTTCTCATTTCCTTTTCCCGATCTTTTCCATTAAACTCTGCCCAAACTTTACGTAAGCGCTCCGTTAGGCACCCTACCTTACCAAGGTATTGGTGATTCCTAACCGTGACCGGTTGCGTTCGGATTGGCCGGAGGCGAAAGCAAGCGACAAGAACGGACAGAAAAGGGTCAATAAGCCGGATTTCATAAATATCGTGCTTAAGCACCCTAATTCACGTTGTTGCCGATTGCTCTAGCTTTAGTGGTCGAGCTCGGCTCAAAAGATTGAGTACGGATTTCCTTAACTTACACTTATTTGTTATGTATATTCCCTAGAGGCCATTGTTGTACATATGATGTATATTATAGTGGATGCTTGGATATATATAGAGATGACTTTCTTGCTCAACATGATAGTATGCTATCTTGTTTCACTTTGTCTAAACATCTTGACTTGTATTGTATTACTGTCTTGCTCTCACATGTTGATAAAGCCCTTAGGATATGTACTTGACTACTAGGACTATGATGCAGATCATACTAGTGGGGCCGGGGTAGTCCACGAGTACATCCTACAATTGTTCCTAGTCGAGGGTGTATCGAGACAGGGCATCGATATTCCAGAGTAGACTAGCGTATACGCATCTTGACCCATATGATGGGCGATGGATGATCCCGCATCCATTGGTGTTTGACATCAAAGATGGTGTACGGGTGCTCAGTAGAGACTGGGTACACCGAACGGACTCACCGAGAACTCCTAGATGGTATTATACCTATCGTCAGATAGCAGTTCTCTGGTGACACTGGTACAGTTTAGTCTGTAGATCCGAGATCGTCATAGAGTCTTGTGTGATTCCCACCGTGCTTTGATTTCCACCTTACCACGTTCATGAGAACGTGCAAAACTGTGGCTTTTGGGTACAGTCCCGAATCACATGAATGCAATGAGTGATAGGAGGGGTTTTGTCTCTCCCGGTATTGGGGGTTGATGTTGCGCTGTGTTCGATTGGCTATAACTGGAAGTCCCTAGTCAGGGCTGATATGGAGACCTACTGGTAAGTGTTATCAGTAGTTTCTCGACCTGTTATGAGCCTCACATCGACATGACTTATCGGTTACTGGGGTCTGACGTTTATCACCCCTAGACTGGATATGCGACATATCAGACGAAGAGACCGGACTGTACGGCAGTGTTGCTGATTGGATTCACAGAAGTGTGTACAGGCTTGCTTGTTGATCTTCTGATCGCTCAATACCCGGGTGGCTGTTACGTTTAGCTGACTGCTTGCAGCTTGTGGGTGTTTGATATGATCATCACCTACTGCCGGCGTATTGACGAGTCTTTAGAGTCCTACACAGAGGTTTCCTGGCTCAAGTGAAACGGAGTAGGAGCACATATGTGATATGTCTGGGACCGAGATTAATACGATATGTGATACCGTATTCTATTCTCGCGATATGTGATATTGGCCGGTTATATGTGATATAGCCGGGTTATCGGATCATGTGTTGATTCGATAAAATGATACATATTATATATTAGTCGGTTATATGTAATATAGCTGGATTATTAAATCAAGTGTTGATTTAATAATTTAATGTAGAATTATATATTTGATATATTAAATAACATCAACTAATATTAGCTCACTTAAGAATTACTTTTTCTCACTTGGATACATTTAACTTATATGCGATATATGTTTATTGTATCATTTCTTTTGTTACATAAATATTATATATGTGATATATAATATTGTAACATGCTTGGTTATACATGCAACTAGGGTTTATGAGAATCACACCATAATTGTGATAATGGTTGGATTTATATTTGTTTTAGATAATTCAAAATTGTGTGGATTTTGCTAAGATATTTTGTGTTGACTTAGTCCACCAATTTTGATATTTCTAAGATATTTATTAACCTAACCCTAATCACATAGCCATGGTCAATTCTCTACATGAGTTAGCTATGACACATATTAACCCATGGTTGCATTTCTAACCTCATCTCATCACTTGCTTCATCTTCTTCTTCCTCATGATTTTTGCTCTCTAGCTTTTGTTCATGTGATGAAAAATAGTGAGAAATAAAATTCTAAAGAGAGCCCACTTCCTACTTCATCATCCTCTTCTATACTAGCCATTTAGATTAGGGTGTTGGTTTCACTAATACCTCATTAGTGATGAGAAAGCTTGAGTTCGTGTTGCCTCGACGTGGATCATCTTGGATTGCGAAGACTTCAAGCAAGGATGCATCATTCACCTCATGAAGCCTCTCTAGAGTCCGGGAACTTGATGATCGCAGCGAAGGGACCACAACTTGGAGCTATAGAAGTGAAGGAACGGACTACAAAGGTTGTAATCTCTAATCACTTAGTAGTAAAGTAGTTTGCTTTTAGTTCCGTATGATTCTCTAGTTAAAGATCTAGTTTAGGATTTGTTTAAGAATAGCAAAATTTGAAATTGGCATGGAAGATGCCTCCCGAAACCTTACTGCCGTGCTTAGGAACCCTACAACACTAACCTATCTTTTCCTAACAAACTTATACTTTGCATATATACACATAGGTTAGAAACGAACATTCCGCCACGCGCATTAACTCATGAAAACAAGAACTTAAAACGCACCGCCTCCCTGTGGACAACCCATACTCATCGCGGCTAGCTACACGCGATGCCGTCCTGATTGCGGTTAAACTTTAGAACTTAAAATACATGACACGCCAAAAGCGTGCCAATCAAATGGCGCCGTTGTCGGGAAGCCGGTAACATTTTTATTCTTGTTATTTCGGATTAATCTTTTTAATATCATCTAACACCATTCTTAAAAACAAACTAAAAAATCAAAAAAAATTCAAAAACCAACAAAAATTAACAAACCTAACATTTTTGTTCCCTGGATTTTTGACCTGCAAGCACCCTGGATCTCAACTAAAAAAATAAGAAATACCATTGAAACACTTGTAGAACACTGAGACAGCAGAAGAAATTTGGAGCCCCAACTCCATAAGAAAACCAGCGAGACCCACCAGAATTCCGGCGCCGCCGGCCGTTTCATCTCCTTATGCTCCAAACTTTTTTCCCTGTGCTCCAGTGTTCTAATTTTGTCCCAATTTTATTGTTTTTTTTATAATTTTTAGTGTGCAGGTATTTGGGCATTCATATCGCTTTTTCACACTAAAATCTGTTTTTCCGACATTTTCAGATTTTTGCGGATTTGCGAACTGCGATCGTGGGGAGCAAAGTGTGCATTCAAATTTAAGGTGATTGCGAAGTACAGTGCCAAACATCCGGGTAGTTTGACCCGCGCAAGCGAACTTTCCAAGCTATTCGGATTCAATTCAATGAGGGTTACTTAACCCCGAAAATTTATTGGTACGTACTTTACTAACACCTTCTTCTCAAATCCGACACATCCAATATTCTATCTTTGTAGGATTCTTTGCAAGTTCGCCGTCAAACGCTAAAATTAACTAAACCGTATTTGTTGCAGTGCCGTGGTTAACATAAAAAGAAGAAGATTGTTTGATGTTTTGAACAATTCTTTTTTATTAATTTGCGCATTGCATCCATTAATACAGACTTAAGGGCAAGTGAACCCACAATATACGGTAAAGGATTTTATCACCCTTTCCGTGGCCCACAAATCACGAAATTGAGCATAACGTTACCTGCACAAATTTTAAAAGAAACTAGACTTTAAGCCTTTAAGGACTTCGCGCTCATTAGGAGAAGTTAACTGTGTTTAGAACACCGCTTAACGGTATATCGTTCACGGGGTGTCTAGGAAAGTGTTCACGGTGAAACTGCCAAAAGAGAAAGGGTTATCTAATTAAGGACCTTCGCAAAAGCGTTGGAAAACCTCTCCTTATCTCTGCACTTACCTGGCCTTGTGATCAGTATATCTTGAGCCCGTTTCTCGACACAGTTTTACTTCGACAATCAAGTTCTTGAGCAGGTCTAGTTGACCTAGGTGAACCCTAGACCGATTAGGTATGTGGTATTTTGTGTCGTGATTATTTTTGTGTGTATATTTCATTCTTTTGTTAATAACTAACTAAAAAAAATCACATTCTTCTTCCTCCCCTTTTTCTTCTTCTCTTCATATTATGGGTACCCCATCTAGAAAAACTCTTGCCAAACTTTGGTACCCACAACCCGACATTACTTCTTACGGTTATTGCTTTGGTCGAATTTCGAACGATCCATCCATGCCCAAACTTTCTTTGAAAGATCGGATTGACGCGTCTAGGACGAACAACTGGACTCCGCAATCCACTTTGTATCAACCGTTTCAACCTACCCCACCTTCTTACGTTGAAACCCCTTTTGAGAGTCTTGTTGTAACTCCAAGACCTATGTCTATTGCTGAACCTATCGAACAATCCCGTAGTCGATCTTTCATTCCTTTCACCACTGCCAATTCTTTTGATCAACAATTCCAATCACCTACTTATCCGAATGTTGATCTTACCCCTATCCAACCATTCAATTCCTATCAATCCTACCCAAATGTTGCACCTTCCCTAGACATTGCTTCTACACAGCCATTTAGGAGTTTCCAGTATCCAAACAACTTTGAATCTTTTACTGAAATCTGGAACAGTCATTGTAAGACTTTCGGGTAGCGTCGTGTCAACAGATGATGGATTTGAATGCATCCATGGCCGCTCTCATACAACCTAACGAACCGGCAACTAGTTTCCAACTTGCTCCAAATTTTTCAATGTATGATGAGGCGATAAGACAGTTTGAGAATTTGAGTAGTGAGAGTGAGCAGTCCACCCTTCCAAATCAAACCTATCCATTGCAAATTGAATTCCACAACTCCAGTTTTGAAAGTCTATCGAATATCCCAAATGATTCACCAATTAAAGATAGAATGATTAATGAGTTGTGCGACTTTGTAGTGTTTGATTTACCAGATTGTGAAGGGACCCTGTGAAGTGAAACCACACCCAGTCCCTTTGACATCTACACCTCCATCCTAGAACCTTAATGTCATGACCCGAAAGTACGGAACGTGACCGGCACTTAGATTACGAAACGTCTAGAAGCGCAACGTAACCTAAGTAAGCCGAAGCCCAGAAATCTAAACCATATAAAAGAAGAAGAAGTAAAAGAAAACATGAAGAAAAGCAAGTTTAAAAGCATCAGCAAATTTTCCCAAAAATTTCGGCAGAGTCTCCCCTGTAAAAACTGGCCCCAAACGGGTACAACAAGTATAATATACATAAACAATAAAAAGCATCCCCAAACGGATGCTAGCTCAACGCCAACAAGCGGAAACAACCACAACAAGCACAATAATATACAACGCCAAAAGGCGAGGCTCAAAACTCAAAAGAAAACAAAACCATCAGATCAGAATAATACAAGCGCGACTCTAAGGTCGAAATAAATAACTGGTCCAATAAACTTATCAAGTAACACAAGTATGGTAGATGGAGCTTTCTAGATACAAATGAAATAATAAAAATACAACGGCAGTCCAGATACAAATGAACCAACCTACCGTGCAAATCACCCGGAAAGAAATCATATGCCAGCAACTGCCAGGGAAACCTGTATATCGAACCTGTAATAAAATTTGGCACAATGGAGGTGAGTTGCCAACTCATGAGTAGAAGACATCTACGAAAAGAAATCGAATGCACGACGCTATCCTAGGTCATAATAATACACTGCTAGATCCCAATCATCTAGTAATAGCAGGGTAATACTATGTGTAAATGCAGATACTCCGTGCTCGTGTCAGTGCCTCCTATAATACTATGTCATATGAATGGATATGCATGCACCATGAATGTAAAATAACCAATCCTGAAATCCAGATATATCTGTATAAGAAATCTTTAGCTGTTATCATAGTAAAATGTGTATAGGGATCTGAAATCTCAACAATGAAATCCATGGAAATCCGTGTCAAATATCGACACAAACATGTAAATCTCAAGTCTCATAGTCTCAAAATCTCGGGCTCCATCAGTCCGGATCGGCCCATATCATCAAATCTCACGACAACGGTCGGTATCCTCCGGATATCCGCCGCGCCAGACATCACCGGTAGGTAGCCTTCCCCTGCCAGGCTCATCGTCTACAACTCGATCTTCTTGCCCCGGGGTACCATACCGGGCCCACCATGTACTCGAGACGGTTCATCCACTCCTCGAATCGGGTCTCGAAATCCAACAGAAAACATGAAATCTCATGGTGGACGACACATACATCACGAGAAAACCGCATCTTATGTTTTAAAAAGAGAGGAGAAGGAGAGAGAGAAGTTTTTATATATTCTTGCGGTTTTCCCCAAAAATCCAGAAATCTCATAAAAACCCAAATCTCAAAATCATGAGTAAGTATATGATAAGTGTCGGCATATGCCCATAATACTGCATGATAACATGAAAATATGAATGCATGAATGTCTAAGTAATAATTACCATGTCTATACTAACATCAGAGAGTAATCACAATATTATATCGGTCTAGTTGTTAACTGATTCTATCAATAAAAGATAATATGATCTAAAGTGTACGTGACATAGCAATTACCGATGATGATGTGTGTGAGCCGGCAAATAAGTGTGCGTGGAATATGCGCATCATCGGTAATGGTGCTGGTGTCCTAACAGGCAAAGTTTTATGCGGATTATAGAAACATATATATGAACATGCACATTATGATTACGGTATGAAAGTAAAGACAGATGTGTGTTATCCACCCATTTGATATACAAATATAACTACCACTATAAGACTCGAACCTAAACTAGTGTCCATCTAACCCCCTAAGGAAAACTAAACCTAAGAACTAGTCGATAAGAAGTAGGAGTATACCTAAAGTCTGAGTCCATATCTCTAATAGTCGGCGATCCAGCTTCAATAGCGTCACGTACATAGTACGACTTCCTCAAATCAAGAGTGTGGATCAATCATCACATCTATGCCTCGTACGGTAAAATCTATCGTATGGCATCCCAATATCGGGGTGCGGGTCAAATATCACCTACGTGTCGCATTATTCGTATAATATCATCATCAACACATGTCATGATCAAGGTGCTATGCTGTAATTGCATACATCAATTATATAACATTGCCATCATAAATATACCTCATTAATTTATCCTCAGAAATATCATGTCATATGTATCATATTGTGATTAAGTCATACTGATATCATGTCGTCATCAAGTCACACCTATATGATATCGACATCAGGTCACACCTATATGATGTCGTAATCAAATCATACATATATCATATCGTGATCAGTCACCAGTTACAGTTCGGGTTCTATTTTAGAGTCCCATGTACCTCAATATCATCACCACCCATTATAATTTATGTATACATGTTCATTATCTCATTCTCTAATGATCCGCCAACACTTTAAAACAACTATATAGCCAAGAATCACGGCATCAAGCCCAGTTATACTGTTTCATTCCCGTGTATCGTATCACATCAATGTATCCCATATACGTGTTGTATATATATATATATATATCTATACCTAGTCCTATATATATATACACATTCACGTATACACCATATCGAGTTTCAGTGTGTGCGTGTGTGTGTTTCTACGTGAAACCTACGAATCTCTTCCAAGGTATTCATCCTCTGGTATGGTCTTCCTAAATCAGTCTAGTCCAGCCTAGGGTCATTACTAGGGTCCTACTTATTAAGAATCTAGGGTCACATCTAGTTTCCTAATGACAATAAGTACTATTCCTATTCTACGTTGCGGGGGTGCTAAACGCCATCCACCCGACTTCCCCCCGTAGATATACATCTACTCACCTGGTCCATGTCTGCCGAAGAGGGTGTCGCCATCCTCCTCTTCATCGCCCGCAGTCCATGTGAGGGGTACCTAAATGCAAACATATAAATAGTATCGTAAACTGAATCACATACAAAAGTTAAAACGTCGCAAGGAACAAGCATAGGTTAAAACCTATGTCCCGTCCACGCAAAAGAACCAAATATCGCTCGATATCGGCGTACAAACTCCAATGGATCGAGATAACATCAACAAATAACTCAAAGTTTTAAAACTCGTTACTTATAATATATAACATGATTAAATCCATCGAAACCCTAAAAATCGATCAAACCGTCCAATTTCGTAAAACCCGAAAATGCCAATTTACCGTTTTTCTTCAAAACTTGACATTTAAACGAAACCAATGATCATAAAACTCATTAAATAGCATAACTAGACTCTACAACCCATTACTATATTTTTATTACACAATTTTGTATAAATTTGGAATTTCTAGTTTGCAACCTTATAAATTTTCAACACTTTGCAATCTAAAATTTCATAATATCACAACCAAACTTGATTTTACATGAATTCATTTACTAAACTACAATTCATGATGATAATGATATAATGAAACCATAATTATATTTTTAATCTCATTTATTTAGGAATTTCCAAAATCTAGTTCACAAAAATAGCATTTTATTAGTATTTTCCAATTATCAAAAGAAACTAGTGATCAAACTAAGTTTTTCTTTCCATTAACATGCTAATATTCTCACTAAAACTACAATCTAATGATGGCAACCTTAATTAGAATTTTATATTACCCACAAACACATTTTATAAAAACCAAGTTAGCTAAATAGCTTAATTAAAACAATTTGAATAAACAAATTATTATACAACAACCATACAAGATTTTTCCACTCAAAAAAATGTTAAACTAGCGATTATAACCTTATTTAATTAATAAAAACCACAACTTGAATTTACAAACCCTAACTTGAATTTTAAAATTTGCAACTAAAATTAATTTAATAAATCTAATTATGCTTTAAAAGAAATATCTAATAGAAATAAATCAAAAGAGAAAGATTTATACCTCCACAACCTAAAGTCCAAACGTGAAAATTAGCCTCCAAAATGCATGCTTTCCCACTCCAAAATCCATGTAAAGAAGAGCAAAGAATAAAGGGTAGGAATTTATTAGGATTTTGTGGATTTTTATTTGGATTTTTAATGAATTTTTTGATGGATTTTGCAACAAAAATGAAGTGGGAAATGGGGGGGCTGCCATGGTAGTGAGGCCGGCCACAACTTGGGGAAGAAAGAGAGAAAGAAAATAATGAGGAATTGTGTAGAAACCTCACTCAAAACATCACTTACTTTAAGTCTTTTCATAACTTTATTTAATTTCCTTTTTATTTCTTTTCCAAATAACTAAAGAAAAATCTAGAAACAAGGAAAAATTTGCAAATAAATTTTGCATGATACACACTAAATTCTAATATGCCATGGTTCATTTTTACAAATTAAAACCATTCAAATTTGTAATTTACACTAATTTAGTGTAAAAATAAAGCTTATGTTAATATTTAAAACAATTAATTTAGGAAAAATATTTAATTAAACTAAAAATTTATAAGTGACTAAATAAACACCATTTACTAGTAATAACATAATTAAAATAGGTATTTTTAAATTTATAGTGAAAAATAATTACGGTTTTGTTTTACGAAAAATACATTTTACTTTACCGAAAATCCTAAAATTCACTTAAATTTTTTTTATTTATTTAATTATTTTTAAAATGTTACAATCTTCCCCCCTTTAAGAAATTCGGTCCCCGAATATAAATTAAAACTCCCCCTCCAAATACTAAAATATTTAGCAAAGCACTCAAATCGTTGGGGCTCCGAAATCATCAATACATAACTAAAATCAACTCCGTCAAGCATAACGCAATCATCGGAGTTATGACGAGAATAAAATATCAAAACCCCATATGAAAACCAACATAATATACATCAATCTATAACTTATATATAGTGCGCATCATTGTAAAACCGTCCAAATATCTAGATAAAGAAATATGCAAAAAAAAAACCTTTTGAAAATCGCCGTGTGATACACGTGTCACGGCATAAGTAGCGGACGTTTATTTAAAAAAAATAACTATATATATATATCTTTTATTTAACATACACATCCCGCCTGGTTATTAAATAAAATAATAATGATTATGAAAACATACTGCTCAGACTGAAATCAATTCCAATCACATCATAAAAATATCATGTGCGTCCGGTGCGCACTGAAATCGAAACCTAATACAGATACCACGAATACACACAAAAACAAAACTAAGTGCAATAGGTGTGCACCAAAAACATCTGTCAAGTGCAACGGGCGTGCACGACTCAATATCAGGTGCATCTAATCTGCACAAAACCCCGATTTAGTGCATCTGGTGTGCACAAAATCGCATCAAGTGCGCCAAGTATGCGCAAGAATCCTAATCAGGTGCACATGGTGCACGAAAACATACATCGAATATCAAAATCGAAATCACAATACAAAAATGCATGAAAACTAGGTCGAATCATATGTCAAAATCATGTGTAACCCCTATGCACGAAATTAAATCAAAAATCTCAGAATATATAAAACCAAATCAAGTGTACTGGGTGTGTACTAAACAACATCAATACAACTGATATATGAAACACAAATAGAATGTAATGAAGGTACACATAAGAATTACCAATCGTAGAACAAAATCCTCAAAATACCAAAATCCAATAACAAAAATATGAAATTCAAATCACCAAATCACAATTGTAAACACTATCGTCAATGTGCGCCCCTTTCCTCTGATGTCGATTGCTTCGAACTCGTCTCTTCGTAGCTGTGCTGACTGCGCTACTAACGGAAATACTCATATCTAGAGTCTCCCACGTAGTCGATCCCTTCACTTGACATTCGGACTACATTAAACTTTTCGATTGATCCATCAAAATCCCATAATTCCCCGAGAGCTCAACACTCAAGTACAGTTTAAAGATATCTGGTACATACCCCAGCATCGATGGTCCAGCAGTAGAAGGGCAAACCCAAGCCTCACTAATGGCACCGCGGAACTGCCGTAAACCCTAAGGTTCAAGGACATTCTCGTGGTCATTATGTCGAGTTAGGGTTTCATTCTTCTAGAGGGTCTATCGAAATACCTGCATGTTCTTCCGAATACCTTAAACTTGGGAAAATGGTTTTCTGATAATCGTTCGAACCCTTTAACTTCGTCTAGACGGCATGTGAACACCCTTCATCCGCACGCTAAACAATGCTTCAATCCTCAAGAATAACCAATACTCTAATGGTTATCGCATTCGAGCCGCAGCTCCCTCTGCCCGTGCGCCCGTGGTAACAGAAACCACCCTCCGACATCGACGAAGATAGATCAAAGGAACGAATGAAATACGGTGCAAACAAATGTACATCCTAAGGTTCCTTAAGCAGAGTAGCGTATCGTAAGTATGCCGCGGATCATACCAACGGTACGTCACTCTACCTAAGTCACCAATTCCATCAACCAAGGGTCACCTAGACTTTTACAAGGTTAAACCTAGCGCTCTGATACCAACTTTGTCACGACCCGAAAGTACGGAACGTGACCGGCACTTAGATTATGAAACGTCTAGAAGCGCAACGTAACCTAAGTAAGCCGAAGCCCAGAAATCTAAACCATATAAAAGAAGAAGAAGTAAAAGAAAACATGAAGAAAAGCAAGTTTAAAAGCATCAGCAAATTTTCCCAAAAATTTCGGCAGAGTCTCCTCTGTAAAAACTGGCCCCAAACGGGTACAACAAGTATAATATACATAAACAATAAAAAGCATCCCCAAACGGGTGCTAGCTCAACGCCAACAGGCGGAAACAACCACAACAAGCACAATAATATACAACGCCAAAGGGCGAGGCTCAAAACTCAAAAGAAAACAAAACCACCAGATCAGAATAATACAAGCGCGACTCTAAGGTCGAAATAAATAACTGGTCCAATAAAGTTATCAAGTAACACAAGTATGGTTGATGGAGCTTTCTAGATACAAATGAAATAATAAAAATACAACGGCGGTCCAGATACAAATGAACCAACCTACCGTGCAAATCACCCGGAAAGAAATCATGTGCCAGCAACTGCCAGGGAAACCTGTACATCGAACCTGTAATAAAATTTAGCACAACGGGGGTGAGTTGCCAACTCGTGAGTAGAAGACATCTACGAAAAGAAATCGAATGCACGACGCTATCCTAGGTCATAATAATACACTGCTAGATCCCAATCATCTAGTAATAGCAGGGTAATACTACGTGTAAATGCAGATACTCCGTGCTCGTGTCAGTGCCTCCTATAATACTATGTCATATGAATGGATATGCATGCACCATGAATGTAAAATAACCAATCCTGAAATCCAGATATATCTGTATAAGAAATCTTTAGCTGTTATCATAGTAAAATGTGTATAGGGATCTGAAATCTCAACAATGAAATCCATGGAAATCCGTGTCAAACATCGACACAAACATGTAAATCTCAAGTCTCATAGTCTCAATATCTCGGGCTCCATCAGTCCGGATCGGCCCATATCATCAAATCTCACGACAACGGTCGGTATCCTCCGGATATCCGCCGCGCCAGACATCACCGGTAGGTAGCCTTCCCCTGCCAGGCTCATCGTCTACAACTCGATCTTCTTGCCCCGGGGTACCATACCGGGCCCACCATGTACCCGAGACGGTTCATCCACTCCTCGAATCGGGTATCGAAATCCAACAGAAAACATGAAATCTCATGGTGGACGACACATACATCACGAGAAAACCGCATCTTATGTTTTAAAAAGAGAGGAGGAGAGAGAGAGAGAAGTTTTTATATATTCTTGCGGTTTTTCCCAAAAATCCAGAAATCTCATAGAAACCCAAATATCAAAATCATGAGTAAGTATATGATAAGTGTCGGCATATGCCCATAATACTGCATGATAACATGAAAATATGAATGCATGAATGTCTAAGTAATAATTACCATGTCTATACTAATATCAGAGAGTAATCACAATATTATATCGGTCTAGTTATTAACTGATTCTATCAATAAAAGATAATATGATCTAAAGTGTACGTGACATAGCAATTACCGATGATGATGTGTGTGAGCCGGCAAATAAGTGTGCGTGGAATATGCGCATCATCGGTAATGGTGCTGGTGTCCTAACAGGCAAAGTTTTATGCTGATTATAGAAACATATATATGAACATGCACATTATGATTACGGTATGAAAGTAAAGACAGATGTGTGTTATCCACCCATTTGATATACAAATAGAACTACCACTATAAGACTCGAACCTAAACTAGTGTCCATCTAACCCCCTAAGGAAAACTAAACCTAAGAACTAGTCGATAAGAAGTAGGAGTACACCTAAAGTCTGAGTTCATATCTCTACTAGTCGACAATCCAGCCTCAATAGCGTTACGTACATAGTACGACTTCCTCAAATCAAGAGTGTGGATCAATCATCACATCTATGCCTCGTACGGTAAAATCCATCGTACGGCATCCCAATATCAGGGTGCGGGTCAAATATCACCTACGTGTCTCATTATTCGTATAATATCATCATCAACACATGTCATGATCAAGGTGCTATGTTGTAATTGCATACATCAATTATATAACATTGCCATCATAAATATACCTCATTAATTTATCCTCAGAAATATCATGCCATATGTATCATATTGTGATTAAGTCATACTGATATCATGTTGTCATCAAGTCACACCTATATGATATCGACATCAGGTCACACCTATATGATGTCGTAATCAAGTCATACATATATCATATCGTGATCAGTCACCAGTTACAGTTCATATTCTATTTTAGAGTCCCATGTACCTCAATATCATCACCACCCATTATAATTTATGTATACATGTTCATTATCTCATTCTCTAATGATCCGCCAACACTTTAATACAACTATATAGCCAAGAATCACGGCATCAAGCCCAGTTATACTGTTTCATTCCCGTGTATTATATCACATCAATGTATCCCATATACGTGTTGTATATAAATATATATATCTATACCTAGTCCTATATATATATACACATTCACGTATACACCATATCAAGATTCAGCGTGTGCTTGTGTGTGTTTCTACTTGAAACCTACGAATCTCTTCCAAGGTATTCATCCTCTGGTATGGTCTTTCTAAATCAGTCTAGTCCAGCCTAGGGTCATTACTAGGGTCCTACTCATTAAGAATCTAGGGTCACATCTGGTTTCCTAATGACAATAAGTGCTATTCTTATTCTACGTTGCGGGGGTGCTAAACGCCATCCACCCGACTTCCCCCCGTAGATATACATCTACTCACCTGGTCCATGTCTGCCGAAGACGCTGTCGCTATCCTCCTCTTCATCGTCCGCAGTCCACGTGAGGGGTACCTAAACGCAAACATTTAAATAGTATCGTAAACTGAATCACATACAAAAGCAAAACGACGCAAGGAACAAGCATAGGTTAAAATCTATGTCCCGTCCACGCAAAAGAACCAAATATCGCTCGATATCGGCGTACAAACTCCGATGGATCGAGATAACATCAACAAATAACTCATAGTTTTAAAACACGTTACTTATAATATATAACATGATTAAATCCATCGAAACCCTAAAAATCGATCAAACCGTCCAATTTCGTAAAACCCGAAAATGCCAATTTACCGTTTTTCTTCAAAACTTGACATTTAAATGAAACCAATGGTCATAAAACTCATTAAATAGCATAACTAGACTATACAACCCATTACTATATTTTTATTACACAATTTTGTATAAATTTGGAATTTCTAGTTTGCAACCTTATAAATTTTCAACACTTTGCAATCTAAAATTTCATAATATCACAACCAAACATGATTTTAAATGAATTCATTTACTAAACTACAATTCATGTTGATAATGATATAATGAAACAATAATTATATTTTTAATCTCATTTATTTAGGAATTTCCAAAATCTAGTTCACAAAAATAGCATTTTATTAGTATTTTCCAATTATCAAAAGAAACTAGTGACCAAGCTAAGTTTTTCTTTCCATTAACATGCTAATATTCTCACTAAAACTACAATCTAATGATGGCAACCTTAATTAGAATTTTATATTACCCACAAACACATTTTATAAAAACCTAGTTAGCTAAATAGCTTAATTAAAACAATTTGAATAAACAAATTATTATACAACAACCATGCAAGATTTTTCCACTCAAAAAAATGTTAAACTAGCGATTATAATCTTATTTAATTAATAAAAACCACAACTTGAATTTACAAACCCTAACTTGAATTTTAAAATTTGCAACTAGAATTAATTTAATAAATCTAATTATGCTTTAAAAGAAACATCTAATAGAAATAAATCAAAAGAGAAAGATTTATACCTCCACAACCTAAAGTCCAAACATTAAAATGAGCCTCCAAAATGCATGCTTTCCCACTCCAAAATCCATATAAAGAAGAGCAAAGAATAAAGGGTAGGAATTTATTAGGATTTTGTGGATTTTTATTTGGATTTTTAATGAATTTTTTGATGGATTTTGCAACAAAAATGAAGTGGGAAATGGGGGGGGGGGGGGAGGGCTGCCATGGTAGTGAGGCCGGCCACAACTTGGGGAAGAAAGAGAGAAAGAAAATAAAGAGGAATTGTGTAGAAACTTCAATCAAAACATCACTTACTTTAAGTCTTTTCATAACTTTATTTAATTTCCTTTTATTTCTTTTCCAAATAACTCAAGAAAAATCTAGAAACAATGAAAAAATTTCAAATAAATTTTGCATGATACACACTAAATTCTAATATGCCATGGTTCATTTTTACAAATTAAAACCATTCAAATTTGTAATTTACACTAATTTAGTGTAAAAATAAAGCTTATGTTAATATTTAAAACAATTAATTTAGGAAAAATATTTAATTAAACTAAAAATTTATAAGTGACTAAATAAACACCATTTACTAGTAATAACATAATTAAAATAGGTATTTTTAAATTTATAGTGAAAAATAATTACGGTTTTGTTTTACGAAAAATACATTTTACTTTACCGAAAATCCTAAAATTCACTTAAATTTTTTTTTTATTTAATTATTTTTAAAATGTTACACTTAATTGATTGAAATCCATGCTTTTGATGAGGTGTCTGAGAATATTGATTTTCACTTGATTGAGGATATTGACGCTGGGAATATTTTGGATGATGAACCCACCACTTTGGATGAGTTTTTCTCACCAATTCATCATGTCTTTTCACTTCCGTGTGGACATCATCCCGAGTCATTAACTGTTTTTCCCAAACTTCATATGCGTCAAGATATTGATGAAAAATGCATGGATGAGCGAATTTTTTAGGAGTCTTTTAAGGATAGTTTTATGTTTTACTTGATGAGTCGGATTTTCCAATTCATCATATCCCTTCTATTGACTGTGTACACCCTCCTGAACCTTTAACTGATACCCTTTCTCGATCACTCCCCTCCATCCTTTCCATCGTTTCGACCCCGCAAGAAACCGTATCACCTTCATTTCTTATGTCTGGTTTACCAAGTTCGGTCTACCCATGTTTTCTCACGAATCTTGAGGGATTTGACCCCATTTCTCGACGGGTTAATAGATTAGTACAATCGCTTTTTGCACATCGGTCATTATATATTGTACTAATTTATTCACTCCATTTCCACCCTCAAGTTTGTATTCCATTTCTTTTTCCCTTCCGCCATTCTTCTCCTCATATACCGAGACCGTATCCCACTTATATCCGCATACGGTCTCACGTATTCTCCATTTCTTTCCTCTCCACATTCTTTCACCAACCAGCACATTATAGCGATAGAATTTTTGAATGGTTGGTGCTAACTTTTGGCCTGTGTAAGGCCTTGTATAGATTGATACCGTTCTTTCCCCCTAATCTTGAACTTCACCGCTTAAACAGTGAAAACACTGTTTCACTTAAGTTTGGGAGGACCTTTTTGTGTATATATATTTTTGGTTTGCCTTTTGTTTTGTATATAAAAAAAAACGGGGGAGCGTCGACAATTTTGACCCTCTTGGTATAGCTTGACAGTGAGGGCACTGTCAAGTTTAAGTCTGGGGGTATGCTCGGTAAGCATTCTACCTTCGCATTCATATGTATATTTTGCATTTTCATACCTTATTTAAAAATGCACAAAAATCGAAAATTTTCCAAAAATATAAAAACTTTGTAGTCAAGTTAGCTAATAGAGTATCTTAGTTTTTTTATTCCGAAAGTTTAGTTGATACGTTAGAAATAACTAAATCCTAGGCTTAGGAATTAAAAACCCTAAAAATAACCCTAATTTTATTTAACCTGTGTAATTATACGTTCTTACAGCTTTTTTTATAGAAGAAGGTAATCTTGAGTTCATTTCCTGAGTTAAGTCGAGATGAAGGGAAAGTATTGAAAGATTTACTGAAGGATAAGTCTTACTTGAGATGATAGTATGCTATCTGGTTTGTCTTTATCATCACTATTACATGTTGATAGAGCCCATACGATTCTTGCTTAATTACCAGCATTATGATGGCGATCATATACGTGGGAGCTGGTGGTCTATAAGCACATCCTTAAATGTCCCTAGTCGTGGGAGTTTCGAGACTGGGCATCGATACTCCAGAGTAGACTAGTGTATACTGATCGAGACCCCGACGAGGGGCGGTGGCCAGGTCTCAAAAGCCATTGGTGTTAGTTTGTTCACCTAAGATAGTATACAGGTGCTCATTGGGTTATGAGTACACTGGACGGACTTTCCGGGAACCTGCTAGTTGGTACTATACCTATTGTCAGATAGCAGTTCCAAGGTGACATATATACATGTTAGTCCGTCGACCTGAGATCGTCATTTGTCTTGTGTGAGTTCCCACTCTGCTTTGATTACTACCCTACCACGGCTCAAACCAGTCATGCAAACAGGTTTTAGTTAGGTACAGTCCCAAGCCACATGGAGGCAGTGAGCAAATTGTTGGGGATTCGTCTCTCCCGGTATTGGGGGTTCATGTCGTGCAGTGCACGGGTGGCAATCACCAGAAATTCTTGGTCAAGGTAGTCGAGAATTACTGATCTAGGATTGGTAGTTTCTCATGTGGTGATGGGTTTCATACCGACACAAATTATCGCGTTATTAGGGGTCTGACAATATCCACCCCTCTAGACTCGATATGCGATACTCTTAGACGAATAGACTGGACTGTACGGATATTGTCACTGTTAGGCTCAGTAGGGGTTTGGATGAGTTTGCTCGTCGGCCTTCCTTTCGCTCAATACCTGGGTAACCGTTACGTACAGCTAGTGCCGCTGACGTGCTTGTGGTTAAACCCACTGCCAGCATATTGACGAGTCTTTAGAGTCCCACACAGAGGGTTTTCACAGTTTAGGCGATATGGTGTAGATGACGTATGTTGGTACATACAGGTGTCCGATTAAATATGTGTACAGGCTGCACAGACTTTAATCGGACGGTTGATAATACTAGCGGTTTAGGATCAAGCCGGATTATTAAATCAGATTTTGATTTAATAATTTATATATATGTATTTATATATATGTATTCTAGTATTATTGTTCACTATTCATTTTCTCTCTTGGCTATTCGTATTTTTGTTCGAATACATGTATATGTATTTCGATACATGTACCGGGAAGTATTCCGTATTTATACGGAATAGCTTCTAGAAGATGGCCACCTCATTATTGATTTTCTTTTTAAAAAATAAATCATGGAAATGTGGTGGAGGGTGAGTTGGCATGAGCATGGGTCATGGCATGTAGAGAGGTATGGCATGCAATTGTTTATTGGAAAATTGATGGAGGTATTTTTCATTGCATGATTGGAAAAAGTGAGAGGGGGCCACATTTTTTCTTGAAGGGGTTTGCTCATTTCTTTTCTCCACTTGATTTCTTTACTTGCTCTCTTCACTCATTGATTCTTACTTGGAGAAAATACTTAGCACATTTCTTTAGTTGCTCATGCCACATGTTTTCCCACCCCCTCTTCATCTTCTTGAGTTGCTCATAGAGAGTTTGTGATGAGAGAAAAATTATAGTGACACATTCCTATACCTCCACTCTCTATTGCTAGCAACCTTGGAGCATAGGTTGCCTCGCTTGGCGAGGCTGGAGCTTGCGCCGTTTCCCTCAGGTGGATCATCGTAGATGGAGGAAAACCGGCAACCAAATTCGATCAAGGAGCCTCTAGGAGCTTGGGATGATGGTTCAATACCGAAGGACACGGATCAACTTGGTATAACCATCTAACTTCTAGTTTACATATTGCTAGTATAGGGTTTAGGGTAGATCCGGGCATTGGGTAATGGTAGCGCCAGTTTAGAAAATTTTTGTTCCGCATTTGGCTATGGTTTGATGGCCGGGGCGCTGCCGTAACCCAACATGGTATCAGAGCCAACCCGTATACCCCTTACTAGATTGTTTAGACGATGTTAAAGTATCGAAATTGAAACAACTCCGAAACGATACCCTGCAGATTCCAGTCTCTGTAGTTCGTTTAAAGTCTTAAAAAAAAAATTTTAGCAACTGCAGAAGACAACTATGGTGACCACTAGACCACACCCCAAAAACAAGCCAGTTTCACCCGTATAAGACCGGCCACATTGAGCAAATTTCCGAGCCGGTCGGCCCTGGTTTCAAGTTTGGGTTTCATATTTTTGGTGTGGTCTGGTCTCTGGAATATTGGTGCAGTGGTATTGCTTGTTTTGCCCATTTTGGATATTATATTATATTATCTTTTGTTCCGGGGCAATTCGGGGTGTTTCGAAGTTGATAATTTAACACTGTTTTAATGTTTACAGTACATGCATTACTATCTGCGACCGTGAATGTCATTAGAGCGGTATAACTTTTCTAATTGCTATATGTTCTTTTAGACGGGTTTGCGAACGTGGCATTCACGTTGATGTTCTGTGTTGTGCTATGTTGTGGCTGGATCGTCGTGGTGGATAGCTTGGGTGCAATGTTAGTACAGTTTAGTTTCATTTGTACATTTGATATTGCGGGGCGAGCGTCCAACATGTGGACTGCCGTCACTGCCCGTTTGTATATTATTTGTTTGGGGCACGACCGGGTTGAGGTCGATGTCACCCTAGTACATATTATTTTTTTTCTGTACTAGGATTACCCCGCGGTGGAGTGCACGAATAACCGGGTTCTAGAGGGAAACGGGTCCGCATCTCATGGCGTTGAGACGGATGGGACTTTACTCTAGAATTGGCGGGCTATTCGCTGCACTCGTAGGGGGTATAGGTTGACCCACGGAGGGGTGCTCAAGTTATCGGATTCCGTGAAGTGCTGGGTGGCCCATTCACATTGTTGATTGGGGTTGCCTCGCTTCTGGGATTGGCGGGTAACTTGCTGCACTCGTAGGGGTCTAGATTTTCATTGCACAGGCTATCCACATGACAGGGGAACGTCGGGTCTCATTTGTGGCTCAAATGAAAACCGGGGCTCCAAGATTATCCCCCATTCTGTATTGCTTCTATGATGTTACTTTATATCATGCCCGGGACGATTGTTATATATATTTATATATATACTAGTAGATGTTGTATATGTTTTGCACCCGCGCTAGTCCAGTCCTCGCTCTGTCGTTAGTTAAGTAACCTAACGGGTGATGACAGGACCCAGTGGCGAATGCGGATGGCATATACGTACATTTTATTTTCGTTCTTTTCTGGTGTGATTAATTGATGGGATTGCATTGATTTTGATCAATGCAAGGATAAAACAAACTTATATATGATGTTGTTGGAACAAAGTTTTTAAAAACTGACATTACAGACGTTTTCTTTTTCTTTGCACAGTAGTATTCGGTTATGAATATCCAGCACCTCAATCGACGAGGCAAGAGCCGAGATCCCTTCACCGGGAGTGACCCCTTGGGCAGAAGTTTGCGTCTGCGTAATAACTTTACTATAGTCGATTCTTTTGCTTTGCATCGTGGTATTCAGTTTGGAATATCCTGCACCTCATTCGACGAGGAAAGAGCGAGATCCTTTCACCGGGAGTGACCTTTTTAGCAAAAGTTTTACTATGCATTTATAAAAACCACTTGGATTCCTTCAACGATATCAAGTTCATTACATTAAAGGTTTTTCGCCAAAAACCAGTCGTAGCCCTCCGTCATTTCAGATTAGTATTGCTTAGTATTCGTGCTGCGTATGTCGTACTTAGCCGAGGCATAGTGTTCGGTAGCTATGTAGTGCTTTTCTCTTGCATGGATATGCGATAGGTTAGGAAAGTCGTGCGGTCATTTTGGCTTAGTCAAGGACTCGTGCGGGTGGGTCTAATACAATCAAGATAATGACGAGTTGAACTTGACTAGGATCCTTTGATTGTTGGCTCAGTCAAGGTCACTTGGATTCTAGGGGTAAAAATCACATCGGGAGTTTCAAACATACATGAAACTTGCCAGGCTTGCACATACCTTCTGGAGTGTGGTAACTTGAGTGGATTCCATCAAGTTATAATGCGATGATAGTTGGATCCCGATTCCTACTGATGAGTAGGATTACTCCTCGGGTGATTTTAGATAATCCTGACTAATTCTCCTATAGGTTTGGAGGAGAATTCGAGGAAACTGTGGGAGCCATCCTGATTAGATAAAGTGATTAACCATTCTGATTTAGTTTAGAGTGCACGCTGAGTGTTTCTTTTCTCTCTCTCTTTGGCAGCGACCATAGCCCGACCCGTGACTAAAACTCATGAACCAAGTTAACCGAACCTTCTTAAAACACTTTGGATTTTTGGAATATCACGATGTCGCATATATCATTGCCACTTCTATATCACCTTTGCATTTCTCCAGAACACCCCGTATCACTACGAACATCCACTCCTATTGGATAAATCCATCGTATAGTGACATACGAACTCGAAGGAACTTGTTCCAAATTCGAGGATGGATTCTGGTACTGGAGAGATTGAATAGGATTATTCGGTTGTCTTTTCTCTTTACCTTCTCTCTGGTTGTGAGGGCTCTTAGGATTAGGAGAGGGTACACATATTGAGCTTATTGGATAGTCTTCTTCCAAACCTTAGGCTGGTGCTAAAGGGTAGGGAAAGAAGAAAACCAATTAGCCTAAAGGTGGTGTACAGAAGGTAATAACTAAAGACATATAAAGGGATTAGAATAACGACAGAGAAAATTGTGTAAGTTGTTCAGTTGATAAAACTGCACATTTGTATTACATTTTTCCTACCATTTTCATAATAAAAAAAAGGACTTTATTATGATATATTATACATATGAGGGTTTATGTGTAAAAACATTAATTTTCATTTGTTAATATATTTTAACTAGTATTTGGTAGAAAAATGTATGCAAATAAATCTATTGACCAAATCCTAGTAGAACTAAGTCTACTAAATATTATTTGAGATTATTGTGCAGAATTTTCCAAGTTGTTATGCAGAATTTATCAAACAAATCAATTTGTTGAAAAAAAACTTGCCAAATTAAGAAGCAAAACTTGGAGACCAAGTCTGGAAGCAACCGAGAGAAGATTTCTGAATTCTGAAGCTGCCTACGATTGCCACATGTCACAAGATGCAAGCACAAGAAAATTGACCAAGAGATCTCACCCATTGGCCGCGGATCCGCGGCCATACCCCCCCTTTGGCCGCGGATCCGCCGCACTTCTAAGGAATTAGGAGGCAAGATTTTGGGGCATGATTCTCTGCTACATTTTACCAACTTTTGAAGCAAAAGATTCTGGCTTTGCACTATAAAAAGGCACCGAGAGCCTCTTGGAAAAGCTATCAAGTCGAAGAGATCACGAAGCTCCCGATGCTCACGCATCCAGGCTGATCATCGACCGTTCGACTACCTCCTTAGGAAAGATCGAGAAGCAACTAGTTTGTAATCATTTTCTACGGATTAAAGTGTAGTTTGTTCAAGTTGATTAATAAAGGTAGTTATTTTATTTAATTCTTTTTGCATTTTACATTATGTTTTTCCTCTCTTTCTTTTCATCTTCTTCTCCCAACATGCGCGATTAATTCTCCGCTTGTTAGGGTTCGTAGGATTAGGGTAGGCTAATGGACGATGAAAATAACTAAACCCTTTTTAAGTCCTATAAAGTTTAGGAACTTTATCAAAAGAATCATTAACATCCTAATCGGGCGCGCTAGCAATTCTTTGGTAGTTCCGACCGCGATTAGAGATTAGATTAATGATTGTTTTGGTAAAGGCTAGATATGAACGAAGTTCCGTGTCGAGATAAGGGTTAAGAGTGGGATTCCTTTTCCCTCCAGAAACCCTAATCTACACGCATCACCGTCGTTCTAGCTCTAAATCTATTAATGGATAAAAGGGTAACTTTTAATTAATCGTCCATAACTACTAAATCCTAACGAACCCTACAAGCCCTCTTATTATATTATCTACATCTCTAAAATAGTCTAGATCTATATTTTACATTCTTGTTTAACGTAGATCTAGAAACCATTCTATAAAAATTCTTTATCCCTCCTCTCTTTCTCAACACATCTAAAGTAAAAGTAAAAGGTTCCACGTTTCCCAGAGGACGACCCGTACTCATCTCGGTCTAGCTACACGCGATACCGTTCTGATTGCGGTTAACTACAAAACACACTCTTTCGAACCAATCAAATGGCGCCGTTGCCGGGGATACGTGCGTAATTTTTTATTTTTATTATTTGTGTTGAATTCTTAGACGAGCCATATCCCGGGTCACCCGCGTGACAGGCAGGAATACTCACCACTATACTACAACGACCGAGATGGACGGCACTCTATCAGAATATAACACCACGCTGCCACCGCCCGTAGGTGCGCAGAATCCACCGCGCATCTCTCTCCAAGAGAGATGCTATCCTATTCGTGGTCCTCTTCCCACTTGTCTATCTCTTCCACCACCTAACGGGGATAATTTCGAAATTAAACCCCACTACATCAATCTGCTGCCCAAATTTCACGGGCTTGAGTCGGAAGACGAGTATGTTTTCATCACCAAATTCGAAAACGTATGCGCAATGATGGGTACTTCACAATTGACTTTAGATGCTATGCGCTTACGTCTTCTCCCATTCACATTGTGCGACTTGGCAGAAAAATGGCTTTATAATACTGCCGCACACTCTATCACTAATTGGGATGAATTTGTCGTAGCATTTCTTAAGAAATTTTACCCAAATCATAAGACTGCCCACATTAGGAGCGAGATCAACCAGTTCACCCAGCTTCCCAATGAACCATTTTGGAAGTGCTTTAAACGTTTCAAAGATCTGCTTGTCCAATGCCCCCATCACGGAATACAAAGATGGGATTTATGTCGGATTATATATGAGGGCATTAATCCAGCGACAAAGCAGATGCTTGAAACAATGTGTCAATGCAATTTCATGTCTAAAGATGATGGTGAAGCATGGAAATATCTGGAAGATCTCGCTGAACACACGTTGCAGTGGGAAAGCGTAAGACCACCTACAACTAAGGGAGGTATTCACCAGCTCGACGTTTCCATCGCAGTAAAAGCCGAAATGGCAGCGATGCAGAAGAAACTCGATTCTATTGAGACCAAACTTTCATCAGTCTCCCTAAATCAGGTCACGCTTCCTAAAACTGTCTGTGGTTGTTGTTCAGATCCTTCACACTTAACGGAAGAATGTCCTATGAATGCATCGTTTCAAGCTAATGCTGCTTTTCAGCAGCGACCTAGAAACGACCCTTATTCTTCCACGTACAATCAAGGATGGAGGAATCATCCTAACTTTGCTTGGAATCAAAACCAACAAAGCAATTATCAAAGACCTCCTCCACAGCAACAACAACCACAGAATCAGCCCCCCTTTCAGTCACAGAATTTCCAAAATCCGGCCAACATTTCTACACCACAAGTGGCCGGTGCTGACAACTCACTTGCACAAACTTTGGATATGTTCATGAAACAATCCATGCAAATTTCGGCTGAGATGAGGTCTTCTATTGATGCCCTAACGAAAAACTCCTCCTCCCATGGTGAGAGTATCAAATCAATAGAAAACCAAATCGCACAATTAAACGCCGCAATGAGTGCGAGAGAGAAAGGGAAACTCCCATCTCAACCCTTACCGAATCCTGGCCATTCACAAAGTCATAATGTGAATGCCGTCACTACGTTGAGATCGGGGAGAGTGCTGAACAACCGAGTGGGTGAGCAATTTGATGATAGCGACACATTTTTTACCCCTTCTTCTTCTTCTTCCCCTAATTCGTCTAGTCTTCCACCTTCATCCGAGCCTATTCTCCGTTTTCCCCAAGGCTCAAACATTTCGCCAAATCTATCTAAGTCGATGCCCACTCCAATTTTGGGATCGAATCCGTCGCCACAGTCTTCTCCACAAACGTTGGACCCAAAACTTGTTGATCGAGCTCCATTTCCAAACCGATTAAGGGCCAACCGACCTAACCCGCAAATGGAGAAGATTGTGGAAATTTTTAAGCAAGTTAGCGTGAATATTTCTCTCCTAGATTCCATTCAACAAGTCCCATCTTATGCAAGAATCCTTAAAGACTTGTGCACTAGGAAGAGAAAAACTCAAGTGCCTAAAAAGGTTTTCATGATGAGTAATGTTAGCACAGCTTTTACCCAACAAATACCAAAGAAACGTAAGGACCCCGGCTGTCCTACAATCTCTATTTCTATTGGGGGTAAAAATATAAATCGTGCTTTACTCGATCTAGGCGCTAGCGTCAACTTGCTTCCTTATTCAGTATACGAGCAGTTAGGAATTGGAGAGTTAAAACCCGCCCATTGTACTCTCCAAATGGCAGACCGATCTATCACCAAACCTCGGGGCGAACTAGAGGATGTGTTAATTAAAGTCGGGGAATTCATATTTTCCGTGGACTTTATTGTTTTAGATACACAACCTGTGGCAAACCCACGCAATCAAATCCCGGTGATACTTGGTCGACCCTTCCTAGCAACTTCTAACGCTGTAATTAATTGTCGTAACGGTTCTATGAACTTATCCTTCGGGAAAATGACAATTGAGCTTAATATTTACAAGCTAGGAAGTCAGCCATCAGAACCTTCTGCTCATTTGCTGGATGTTTGTTCCATCCACGAGATAGCTTCAGAAAGCTGTATGGATGAGGAGCTTTGCTTTGATGTTCTCGACAACATTAATGAGACATCGTTTGATCTTGCACCACTTTACAGTGAGGATATGTTCAATGAGTCCGACCTTGAGATTGAACCCGTTGACTCGTTGCAAAAGTCAGCAGCACTTTCCGAGTCAATATCTTATGCAAGTTTTGAACCTCTTCGGGAGTCCGAATATCATTCGCTTACCCCACCTTCTATTGTCTCTCCGCCAATTCTTGATCTCAAACCGCTACCTTCTCATCTTAAATATGCATATTTAGGAGAGAATGAGACTTTGCCAGTGATTATTTCCGCTTCTCTAGCCTTAGAGCAAGAGAATGCACTTTTGGCAGTGTTGAGATCGAATCGGGAAGCATTTGGTTGGACAATGGCTGACATCAAAGGGATTAGTCCCTTAATTGTTGAACATTACATACATCTGATGGATGAAGCCAAACCAACCCGAGACCCACAAAGACGGTTAAATCCCATTATGAAGGAGGCGGTAAAGAAAGAAATCGTCAAGTGCCTTGATAGTGGAATAATTTACCCCATATCTGATAGCCAATGGGTAAATCCAATTCATGTGGTCCCTAAAAAGTCTGGCATCACGGTCATCACTAATGAGGCTAATGAGTTAATCCAAACACGCACCCAAACTGGGTGGCGCGTATGTATCGATTACAGAAAACTCAATGCCGCGACGAGGAAAGATCACTTCCCTCTACCTTTCATTGACCAGATGTTAGAACGATTAGCGGGACACGAATACTACTGTTTCTTGGACGGATACTCTGGCTATAACCAGGTCCCCATCACCGAAAAGGATCAAGATAAAACCACTTTTACTTGTCCTTCCGGAACTTTTGCTTATAGACGCATGCCCTTTGGGTTATGCAATGCTCCCGCTACATTTCAGCGGTGCATGATGGGGATATTTTCGGATATGGTGGAAAATTTTCTAGAAATTTTTATGGACGATTTCTCCATTTTTGGGGACTCCTTTGAGGACTGCCTTCGTAATCTTGACGCTGTTCTTACCCGCTGTAAGGATAAGAACTTGACTTTGAATTGGGAAAAATGCCATTTTATGGTCCAAGAAGGTATTGTACTTGGACATATAATTTCACATAAAGGCATTGAGGTTGACAGAGCTAAAATAGATGTCATTCAAAACCTCCCTCGTCCCATTGCGTCAAAGATATACGATCCTTCCTTGGTCATGCATGATTTTATAGGAGATTTATTAAGGACTTTAGCAAAATTGCTAGACCCTTAACCCTTCTATTGGCCAAGGACACTACTTTTCACTTCGATTCAGATTGTGAGGCTGCTTTTGAATCACTTAAAGAATCACTCACTACAGCCCCCGTTTTATCATCTCCGGATTGGAACCACCCGTTCGAGCTTATGTGTGATGCATCAGATTTTTCTATTGGTGCGGTCTTAGGACAACACATTGATAAAATGCCACATGTAATTTACTATGAAAGTAGGACCTTGAATGATGCACAAATAAATTACACAACTACCGAGAAAGAACTCTTGGCAGTTGTATTTACATTAGAGAAATTCAGGCCCTACTTGATTGGCTCGCCTATTGTGGTTTACACAGATCACTCCGCCCTACGACATCTTTTATCGAAGAAGGATGCGAAGGCCAGGCTAATACGTTGGATCCTATTATTACAAGAATTTGATTTTGTCATCAAAGACAAGAGTGGATGTGAAAACGTTGTAGCCGACCATCTTTCACGTATCACTTCTTCGCCAACTGTGACCGTGCCGATAAATGACTCATTTCCCGACGAACAGCTCTTGAATGTATCCTACGAACATTGGTTCGTGGATATTGTGAACTATCTTGCGACGGGACTTATACTTAGCGATTGGTCGAAACAAGACAAACTTCGATTTTTATCCCAAGTAAAATATTTTTACTGGGATGAACCATATCTATTCAAGTATTGTTCCGATCAAATCATTCGTAGGTGTGTCCCTAACGATTAATTCAAGAGCGTGTTATCATTTTGTCATGATCAGTCCTGCGGTGGTCACTTTGGACCTCGAAAAACGGCGGAGAAAGTTTTGCAATGTGGCTTTTATTGCCCAACATTATTTAAAGATGCATTTGAACATTGCAAAACTTGTTCGCGATGTCAGCATTTGGGTCGGATTTCACGAAGGAATGAGATGCCGCTCCAACCTATATTGGTTGTGGAAATATTTGATGTTTGGGGTATTGATTTTATGGGCCCTTTTCCCAACTCCTTTGGGAATCTATATATCTTGTTAGTGGTTGATTATGTCTCGAAGTGGGTGGAAGCTGTACCGTGTCGCACTAATGACAACAAAGTTGTCATTAAGTTCCTTAAAGAAAATATCTTTTCGCGATTCGGACACCCTCGCGCTATCATTAGCGACAACGGGACACATTTCTGCAATAGGTCTTTCGAGGCCTTGATGCGTAAATATTCAATCACTCACAAGCTTTCTACGCCCTATCACCCCCAAACAAGCGGGCAGGCTGAGATCTCAAATAGGCAGATCAAACAGATATTGGAAAAGACGGTTTCGAAAAACCGTAAGGATTGGTCAACCAAATTGACGGATGCTCTTTGGGCATTCCGCACCGCTTATAAGACCGATCTTGGTATGTCTCCATACCGTCTTGTGTTTGGGAAGGCATGCCACCTCCCTGTCGAGATTGAACATAAGGCAATGTGGGTTATTAAAGAGCTTAATTTTGATCTTGATCATGCAGGCAGCTATCGGAAGCTGTAATTGAATGAGCTAAGCGAACTCCGCGATGAAGCTTACGATAATGTGGTGATAGTAAAGAATAGGACTAAAGTGTTCCACGATAAAAATCTTTTTAGAAAAACCTTCACATCGGGGCAACAAGTCCTTCTTTACGATTCCCGTCTCCATCTTCATCCGGGTAAGCTTAAATCTCGTTGGAAAGGACCTTTTGTGGTGCGGTATGTACACCCGCACGGGGCAGTTGAGGTCGAAAATTTGAAAAACGGTTCGATTTTTAAAGTGAATGGGCATAGATTAAAACCGTATTTTTCTGCTGACCCCGCGGAGGAGCTCCTGTTTTTACAGGAGCTGCTTTATCAAAACTAAATTTCCTCCGCCTCACCTCCATGTTTTTGTAACATTTTCTCATTTTAAGAAATGGAGGTGAGTAAAAAATGGATTTGATTGAATATCTGTGCGTGTCAAAGAATAAGTTTGGGGGAATTTTTCATTTAACTATTAATTTACCCCTTGTATCTCTCCCTTAGTATATAGGTCCTTGTTCTCAAAAGGCTACATCAGTGAGGACACTGCTGAAAACAGGTTTGGGGGGGAGGTTTGTATTCACTGAATTATCTTTGACACCGGGCATTAAAATTTTTTTTTATATAACAAAAGAATAGAAAGTGAAACATTACATCCAAAAGATAGGAATAGTTTAAGAAAACCAAGAAAATTAGAAGTTTTCTTAGACGAACTAGTAATAGTAGTTATGAGCTGTTGTCCCAAGGGTTAGTAAAATGAAGGAAGTCACTAATCTGAGGATAAAAATAAGTCTGAAAAATAGTTTCTATTCTGGAAGCCAAACATTTGAATGTTGATACCCTACTATATGCACTTACACACGTCTTGAAACTTGGGATAGTAGAGGATACCTTGAAATGCTCTTGTCTAAAAGCCAAAGTATGAAGGAAATGAAAAAAAATGAAGAAAATATAAAAATGGTGAAAAGAAAAAAATGAACACTGGTTTTGTATCGCCAAGGCGGCAATAAAAAGATTATAGCGAGGGTGCCTCTTCACCTAGTGCCCTAAGGCCAACTGGTCTAGGAGTCACTGCTAAGCCTTAGGTGGTGCAAGACGAGTAAAATATTATCACCTAATCAGCAAGCACATAAGTAATCGGTTGGTTAGTACCTCAAGAAGTATTAACGGCCGCATGAAAATGTGCGAGCAAATCTTAATATTCATCAAAATAAAAAGTACTAAGGTAGATGGACAAGAGTATGATAGCTTGAATTGAATTCTCCGAGTGTAGGGATGTCTATTTCACACACGTGGGGTTATATGATCAATGTTTGGATGAAAGGTAGGAATGAAGAATAAAGACGATGTTTTATTGAGGGATGATGTGATTTCTAACATTTTTTCATGACTATTAAGATAGGGCTCATGACAACTGAAAAGCTAGTATAGTTGGAAACTCTTCTTTTCAAGGCCTTTCTTTTATGGTTCTTATCTTTATATGTAAATTTCACCATCTTTCTTTTGATATTGGATTTTGTGGGTGTAATCGGCTGAAAACCCTCAGGAGACAACACTCATCCTACTAGGGACACCTAGAGGTTTAACGGCTTGTTGCATGTGCTCAGTGCAATCGTGTTGCCTACGAAAGTGTGCTTAGTTTTCTCCTTTCTTTTTCCCCTCTTGAATAAACTAGTTTGCTCGGGACGATCAAAGATAAGTTTGGGGGTATTTGTTCAGTTGATAAAACTGCACATTTGTATTACATTTTTCCTACCATTTTCATAATAAAAAAAGGGACTTTATTATGATATATTATACATATGAGGGTTTATGTGTAAAAACATTATTTTCCATGTGTTAATATATTTTAATTAGTATTTGGTAGAAAAATGTATGCAAATAAATCTATTGAACAAATCCTAGTAGAACTAAGTCTACTAAATATTATTTGAGATTATTGTGCAGAATTTTCCAAGTTGTTATGCAGAATTTATCAAACAAATCAATTTGTTGAAAAAAACGTGCCAAATTAAGAAACAAAACTTGGAGACCAAGTCTGGAAGCAACCGAGAGAAGATTTCTGAATTCTGAAGGTGCCTAGGATTGCCACATGTCACAAGATGCAAGCACAAGAAAATTGATCAAGAGATCTCACCCATTGGCCGCGGATCCGCCGCCACACCCCCCCTTTGGCCGCGGATCCGCCGCACTTCTAGGGAATTAGGAGGCAAGATTTTGGGGCATGATTCTCTGCTACATTTTACCAACTTTTGAAGCAAAATATTCTGGCTTTACACTATAAAAAGGCACCGAGAGCCTCTTGGAAAAGCTATCAAGCCGAAGAGATCACGAAACTCCCGACGCTCACGCATCCAGGCTGATCATCGACTGTTCGACTACCTCCTTAGGAAAGATCGAAAAGCAACTAGTTTGTAATCATTTTCTACGGATTAAAGTGTAGTTTGTTCAAGTTGATTAATAAAGGTAGTTATTTTATTTAATTCTTTTTGCATTTTATATTATGTTTTTCCTCTCTTTCTTTTCATCTTCTTCTTCTAACATGCGTGAGTAATTCTCCGCTTGTTAGGGTTCGTAGGATTAGGGTAGGCTAATGGACGATGAAAATAACTAAACCCTTTTTAAGTCCTATAAAGTTTAGGAACGTTATCAAATGAATCATTAACATCCTAATCGGGCGCGCTAGCAATTCTTTGTTAGTTCCGACCGCGATTAGAGATTAGATTAATGATTGTTTTGGTAAAGGCTAGATATGAACGGAGTTCCGTGTCGAGATAAGGGTTAAGAGTGGGATTCCTTTTCCCTCCAGAAATCCTAATCTACACGCATCACCGTCGTTCTAGTTCTAAATCTATTAATGGATAAAAAGGGTAACTTTTAATTAATCGTCCATAACTACTAAATCCTAACGAACCGTACAAGCCCTTTTATTATATTATCTACATCTCTAAAATAATCTAGATCTATATTTTACATTCTTGTTTAACGTAGATCTAGAAACCATTCTATAAAAATTCTTTATCCCTCCTCTCTTTCTCAACACATTTAAAGTAAAAGTAAAAGGTTCCACGTTTCCCAGAGGACGACCCGTACTCATCTCGGTCTAGCTACACGCGACACCGTTCTGATTGCGGTTAACTACAAAACACACTCTTTCGGACCAATCATAAGTCGATGTACAACACCCCAATACTTGTGGGGAGGCGGAAATATGAAAAACGATCTTGTTCCTTGGTTAAACATCGACTAACCGCATGAATCGTTTGCTAAAAAATACTTAACAAAACCTATAGAGTTCTAAACTACTATGTTAAGAGATTATACCATACGGTTCTAGTCCTTCGTCTTTACGTTATCTACGGCCTCTTTGGATCTCCACGTCCTCCTCGGCTTCCTTCCGTGATAGACGATCCACCCGAGAACCCTAATCCAAGCTATAACCTCTAAACTTGAGGTTACTTAGTTTCTCTAGTTGCTAATTAGAGTAGCTAAGGTGATGTAGAGATAGGTTATGGAGTGATTAGTCTTTCCTAATCCTTGTTCTCAACTCATGAGTGGTAGGATTAGGGTTTGGTGAAGGAAAGAGCTTGAAGAGAGAGAATGAGAAGATGATAATGATGATAATAATAATAATGATATAGCTTCTCACTTGATATATGAAGCATAATGAATTAAAAAGAAATGAATAACATGAGATTATTCATCATGCTTCATAAATGCAAGTGGGTGATTCATTATGTGAGTCATTAAGCATTTAATAATGCATTAATGACATGATGAATCACTCACAATGAGACACTAAATCAATAAATAACAATGCCACCTCTCCCTCCAAGTCACATCCTTCTGGAAGCTTCTCGGAAAATTATAAGAACGCCCCTCTCATCCGTGAAAACACGGAAAAATTTTAGACTGTATAAATCCAATAACCTGATACTAGAATCTGGGTTAAACAAAAGCCGGCTAGTAAAAAACTGTCCGAATGTCGTACGTGCGTTTAAACACGTATGCGTCCGAACCTTTGTCGTAAAACCATACGACCTGTATATCTTTTCGCCTGGGTTTGGGAAATCTCTGTATGGGACTCTAAAGACTCAACTACTACGCTGGCAGTGGGTTTAACCACAGACCGCAAGCGGCACTAGCTGTACGTAACGGTCCCCAGGTAGTTGTCGATAAGAAAGCCGATGAGGTAACCCATCCGAAATCCTACTGAGCCTGTCCGTGACAATATCCGTACAGTCCGGTCTGTTCGTCTAAGAGTATCACATGTATGGTCTAGGGAGGTGGTGGACGTCAGACCCCTAATAACCGTACAAGTCGTGTCGGTATGGCTCTATCACCATCCGAGAATCTACTGATCAATCTATCAGTAATTCTCAATCATCCCTGGCCAGAGACTTATGGTAATGACCAACCGACCACAGTGCGATATCATCTACCTATACCGGGAGAGACGAATCCCTAACAGTCGCTCACTGCCTCTACGTGGCTCGGGACTGTGCCCAACTAAAACCTGTTTGTACGACTCCTTTGAGCCGTGGTAGGGTAATAATCAAAGTACAGTGGGAACTCACACGAGAAAAATGATGACTTTAAGTCAACAGACTATCTGCACACATGTCACCTGAGAACTGCTATCTGACGTTAGGTATAATACCATCCAGTCAGTTCTCGGCGAGTCCTGTCCGGTGTACTCACACCCAGTGAGCATCTGTATACAATCTTTGGTGCACATCACCAATGGCTGTGGGACCAATCCATCGCCCCTCGTCAGGGCCTAGATATGTATACACTAGTCTACTCTGGAGTATCGATGCCCAGTCTCGATACTCCTGCGACTAGGGACATCTAACGATGTGCCTATTGACTATCCAGCTCCCACTAGTATGACTGCCATCACAACGCCGGTAGTCAGGAAAACACCCTATGGGCTATATCAACATGTACATAAATGAATACAACACAAAATATATCATATGTTAAGATAAAGACAAACCAAATAGCGTACTATCATATCAAGCAAGACTGTCATGTACATACATATCCGAAGCATCCTATACAATGTAGGCCTCTATGGCATATATATCCAACAATATCCCACTTGCACTAAGGCCTATAATTGGCGCAATGAGTACCCACTATCTGCACTAGATCCAGTTGCTGGCGTACAGCATGCCCAACATCTCAAACAGCCTCTCGAACTGGACTTGAGGAATGGCCTTGGTGAATGGATCTGCCGTGTTGTCTTTTGTATCTACCCTCCGTACCTCGATCTCCCGACGATCCACGATCTCCCTGATCAGGTGAAACCGCCTTAAGATATGCCTGGATTTCTGATGGGACATTGGTTCCTTTGCTAATGCTACAGCCCCATTGTTATCACAATACAAAGGTATTGGATTGGCAATGGACGGAACCACTTGAAGTTCATAAATGAACTTCTTCATCCAGACAGCCTCTTTTGCGGCTTCACTAGCAGTTATATACTCAGCCTCTATAGTTGAGTCTGCGACGGTGTCCTGTTTGGAACTCCTCCAACATACCGCCCCTCCATTGAGGGTAAACACAAAACCCGAAATGGATTTAGAATCATCTTTGTCACTTTGGAAGCCGGAGTCGGTAAAAAGCCTCTACCTGGAGGTCCCCATTACCGTAAATCAAGAACATCTCCTTAGTCCTTCTCAGGTACTTGAGAATGTTCTTTACTGCTATCCAATGTTTCTCACCTGGGTCAGATTGATACCTTCTTACCACACTAAGTGGGTAAGCTACATCTGGCCTGGTACATAACATCGCATACATTATAGATCCTACCGCCGAAGCGTAGGGTATAATGCCCATGCGAGCCCTCTCTTCATCAGTCTTTGGAGACATCTCTTTGGAAAGGGTGATCCCGTGATAAGCGGGCATATTGTCGCGCTTGGAATCTTCCATACTAAATCTCTTTAGTATAGTGTCTATATACCTGGATTGTGAAAGTCCCAACATTCTATTAGATCTATCACGATAGATCTTAATGCCCAGAATGTATGATGCATCTCCCAAGTCTTTCATGGAGAATTTCTGTGACAAGAAGAGCTTTACCGATTGTAGCATAAGGATATCATTCCCTATCAGTAGTATGTCGTCGACTTACAAAACGAGAAAGACTACTGCTCCTTCTACAATCTTCCTATAAATACATGGTTTATCTATATTTTTGATAAAGTCAAATTCCTTGACTGTCTCATCAAAGCAGATGTTCCAACTCCGCGATGCTTGCTTTAACCCATAAATGGATTTAAGCAATTTGCACACTCTTCCGCTGCTCCCACTGTCTAAGAAACCTTCTGGTTGATCCATGTAAACACTCTCTTCTAAATGTCCATTTAGAAAAGCTGTTTTTACATCCATTTGCCAGATTTCATAGTCATGGAAGGCAGCAATGGCAAGCATGATCCGAATGGATTTAAGCATAGCTACTGGTGAAAAAGTTTCATCATAGTCCAATCCTGTTCTTTGACGAAAACCTTTTGCAACTAGTCTAGCTTTGTAGGTTTCCACTTGTCCAAATGCACCAAACTTCTTTTTGAAGATCCATTTGCACCCAACTGGTTTTACCCCAGGAGGAGCAACTTCTAAAGTCCATACTTTATTGGCGTACATGGACTCCATTTCGGATCTCATAGCATCCAGCCACTTCACTGAGTCGCTACTCGTGATAGCCTGCTGAAAACTAGTAGGCTCATCATCATCGATGATGCAATCCTCTCGATCCCCATCAAGAAGAAAACCATAGTATCTTTCAGGGGGATGAGAAAGTCTACTAGATCTACGGAGTGGCGTTGGTTCGTCATGTTCTATTGAAATCTGAGATTCTTCTAAGTCCTCAGTAGCAGTTTGAGGTTCTGGAATTTCTTCCAGTTCTACCGCGCTCCCACTAATTTCTTTTGCAAGAAATTCGCTTTCTAAGAAGACAATGTGGCGAGCGACAAACACCTTTTTTTTTCCAGTGTGGTAGACCATATACCCCCTGAATGCTTGGGGTATCCTACAAACTTGCACAAAACCGATCGTGCCTCGAGCTTGTCCGGATTATGCTTTTTAACATATACCGGACACCCCCATATCTTGATATACTTGAGATATGGTCTCTTCCCGCTCCACATTTCATATGGAGTGGTAGGCACAGACTTAGTCGGAACTCTATTTAATAGGTATGATGCTGATTCTAGAGCAAATCCCCAGAAGGAAAGTGTTAACTCAGCACTACTCATCATTGAACGTACCATGTCTAACAGAGTGCGATTCCTCCTTTCTGATACACCATTATGCTGAGGTGTATAAGGTGGAGTAAGCTGAGAGAGAATTCCATTCTCTTTTAAGTATTCAAGGAAACTGGTACTTAAGTATTCTCCACCTCGATCAGATCGAAGTGTCTTGATGCTTTTACCAGTCTGTTTCTCTACTTCATTTTTATACTCCTTAAACTTCTCAAAGGCCTCGGATTTATGTTTCATTTAGAATATATGTCCATACCTAGAGAAGTCATCAGTAAAAGTTATGAAGTAGGAGTGACCGCTTCGTGCATGTGTAGACATTGGACCACATACATCACTGTGTATAAGTCCCAAGAGTTGTGTGGCTCTTTCTCCGTGTCCGGTGAACGGAGATTTGGTCATTTTTCCTTTGATACATGATTGACAAGTTGCATATGATGAATATTCAAACGGATCTAGATATCCATCTTTATGTAACTTAGTCAACCTTGTTTCGTTTATATGACCAAGTCTACAATGCCATAGGAAGGCTTGATTTGAATCTGGAGCCTTTCTTTTACGTGGTTTTTGTATATTGAAAATTTGAGGTTGATTAAGTATGTATATGCCATTTTCCAGTGTGCCAAACCCAATCAGTTCTTGATTTAGGAGAATGTTCATGATATTTCTTTCAAACGCAAAATTATATCCTTCATTAGACAACAAAGATACTGATATAATATTACACAACATACTGGGAATACCAAAACAGCTATACAATACCAAAATGTGTCCACTATTCAACCCTAGGTGATATTCCCCTATTGCAACAGCATCTACATGCATTCCATTGCCCATCCGGAGAGTTATATCACCTGTCCCCAGTACTCTACTATTTCTCAGATCCTGCAAAGAATTACAGATGTGAGAACCAGAACCGGTAGCAAGTACCCATGAAGTAGAGTTTACTGAAAGACAATTTTCGATTACGAACACACCTGAAGCAGAAGCAACAGCTTGCTTCATGTCCTTGGATTTAAAGGCCAAACAGTCCTTCTTCCAGTGCCTTTGCTTGTGACAATAGAAGCACTCATTCTTTTCTGCCTTCACCCTTCCTGCCTTGTTCGTTTCCTGCACCTTCTTGACCCCACCCTTCGGTTTGGTGGCTTTCATCTTCTTCTTCCCTTTAGCTTTCGCTTTAGATTTAGAAGAGGATGATTAGCCAACATATAGAACGGGGGTCTTCTCCTTTTTCAAGGAGCTCTCTGCTACCCTCAACATGTTGAGGAGCTTTGGAAGATCAGCTTCCATCTCGTGCATATTAAAGTTCAGCACAAACTGAGAGAAGGTGTGGGGAAGGGACTGCAAAATCAAGTCGATATACAGATCATTCTCTAGCACGCATCCCAGGTTTGCGAGTTCCTCAATGAGGGTGATCATTTTGAGGACGTGCTCTCCAACAGGCGATCCTGGAGCTAACCTCATCTGGAAGAGTTTCCTTGAGGTCTCGTACCTCACGATACGAGAGTGTTCACCATACAATTCCTTGCAATGGAGGAATATGGATACAATATCCATACTCTCGTGCTGTTTCTGGAGTTCATTGTTCATGGACGCCAGCACGATACACTTAGCTCGCTCACAGTCTAGATCCCAGGTTTTGCGAACTTCCTTGTCCGCAACTGAGGAATCTGGTCCTGGGATAAGGGGAGGAACAGTGGTGGTAACATATGCAACTTTGTCATAAGTCAGCGCAATATTGACGTTCCTTAGCCAATCTTTATAGTTCTGCCCTGTCAGTATATTCTTTTCAAGTAATAGTTTAAGTCCTGTCATGGTAGATGCCAGAGAGAGAGAGAAAAGAAACACTTAGCATATGCTCTTGCAAGTTTAGATTGGTTATTAATTTATCTAAACAGGATGGCTCCCATTGTTTCCTCAAATCCTTCTTCAAAACCTAAAAGAAGAACTAGTCAGGATTTAATCACACATCACAATACTTGCTTAACCTTTCAGCCAGGCTGGTGTTGGTACTTCGAGGGAGGTTTTCCAACGCTTTCGCGAAGTTGCTTAATTAAAGAACCTCTTTTTCCTGGAGGCGTGGCCCCTCTAACACCTTTCTAGGCACCTACTTGGTTTATAGCATTGATTGTTAAGTGAGAGAAAATTCCCGAGAGTAATCCAACTCATCAGTGGGATCGAGATCCAACTATCATTGGATGATGCCCTAGATGGAAGCCACTCTAGTCACCACACTCCAGAAGGTATGCTAAATCTGCAAGTTTCCTTTATGTTTGAAACTCCCGATATGATTTTTACCCCAAGCTCTTATAGACCTTGACGTAGGCCAACAAGTCATAAGACGCAAGTCAAGTTCTACACGTCGTTGTCCTGATCAATTTAAGTACATCATACAAGCCCTTGACGTAGGCCAACAAGGTGTACGTCTGTCATAAACTAATGCATCTATCTATGCAACAAATAGGCAAACACACTGCTACCATACACTATGCCTTGACATAGGCCAACAAGCATAGCATGAATACGATGTACTGTCTACTTGAAACGACGGAGGGTTACGACTGGTTTTTGGCAAAAAACCGTTAACGTAGTGAACTTGATTTGATCGAAGGAACTAAGATAGCTTTTATTAAAAGGAGTGGTTTAAGCTCTGCATTTAAAATTTGCTTTTTCAAGAAAACCGAGTGGTTTTTAGAAATTGTTCCAACGATTCAGTTTAGGTTTTATTTTTCTTTGCATTAAAAAATAATGCGTCCCATCTTTAACCTATCATTACAGATAACAACGAAAATACAAAGTCCTCTTATGCCATCCGCATTCGCCACGGGGTCCCGTCATCACCCGTTAGGTTACTTAACTAACGACAGAGCGGGGGCTGGGCTAGTGCGGGTGTAAAACATAAGTGACGTCTAAATAGCTATCATATATAGATATTGTACATTCGTCAGACGCAATAATAGGCATTCCAGATTACAGATAAATAATATTGGATTTGCAAGCGATCCGCATTTCTTTTGAGCCTGCAATGAAAGACGGATTACACAGTTGTGATGAATAGCTATTTTCCCACCCCAGACCCCTACGGGTACGGCAAACTACCCGCCAAGTACCAGAAGTGAAGCGGTCTGCCTCAACACTTCAAAATACTCGGTAGTTTGTGCACCCCACCTTGGGTCTATCCTAGGAGCAAAAACAGTAAAAAGAAATAATACAACGGTGGCTACAACCGCAACCTGGATGTGCCTCGCAAAATAATATTACAACTTATTACATTTACATCAAATGAATTAATACAATAACCCATCACAAAACCCGTCTAATCACCACAACAGTCCAATACAGTTTATATACACAAACAGTTATATATAACATCACAGATATGTGCAACCCCCTGCCAACCGACATACTAGCAGTTAGGGGAGGTTTACGAACACATAAAACATTTCACAGATATAATCAAACAAGCAAACATCGTATAATTTCGATCGATTAAACACATTAAATTTTGCTCCAATACTTCTCTGCAAATCTGAAACCTGACCAAAAATAAATCATACCAGAAAACCCTAAATATCACAAAGAAGGCACAGAAGAAAACTGGGCTGAATCGGCTCCAACTCGGCGGCGGAACCGCGGCGGATCGGTGGGATCGGCCGCGGTTCCGCGGCGCTTTGGCCGATTCAGGAGCCCATTTTTCTTGTGTGTTCTTATATTTTCATGTGGGTCATTCTGGAGGTCCCTGAAAAATTTTTAGACCTCATTTAAAATTCGACAGAAACTACAAGATATCGGGGTTTTTCCGGTTTGTTTTTCCGTTCGAAATTCATACAATTTTTCAAGTGTGTTAATTATTGTTTAGTGAGGCTCTGATACCACTGTAAGTCGATGTACAACACCCCAATACTTGTGGGGAGGCGGAAATATGAAAAACGATCTTGTTCTTTGGTTAAACATCGACTAACCGCATGAATCGTTTGCTAAACAATACTTAACAAAACCTATAGAGTTCTAAACTACTATGTTAAGAGATTATACCATACGGTTCTAATCCTTCGTCTTTACGTTATCTATGGCCTCATTGGATCTCCACGTCCTCCTCGGCTTCCTTCCGTGATAGACGATCCACCCGAGAACCCTAATCCAAGCTATAACCTCTAAACTTGAGGTTACTTAGTTTCTCTAGTTGCTAATTAGAGTAGCTAAGGTGATGTAGAGATAGGTTATGGAGTGATTAGTCTTTCCTAATCCTTGTTCTCAACTCATGAGTGGTAGGATTAGGGTTTGGTGAAGGAGAGAGCTTAAAGAGAGAGAATGAGAAGATGATAATGATGATAATAATAATAATGATATAGCTTTTCACTTGATATATGAAGCATAATTGATTGGTAGATATTCTGCGTGTTCAAGTTTAGTTAATTACCGCAATCAAAACGGTTTCGCTTGTAGCTAGCCGGTTGAGTATGGGTCGTCCGCAGGGAGATGGGAATCTTTTTCTATGTGCTTTAACGAGTTAAGTCCGAAAGTCCAGATTTGTTTGTGATTATCTAAGTGTTAGAATGATATGTAAAGAGAGCTTGTTAGGGTTAGGATTATGTTAGTTTGAGTTAGGAGTCGCTCACTTCTTTCGTTGCCACTCTTAATATCGGTGTTATGGTAATCGGCAACAACGGGGATTAGCACGACTAGGAAGGAACTTGCGAGTATAAGCTAGGCTTTCCAACGCTTAAGTCCTTCCTTTTGGTGCTTGTCCGTCCGTTCTTGGCTCTTAGCCATAACCTCCGGTTAATTCAACCACAACCGGTCTCACTACGGAATCACCGCTATCATGTAGGATAGGGTGCCGTAAGGAGCGGATTGTAGTTCAATTAACGGGAGTCGATTTAAGATGTTGGGCAAGGAAAGAGTGAGAGAGATTTCCTTCTCTCAAACTTCCCTTATCCTACCCTAACAAGTATGGAAACTACTCACACATCATAATGAAAAGAAAATAAAACAAAAGAGGAAGATAGAAAGAAAGAGAATAGAAGATAACAACTAGCTATTTGCGACCTCACCTTGGCAAGGATCAAGCGTAAGCATCATGGTTGTTTAAGGATAAAGGAAAAGAGAAAATAAAGAAACAACAAGAAATAACAACAACTAAGTTAACAAATGAAAATTACAAGCATTTAACATAAGAGCAAGACAAGTATGATAATAAAATGAAAATCTTTATTCATCATTCTTCACTCACAAAAGCTCACTACAAGTTTTTCAATGGAGAAGAGATGAGAAGAGGAAGAAGAACAAGTATTCTAAAACCTAGAAAATACAAGATTATGCACCCTTGGCTTCACAAGGTTCTGGACTATTTATAGGCAGGTAACAGAAATTCTAGGGCAACATTCTGAACCCATGTGAAAAGACCCAACTGCCCCTAAAAACTGGACTTCTGACGACTCTGTATGGTCGTGGTTCCGCGGCCTACTTGGGGAATTGGGTCACCAATTTTGGTGGCTTCTCCTGGATAGTAGTGCCCTTCAGTATGGTATATGTTTTTTCTCATAATTTCTTCACGATTTTTCCAGAATTTCTGTTGAACAAAAGGTGATGTGATGTGGATCTTTTGTCATGATTTTCTCGAGCTCCGCGTAGATTTCTTGGATCGTGTTGCTATTGAGCCTTGTGCATGAAAACGACACTGATTTGCCATTTTGTCTTTTAAACTGGTGTGCAGCAACATACGGATAGAGAGCGGAGACCTGTGTTTTATCTGTGGTTGGCAGGAACCCAGGTTTTGTCGTGTTTTTTCCATGAATTTCACCGTTTAGAGCCGAGAACCTGTATCCTGCAATTGACTAGCAAATACGGCTCAAGAGTACCTACCGATATGCAATGTGATAAAAATTGGGCGGTATGAAAATGCAAAAATCTGATATGAACAAATACCCCCAAACTTATCATTTGCTCGTCCCGAGCAAAGCCAATTTATTCACAAAAAATTTCCTAACCTCACTTTCGCAGGGAACGCGATTGCACTGAGCATGTGCAACAAGCCGTTAAACCTCTAGGTGTCCCTAGTAGGAGGAGTGTTGTCTCCTGAGGGTTTTCAGCGGATTACACCCACAAAATCCGGTCAAGTTAGTTTTGTAAAGTAACTAAGATTCAAACCCTAAAGTTTTGTTTCAGAAAATAATAATTCTATTATCCTAAGTCTAGACTATCGAACCTTTATTTTTCACACCTCGCTTCTTATTTAACTACAGATTTTATATGTCTTTACGTGCAGTGCAAATAGTGTCGTTAAGTTTCCAGAAGGATCGATTTACGTCATCATGTCACACAATAAAGCCCAGATAAAAATTTTGAAAGGATCACATAAGTTTTATAAAGAGTTAAGTATTTTTCAAGTTTTGTTTTCCAGTAAAGTTTCAACTTTAGAATTTCTATCTTCCTTAACAGGAAACTAGGTCTTATTTTTCACTCCACCTTTTTCTTGTTTTCATTTCATACGCACCTCTGTGAACGTGCAATAGTATTTATCATAGAATAAAACCTTCATATCTCCGCTAAAATTTTTATAAAAGCCTGTCTTTTATCAAGATTATTCTCACACAAAGAACCGTTAGGAATTTTAACTCGGAGAGAACACTTGCTTGACTTTGTTTTAATCTGGACTTTCTAGGCTTCTTAGCGAGCTTTGGGCCAATGCACCCAAACCAGTTGGCTTTAGGGCATTAGGTATAGAAACACCCCAGCGGACTTAATTACTCAAGTTACCTAGGTCCAAAAACAAAAGACAGTTTGGCGTGAAAATCATGATGATTCAATACGAACGGAGACATAACCGGCAGTTCCATTATTTTTTTGGATAAAAGACGTGTTTAGTGGGTTCGGTGTGTAATCATTCCAATCAAGTTTCAGATGGGTTATTTTTCAGACTTAGTTCCAATTAAGGCATCAATAATATCCCTTCATATTCACTTCACTTCATAAACTATTCTTGATATTACTTATTTCCGAACAAAGCTATTTGATCCTCAGAAAATCATTTATCCATTTAAAAGTTTTTAGACATAAAAAGACTTGTCATCTAATTTCCAAAACTCACGACACGTGTAGTGTGATGTAAAGACGTATATCAGCTATAGTTAACTTCAAAGGAGAGTTATCTTTCAGGTTTTCAAAATCTAAAAATAAGATTTAGTTATTTTTATTTTATCAAACAAAACCGTCAAAATGTTGAATCAGAGTCCTCCCACTAGCTAACTTGACAGAAAAGTTTTTATATTTTTAGAAAATTTTTAGATTTTTATGGATTTTATGGATTTTAATATGTAGATGCAAAATATACATATGAATGCGAAGGTTAGAAATGCGTACCGAGCGTACCCCCAAACTTAAACTGGACAGTGTCCTCACTGTCATTGCATGAAGAGATTATTTAAAGGGTCAAAATTGTCGGTTAGCGATACACAATTTTTTTTTTGTTTTTAAAGAAAAGAAAAAAGAAAAAGAATATCCACAAATATATACAAAATGGTATATACATACCCCCAAACTTATTTGGAACAGTGTCCACTGTTCTTGGCTGGATAACCGAAGTTTGGTGGTAGGCAGAGGAAGATTATGCAGGGTAAACCGGCTCCTGTAAGAACAGGAGCTCCTCTGTTGGTTCGGCGCTAAGGTACGGTTTAAGTTGGTGTCCGTTCACTTTAAAAAATGAACCGTCCTTTGGATTCTCCAAATCCACAGCGCCATGCGGATACACATTCCGCACAAAATACGGCCCTTTCCAGCGAGATCTGAGCTTTCCTGGATGGAAGTGTAGTCTGGTGTCGTAGAGCAGTACTTGTTGACCAGGTACGAAAGTTTTGCGCAAAAGGTGTTTATCGTGAAACACCTTCGTTCGATTCTTAACGACAACCGCGTTATCGTAAGCCTCATCCCTAAGCTCGCTCAATTCGTCCAACTGCAGCTTCCGATGGCTGCCCGCATCTTCGAGAGACAGATTCAGCTCCTTTATCGCCCAAAATGCGCGATGCTCTATTTCGACAGGTAGGTGGCAAGCTTTTCCGTACACAAGCCGATAGGGAGACATGCCAAGATCGGTCTTATAAGCGGTTTGAAATGCCCAAAGGGCATCAGTGAGTTTCAGCGACCAATCCTTACGGTTCTTGGAAACCGTCTTCTCCAGTATCTGCTTAATTTGCCGATTTGAAACTTCGGCCTGCCCGCAGGTTTGGGGGTGGTAGGGCGTAGAGAGCTTATGATTAATGGAACATTTCCGCATCAAGGCCTCGAAAGTCTTATTGCAGAAATGACTTCCATTGTCGCTAATGATTGCTTGGGGGTGCCCAAAACGGGAGAAAATGTTTTCTTTAAGAAACCTAACGACAACCTTGTTGTCGTTAGTCCGGCTGGGCACAGCCTCGACCCACTTAGAGACGTAATCAACAGCGAGAAGGATGTACATGTTCCCAAAAGAGCTGGAAAACGGCCCCATGAAATCTATCCCCCAAACATCGAAAATCTCCACAACCAAGATTGGTTGGAGCGGCATCTCGTTCCTCCGGGATATCCGGCCCAAGTGTTGGCACCGGGAGCAAGTCTTGCAATAGTCATGAGCGTCTTTGAAGAGTTGTGGCCAGTAGAAACCACATTGCAAGATCTTCTCAGCTGTCTTTCTGGGGCCAAAATGCCCGCCACATGCTTGATCGTGGCAAAATGACAGCACACTCTTGAATTCCTCGTCAGGGACACACCGACGAATAATCTGGTCGGGACAGTACTTGAACAGATAGGGTTCGTCCCAGTAAAAGTGTTTTACTTGGGATAAGAAGCGAAGTCTGTCCTGACTTGACCATTCAGTCGGTAGTAATCCCGTGGCCAAATAGTTCACAATATCTGCGAACCACGGTTCGCAAGATACTGTCAAGAGCTGTTCATCCGGGAAAACGTCGTTGATCGGAATTGGAAGCGAAGGCGAAGAAGGAAGTCGTGAGAGATGGTCGGCAACTATGTTTTCACATCCTCGTTTGTCCTTAATGACAAGGTCAAACTCTTGAAGCAAGAGGATCCAACGTATTAACCGAGATTTTGCATCTTTCTTCACAAAAAGATGGCGCAGAGCAGAATGGTCTGTGTAGACAATGACTGGAGAGCCGATGAGGTAGGGCCTGAACTTCTCTAAAGCAAATACAACAGCTAAGAATTCCTTCTCAGTTGTTGTATAATTGAGTTGGGCGTCGTTCAGGGTTCGGCTCGCATAATAGATTACGTGCGGCATCTTGTTTATGTGTTTTTCAAGGACAGCACCAATGGCAAAGTCGGATGCATCGCACATAATCTCAAATGGGTGCGTCCAGTCAGGTGAAGAAAGAACGGGAGCAGAAGTGAGTGATCTTTTCAATGACTCGAATGCAGTCACACAGCTCGAGTTGAAGTCGAATGGCGTATCCTTGGCCAGCAAAAGAGTCAAGGGCCTAGCAATCTTGCTAAAGTCCTTGATGAACCGTCTATAGAAACCGGCATGGCCAAGGAAGGCTCGGATATCTCTGACGCATCGGGGAGGAGGGAGATTGGAAATGACCTCAATCTTTGCTTTGTCAACCTCTATGCCATTTTGCGAGATGATATGTCCTAAGACAATACCTTCGCGCACCATGAAGTGGCACTTCTCCCAATTCAATGTGAGATTCTTGTCCTTACATCGGGTAAGGACAGCGTCAAGATGCAGCAAACACTCGTTGAAGGAATCGCCGAAGATGGAGAAATCATCCATGAAGATCTCCAGAAATTTTTCCACCATGTCTGAGAAGATTCCCATCATACACTGCTGGAACGTAGCGGGCGTATTGCATAACCCAAAGGGCATGCGACGATATGCAAACGTGCCGAAAGGACAAGTGAAAGTGGTCTTGTCCTGGTCTTTTTCGGCGATGGGAATTTGATTATAGCCAGAGTAGCCATCAAGAAAGCAGTAGTACTCGTGTCCGGCCAATCGTTCAAGCATTTGGTCAATGAAAGGTAGCGGAAAGTGATCCTTCCGCGTTGCGGCGTTGAGTTTTCTGTAATCGATGCATACTCGCCACCCAGTTTGGGTGCGAGTAGGGATTAACTCGTTCGCCTCGTTGGTTATGACCGTTATACCTGATTTCTTGGGGACAACGTGAATGGGGCTAACCCACTGGCTATCAGAGATAGGGTAAATGATACCACTATCTAGACATTTTACGATCTCCTTCTTCACAGCCTCTTTCATGACTGGATTGAGACGTCTTTGTGGATCCCAGGCTGGTTTGACTTCATCCATCAGATAAATGTGATGTTCAACGATCAGGGGACTAATCCCCTTGATGTCCGCCATGGACCAGCCAAAAGCTTGCCTGTTGCTGTGCAAGACCGCGAGAAGGGCTTTCTCTTGCTCTGGAGCTAGAGAAGCCGAGATGATGACAGGGAGGGTCTCGTTCTCACCTAAGTAAGCGTACTTAAGGTGAGACGGCAAAGGCTTGAGTTCGAGCGTCGGAGGTGAAACGATTGAAGGCAAGATTGGTGCAGAGGTCTCGAACTCAAAGGACTCTAGCAAAGGTTCAAAACGAGTGTAAGCGACCGAGTCGGATGGTTCAGGTAATTCATCCGGAAATTCGAAGGATTCAAACTCGGGTTGCGAGCGGCTAAGATCGTTCAAGAACGTGAAACACTCGTAGTCGTTGTCGGGCGCAGAAACAGCAGCAGGTTCGAGGAGGAACGCACTAGTGGCGTTAAGGTTAGCATGATCGAACAGAAACTCCTCGAATTCACACTCTTCAGGGGTGATCTCCTGGATCTAGCAGACGTCCAGTATATGAGCATGAGGTTCGGAGGGCTGATTCCCCAACCTAAAAATGTTGAGTTCAATTGTCATGTTTCCAAAAGAGAGGTTCATCGAACCATTGCGACAATTGATCACAGCATTTGAGGTTGCAAGGAATGGGCGACCGAGTATCACCGGAATTTGATTCCGGGGGTTAGCTACAGGCTGTGTGTCTAATACAATGAAGTCAACGGGGAATATGAAGTCCCCGACCTTGATTAACACATCCTATAGCTCACCCCTAGGATGGGTGATCGATCGGTCGGCCATTTGGAGAGTACAGTGTGTGGGTTTCAGCTCTCCTACGCCTAATTGCTCGTATACTGAGTACGGAAGCAGGTTAACACTGGCACCTAGATCTAATAGTGCGCGGTTGATGTTCTTATCCCCAATGGTAATAGAAATCGTAGGACAGCCAGGGTCCTTCCGTTTTTGTGGTAAAGATTGGGTAAGAGCATCACTCACAGCACTAGCCAAGAAAACTTCTTTGGTACCTGAGACTTCCTCTTTTTCGTGCACAAGTCCTTTAAGATTTTCGCGTAGGATGGGACTTGTTGGACGGCATCTAAAAGAGGAATGTTAATGTTAACCTTCTTAAATAACTCCAGAATCTTCTCCATTTGAGGATTTTGTTTATTAGACCTCAACCAGTTTGGAAATGGGACATTTTTAAAATTGGTTGAGTCTAATGCTAGTGGAGGAGATTGTGGAGTCGGAACGGATCCCAGAACAGGTGTTTTCGTGGAGTGAGAGGCGGGTCCGTTCAGAGCAGAAGAAGAAGAAGAAGAAGAAGAAGAAGGAGAGCCTTTTGAAGAATGGAGAATAGGCTCAGAAGACGAAGAAGCAGGAGAAGAAGAAGAAGAAGCGGCGGCCGGGGTGTCATCGTTGATCCGTGTGCCAATGTTGTTTTGCAGCATCCTTCCCGATCTCAATGTGGTCACGGCACTCACATTTTGGTTCTGTTGTTCAAGAGCAACATGTACATTCTGTGGGTGACCGGGATTTGGGAGTGGCTGGGACGGGAGCTTCCCCTTCTCTCGCTCGCTTAAGGCCGCATTCAGTTGTGCAATCTGGGCCTCGATGGTCTTAATGTTTTGCCCGTGAGCGGTAGTGTGTTGCACTAAGGACTGAATGGAAGACTGGATGTTGGCGGTGGATTATGTCGATTATTTAACGAACGCCTCCAGACTTCGTTCGAGCGAAGAAACCTTATCGTTGTTTGACGGAACAATGTTGTTTAGTGGAAAAAAATTGTTGGGTGCAAAGTTGTTCGTCTGATCTTGGAAAGGTTGGGGTTGGAAGGGTTTCTGAAACTGCTGTTGAGTTTGTTGTCGCGCTTATTGTTGCGGCGGAGGGGCCCTTTGGAAATTGTTGCCTTGGAATTGATTCTGATTCTGATTCCAGGCGAAATTGGGGTGGTTCCTCCAACCGGGATTGTAGGTGGAAGAGTATGGATCATTCCTCGGTCTTTGCTGGAATGCAGCATTAACCTGATCCTGTCCTTGCGATGGTGGATTGTAAGGACACTCTTCGGTCAAGTGAGAAGGATCAGAACAACAAGCGCAAATGGTACGAAGGGGGAGAACAGGGGCAGGAGCAGGAGAAGAAAATTTGCTCTCTATCGCTTCAAGCTTTCTCGTTATTGCAGCCATTTCAGCTTTCATCGCAATAGAGACATCAAGTTGGTGAATTCCTACCCTAGACTGACCGATAGAAGTGGAGGTAGAAGAAGAAGAAGAAGTCGGTCTGGTGCTCTCCCATTGTAGCGTTTGCTCCGCAAGGTCGTCAAAGAACTGCCACGCTTCCTCGTCAGATTTCGATAGGAAGTGGCCCGGACAGATGGTTTCCAGCAACTGCTTCGTTGCTGGGTTCAGGCCCTCGTATAAGGTTTGGCAAAGTTGCCATTTCTCTATACCGTGGTGAGGACACTGAACAAGAAGGTCTTTGTACCGGTCAAAGCACTTCCAGAAGGGTTCAGAAAGAAGCTGAGAGAATTGGTTGATTTCATTGCGGATCCTTGCGGTTTTATGATTCGGATAGAACTTTTTGAGAAACTCTTTAACAAACTCGTCCCAACTGGTTATGGAGTGGGAAGCGGTGCTATACAGCCATTTTTCAGCAAGATCGCATAAGGTGAACGGAATGACCCGTAGACGTATAGCATCGTCCGACAGTTGGGTGGTTTTCATCATGGAACAAACGTTTTGAAATTTATTGATGAAGATATAGGCATCTTCAGATTCAAGCCCATGAAATCGTGGAAGCATGTTGATGAAGTGGGGCTTAATTTCAAAATTATCCCCATTGGCCGGTGGAAGAGAAAGGCAGGTGGGAAGTGCAGAATGGGTGGGATAGAAACGATCCTGGAGCGCGATTCGCTGCGGCGCTACAACAGGCGGTGGTGGTGGGTTATTGGTCTCCGTAGGAGGTGGAGCCAATCCAGGGGTAGTCAAAGAGATGTTCGGATTAAATCCTGACATCGCGGAAGAAGAGGTTGGTGATGGTGAAGGTGAAGATGTATGAACAGAATTCCGGTCAACGTCGGAGTTGGCCGGCAAAGGTAAAGGTGAAAGAGGAGTGGACGGAGTTTCGACGTCTGAGTCGATCGCGTAGTCGGTAGCGACTAACGTAACGCGGACGAGGCGGGCGCTAGTGTCCCGATTCCAAGCGGACATACACTAAACGGGTTTAGTATAGTCAAAGCGGAGAAGGTGAGGGTAAGAAAACGTCAATGGAGAAAGGCGATGGGTGGTGGGTGAGAAATGGATTTTGGCGACAAAGGGCAAGTTTTTATAAAAGTTTTTGATTTTTTTCCTTTTTTTCCCCTTTTATTTTTAGAAAAAGCTTTACAGAAATATGTACGGACTTACGGCTTTAAGCAATCACAAACAAGATATGCACAATCACACCTAGATCTAGGGTCACCTAGGTCTGCTAGACAGCTCCTAACCGTTCCAGAGGGCTAGAAATAGGACCTCAAACCGCCTCTTCTCCGTCAATTGCGACCAGGTAAGTGCCAGGTAAGTGGGAGGTTGTTCAAAGCTTTCGCGAAGTTCCTTAATTAAATAACCACTTGCCTTCGACACACTTGCCTAGACACCGCAAAAGTCAGATAGGATAAACGGCCGAAGCCTGCAACTAGTCCTCTGTCCTATTGAGCGCGAAGTCCTTAGGGCTGAGTTTAGTATTTTTTTAATTAACAATGGTCAATGCATATGCTTTTTGTGATTTTTGGGGTCCTGGGAAGGGTGATGAAATCCCCACCCAATCTGAATTGGTTTCAAGCCCCTTAAGTCCGTATTAATGAATGCAAAGCGGTAACAAATCAACTGCAAACAATTTTTATTTTTAGCGCGGCGCAAAGAATCCTGCACAAAAACAGTTTATTGGAAGGGGGAAGAGAATTTGCGCAAAGAATGCTGCAGAAAACACAGTTTATTGGAGTCCAGAGGAGTGGGGGGAAGAAAAGGAGAACTTACAGAAATTTTGGCAGCCCGAAGACACCAAACGGCCGCGGTTCCGCGGCCTAAGCCTCCTAATGCCGCGGTTCCGCGGCGGTATGATGGGTTTGGGCTTCTGAAATTTTTTGGCTGTGCTTTGTTGGGTGTCCTCTGCTTGTCTGGATGTGCTGAATTTTGACTTGCTTACTGTATCTGCTCCAGATTTTTACAGTAGACCGTTTGCTTCGTTTTGATCCGTCGCGGTGTAGCCGCGAAATGTGGGTCTATCTTCCACGTCTTTGGCACTGAACTCGAACTCCGTATTATCCTGCACACTTGCACAAAAACTAATCAAAAATAACAAGATGATTTTTTTTTACAATGTATATTTTTTTTGTTTGTTTTGTTTTTCGGTTAGCTTTATATTCACAAATTAACCCGAAATTACACAAAGAAATAAACTACCGTCTCCCCAGCAACGGCGCCATTCGATTGGTAGATATTTTTCATGTTCAAGTTTAGTTAATTACCGCAATCAAAACGGTTTCTCTTGTAGCTAGCCGGTTGAGTACGGGTCGTCCGCAGGGAGATGGGAATCTTTTTCTATGTGCTTTAACGAGTTAAGTCCGAAAGTCCAGATTTGTTTGTGATTATCTAAGTGTTAGAATGATATGTAAAGAGAGCTTATTAGGGTTAGGATTAGGTTAGTTTGAGTTAGGAGTCGCTCATTTCTTTCGTTGCCACTCTTAATATCGGTGTTACGGTAATCGGCAACAACGGGGATTAGCACGACTAGGAAGGAACTTGCGAGTATAAGCTAGGCTTTCCAACGCTTAAGTCCTTCCTTTTGGTGCTTGTCCGTCCGTTCTTGGCTCTTAGCCATAACCTCCGGTTAATTCAACCACAACCGGTCTCACTACGGAATCACCGCTATCATGTAGGATAGGGTGCCGTAAGGAGCGGATTGTGGTTCAATTAACGGGAGTCGATTTAAGATGTTGGGTAAGGAAAGAGTGAGAGAGATTTCCTTCTCTCAAACTTCCCTTATCCTACCCTAACAAGTATGGAAACTACTCACATATCATAATGAAAAGAAAATAAAACAAAAGAGGAAGATAGAAAGAAAGAGATTAGAAGATAACAACTAGCTATTTGCGACCTCACCTTGGCAAGGATCAAGCGTAAGCATCATGGTTGTTTAACGATAAAGGAAAAGAGAAAATAAAGAAACAACAAGAAATAACAACAACTAAGTTAACAAATGAAAATTACAAGCATTTAACATAAGAGCAAGACAAGTATGATAATAAAATGAACTTCTTTATTCATCATTCTTCACTCACAAAAGCTCACTACAAGTTTTTCAATGGAGAAGAGATGAGAAGAGGAAGAAGAACAAGTATTCTAAAACCTAGAAAATACAAGATTATGCACCCTTGGCTTCACAAGGTTCTGGACTATTTATAGGCAGGTAACAGAAATTCTAGGGCAACATTCTGAACCCATGTGAAAAGACCCAACTGCCCCTAAAAACTGGACTTCTGACGACTCTGTATGGCCGCGGTTCCGCGGCCTAAGCTTGCTTAGGCCGCGGTTCCGCGGCCTACTTGGGGAATTGGGTCACCAATTTTGGTGGCTTCTCCTGGATTGTAGTGCCCTTCAGTATGGTATATGTTTTTTCTCATAATTTCTTCATGATTTTTCCAGAATTTCTGTTGAACAAAAGGTGATGTGATGTGGATCTTTTGTCATGATTTTCTCGAGCTCCGCGTAGATTTCTTGGATCTTGTGTTGCCATTGAGCCTTATGCATGAAAACGACACTGATTTGCCATTTTGTCTTTTAAACTGGTGTGCAGCAACATACGGATAGAGAGTGGAGACCTGTGTTTTATCTGTGGTTGGCAGGAACCCAGGTTTTATCGTGTTTTTTCCATGAATTTCATCGTTTAGAGCCGAGAACCTGTATCCTGCAATTGACTAGCAAACACGGCTCAAGAGTACCTACCGATATGCAATGTGATAAAAATTGGGCGGTATGAAAATGAAAAAATCTGATATGAACAATAATGAATTAAAAAGAAATGAATAATATGAGATTATTCATCATGCTTCATTAATGCAAGTGGGTGATTCATTATGTGAGTCATTAAGCATTTAATAATACATTAATGACATGATGAATCACTCACAATGAGTCACTAAATCATTAAATAACAATGCCACCTCTCCCTCCAAGTCACATCCTTCTAGAAGCTTCTCGGAAAATTACGAGAACACCCCTCTCATCCGTGAAAACACGGAAAAACTTTAGACTGTATAAATCCAATAACCTGATACTAGAATCTGGCTTAAACCAAAGCCGGCTAGTAAAAAACTGTCCGAATGTCGTACGTGCGTTTAAACACGTATGTGTCCGAACCTTTGTCGTAAAACCATACGACCTCTTTATCTTTTCGCCTGGGTTTGGGAAATCTCTGTGTGGGACTCTAAAGACTCAACTACTACGCTGGCAGTGGGTTTAACCACAGACCGCAAGCGGCACTAGCTGTACGTAACGGTCCCCAGGTAGTTGTCGATAAGAAAGCCGATGAGGTAACCCATCCGAAATCCTACTGAGCCTGTCCGTGACAATACCCGTGCAGTCCGGTCTGTTCGTCTAAGAGTATCGAATGTATGGTCTAGGGAGGTGGTGGACGTCAGACCCCTAATAACCGTACAAGTCGTGTCGGTATGGCTTTATCACCATCCGAGAATCTACTGATCAATCTATCAGTAATTCTTAATCAGCCCTGGCCAGGGACTTATGGTAATGACTAACCGACCACAGTGCGATATCTTCTCCCTATCCCGGGAGAGACAAATCCCTAACAGTCGCTCACTGCCTCCACATGGCTCGGGACTGTGCCCAACTAAAACCTGTTTGCACGACTCCTTTGAGCCGTGGTAGGGTAATAATCAAAGTACAGTGGGAACTCACACGAGACAAATGATGACTTTAAATCAACAGACTATCTGCACACATGTCACCTGAGAACTGCTATCTGACGTTAGGTATAATACCATCCAGTCAGTTCTCGGCGAGTCTTGTCCGGTGTACTCACACCCAGTGAGCATCTGTATACAATCTTAGGTGCACATCACCAATGGCTGCGGGACCAATCCATCGCCCCTTGTCAGGGCCTAGATATGTATACACTAGTCTACTCCGGAGTATCGATGCCCAGTCTCGATACTCCTGCGACTAGGGACATCTAAGGATGTGCCTATTGACTATCCAGCTCCCACTAGTATGACTGCCATCACAACGCCGGTAGTCAGCCAAACACCCTTTGTGTAACATTTTCAAAAAATATAAAATATTAATTTTGGGAATTTTTATAATTTAATATTATTTTATTGATTATTTTAATATTAAATGCAAATAAATAGGAAAAATGTTAGAAAAAATTATGAAAAATTATGGAAAATTCTAAAATAGGGTAAATTAGTGGATTATGGCATTTTTAAGTTTTTGTGATTAGTTTGACAATAATTTAGTGCTAATCGCGATTAAAATCGCTAATCGGGTTTTTTTGGCAATTTTGTGCAAAACTTGCACATATCACTTTTTCTACACTTGTGCATTTTTCTAGCCATGGTTTTCTTTTGGGATTACTATTGATGTGAGAAGGTTTGGATTTTAAAAGAAAAGGAAAAGAAAGGAAAATATAATGATGAGGGTAGGTGAGAGAGAGAGGTGGACTTTGACTTAGCATACTTAGCCATTCTCCTCGTTTTCTGTGCACAGCCCCTGTTCCTCTAGTGTTGACCCAGGGTACTTCTAGTTTTGACAGATTCTATCTAGGGTGAAATCTGGGACATATATCCTAAGTTGCTATTTTGGATTCGTGTTTCCGTATTCCTTATTTTTGATTCTGAAATGGTGGAATGTGTTTTGCCTCGACTAATTGTCGTTTATACGACGATGTAGAGGATTTATTGATGGTTTTGAAGGCGTGCCATAGGTTCTCACCTATAGGCCCCCTTATCGTATCGTTTTGGATTTCATGCGCCGTTTTAGATTGGATTTGGTTTTAATGCGCATATACGATATTTTGATGTGTAGGTACCCATGAAGACTTCGGGACGACAAGCAAATACGTGGTGACGTCCGCAATTGGTGATGCAAGGTGAGTAGATTATATCTACAGGGGGAAGTCGGGTGGATGGCGTATAGCACCCCCGCAGTCCGTAGATAGATTACTATGTAGTTTATTGTGATATTAGGTGTATTGTGGATAATGTAGGGTTAGAAGTGACTAGTGTAGTTCATAGTCGCGAACCCTAGGGTAGAATTACACCTACACACACACCCTTGCTTATCACTTGTACTTGCACTGTGATTGATGATATGTGATGACTTTGGAGATGAGTCGATGATATGGGCTGGGTGCCCTGGGATCGGTGATTTTATACGATTCATATGTGGGATATGACTTGTGATTCTTGCGGGCTTGGGATATGTGTTTACCCCCGCATGCATACTTACTGAGGTTACCGTTTTGTACTAGACATAGAGTAGTACTCCAGACTATATGATCTGACGATGGTGATATCTGTTATGTGATGAGACAGTGAGATACTGACCCCTACCCAGCTATGGGGATGCCGTACGATGATTTACCGTACGAGCCGATATTGATGATAGATCCGCACTCATAACTCGAGGATATCTTATGATATGACATTGAGGCGAGATCACCGACTATATACTTTTATACATGTATCGACTCAGATTTAGGTGGTTTCCACACCTACCCCTCCTGATTGACCGGATACTTAGATGTAGTTTGCATAGTAGATACTTCACTGTGGTGTTGACTACTAGATATCTGCATTTTCCTGCTATTCGCATTGCTGGCATATGTTCATTGTTATATTATTATCATGCTGTTAGGACACCAGCACCATTATCGATGATGCGTATGTTTCACGTACACTATTTGCCGGCTCACACACTTCATCATCGATAATTGCCATGCCACTACACTGTAGTACTGTTGCATTCATGATATGATTACTGCTTGGCATATTGTACACATGTACCTGTACACAAACATAGATGATTCTGACTTGATTGAGATTGAGGACCGCAAGATATTCTTTAAACTGATTCATTCTAAAGGAGCGGTTCCTCCCGACATATGTACATTACTATTCCATGTTGCATGATTTCCGATATGATTATCTCTCTTTACATGTCGCATACATCATGGATTGATTGCATAGCACATTGCATTGGATTTACTTCTTGATGTGGATTTTCATGTGATTTCTGATTTTGAGGACCGTGGGATTATTTAAGAAAAGATGTTCTTTTATGAAAACCCGGTACCTCGTGATATGATATTTGGGTGCGTCCACCACGCGTTTTCTCGGTGCTGAGACGTGTGCTTGAAACCCGATTCGAGGAGTGATGATCCGTTTGCGGGTTCGTGGTGGGCCCGGTATGGTTCCCCTCGGCGAGATGATCGATGGGTTATGCCGATTGAGCCTGGAGGCGGGCGAGTACCTACCGGTGATTGTATTTGAGCTCGGCGGATATCCGGGGGATACCGCCTGGAGCCGAGAGATGGGCGTACTGCCGGGGGCCGACGGGCCGCTACCGCAGACGGAGCCCAGAGATGGACATGGGTTGACTCGTGCTGCCGGGGCCGAGGGCCGATACCGCAGACGGAGCCCCATATGGATGAGGATTTACGTGTCGATGCTTGGCACGGGTTTCATGATGTTTTCCATGATATTGTTTATATCCTCATACTTGCATACATGATGCTTACTGTCAGTGGGTGACAGGTGGACGGGTTCCACATATATACAGACATGGATCATATACAGACTGGATTTACACTTGTCATACTTCATTTGTATATATAACAGGGTATGAGGGCGCTGTTATATATACCCTTACACCAATATTAGTGGTATGGGACGCTAATATATGTGTATTGATATCATTGATATTTCATCATACTTACCTCATGCAGGCATACCTTACACTGATGACATGTTATTACCTGAGTACCTGGCACTACATACATGATTAGATGTTACCTTGCCACCTTATTACACTCAGATGCACTCTTGTGGATTGTATTACTGATCGTTGACTTAGGTTTATGTCTTGTTTTCGGTTTCTGCTTGTAGATATTTCTATTCACGAGTTGGCAACTCACCCCCGTTGTGCCACAGTCCTTGCAGGTTCTGCCGTACAGGTTTCATTGCGGCATTTCTGGCACACTACCTTCTTGCGGGTGATTTGCTTTGGTAGGTGGATTCTTTCGCATCAAGAATCACCATTTTATTCATGTATTTCATTGTATCTAGAAATTGTCCATCAACCAAAAACTTGTATATTCTTTCAGACTTAGAGACAGTGTGGTATTATTCGACCTTAGAGTCACGCTTAGTAGTATTGCGGTTTTCTTGCTGCTTTTTGAGCTTTCCTTGATTTTGATCCTCGCCACTTGGCGTTGTATATTATCATATCATCGTGTGGTTGTGACCGTCGATTGACGAAGAGATAGCTCCCGCTTGGGGATGCCTTTATCATTTTATATATTGTTATTCATGTTGTACCCCATTCGGGGCCAGTTTTACAAGAGAAACTCTGCCGAAAATTTTAGAAAAGACTGTACGGTTTTCAAATGCACATTCGGCTTAGTTATTTAAAAACCTTGATTTCAAACATGTTTTTCTTCACTTCTTTAAACCAGTTTTCTTTACTTATTCTCAAAAATGGTTTTAGATTTCTGGGCTTTTGGCTTACTTGGATCAGATGGAGTCCTATAGACTTCATATGGTTCAAGGGCCAGTCACGTGCTCTTTCGGGTCGTGACAAAGTTGGTATCAGAGCGCTAGGTTGACCTTGGTTCGAGTCTAAGTTTGACTATGTGGAGCCTAGGGAGTTATTTATATACGGAACTTAGGCTTGACCTTACGGAACTTAGACTTGGTCGAGGGGGTGTAAACCCGAACTTTCGTCATTTTAGGATGACCCTTGGTTGATGGATTTGGTGACTAAAGTAGAGTGACGTACCGTTGGTATGTTCCGCGGCATACTTACGACACGCCATTTCGCTTAAGGAACCTTAGGATGTACATACTTTCGAGATCAGTGATTCTCTTTATATCCAGGATTATTCATCCATTTGAGATCCCCGATTCTATTAGTTTCATGATCATACCTTCATTGATATCGTTCCTTCCTATGATCATGTATCCACTTTGGATCTGTTGTTTCCCTTCTTGCCACTGATGTGCTCTCTTTGATACTCGATTGAGATTCCTGTCACCGTGTTTGAGCGCAGTTTGGGCTGCTGCTAGGGTTACGGCCGGTGTGAGCTCGTTTGGTACGAGGGCCGACCTTTGTGTTTTCTGGTGACATGGGAACGTCTCGAGTTAGTGTTGGTGATTGTGACCTCTAGTGGAGGCGAGTGCTTGGTCTTGCACCGGATGATCGGGCCTTTGTTAGAGCTGCCAGTTGAGAGAGGACTGTTGATGTACAGCATACCTCAGAGATGGTGATGTCGCCTACCGTGCAGACAGATGGACCAGCTGTCGCTGAGATTGACAGGGTGTTGCTTTCGGAGCTTACGAGCTGAGATTGCCGGAGCTTTCAGGCAGTTATGCGACAGATGATAGCTAGTCTACCCGATTTGAGAGACGAAGGTGATTCGTCCGATTTTGCGCCAGAGCGGGCCCAGTTGAGTTGAAGATTTCCAGTGTGGAGAGTCTTACTCAGATCTAGAGCAGGCTGATTCAGAGATGACCGCTTATGTATTGCCTTTCCTGGAGGATTGAGGCGTTGTTCGGCGTACAGGCATATGAGCCAGTTGTTGCTGCAAATGATGAGATATCGCCCAGATGATTGGAGCTACTGCAGCATGAGCATGTTCTTAGAGAGATGATAGCGAGTTGCTAGTCACCGAGGATGGATGACTAGGACGCGTGGTGAGTTCGCTTACCCCGATGCGAGGTCATCAGGTGGATTGATTCCAGCTAGAGACGACTTCACGCAGATTCGTTGAGAGTCGATTGAGACGATCGAATGTCAGGAGCCTATTTTCCAAGTTTAAAGTATACGGAAAGACATGCAGGTGATTCTATGGACCCTCTAGAAGAATGAAACCCTAACTCGACTTAATGACCGTGTGACAGCCTTGGAACCTTAGGGTTTACGGCGGTTCCGCGGCGCCATTAGTGAGGCTTGGGTTTGCCCTTCTACGGCTGGACCACCGACGCTGTGGCATGTACTCGATACTATTAAACTGTACCCGAGATGTGAGCTCTTGGGGGATTATGAGGATCTGACGAGTCGATCGGATGGTTCGACATCTTTCGGATATCGTGATGGGACACTGCTTGGGAGACTCCAGGTGCGAGCATAGCCGTCGGAGCGCAGTTCGTGCAGCCATGATGAGACGAGTCCGAATCAGTCGACACTGATGCAGAGTGAAGAAAAGAGTTCGCAAGATATTTCGACGAGATGACGTCCCACTCCGCCGACATCAGAGATGTTATACGCACCCAGAGGCGTGGTATATGGATATACCTTCCAGAAAGAAGCGCGATAGGTATGCAGCCGTTCCGGAATAAGCTTTAGCTTCAGCATTGGATGATGACTTCCGGGCATTTCGGCAGGATTGAGATTTGAGAAAGGAACCTCGGCAGGACCTTTCTGGAGTACGATACGAGAAGACCTAGACCGGGAGTGGTCGTGTTGCGCACACCCAGCAGGCCAGAGTTCGGCATTGTCGACGAGGTAGTTGACCAAGTTCGGATAAAGGAACTTACCCAGATGCGTTGCGAATGGATCAAGGACGGACGAGTGATGAGTATTCCTCCGATGGTTGGGACGTGTTCCCGAGGACCAGTTCGGCCTGACATCTGCTACAGAATGATGAAGCTACAGAGTACGCGATTTCGAGTCCGTGTGAGAGACTTCAGATTGACCGTGGCCGAGAGCAGTGCAGTGTATAGTAGCTTGGCGTGACGTCATAGTGGACGACGATGGAGACAAGTGGAACCAGAGGTTCGTGTGAGACACTGACGAGCTGTCATTGCTTCCTGTCGAAACTAGAGACCTGATATGCTTACAGAAACGTTGGGATGTGACCAATTTCCGAGAAATGTTGTGCTGAGGACACAGATGTCTTTCCAGCGAGAAGAGATAGTACAAGAGAGCCAGCCTCTGTACAGATCGGCATAGGCATGATTGGAAGAGACCTTGAGCAGGATTCCTTCCAGGACATTGCTGCAATGATGTTTGCACCCAGGATCAGATGTGTGACGTGCATTCAGATAGCCAGAGACCGACGTCAGTGATATGCTGCCTTACGAGTGGTCGTGAGGTTTGACCGAGAGGTGACCAGAAAAGTGCCAGAACGGAATCGTCCCCGTTAGCACACCTGACAGGGCCGATGAGCCGATTGACCGCGTGATAGGTAATCCGCAGAGAAGATAAGGACCTAGAGAGTCAGAAGACGCCAGACCATGAGCAAGAGGTAGGTAGATATCCTGCGCTGCTAGCAGTGGATTACACTGACTCCTTCTCGACCTTGAAGGAGAAACTACCGAAGACGGTATTTATGATTTGTGATTTTGTGATTCGATTATCACGTATCCGTCATTTTGGATTTCGGTATTTTGGACGTTCTATTTGCACGATCTAGTTTTGGTGACTGAGTTTCATGATATTGGTTTCATGCACCCACTGGATATTTATATATTTTGCGCAGAGTTTTCATGCATTTTAGTGTTAGGCTTTGATTCGTGCACGCTGATGCACACGGTTGTGAGATTTTCCTTGCGGTACCCTGATTTTGGTTTGAGCCGCATTATATCGTTGATTTTGACCCGGATTTTGATGGTTGATTTTTGCACTCCGTGCTGGCGATGTGCTTTACGCCTGTTCGGTGTTTGCTATTGGATTTCGTGATTTCCGTGCATGTTGAGTGCGCAGGGTTTAGATTTTCATTCGTGCACGATGGATGCACCGGTTTGGATTTTCGCGCATGTTGGGCGCATGTTTTTAGATACGATTTTGGTGCACGCCAGATGCGCTAAATCGGGATTCTTCGTGCATGTCACATGCACCTGATTTATTTTGCTGTCAGGCACATACGATGCCCATGACAGATGCTTCGTGCACACCCGTTGCACTTGGATGTTGTTTTGTGCACCTGTTTAGCACATATATGGATTTTTTTTTTGATTTCAGTGCGCACCAGACGCACAGGATGGTGTTATGTTTAGATTGGATGTCTACATGTGTAGTTCCGATCCATATCATATCGGTTTTGTATTGGATTTGACATTGTGTTTTTTTTACATTGACTCCGATGATTGCGGGATGCTTGACGGAGTTTTGTTTTTGAGTTATCTGCTCAGTACCCTTGCGCATGCATTGCGCTGTGACGTTCTATGTGTTGATGATTTCGGAGCCCCAACGACTTTGGTTTATTACTGAGATGTTTTTGTATCTGGGGGTTTAAATTTAAAATTCGGGGACCGAATTTCTTTAAGGGGGGTAGATTGTAACATTTTCAAAAAATATAAAATATTAATTTTGGGAATTTTTATAATTTAATATTATTTTATTGATTATTTTAATATTAAATGCAAATAAATAGGAAAAATGTTAGAAAAAATTATGAAAAATTATGGAAAATTCTAAAATAGGGTAAATTAGTGGATTATGGCATTTTTAAGTTTTTGTGATTAGTTTGACAATAATTTAGTGCTAATCGCGATTAAAATCGCTAATCGGGTTTTTTTGGCAATTTTGTGCAAAACTTGCACATATCACTTTTTCTACACTTGTGCATTTTTCTAGCCATGGTTTTCTTTTGGGATTACTATTGATGTGAGAAGGTTTGGATTTTAAAAGAAAAGGAAAAGAAAGGAAAATATAATGATGAGGGTAGGTGAGAGAGAGAGGTGGACTTTGACTTAGCATACTTAGCCATTCTCCTCGTTTTCTGTGCACAGCCCCTGTTCCTCTAGTGTTGACCCAGGGTACTTCTAGTTTTGACAGATTCTATCTAGGGTGAAATCTGGGACATATATCCTAAGTTGCTATTTTGGATTCGTGTTTCCGTATTCCGTATTTTTGATTCTGAAATGGTGGAATGTGTTTTGCCTCGACTAATTGTCGTTTATACGACGATGTAGAGGATTTATTGATGGTTTTGAAGGCGTGCCATAGGTTCTCACCTATAGGCCCCCTTATCGTATCGTTTTGGATTTCATGCGCCGTTTTAGATTGGATTTGGTTTTAATGCGCATATACGATATTTTGATGTGTAGGTACCCATGAAGACTTCGGGACGACAAGCAAATACGTGGTGACGTCCGCAATTGGTGATGCAAGGTGAGTAGATTATATCTACAGGGGGAAGTCGGGTGGATGGCGTATAGCACCCCCGCAGTCCGTAGATAGATTACTATGTAGTTTATTGTGATATTAGGTGTATTGTGGATAATGTAGGGTTAGAAGTGACTAGTGTAGTTCATAGTCGCGAACCCTAGGGTAGAATTACACCTACACACACACCCTTGCTTATCACTTGTACTTGCACTGTGATTGATGATATGTGATGACTTTGGAGATGAGTCGATGATGTGGGCTGGGTGCCCTGGGATCGGTGATTTTATACGATTCATATGTGGGATATGACTTGTGATTCTTGCGGGCTTGGGATATGTGTTTACCCCCGCATGCATACTTACTGAGGTTACCGTTTTGTACTAGACATAGAGTAGTACTCCAGACTATATGATCTGACGATGGTGATATCTGTTATGTGATGAGACAGTGAGATACTGACCCCTACCCAGCTATGAGGATGCCGTACGATGATTTACCGTACGAGCCGATATTGATGATAGATCCGCACTCATAACTCGAGGATATCTTATGATATGACATTGAGGCGAGATCACCGACTATATACTTTTATACATGTATCGACTCAGATTTAGGTGGTTTCCACACCTACCCCTCCTGATTGACCGGATACTTAGATGTAGTTTGCATAGTAGATACTTCACTGTGGTGTTGACTACTAGATATCTGCATTTTCCTGCTATTCGCATTGCTGGCATATGTTCATTGTTATATTATTATCATGCTGTTAGGACACCAGCACCATTATCGATGATGCGTATGTTTCACGTACACTATTTGCCGGCTCACACACTTCATCATCGATAATTGCCATGCCACTACACTGTAGTACTGTTGCATTCATGATATGATTACTGCTTGGCATATTGTACACATGTACCTGTACACAAACATAGATGATTCTGACTTGATTGAGATTGAGGACCGCAAGATATTCTTTAAACTGATTCATTCTAAAGGAGCGGTTCCTCCCGACATATGTACATTACTATTCCATGTTGCATGATTTCCGATATGATTATCTCTCTTTACATGTCGCATACATCATGGATTGATTGCATAGCACATTGCATTAGATTTACTTCTTGATGTGGATTTTCATGTGATTTCTGATTTTGAGGACCGTGGGATTATTTAAGAAAAGATGTTCTTTTATGAAAACCCGGTACCTCGTGATATGATATTTGGGTGCGTCCACCACGCGTTTTCTCGGTGCTGAGACGTGTGCTTGAAACCCGATTCGAGGAGTGATGATCCGTTTGCGGGTTCGTGGTGGGCCCGGTATGGTTCCCCTCGGCGAGATGATCGATGGGTTATGCCGATTGAGCCTGGAGGCGGGCGAGTACCTACCGGTGATTGTATTTGAGCTCGGCGGATATCCGGGGGATACCGCCTGGAGCCGAGAGATGGACGTACTGCCGGGGGCCGACGGGCCGCTACCGCAGACGGAGCCCAGAGATGGACATGGGTTGACTCGTGCTGCCGGGGCCGAGGGCCGATACCGCAGACGGAGCCCCATATGGATGAGGATTTACGTGTCGATGCTTGGCACGGGTTTCATGATGTTTTCCATGATATTGTTTATATCCTCATACTTGCATACATGATGCTTACTGTCAGTGGGTGACAGGTGGACGGGTTCCACATATATACAGACATGGATCATATACAGACTGGATTTACACTTGTCATACTTCATTTGTATATATAACAGGGTATGAGGGCGCTGTTATATATACCCTTACACCAATATTAGTGGTATGGGACGCTAATATATGTGTATTGATATCATTGATATTTCATCATACTTACCTCATGCAGGCATACCTTACACTGATGACATGTTATTACCTGAGTACCTGGCACTACATACATGATTAGATGTTACCTTGCCACCTTATTACACTCAGATGCACTCTTGTGGATTGTATTACTGATCGTTGACTTAGGTTTATGTCTTGCATTCGGTTTCTGCTTGTAGATATTTCTATTCACGAGTTGGCAACTCACCCCCGTTGTGCCACAGTCCTTGCAGGTTCTGCCGTACAGGTTTCATTGCGGCATTTCTGGCACACTACCTTCTTGCGGGTGATTTGCTTTGGTAGGTGGATTCTTTCGCATCAAGAATCACCATTTTATTCATGTATTTCATTGTATCTAGAAATTGTCCATCAACCAAAAACTTGTATATTCTTTCAGACTTAGAGACAGTGTGGTATTATTCGACCTTAGAGTCGCGCTTAGTAGTATTGCGGTTTTCTTGCTGCTTTTTGAGCTTTCCTTGATTTTGATCCTCGCCACTTGGCGTTGTATATTATCATATCATCGTGTGGTTGTGACCGTCGATTGACGAAGAGCTAGCTCCCGCTTGGGGATGCCTTTATCATTTTATATATTGTTATTCATGTTGTACCCCATTCGGGGCCAGTTTTACAAGAGAAACTCTGCCGAAAATTTTAGAAAAGACTGTACGGTTTTCAAATGCACATTCGGCTTAGTTATTTAAAAACCTTGATTTCAAACATGTTTTTCTTCACTTCTTTAAACCAGTTTTCTTTACTTATTCTCAAAAATGGTTTTAGATTTCTGGGCTTTTGGCTTACTTGGATCAGATGGAGTCCTATAGACTTCATATGGTTCAAGGGCCAGTCACGTGCTCTTTCGGGTCGTGACACTTTGGGCTATATCAACATGTATATAAATGAATACAACACAAAATATATCATATGTTAAGATAAAGACAAACTAAATAGCGTACTATCATATCAAGCAAGACTGTCATGTACATACATATCCGAAGCATCCTATACAATGTTGGCCTCTAGGGCATATATATCCAACAAATTGCGACTGCTATCATTCACGACAAAACCATGTATACCCCTGCCATTCCCACATCCACTTTGGATTTCTCCAGAACACTACGTATCACTACGAATTTCCATAATGCTTGGACATGCCTTCATATTGTTACATACGAACTCGAAAGAATTCGTTCCAGATTTGAGGATGGTTTCCGGTTCAGGAGAAATAGAATTGGATTATTCAGATGTCTTTTCCCATTACCCTCTCTCAGGTTGCGAGGGCTCCTGGCATAAGGAGTGTACACGTATTACGCTTATTGGATAGTCTTCTTCCAAAACTTAGGCTAGTGTCGAAAGGTAGAGAAGGAAGAAAACCAATTAGCCTAAAGAAGGTGTACAGAAGGTAATATGTAAAAACATAATAAAGGGATTGAAGTGAGGGTATGTAAGTATATAGTTACTGTCATGAATCAGGATAGTGGAAGAGGCCTTACTAGGAATACCAGGTTAACCCCTTCGAAACTGTAACATTTCAGAAAATATAAAATATTATTTTTGGAATTTAATATTAAAATAATATATTTCCCGAAAACTGCCCGATTTGCGAAATTGGGGGTTTTCGAAAAAGGGTATAAATATATACCAATATTTGTGAAATAATTGTGGATTTAAAATGTAACGTTTTAGAAATCGTTTTGTGAATATTTCCTTTTTTGGGTAAATTTTGTCGGTATTTTTTGTTTTAAACTGACTTTGATTAAACGATCATATAGACTTGCCAGCACCTAGTTTAGCTAAAATAAAGCTAGTGCGCAAGCTTTGGGGGTTTATGGGACGTTTTGGTTCAATTTGAATTTTTCCCAATTTTAATATTATTTTAATGCGGTATTCGCATTTTGGGAAAACTTCTCTTTGTATCTTTTCTTCAATTATTCTTGAGTAAACCAAACCTAAATAATATATAGATTCATTGTGTGGACTAGGTTTAAGAGTAAAAGAAAAGAAAAGAAAAAGAAGTCAAGGTGCATTCATGTGTATTTATGAGTGTGTGAATGCATTAACTTTGCATTTAATAGGAAATTGCTAGGAAATCCCTCACAAAACCCTCCCCTCCCTCACTTGGCCGAATCCCTCTCTCTCTCTACTGCTCTTGATCTTTTCCTTCCCTTCTTCTTCAATTATAGCACACTAAATCCTCAAAATCCCAAAATATATCACAAAAATCACATTTTTCTTCACTTGTGCCTCTTGGATGCCTAGGAGCATGCAAAGCTTGGATCTTTGAGTTCTTTTGTGTAGGTAATATTCTTTTGCTGTTGTTTTAGTGTTTTTAGTGTAGCTTAGCTTGTTAGTCTCAGTTTAGGATGGTTAAAGTTTAGTTTGATGCATATATCGTATTTTAGTGTCGGTTTGTGACTTCTGTGACCTGCTATGACCTGGATTTCGTAAAGAAAAATCAAACAAAATTGTAGTGATGTACTAGTGAGCCTGGAGCACCACCTGAGACAAGAGACCCAACCCACCGGCCTCAGCCGTTGGCCCTAGGCTAAATTCCGACGACGCCGGCGATGGAGAGAGGTGGTAGGGTTTGGTTTTTGTGGGTAGTTGTCTGCTGTTGGTTAGGGGTGTTTGGTACTGTTTACTTTTTTATTGTTTGTTGTATGCAAAATCTGGGATCACTTAGGTAGGTTGTAGTGTTTGGTGTTCGCGCGATACGTTATACGACACGGATCGTGCACTTTGGGTGGTTTTGCTCTTAAGTTGTTTTCGTCGTATCGCTACGCACGTTAGCCACAATACGAACACTTAAGAGGATGCTTTGTGTTGTTGTGTCGGTTAAATGTAGTGTGTGTGTGTTTTGAGTCTATTATGAATATGCACATGATTTATTGCCTTAATGTTGTAGGTTCGCAGGCGAGGACTACGGACACAGCTGCATAGGGAAAACAGGTGGTTGGCTACACTTAGCCAGGAGTGTTGGTGAGTAAATTTAACATCTACAGGGGAATCGCCTGCATGGCGTTATGCGTCTGGGCTAGAGATGTTACTTTTGTCGCATATTCTATGTCAGATTTAGAATTTACGCATTCACCCTACTGCTTAGTAAATTGTTGTGCTTGGACTAGTATCCTTAGGACACTGCACTATTATTGACAGCTCATGTTGCACGAGCACTGATTGTATGCCACACACACCGTCAATAATTGCCATGTCACGCACAACCCATATATAGAAATGATATTGTCTGGTTAGGGACATTGTGACATTGATTCATATTTCTTATCGCATATGACATATAGCATACCTGTATACCTATATGCTTACACATATGCTTTGATATGCTAGTTACCTGTATACCTATAGGGTATCGTACCATTAGCGATAGGTACATACATACCTAAGGACATAACTACAGGTGTAATTTGCATTTCATACTTCACTTATACCTGGAGGGTATATCACATCATTACTAATAGGTAGATACCTATATTTTCTGCTACACCTTCATGTGTTCACATATATTTGGCTATAGCTACGTATTTACCCTTATTGATGTATTATTAAGAATTGCAGATATTAGGAACCGCATGATATTTATATTAACTGGTTGCAGTTAATTAGCGGCTTTTCCTTTATACGCTTACATTAAAGTTTTATGTTGCGTATATTTTATTCATGGATTTTCGCATTGAGATATGGATTTTTCATGATGTTTTCTGGATTTGGGAACCGTGGGAGTTCATAAAATTATGCATTATTTGAAAAACCCGGTTTCCCTTGATATGATATTTCAGCAGCCACCATGAGATTTATCGGATATATATATACCCCACGCGAGGAAAGGAGGGATCCGTGTGCGGGTACATGGTGGGGCCCGGAGGTACCCCGGGGCAAGAATCTTAGTGAGGAGATTAGTTAGTGGGGGAACCAAACTTTCCGGTGACATTACCAATGACTCGGCGGTTATCATGGGGATACCGACGGGAGTCATGTGCGTATGAATACGTCGAGAGGCGAGGGTCAGAGCTAGGCACTCGAGCTTTCGGGATAGCGTATGATACGTACCTATCAGGGGGCCAGTCATGTAGACAGCACCTGATAGATCAGCCTTTCTGTGTCGATGCTTGACACATTGTTTTCATGATATTTCTTTACTCCTTTGTATATATAACAGGGGATTAGGCCGCTGTTATATATGCCCTTACACCAATATTAGTGGAATGGGACGCTAATATATGTGTATTGACATTAAATTGTATACATCATCATACTTATTCATGGAAATATACCTAGAATGTAAAGGACTCATTGACAGTGGATTTAGAACATTTGAGATTTTAATTGATATTGTACATACGGGATATGTGAGATCTACTTGATGTTGTACATTCGAGATATGTGAGATATACTTGATATTGTACATACGGGATATGTGAGATCTACTTGATGTTGTACATTCGAGATATGTGAGATATACTTGATATTGTACATACGGGATATGTGAGATCTACTGGATAGTGTACATTCAGGATTTATGAGACTTATATGATATGAGAGCCAATTTGGGGGCTGATTAAAGGAATTTGGATTTGGATTGTCTTGATGGATTTTGATCCTACCACGATGTCAGGATTCCGTGGAAATGACATGTTTCATTCCATACTCTACTTTTACTGTTTATGCACTGCTTCATGCATTAGTGTACCTGTTAGTGTACCTTTCATGACTGTTGCATTTACATACCTTTATTCATATCATTTCTTCATGTACTTGTAGTACCTGATAGAGTACCTTTCATGACTGTTACCTTCATATCGTCATATTATTGCTTCATGTATTAATTGTACCTGCTAGTGTACTTTTCATGATTTTTGCATTATATATGACCATTCATTGATATTAAATGCTTATGTTAGATTCGCGCTGTATGTGCATACTCGCGATTACCTGCATATGTTATTTACTATTCACGAGTTGGCAACTCACCCCCGTTGTGCCACAGTGTTTGCAGGTGTTCCTCAGGATAGTCAGAGGCAGGCTATTTCCATCCTTCGTATCATCTTTTGGCTGCGGATACCACTTCGCCTAACAGTGTGCAGTTTTGCCCTGGTGGGTTTTGTGGTTATCCGATGTTGTATTGTATATTCGTTGTACCCATGTACTCTCCATCTACCAGTATTATGTATGACTTAGTGACTTGGTATGAGGACGATATTGTATATTATTCTGTGACTTGGAGGTTTTTATGCAGTTTTATTTATATCGTCTCTTTCTTCGCTACGGCGTCGTATATCTGTTGTGGTGTTTGTTTTCCTCCGTTGGGCGTGGATTTTGCTCCCGTTTGGGATGCTTTATATATTTATGTTGTACCCAATTTTGGGGCTGGTTTTTACAAAGGAGGTGCTGCAAAAATTTTAAAGAAAGAAAGTTGGACTTTTAAAGAATTTGGGTTGTGATTTCAATTATTTCAAAACTCCTATTATCAATTTTTTGTTACTTTTGATGGTTTAGATTTCTGGGTTTTGGCTTTCTTTTACTGCGTTACGTCTGTAGGCGTTGCGTAGTATTAGGGCCGTCACGTGCCAATTTCGGGTCGTGACATAAAACGATTTATTCATTTAAAAATATATTTAAAGGATTTGGCATTTTTAAAATATATGCAGTTTAAATGAAAACCCGATTAGGGCACTGCTAATCGCGATTAAGCCAAATCCGTATTTCTACAGTTTTCCATTGCTGGTGCACCATGTCATGTTGCGTTTGGATACATATTGTTGCATTTGTGTTGTTTTATGGGTATTATGTGGTTTGGTTTTAAAAAGAAAAAAAAGAGAAGGGTTAAACAGAGAGAATGATTGGAGAGAGAGAAGGAAGGTGAGAATAAGAGAGCGTGAGTGTAGGAGAGAGAGAGGTGTTGGCTATAGTGCCCTCAAGGCAATTATCATAGTTGTAGGGTTGCTAGGCACGCGCACAAGGGTCTACGAGGTATCAACTAGGCCCGATTAAAAAATTAGCCGTACCGAACAACCCAAAGCCGGATCTTTAAACTGGGGTTTAGGAGAAAACTAACATGTTAAACACTTTAACACTAAGTGAGAGGGATTACTGTAGGGTTCCTAGGCACGCTAATAAGGTCTCACAAGGCATCAACCATGCCATTTTCAAAAATTACAAGTGCCGAGAAACCCTAATACGGATCGTTAACTAGAATTTTAGGCGAAAAAGAAACTAGTTAACAACTTAACTATAAGAAAGAGGCTACAACCTTTGTAGATCCGGTTCCCCACCTCCATGGCTCCGTGATGAAGTCCCCTCGCTGTCCATATCGGATCCCGGGCTCTAGCGTCGGCTTCATCGGAGAAATGGGCGGGCTAGGTCGTCGACTTCGATGCCGAAGATGATCTACGTCGAGGTAACACTAGATCAAGCTTCAACTTCACCAAGCCATGAAACTTGTGAAGAAAACACCCTATACTACTTGGCAAGTGGTAGAGGATGAAGAAATAGGAAGTGGGTTCACTTTAGAATTGGATTTCTCACTCTTTTCATCAAATCACCATTGATGGAAGCAAGGTTTTCTTCTTTGAGGAAGAAGAAGAAGAAGATGATAGAATAGAATAAGTATTATCCAAAAAGAATAATAAAAGGAATACTTATCATATAGCAACCATGGTCAAGTGTAGAGAATGAACTAGGGTTAAGTGGAATGGTTAGGATTAAGCATGAAAACAAAAAGGGTCACTTAGTCAAAGCTTCATGAAGCTTCAACTAGCAAACAAAGAAAGCCTCCATTCATTTATTTTGCAAAAATAAATAAACAAAATAAATGAATAAGTAAATCAAAACCCTAACCATTACACAACCATGGTTTAATCATACACTTAACTCAAGTAAGCATGTATCATCAAACATGATACAAAAGAGTGCACAAAAGTATATCACATATACAACTTGTGAACATCAAGTGAGAAAATCCATTTAAAGTGAACAAATATTAGTTAATGCAAAGTAATATATCAAATATATAATTATACATTAAATCATTAAATCAACACTTGATTTAACGATCCGGTCATATCGCATATAACCGACTAATATCCAATGTATCGGCTTATCGAATCAATCCTTGATTCGATAACTAGGTTATATCGCATACAACCAATCGATACATTTATCGCGAGAATAAAATACGGTATCATATACACGCATTATTCTCGGTCCCGCACATATCTCATATGCGCTCCTATTTCGTTTTGCTTGAGCCAGGAAACCTCTGTGTAGGACTCTAAAGACTCGTCAATACGCCGGCAGCAGATGATGATCATATCAAACACCCACAAGCCGCAAGCGGTCTGCTAAACGTAACAGCCATCCGGGTATTGAGCGATCAGATGATCGACGAGCAAGCCCACTCACACTCCTGTGAATCCAACCAGTAACACTTACCGTACAGTCCGTTCTCGTCGTCTGATATGTCACATATCTCACCTAGGGGTGGTAAACGTCAGACCCCAATAGCTCGATAAGTCGTGTCGATATGAGGTCTATAACAGTTCGAGAAACTACTGGTAACACTTACCAGTAAATCTCAGCAACCCTGGCCAGGGATTTCCGGTTATAGCCAATCGAACACAGCGCAACATCAACCCCCTATACCGGGAGAGACGAATCCCCTCCTATCGCTCATTGCCTCCATATGACTCGGGACTGTACCCAAAAACCACCGTTTTGCATGCCCTCTTGGACGTGGTAAGGTGGAAATCAAAGCACAGTGGGAATCACACAAGACTCTATGACGATCTCGGGTCAACAGACTACTCTGTACCAGTGTCACCAGAGAACTGCCATCTGACGTAAGGTATAATACCATCTAGGAGTTCTCGGCGAGTCCGTCCAGTGTACCCAGTCTTCACTGAGCACCCGTATATGATCTCTGATGTCAAACACCAATGGATATGTGATCATCCATCGCCCATTTGTATGGGTCAAGAAGGTATACGCTAGTCTACTCTGGTATATCGATGCCCCGTCTCGATATACCCACGACTAGGGACCTTGAAGGATGTACTTATGGACTACCATGTCCCCACTAGTATGATCCGCATCATAGTCCAGGTAGTCAAGTACACATCCTAAGGGCTTTACCAACATGTAACAGATAGACGATCAGTGTACACGTTAAGGTAAAGATCAACCAGATAGCATACTATCATGTCGAGCAAGAAAGTCCTCCCTATATATGTCCAAGCACCCACTACAATATACATCCTATGTATAGTAATGGCCTCTAGGGCATACATACAACTAACAATCTCCCACTTGCACTAGGGCCATCTGATAGCAGTGGTTGTAGTATCTTATACACAACCATCCCATAAAAGTCTCTCTCTGGGAAAAGGCCTTGGTGAGTGGATCCGCCGTGTTGTCCTCTGAGTCTACTCTCCTTACCTCGATCACCCTGGAGATCAACCATCTCCATGATCAGGTAATACTGCCTTAGAATATGTCTGGATCACTGATGGGACGGACGTTCCTTGGCATAAGCCACAACTCCATTGTCACACAATGGGAGGAACTAAGTTCATTTCTTGAACAAATATACATCCAGACTGCCTCTTTGGTAGCATCTTAAGTAGCGATGTATCCAGCTTTTATTGTCTAGTATGCCACGGTATTTAGCTTGGAACTCTTCCAACATACCGTCCCTTTACTAAGGGTAAAGACAATGCCTGTGACTGACTTTCAGTCGTCCTTATCACCCTGGAACCCTTCCAGTGATTCTCCCCAGGATCGGTTGATACCATCTCACTACAACTAGTGAGAATCCTAACATCCAATTAGATCTATCTCATAGATCCAAAACCCAGGATTTAGGAGGTATCACTTTGATCCTATATGGAGAATCATTGTGATAAGCGGAGATTGACCGAGCATAGCATAGGAAACTCCTTCCCTATCAAGAGTATGTCATCCACGTACTCTACGAGGATCATCACCATACTCCTTACTACCTTTTTGTATATACAAGCTTCATCTACCATTTGGATGATGTCAAACTGTTTGACTACTACATCAAAACAGATGTTCCAACTCCGCGATACCTGCTTTATCCTATAAAGCATCTTGTACACGTTTCCGCTGCTCCCACTGTCTACGAAGCCCTCTGGCTGTGTACTTATAGACGTTCTCTTCTAAAACATCATTTAGAAAAGCAGTCATGGCACCCAACCGCCAGATATCGTAGTCATGGTATGTAGCCGTGGCAAGTAGGATCTGGATAGACTTAAGCATAGCCACTTGAAAAGGTTTCATCATTATCCATGCCTGGTCGATGACGAAAAAGCTTTAACAAGTCTAGCTTTGAAAGTCTCAACTTTTCCATCTACACCAAGTAATCTTCTTAAGATATACTTGCTCCTGATGGGGATTTCACCCTTCAGATATAGCAACCAAAGTCCATACTTTGTTGGTGTACATGGATTCCATCTCAGATCGCTAAGCATCCAGCCATTCTTACAGAGTCCCACTCCTGATGGCCAGCTCGAAACTAGTTGGGTCATCATCTCATGATGCAATCCTCGCTCCCACTGTCATAGAGTAACCGAAGTATCTCTCAGGTGGGTGAGGAACCCTACTAGATCGGCGGAGAGGCTGAGGTTCGTTGGTAACTATTGAATCCTTTGGTTCTTTCAAATCATCAACTGCAGTTTGTATAGCTAGAACATTTCCAGTTCTACATAACAGATCTTGCCTCGAGCTTGTCCGGATTTTGCTTTTCTGACATAGGCTGGACAACCCCAAATCTTAACTTACTTAAGAGATGGGCTCTTCCCTTATCATATCAGATATGAAGTGGTAGGCAACTGATTTGATTTGAACCCTATTCAATAGGTATGCAGCTTCTCAAGTGCATAACTCCCAAAAAGGAAATAGGTAACTCAGTAGTACTCATCATAGAGCACACCTTATCATATAGGGTGTGATTGCTCCGCCTCGATATACCATCGTGCTATGGTGTATACGGAGGAGTAATGCTGAGAGAGAATCTCATTCTCCTTTAGAAAAGTTCAAGAATTCCGTGCTCAAGTATTCTCCTCCTTGATCTCATCAAAGGACATAATACTTATACCCGTATTTTGGTTCTCTACTTCTAACTTATATTCTGTGAATATCTCAAAAGGTTCGGACTTGTGTTTCAACAGGAACATATGTCTGAAACAAAAGAGATCATCAGAGAATTTAATGAAGTACAAAGAACCGGTCCTGGCATGTGTAGACAGGGGCTTTCATACATCAACATGTATCATCCCAAGAGTTCACCAACTCTTTCTCTGTTTCCAATAAACAGAGCTTGTGTCATTATATCTTTGTGACATGACTGGCAAGTTTCACAAGATGTAAATTCAAACTGATTTAAATATGCATCTACATGTAACTTCAGCTAGTCGGGTCGCATTGATATGTCCTTGTCTACAATGTCTCAAGAAGGATTCGTTCATTTCTGAACTCTTCCTCTTGTGTGTGTTCCGTATACTAAAGAACTGTAGTTTGATTTAGAGCATCAATGCTTTTAGATAACGTGCCTGAACCGATCAACTTTTGATATAGGAAATATTCAAAACATAATCCAACAATACAAAATTTTATCATTTTTTTACTAATAAAGAGACTGATATGATTTTGTATATCAGGTTCGGTATCTAATAACATTCGTTCAGAATCAATGTATTTGTAATACAGGGTGACAGTGACCAACAGACTTGGCTGCAACACTTGCCCCGTTTTCTGTCTCATGAAACTTATCACCCGTTCTCAGTTCTCTACCTAGCTGTAGCCCTATGTAACAGATTACATATCTGGGATCCTGATCTGGTATCACATACCCAGGACGTAGAGGATACAGAGAAACAGTTCTTTGTAACGAACACACCCGAAGATGATGCATCAGCATGCACTCTCTTCGTTTGGGCGGCACGGGAATTCTGGTAATCCCCAATTTCCTACTCCGTCTTATAACAATTATAAGTTGGAGCGGGACCAACGTTCCCCAGCTCAGTATAACAAGCGGGTTCGGTCAATATTCCGTATTATTATCTTGATTAAGGCGTGATATGGTCGCTACCTGGAGAGAGAGAGAAGAAAACACTCAGCGTGCGCTCTTTCAAGAATAGATTGGTTATTATTTTATCTAATCAGGATGGCTCCCACTGGTTTTATCAAATCTTCCTTCAAACCCTAAAAGGAAAGACTAGCCGGGATTAATTACACACTACAAGTTCGCCTATCTTTCAGCCAGGCCAGTGTCGGTACTTTGAGGGAGGTTCCCCGTGCTTTCGCACGGACCTAATTACGGTAAACCTCGTTTTCCCAGAGGCATAACCTCGTTAACACCTTTCTAGACACCTACTTGATCGGCTAATTGTATTGTGTAAAACTCTCCCAGGAGTAACTCTTACTCGCAGTGGGTATCGGGATCCAACTATCTCATAGAAGGTATGCAATCTCATTGCAAATTTCAACACTTGAAATTCCCGATAATATTTTGCCCCAAACGATCTATGACCTTGACAAGGTCAACAAACCATAGACCGTAAGTCAGGTTCAACCCGTCATTTCTTAATTGAATCAAACCCACCCGCACGACCCTTGACAAGGTCAACAAGGTCGTACGACTACCCTAACCCAATCTGCATCATATGCATAAGCAGATAAATACTGGTTAGCTACCGCACACTGCGCCTTGACAAGGTCAACAAACGCAGCACGAATACTAAACAGGACTTATCTGAAATGACGGAGGGCTACGACAGGTTTTTCTGAAAACCTATTGCGTAATGAACTTGATATCGTTGTAGAATCAAATGATTTTAAAATGGAGTGTTTTTTAGGCTTTTCTAGTTTTGCTAAAGGGGTCACTCCCGGTGAAGGGATCGTCGGCCCTTTCCTCGTCGAATGAGGTGCGGGATATATCATATATATCACTGTGCAAAGCAAAAACTCTTAAAAGCAATCAGAAAACAAACCGAGTGTGTAGCATCTGCCAGTTATTGCTAAAGGGGTCACTCCCGGTGAAGGGATCTCGGCCCTTTCCTCATCGAATAAGGTGCAAAGTATATCATATATACCGCTATGCAAAGCAAAACTGTAGCTACCCTTTTAATTTTAAAATTTGATTCTACAACATCTTTTAGGTTTCTTTTCTTTCATTAATCACATTAATGAAGTCCCATCATTTAAGTCACCTAAACATCACAGATAAATACGACGTACACTTATGCCATCCGCATTCGCCTCGATGTCCCCTCGTGCACCGTTAGGTTAGGTAACTAACGACAGAGCAGGGCAGGGCTAGTGCGGGTGCAAAACATAAGTAACGTTTATATAATATATCATATATACTATATACAGTATCCATCACAGAACATATCACATGATCACATCACAGATATCGCAGCAGAAGAATCATATGAAATATTGGATATACTAGGACGTCCGTGTTTTCAATACGAGCCAGTATAAAACACGGATTCCACGGTCGTGATGAATAGCCAAACCCACACCCCTAGACCCCTACGAGAGCGGCAAGCAACCCTACCAATTCTGGAGTTAGGAGACCCGGACTCGACTCCTCGAGTTGGTCTCCCACTGGACTCCAGAACCCGGTTACTTGTGCTCCCCTCCTTGGGTCTATCCTAGTGCGGAAAAGTAAATAATATACAAAGGGTGACATCTTCCGCAACCTGGAAGTGCCCCAATAAAAGAATATTACATACAAGTTTTTACATGAATGAAAATGAAAAACACTCATCTCACATAAAAAACCCCGGCTATTCAAACATGACGATCCAATATAACATATCCAGCAACACATAACATCACATGTCATCAACGTAAGTAAATATGCGCATCCTAATTGTCGTTGACATATAGCAACGAAACCGGCGATATCACATATTACACTTACGGTCACAGAAAAGAAAGTTTAAAACTACAACAGTTGGAATCCGCAACCTTTATAGACATCGCATGCCTAATCAAATGAACTCCTTAGACATCGCATGCCTAACAATTATAAACCCCGCATTTTAGTCTCATTATCGAAAACCCTTTTCAATATCAAGTCGGGCAATTCAACAAGATTCCCGACATCCTGATCGAATGCTCGTCGCAAACTTCAATAGACGGCTGCACCCCCGATGCCTCCGACGAAGTGCACCAAGGCGGAACACCGCTGCCGCGAGCACCCGAACGGATGCTTTCGGCGACGGGGTTCTCCTACAGTCACTTGGTCGGGGCTATGGAGTGAGGCTGTCTATTAAGTTTACCCGGCGAGTATCCGCGTACGCTACGTGATTGCGACGGACTTTTGATCACATCAAAATTCCGTGGCAACCGATCAAGTAAGACTAAAGTGCTATGTTTATAACATTCATTCAGTTATCTCATAACTACTTGTGAATTCCAATTATTGTATCCCATTCCAGATAAATAGAAAATGTTAAACTTTTCGATCGAACATTCAAACACCCAAGTTTTCCCGATACAGATCAACACATGAAATAAGTTCAAAAACATTCAGTTCGTGCCTCAGTACCAACGGTCCAGCCGTAGAAGGGTCAAGCCAACGCCTCACATGTGGCACGCCGTACTGCCCCAAATCCGAGGGTTCATAGGGAAGTTCAAGATGGTCACATAATCGAGTTAAGGTTTGTTGTCTTCTAGAGGGTCCATCGCATTACTTGCACTACTTAGAACGTCGTTAAACCACGGAAAAATCCAACACTTGGAAATTTCCCGACAGGGGAAAAATTGGGTATTTATATCCGGTCAAACTTTTTAACATATTCTAAATATCCGGAAAAACACATAGACAAAGTCTGATAATCCGATCGAATCTACGAACCCCCAAGACAACCCAGAAAACTCAACTCTTGAGTAAATATTAAAAACTCCCAGAAAACTCAGCATTAAAATAAAGAAGTTACTGTGCAAAAATAGTTGACTGAAGAGACATAATGGCCGCGGAACCGCCGCAGAAGCCATGCTTCTGCCGCGGTTCCGCCGCGCTTTGGGCGAATCAGCCCCTCGAATTTCACAGTAATTCAAATAACACCCTGCTGAATTTTTTAGCAATTTTTAATCTGGAAAAAACCCAGTTTTTGAAAAAAGTCCAGAGAGCATGAAAAATTAGGGTTTCAATGTTCGTTCGGATTTCAAACGTCGTCTAGACTTCGCCTAAGGCTCTAGCTAGGCTCTGATACCACTGTAGGGTTCCTAGGCACGCTAATGAGATCTCACAAGGCATCAACCATGCCATTTTAAAAAATTACAAGTGCCGAGAAACCCTAATACGGATCGTTAACTAGAATTTTAGGCGAAAAAGAAACTAGTTAACAACTTAACTATAAGAAAGAGGCTACAACCTTTGTAGATCCGGTTCTCCACCTCCATGGCTCCGTGATGAAGTCCTCTCGCTGTCCATATCGGATCCCGGGCTCTAGCGTCGGCTTCATCGGAGAAATGGGCGGGCTAGGTCGTCGACTTCGATGCCGAAGATGATCTACGTCGAGGTAACACTAGATCAAGCTCCAACTTCACCAAGCCATGAAACTTGTGAAGAAAACACCCTATACTACTTGGCAAGTGGTAGAGGATGAAGAAATAGGAAGTGGGTTCACTTTAGAATTGGATTTCTCACTTTTTTCATCAAATCACCATTGATGGAAGCAAGGTTTTCTTCTTTGAGGAAGAAGAAGAAGAAGATGATAGAATAGAATAAGTATTATCCAAAAAGAATAATAAAAGGAATACTTATCATATAGCAACCATGGTCAAGTGTAGAGAATGAACTAGGGTTAATTGGAATGGTTAGGGTTAAGCATGAAAACAAAAAGGGTCACTTAGTCAAAGCTTCATGAAGCTTCAACTAGCAAACAAAGAAAGCCTCCATTCATTTATTTTGCAAAAATAAATAAACAAAATAAATGAATAAGTAAATCAAAACCCTAACCATTACACAACCATGGTTTAATCATACACTTAACTCAAGTAAGCATGTATCATCAAACATGATACAAAAGAGTGCACAAAAGTATATCACATATACAACTTGTGAACATCAAGTGAGAAAATCCATTTAAAGTGAACAAATATTAGTTAATGCAAAGTAATATATCAAATATATAATTATACATTAAATCATTAAATCAACACTTGATTTAACGATCCGGTCATATCGCATATAACCGACTAATATCCAATGTATCGGCTTATCGAATCAATCCTTGATTCGATAACTAGGTTATATCGCATACAACCAATCGATACATTTATCGCGAGAATAAAATACGGTATCACATACACGCATTATTCTCGGTCCCGCACATATCTCATATACGCTCCTATTTCGTTTCGCTTGAGCCAGGAAACCTCTGTGTAGGACTCTAATGACTCGTCAATACGCCGGCAGCAGATGATGATCATATCAAACACCCACAAGCCACAAGCGGTCTGCTAAACGTAACGGCCACCCGGGTATTGAGCGATCAGAAGATCGACGAGCAAGCCCGCTCACACACCTGTGAATCCAACCAGTAACACTTACCGTACAGTCCGGTCTCGTCGTCTGATATGTCGCATATCTCACCTAGGGGTGGTAAACGTCAGACCCCAATAGCTCGATAAGTCGTGTCGATATGAGGTCTATAACAGTTCGAGAAACTACTGGTAACACTTACCAGTAAATCTCAGCAACCCTGGCCAGGGATTTCCGGTTATAGCCAATCGAACACAGCGCAACATCAACCCCCTATACCGGGAGAGACGAATCCCCTCCTATCGCTCATTGCCTCCATGTGACTCGGGACTGTACCCAAAAACCACCGTTTTGCACGCTCTCTTGGACGTGGTAAGGTGGAAATCAAAGCACAGTGGGAATCACACAAGACTCTATGACGATCTCGGGTCAACATACTACTCTGTACCAGTGTCACCAGAGAACTGCCATCTGACGTAAGGTATAATACCATCTGGGAGTTCTCGGCGAGTCCGTCCAGTGTACCCAGTCTTCACTGAGCACCCGTATATGATCTCTGATGTCAAACACCAATGGATATGGGATCATCCATCGCCTATTTGTATGGGTCAAGAAGGTATACGCTAGTCTACTCTGGTATATCGATGCCCCGTCTCGATATACCCACGACTAGGGACCTTGAAGGATGTACTTATGGACTACCATCTCCCCACTAGTATGATCCGCATCATAGTCCAGGTAGTCAAGTACACATCCTAAGGGCTTTACCAACATGTAACAGAGAGACGATCAGTGTACACGTTAAGGTAAAGATCAACCAGATAGCATACTATCGTGTCGAGCAAGAAAGTACTCCCTATATATGTCCAAGCACCCACTACAATATACATCCTATGTATAGTAATGGCCTCTAGGGCATACATACAACTAACAATTACAACCTTTGTAGATCCAGTCCTTCACTTCTTAAGCTCCGTGTTGAGGTCCCTTCGCTGCAATCATCGTGTTTCGGACTCTCGAGAGGTTCCATGAAGAGAAAGATGCAGTCTTGCTTCCGATCTTCGATACAAAGATGATCTACCTTGAAGTTTCGTTAACACAAGCTAACACTCATAATATGAAGTGAACACCCTCATCTAAATGGCAAGGATAGATGGGGATGATGAAGTAGGATTTTTGCTCTTTTTTATTATCTTTTTCTCACACTCATTCATCACTTTGAAAAAGCTAGTAAGCTTTTTCATGAAAGAAAGAAGAAGGAAGAAGAAGATGAATCATTAGAATTCCTTTTGTGATGAATAAAGCAAAGGAGATAATGATGAATAATGCAACCATGGTTGACTTAACCATTGTAGAGACTTAACTAGGGCTAGGGTTTGGGTTAGGTCAAGGAATGAGTCATAACAAAATATCTTTCACAAAACAAAACTAAACCTTCTAGAATCATCTAGAAAGCATTAACCCAAATCAAACCCTAATCTTGTTTAATCTCTACTAAACATGTTGCATTAGTTATCATATCATATTACAATATTATATATCACATATATAATATTTATTGTAACCAAATAAAATAATACAATTAACATATATCGCATATATATCAATGTATTAACTGAGTGAGAAAAGGAATCTTTTAGTGAGCTAATATTAGTTAATGTAATTTAATATATCATATATATTATTATACATTAAATTATCGAATCAACACTTGATCCGACAATCCTGCTATATCGCATATAACCAACTAATACGATGACCCAGCTATATCATATATACCCGGCCAATATCTCATATCGCGAGAATCCAAAACGGTATCACAAACCGTAATATCCTCGGTCCCACACATATCACATATGTGCTCCTACTCCGTTTTGCCTGAGCCAAGAAACCTCTGTGTAGGACTCTAAAGAATCGTCAATACGCCGGCAGTAGGTGATGATCATTTCAAACACCCACAAGCTGCAAGCGGTCAGCTAAACGTAACAGCCACCCAGGTATTGAGCGCTCAGAAGATCAACAAGCAAGGCTGTACATTTTCCTGTGAATCCAATCAGTAACACTCCCGTACAGTCCGATCTCGTCGTCTGATATGTCGCATATCTCGCCTAGGGGTGGTATACGTCAGACCCCAGAAACTTGATAAGTCGTGTCGATATGAGGTCTATAACAGTTCGAGAAACTACTGATAACACTTACCAGTAAATCTCAGCAACCCTGGCCAGGGATTTCCGGTTATAGCCAATCGAACACAGTACAACATCAACTCCCTATACCGGGAGAGACGAATCCCCTTCTATCGCTCATTGGCTCCATATGATTCGAGACTGTACCCAAAAGCCACCTTTTTGCACGCCCCCTTGGACGTGGTATGATGGAAATCAAAGCACAGTTGGAATCACACAAGACTCTATGACGATCTCGGGTCAACAGACTACTCTGTACCAGTGTCACCGGAGAACTGCCATCTGACGTGAGGTATAATACCATCTGGGAGTTCTCGGCGAGTCCGTCCAGTGTAACCAGTCTCCACTGAGCACCCGTACACAATCCTTGATGTCAAACACCGATGGATATGGGATCATCCATCGCCCATCATATGGGTCAAGATGCGTATACGCTAGTCTACTCTGGTGCATCGATGCCCTGTCTCGATACACCCTCGACTAGGAACAGTTATAGGATGTACTCGCCGACTACCGTGGCCCCACTAGTATGATCTCATCATAGTCCCAGTAGTCGAGTACATATCCTAAGGCTTTTATCAACATGTAATATAGAGACAATCAGAGTACATGTTAAGATAAAGTACAACCAGATAGCATACTATCATGTCGAGCAAGAAAGTCCTCCCTATATATGTCCAAGCATCCTATACAATATACATCGTATGTACAGTAATGGCCTCTAGGGCATACATATAACTAACAATCTCCCACTTGCACTAGGGCCATCTGTTGTGGTATCACATACCCAACAATTAGCTGTGGTTGAAGTATCTCATACTTAACCATCCCATAATAGTCTCTACTGGGAAAAAACCTTTGTGAGTGGATCCACGCTGTTATCCTCTGTGTCTACTCTCCTAGCCTCAATCTCCCTGGAGATCAACCATCTCCATGATCAGGTGATACTGCCTAAGAATTATATCTGGATGTCAGATAGGACGGGGGGGTTCCTTGGCAAAAAGCCACAACTCCATTGTCACACAATGGTAGGAACGAAGTTCATTTCATGAACTTATATGTATCTAGACTGCCTCTTTGGTAGCATCTTTGGTAACGATGTATCTTGCCTTTAATCATCTAGTATGTCATGGTATCTAGCTTGGAACTCTTCCAACATACCGTCCCTCCACTGAGGGTAAAGACAATGCCTGCGACTGACATTCAGTCGTCCTTATCACCCTGGAACCTTTCCAGTGATTCTCCCCAGGATCGATTGATACCATCTCACTACAACTAGTGAGTATCCTAACATCCAATTAGATCTATCTCATAGATCCAAAACCCAGGATTTAGGAGGTATCACTTTGATCCTATATGGAGAAGCCTTGTGAGAAACGGAGAATGACCGAGCGTAGCATAGGAAACTCCTTCCCTATCAAGAGTATGTCATCCACGTACACTACGAGGATCACCACCATACTCTCTATTACCTTTTTGTATATACAAGGTTCATCTACCATTTTGATGAAGTCAAACTCTTTGACTACCACATCAAAACAGCTGTTCCAACTCCGCGATACCTGCTTTATCCTATAAAGCATCTTGCATACGTTTCCGCTGCTCCCACTATCTACGAAGCCCTTATAGGGTTACTAGGCACTCTAAGAAGGTTCTACAATGCATCAACCATGCCCGTTTAAATTTTTAGACGTGCCGAATAACCCTAAACAAGATTGTGCTAGAAAATTAGGGTTTCATATGCTAGTAAACTACGTTTACGACTAAGAGAATACGAAATACAACCTTTGTAGATCGGTCCTTCACTTCTTTAGCTCCTTGTTGAAGTCCCTTCGCTGCGATCGTGGTTCTCCCGGACTCTTCCATGGCTTCACGAGGCTAAAGGAGCGATCTTGCTTGAAGTCTTCGAGGCCGAAGATGATCTACGTCGAGGGGATGCCAACTCAAGCTTCTACTTCACTAACTTGAGAATTAGTTGAGCAAACACCCTAAACTAAAGTGCTAGTCTAGTAGAGGATGGAGAAATAGGAAGTGGGTTCTCTTTAGAATTTTATTTCTCACAATCTTTCTCACTTTTGATCAAACCTTAGCAATCTTTTTCTTTTTAACAATGAAGAAGAAGATGAACAAAAGAAAGAGATGAGGATAATGATCAAGTTAGAAGTCTAACCATGGTGAGTGAGTATCATATACTAACTCATGTAGAGACATAACCATAGCTAATTCAAAATGGTTAGGTTAATAAAAATCTAAAGTAAAACAAATTTAGTGGACTTTGTCAAAGCATTCACAAGCTTCTACAAGCTTCATGCTTATGACCTAAGCTCCACTAATTTGTAATTACCTTAAATAAATATTAACCACCATCTAAAATAGTATGGTGTATGTCTTGCACACCCATGTATGATGTATCATCAACCATGATACAAAAAGAAAACACATTTTAATATATATCACAGATATATTAAAGTTGTGTACATGTAAGAAAAAACCTAAAGTGAACAAGTGTTAGTTAATGTAAACTAGTATATCTAATATACAATTATACACTAAATTATTAAATCAACACTTGACTTAATAATCCGGTCATATCTCATATAACCGACTAACATCCATTGTATCGACTTATCGAATCAACACTTGGTTCGATAACCCGGCTATATCATATATAACCTCTCGATACAAAAAGTCGCGAGAATAGAATACGGTATCACATACACGCAACATTCTCGGTCTCTCACATATCACATATGCGCTCCTATTTCGTTTTGCCTGAGCCAGTAAAACCTCTATGTAGGACTCTTAAGACTCGTCAATACGCCGGCAGTAAGTGATGATCATATCAAGCACCCACAAGCCGTCAGCGGTACTAGCTGGACTTAACGGCTACTCGGGTATTGAGTGATCAGAAGATCAGCAAGCAAGCCCGCTCCAACTCCTGTACAAGCCTGCCGGTAACACTTCCCGTACAGTCCGGTCTCCTCGTCTGATATGTCGCATATCAAGTCTAGGGGTGGTAAACGTCAGACCCCAATAATGGATAAGTCGTGTCGATTTGAGGCTCATAATGGGTCGAGAAACTACTGGTAACACTTACCAGTAAATCTCTAAATCAGCCCTGGCCAAGGACTTCCCTGTCACGGCCAATCGAGCACAGCGCAACATCAACCCCCAATACCGGGAGAGACGAAACCCCTCCTATTGCTCATTGCCTCCATGTGACTCGGGACTGTACCCAAAAACCACCGTTTTGCATGCCCTCATGGACATAGTAAGGTGGAAATCAAAGCACAGTGGGAATCACACAAGACTCTATGACGATCTCGGGTCTACAGACTAACCTGCACAAGTGTCACCAGAGAACTGCCATCTGACGTAAGGTATAATACCATTTGGGAGTTCTCGACGAGTCCGTCCTGTGTACCCAGTCTCCACTGAGCACCCGTATACCGTCTCTGATGTCAAACACCAATGGATATGGGATCATCCATCGCCCATCTCATGGGTCGAGAAGCGTATACGCTAGTCTACACTGGTATATCGATGCCCCGTCTCGATAAACCCATGACTAGGGACCTTGAAGGATGTACTTATGGACTACCATGTCCCTACTAGTATGATCCGCATCATAGTCCATGTAGTCAAGTACACATCCTAAGGGATTTACCAACATGTAACTATAAGACAGTATCAAGAGACAAGTATACATGTTACGATAAAGAGCAACCAGATAGCATACTATCATATCGAGCAAGAAAGTCCTCTTTATATATGTCCAAGCATCCAATATAATATATATCATCTGTACAATACTGGCCTCTAGGGCATACATACAACTAACAATCTCCCACTTGCACTAGGGCCAACTGCTGTAGTATCGCATACCTAGCATCCCGAAGAGTCTCTCAAACTGTATCTGGGGAATGGCCTTCGTGAGTGGATCCGGAGTATTGTTCTTCGTGTCAACCCTTCTGACCTCGATCTCCCGATGATCAATTATCTCCCGGATCAGGTGATACCACCTCAGAATATGCCTGGATCGCTGATGGGACCTGGGTTCCTTGGCCAAAGCCACCGCTCCATTGTTATCGCAATACAAAGGTATTGGATGCTCAATGGATGGAACGACTCCAAGTTCAGTAATGAACTTCTTGATCCAGACAGCCTCTTTGGCAGCATCGTTGGCAGCGATGTATTCAGCATCCATCGTCGAGTCTGCCACGGTTTCCTGCTTGGAACTCTTCCAACTAACCGCCCCTCCGTAGAGGGTAAAGACAAAACCTGAGTGCGACTTAGAGTCGTCCTTATCACTCTGGAAGCTCGAATCGGTAAAGGACTCCACTTGGAGTTCTCCGTTACCATACACCATGAACATCTCCTTAGTCCTTCGCAAGTACTTGAGAATGCTCTTCACAGCTGTCCAGTGACTCTCTCCAGGATTAGCTTGATACCTACTCACTACACATAGTGAGTATGCTACATCGGGTCTGGTACATAGCATCGCGTACATGATAGAGCCTACAGCCGAAGCATAGGGTATCCCTTGCATGTGAGCTCTCTCCAAATCAGTCTTGGGAGACATCTCTTTGGAGAGAGTGACTCCAGAGATCGTGGGTAAGTTCCCACGCTTGTATTCTTCCATACTAAACCTCTTTAGTATGGTGTCAATGTACCTGGATTGGGACAATCCCAATATCCTTTTAGATCTATCTCTATAGATCATAATTCCCAGTATGCAGGAGGCATCACCTAGATCTTTCATTGAGAATCTTTGTGATAAGAAGAGCTTAACCGATTGCAGCATAGGAATGTCATTTCCTATCAAGAGTATGTCGTCCACGTACAATACGAGGAAGACAACCTTACTCTCTGCCACCTTCTTGTAGATACAAGGTTCATCTACGTTTTTGATGAAATCAAACTCTTTGATAACGACATCAAAGCAGATGTTCCAACTCCGCGATGCTTTCTTCTATCCATAAATGGATTTAAAAAGCTTGCACACCTTCCCGCTGCTCCCATTATCTACGAAGCCCTCTGGCTGAGTCATGTACATGCACTCTTCTAAATCACCGTTTAGAAAGGCGGTCTTAACACCCATTTGCCAGATTTCGTAGTCATAATATGCAGCGATGGCAAGCATGATCCGGATGGATTTCAGCATAGCCACTGGAGAAAAGGTTTCGTCATAGTCCACACCTGGTCTTTGACGAAAACCTTTTGCAACAAGTCTAGCTATGAAAGTCTCCACTTTCCCATCTACACCAAATTTTTTCTTGAAGATCCACTTGCTCCCAATGGGTTTTACCCCTTCAGGAGCATCTTCCAAAGTCCATACTTTGTTGGTGTACATGGATTCCATCTCGGACCGCATTGCATCCAGCCATTTCACTGAGTCCCCACTCGTGATGGCCTGCTCGAAGCTAGTTGGGTCATCATCAACCATGATGCAATCCTCGCTTCCACCATCCATAAGAAAACCGTAGTATCTCTCAGGTGGGTGAGGAACCCTGCTAGATCGGCGGAGAGGCTGAGGTTCGTTGGGAACTACCGAATCCTCCGGTTCCACTAAATCTTCAGTTTGAGTTTATGTAGCCGGAATTTCTTCCAGTTCTACCTTGTTGCCACTAATTTCTTTTGTAAAAAATTCCTTTTCTAAAAAGGTGGTATGTCGAGAAACAAACACTTTTTGTTCCTCGGTATGGTAGAAAAGATATCCTTGTGAATGTTTGGGATATCCCACAAACTTGCATAGAACTGACCATGCCTCGAGTTTGTCCGGATTTTGCCTCTTGACATAGGTCGGACAACCCCATATCTTAACTCGTTTAAGACATGGTCTCTTCCCACTCCATATCTCATATGGTGTGGTAGGTACAGATTTAGATGGAACTTGATTCAATAGGTATGCTGCTGTCTCCAGCGCATATCCCCAGAAGGAAATAGGTAACTCAGCTGTGCTCATCATAGAGCGCACCATATCTAATAGGGTGCGGTTCCTCCGTCCCGATACACCGTTGTGCTGTGGTGTATATGGAGGAGTCAGCTGAGAGAGAATCCCATTCTCTTTTAGGAAGTCCAGGAATTCATTGCTCAAGTATTCACCTCCTCGATCAGATCGAAGGATTTTAATACTTTTTCCGGTTTGGTTCTCGACTTCTTGTTTATATTCTCTAAATTTCTCAAATGCTTCTGATTTGTGTTTCATCAGGAACACATATCCGAATCTAGAGAGATCATCAGTGAATGTAATGAAGTACGCAGAACCGTTTCTGACATGTGTAGACATGGGGCCGCATACATCACTATGTACCAGTCCCAAGAGTTCCGTAACTCTCTCTCCGTGTCCTGTAAATAGAGTTTTGGTCATCTTGCCTTTGAGACATGACTGGTAGGTGTCAAAGGATGAAAATTCAAATGGATTCAAATATCCATCCTTATGCAACTTAGCTAGTCGTGTCGCATTGATGTGACCCAGTCTATAATGCCATAAGAAGGATTCGTTCAGTTCTGAACTCTTCCTCTTGTGTGTGTTTGTTATGCTTAGAACTGTTGATTGATTTAGAACATAAATGCCAATGCACATCGTGCCTGATCCAACCAACTTTTGGTTTAGAAAAATGTTCATAACATTATCCTGTAATACAAAATTATATCCTTCTTTACTCAACAAAGAAACCGATATAATGCTGCATATCAGGTTCGGCATGTAATAGCATTCGTTCAGAATCAATGTATTACCAGTTGGCAATACAAGGTGATACCCCCCAATGGTTTTAGCTGCAACGATTGCACCAATTCTAACCCTTATGTCTTTATCACCTTCTCCAAGTTCTCTACCTTTCCTAAGCCCATGTAACTGATTACATATGTGGGATCCTGACCCGGTATCTAATACCCAGGACGTAGAGGAAATGGAGAAACAGTTCTCTGTAACGAACACACCCGAAGAAAATGCATCAACATGTACTTTCTTTATTCGGGTGGCATGGGAATCCTGGTATTCCCCTATATCCTGTTCAGTCTTATAACTTTTATAAGAAAGAACGGAACCAACGTTCCCCAGCACAGTATAACATGCGGGTTCAGTCAATACATCCATATTATTATCTTGATTAAGGCATGATATGGTCGCTACCTAGAGAGAGAGAGAGAAGAAAACACTTTAGCGTATGCTCTTGCAAGATCAGATTGATTATTATTTTATCAAATCAGGATGGCTCCCACCGTTTTTATCAAATCTTCCTTCAAACCCTAAAAGGAAAGACTAGCTGGGATTAATTACACCTTACAATTTCGCCAATCTTTTAGCCAGGCCAGTGTTGGTACTTTGAAGGAGGTTCCCCGTGCTTTCGCACGGACCTAATTAAAGTAAACCTCGTTTTCCCAAAGGCGTAACCCCGTTGACACCTTTCTAGACACCTACTTGATCGGCTAATTGTCCTGTGTAAAACTCTCCCAGGAGCAACAATTACTCGCAGTGGGTATCGGGATCCAACTATCTCATAGAAGATATGCAATCACATTGCAAATTTCAACACTTGAAATTCCCGATAATATTTTGCCCCTAACCCCTATGACCTTGACAAAGGCCAACAAATCATAGGATGCTAGTTAAGTTCAACCCGTCATTTCTTGATTGAATCAAACCCACCCGCACGACCCTTGACAAAGGCCAACAAGGTCGTAAGACTACCTTAAAACAATTTGCATCATATGCATAAGCAGATAAGCACCATTCAGCTACCGCACACTACGCTTTGACAAAGGCCAACAAACGTAGCATGAATACTATACAGTTCTTATCTGAAATGACGGAGGGCTATGACAGGTTTTTCTGAAAACCTATTGCGTGATGAACTTGATATCGTTGTAGAATCAAGTGAATTTTGAAATGGAATGATTTTGAGTCTTTCATTAGTTTTGCTAAAGAGGTCACTCCCAGTGTAGGGATCTCGGCTCTTTCCTCATCGAATAAGGTGCAAGACATATCATATATATCACTATGCAAAGCAAAACTCCAAAAGCAATCAAAAACCAAACCGAGTGTTGTAGCATCTGCCAGTTTTGCTAAAGAGGTCACTCCTGGTGAAGGGATCTCGGCTCTTTCCTCATAGAATAAGGTGCGGGATATATCATATATATCGCTATGCAAAGCAAAAACTATAGCTACCCTTTTTGAAAATTTGATTCTACTTCTTTCATTAATCACATTAATGAAGTCCCATCATTTAAATCACCTAAACATCACAGATAAATACGACGTACACTTATGCCATCCGCATTCGCCTCGATGTCCCCTCATGCACCGTTAGATTAGGTAACTAACGGCAGAGCGGGGCAGGGCTAGCGCGGGGGTAAAACATAAGTAACGTCTATATAATATATCATATATACTATATATGTTGGAGATAGTGCCCTCAGAGTCAATTATTGGATCACAGGCACGTGATTGCAATGATTGAGGGAGGACCTATCCCAGGAGAACAGTCTTACTCGAGATGATAGTATGCTATCTGGTTTACCTTTATCATCGTGTACTGCTTTAGGTGACCTGACAGGTCGCTATTACACGTTGATAGAGCCCCTAGGATTCTTGCTTGACCACCAGCAGTATGATGGCGATCATATACGTGGGAGCTGGTAGTCTATAAGCACCTCCTTAAAAGGTCCCTAGTCGTGGGAGTTTCGAGACAGGGCATCGATTCTCCAGAGTAGACTAGTGTATACAGTCGAGACCCCGACGAGGGACGGTGGCCGGTCTCATAAGCCACTGGTGTCAGTTGGTTCATCTAAGATGTATACAGGTGCTCATTAGGTTATGAGTACACCGGACAGGACCGCCGGGAACCTGCTAGTTGGGATTATACCAGACGTCAGATAGCAGTTCCCTGGTGACATGTGTACAGGTTAGTTCATCGACCTGAGATCGTCATTTGTCTCGTGTGAGTTCCCACTGTGCTTTGATTACTACCCTACCACGGCTCAAAGGAGTCGTGCAAACAGGTTTTAGTTGGGTACAGTCCCGAGCCACATGGAGGCAGTGAGCGGATCTGCAGGGGTTCGTCTCTTCCGGTATTGGGGGTGAGGTCGCGCTGTGTCTAGGAGAGCCATTACGCAAAGCCCTCGGCCGAGGCAGGAGATTTACTGGTAGGTATTCCAGTAGTATCTCAGGGCGTTCTGGGCTACACTCCGACACGACTTGTACCGCCTTTGGGGTCTGACTTTTACCAACCCCCTAGGCCCGACATGCGATCCTCATAGACGAACGGACCGGACTGTACGGATATTGTCACTGACAGGCTCAGTAGGGTGTCAGGATGAGTTCGCTCATCGACGTCCCTTTTGGTCAATAGCTGGTGGCCCGTTACGTATTGGCTTATACCTCTGACGTGCTAGTGGTTAAATCCACAGCCATTGTATTGACGAGTCTTTAGAGTCCACCACACTTTCAGTTACTCAGCTTTCGGGCGAAACGCTGTAGAGGCCGTATGGAGATATGGCAGGGTCCGATCAGATACGTGCGGTATTGCACGGATCAGGATCGGACGGTTTGTACTAGTGGCCGTATAGTTATATGGCAGGGTTTGATCTGATACGTGCGGTATTGCACGGATCAGGATCGAACGGATTTTACTAGTACAGTGTAGATTTTGTCTCATTGCATTTGTATCCGGACGGAATACAGATGCGGGTGTGTATGCACAGTATCGGGGTTTTTCCTGTAATTTATTACGGGACCAGTTTTCTGGAGTTGCCAGTTTGCATTCCGTTCCGGCCGGTTTTTCTTTTGTTCTTTCCCGGCCGGACTTTTCCGATGGAGGGTGTTATTTGCAAGTTTGCAAATAACACATTGTGGAGGGTTTTCTTGCAAATGTATTTATTATGATAGCATCTTTTGATACCATTCTCATCACTTGCTTTTTGTTGATTAGAAGTGATTTGGAGTTGATTTGATTTGGTTATGATGATGTTTGGTTGTGGTTACCCTCCACCTTTTCCTACACTCACCTCCCTCTTGGATTTTGTATTCCTTCCTCCACCATTCTCTTTTGGTTATGGTTGATGACATTTGAGAGAAGAAAAGATGAGAGCTTCATCTTGAGAGTTTCATTCTTGATCTCATTTTCATGCTAGAAAAATGCAAGCACCATTTTTCTAATCTTGATTCCTCCATCATCTTCAAAGGCAACAAACCCCAAATGAGACATAGCCTCTACACTACACATTTTACAGCATATCTTGAGCATGTCGAGTTGCCGGCTTCATGCCCGAGTTGCCTCGGTATTGAGGCGGGAGCCCGTAAAAGGCGCAGGCGATGTGGTGCCCTTCCGGCGAGGAGGCGACGATGTGGAGACAAGACTTTCCGCGGGAGATCGGGACGATGACGAGAAGACCGGAGGACTCGGATCACTCGGTATACTTCTCTTCCCATCTCTTGTTAGCTAGTATAGGTTAATGGTTAACGATCCGGGTTTTATTGTCCGCGGTAGCGCTAGTTTCCAAGTAAGGAAAATTTTTGATTCCGCATTTTGGCCTCGGATAGACGGCCGGGGCGCTGCCGTGGCGCAACATGGTATCAGAGCCACGCCATTAACCTTGTCTAGTTTGTTCTAATGCGTTTTACTTATCCGATCGACCAAAATCCCAAAAACCGTATTTACCTTCACTTCAGTTTCTGTCGAAATTTTTTGGTCTCCAAAAATTTTTCAGGTTGTCTCAGAATGATGTGCAGGGAGTTCTAAGAACACTGGGAAAATTCGACAACGTAATCCCTCAGTTAGAGCGCGGATCCGCGGCCATTAACCTTTCTCAGGCCGCGGATCCGCCGCAGTAATGAGGCATCATGTCGTCGTTTTTCTGCAGTGGGCTTGTGGGCTAAAAATAGGGGTTTTGGAATATTAAAATTGGGCCCAGATTTTCTGTGAGTGCTACAGTATTTCTTGGGGGCCCACTTGTTAATTTTTGATCGATTGGATATTCTAAACACATTATTTCACAGTATTTACATTATATCTGCGACCGTGAATATCACTTGATCGGTAAATCCTGTCTAACTGCTATAGCCCGGTTAGACGGATTTGCGAACGTGATTTTCACGTTGATGTTCTGTGTTTATGCTGTGATGTTGCAGATCGGTCGTGGGGGATAGCCTGGATGCAATGCTAGTACAGTTTTGTTTTATATGTACATTTGATATTGCGGGGCGAGCGTCTGACATGTGGATTGCCGTCACTGCCTGTTTGTATTATTCTTTTGGGGCACGACCTGGTTGCGGTCGATGTACCCGTTGTATGTATATTTTACTTTCTGTACTAGGGTTACCCCGCGGAGGGGTGCACGGATAGCCGGGTTCTAGAGGGCAACGGGCCCGCATCTCAGGGCATTGAGACGGAGGGGGCTTCAGTCTGGAATTGGCGGGCTATTCGCCGCACTCGTAGGGGGTACAGGTTGACCCAGGAAGGGTGCCCAAGTTACCGGATTCCGTGAAGTGCTGGATGGTCCATTCACGGTGCTGAAGGGGGCTGCCTCGCTTCAGGTTTTGGCGGGTGACTTGCCGCGCCCATAGGGGTCTAGGTTTTCTTTGCACAGGCTATCCACACGACCAGGGGAACGTCGGGTTTCAGCAGCGGCTCTGCGAAACCCGGGGCTTCCAGATATCTGTATTGTTCTGTGATGCTGTACATTTCTGCGATGTTGCATTTTATTCACGTCTTGAGCGAAATACTATATATTGGTATATATATTAGTAGATGTTGTATATGTTTTTCATCCGCGCTAGTCCAGTCCCCGCTCTGCCGTTAGTTAGCTAACCTAACGGGTGATGACGGGACCCAGTAGCGAATGCAGATGGCATATACGTACGTCAGTATATTTTCGTTCTTTGTGGTGTGATCAATTGATGGGAATTCATTGATTCGGATCAATGCAAGTTAAAACAAACCTATTCTGATGTTGTTGGAACACTTTTCAAAAGCTGTTATTTCAAGGACGTTCACTTTTGTTTTGCATCGTGGTATTCATTTGGAATATCCTGCTCCTCAGTCGACGAGGCAAGGGCCGAGATCCCTTCACCGGGAGTGACCCCTTGGACAGAAGTTTGCGTCAGGGCATTAACTTCACTATAGCCGATTACTTTTGCTTTGCATCGTGGTATTCAGTTGAAATATCCTGCACCTCATTCTACGGGGAAAGAGCCGAGATCCCTTCACCGGGAGTGACCTCTTTAGTAAAGGTTTTCGTCACTATATTTTTATAAAAAGTTATCCAGTTCCTTCAACGATATCAAGTTCATTACGTTAAAGGTTTTTCGCCAAAAACCAGTCGTAGCCCTCCGTCATTTCAGATCAGTATTGCTTAGTATTCGCGCTGCGTTTGTCGTTGCTATTCGCCGAGGCGTAGTGTGCGGTAGCTTTGTTGTGCTATTCTGTCGCATGGATATGTGGATTGGTTAGGACAGTCGTACGACTTTGTTGATTATTCGTCAAGGGTCGTGCGGGTGGGTTTAACGCAATCAAGATAATGACGGGCTGAACTTGACTAGGACCTTTTGATTTGTTGATTATTCGTCAAGGTCACTTGGGTCCTAGGGGTAAAAATCACATCGGGAGTTTCAAAAGAACTGAAACTTGCCAGACATGCGCATACCTTCTGGAGTGTGGTGACGTGAGTGGATTCCGTCATGTTATCATGCGATGATAGTTGGATCCCGATTCCCACTGATGAGTTGGTCTACTCCTCGGGTGATCCCGACTAATTCTTCTTTCAGGTTTGGAGGAGAATTTGAGGTACAGTGGGAGGTTTCCAGATTAGATAAAGTGATAACCATTCTGATCTAGGTTAGAGTGCACGCTGAGTGTTTCTTTTCTCTCTCTCTGGTAGCGACCATTGACCCGACCCTAAGACTATGACTCAGTGACCAAGTTGACCGAACCTTCTTAACACAGGCTTTTGGATTGTCAGAGTTGCAAACCTCATTGCCACTCCTACTTTTACCCTTTTCTCCAGGACACCCCGTATTACTACGAACGTCCACTTCCATTGGACAAAACCATCGTATGGTTATATACGAACTCGAAGGACTTCGAGGATGGTTTCTGGTTCTGGAGAAAACGAATAGGATTATTCAGTTGTCTTTTCTTTTCACCTTCTCTCATTGTGAGTACTCCTTGGTTTAGGAGATAGTACACCTATTATGCAAATTGGATAGTCTTCTTCCAAACCTTAGGCTGGTGCCGAACGGTAGGGAATGAAGAAAACCAATTAGCCTAAACGGTGTGCAGAAGGTATTAAGATTAAGACAAAGCAAGGGATTAGTAAGAGGGCAAAGTAAAATGCGACTGATATTCACGACCAAACCATGTATTTCTTCGCCAATCCTAAATCACCTTTGTATTTCTCCAGGACACTCCGTATTACTACGAAGATCCCAGTTTATTGGATAATCCATCGTATGGTTATATACGAACTCGAAAGGAACTTGTTCCAGTTCGGGGATGGATCCTAGTTCAGGAGAAATAGGAATAAAGTACATTCAGGTGTCTTTTATCTTCACCTTCTCTCGCGTTGCGAGTGCTCCTAGGATTGGGACAGTACACCCTTTATGCTTTTTGGATAGTCTTCTTCCAAACCATAGGCTGGTGCCGAATGGTAGGGAAAGAAGAAAACCATTTGGCCTAAAGGGGTGTACAGACGGTAATGACTAAAGACATATAAAGGGATTTGGACAGATGGCAAAGAGATATACGGTTACAGTTGTGAATCTGGATAATGGTAGAGGCATTACTAGGAATACCAGGATACCCCATCGAAACATTTCAATGTTTCAGTTTCAACTGTGTACTGTTAAAGGAAAACTGATTTCCCGATTAGACACTTGCTCCAGGGTATGTATTTACCAGGTTTGATTCTCACATCTGTATGGTTTTACAGATGATGAGTGGGAGTAAGTTATTGGGAATTGGGTGATCATCCTCATTATATCGGGATTCGTTGTAATCGGTGATATTTGAGGAGATCACCTGGGCTGTTTGCCGGTCGGCAAATATTTGGTTTTGAATATCCGCTGTTGTGCACCAATTTCAAATTGATATATCTGTACGTCTATTTTCATAGAGTGAGATATACCTTTTGATATTATGTCGATGACATTTACCTATATCAGTGGATGGTTAGGTAAGGAGCATCAAACAGCGGTGTAATTCTTCTTAACCATAAGTACAGTTTTCAACCTACGACGCACAGTGAAAGAGTTGTTACACTCAGCGGACTTGTACAGAGTATTGTATGTTGTCCAGTGTCCATTGAGACAGAGGGGTTGGTCCTCATACTATATTCTGTTTACTTTTAACTTCTCTAGTTCTTAGACATGTGTTTCGTAGAAACACAGGGTCTAAGTTTTGAGGAGTTATAGGTATTTGAATAGAGTAGAGAACCAGGTGTAGCAAGTATCGGGATTCTTCAAGGTGATCGAAGATGTAGATACTTGTGTATGGTGTTCAGTTGATAGTAATGATAAAGAGAAATTGCTTCTCTTTCAGGTTACTCATAATTGGAAGCATTCCTAAGTTGAGTAACGCTGATCGGCCTCTCTCCATTTAGTTGACATGCACTGGAGACAGCTGCATGATTTGAATCTGGTTCAATTAAATCAGTGCCTCTGGTTCTATATTGGATATAGTACAGTTCATATCTTAACATTGTTAAGGTACGGGGAGTTGTCCGGCTTATGATTAAAACCAGACACTGGACAACTCAAGGCACATTTCTGTAATGGCTGTTTGTGGGTTGACCCAGGCTATGACGAGGGTTGACTTTCTACCATCTGGAAGATCAATAGTGATATTGTTCTTAACTCGCCACATTTTAAAAAGAAATGGTTATTTTTCAGAAAACAGTAGTGGGAGTATGGTAGAACTGGAAGTGATTCCAGAACCGCAAACGATTACTGAAGATTTGATAAGGAACCTAAAGATTCAATCTGATTTGACATTCCATTGGCCACTCCGCAGATAAGGTGGGTAACTTTAGGCACCCGAGAGGTACTCCGGTAGCCTCAAGGACGGTGACAGGGAAGTTCTTGTTTACCCACACTTGCCATTGCTGTTGTTCCAGGCTGCGAGACCCGGTGGGAGGATGAGTATAGCGTCGTTCTAAACTAGCTTTAGAAGTGCACGTCTATATGACTCTACCAGAGGGTTGTCGTAGTCAGTGGGAGCAGCGGAAGCATTGGTGGACATCAGGCTTATGTCTATTTATAGACTAAAGCAGATATAGCGGAGATAGATCATCTGTTTCTGATGTGACAGTCATAGGTTTGACGTCATCAGAATAAGGGATGGATCTGTTGAGAAGGTAGTAGGAAGTGATATTCCTATACTACGATCGGTTATACTTTGGTCGTCACACAGTGTTTTCTCCACATGGGACTTGGACATTATATCAGACATACTGGTTACTAGATCTATGGTTTTAGATCTAGATTTGGGTGGTTTCCCAATCAGGGTACTTTGACAGCATTCTAAGAGTATTTAGAATGGACGACTCCTGGCATGGTAGTGTACCTGCATGTAATGGAGTCACCCTCTCTAAAGGTGTCTTATAGACTAAAGTAGAGAGGGATGTGCATGATTGGCAGATCACTTGCTTAGGCAATTGAGTCAATCATGAGATGTCAAGTACCACACCAGATGTTGTTCTTGCACTAGATGCAATAAGTTGATATTGATCCAATCCTGGAGGAACAGTCGGAAGCAGTTTTAGAACATAAGTGAATGTTCTAGGAATATGATAACGGCTGCCTCCTTTAGGAGACGGTTATCACTCCAGGCTTCCAAGGTGACATGGACGACAAGGAGGTTGTCAGAGTTATTGTTCTCCCTCTGACGAGGGGCAGTATTTTGGACAGGTGGTCCAAGGCGATACTGAGGGAGGCATGGCGCTGGGTACTGATTAAGTTCAGTTATCGATACAGTCTAAGAAGTTTGGATTTGGAGTTCATTTATGAGCTAGGTCCCATCAGATATCCAGACATACTCTAAGACAGGTATTGCTCATTTCGGGAGATGGCTTTCTCTGCGAACTTGAGATATAGAGAGACATAGAAAGAAACTTCGCAGCGGATCCACTCACTGAGGCTTTTCCTCGAACGCAATAGTTTCACAAACAGGCTTTGTGAGACTGACTAGTAGAGGAGTTGGGTGTTCGGTATCACACGGGCTGTGAGTATGCGACATCGCAATAATTAGCCTTGAGTGCAAGTGGGAGATTGTTGGAGATAGTGCCCTCAGAGTCAATTATTGGATCACAGACACGTGATTGCAATGATTGAGAGAGGACCTATCCCAGGAGAACAGTCTTACTCGAGATGATAGTATGCTATCTGGTTTACCTTTATCATCGTGTACTGCTTTAGGTGACCTGACAGGTCGCTATTACACGTTGATAGAGCCCCTAGGATTCTTGCTTGACCACCAGCAGTATGATGGCGATCATATACGTGGGAGCTGGTAGTCTATAAGCACCTCCATAAAAGGTCCCTAGTCGTGGGAGTTTCGAGACAGGGCATCGATTCTCCAGAGTAGACTAGTGCATACAGTCGAGACCCCGACGAGGGGCGGTGGCCGGTCTCATAAGCCACTGGTGTCAGTTGGTTCACCTAAGATGTATACAGGTGCTCATTAGGTTATGAGTACACCGGACAGGACTCGCCGGGAACCTGCTAGTTGGGATTATACCAGACGTCAGATAGCAGTTCCCTGGTGACATGTGTACAGGTTAGTTCATCGACCTGAGATCGTCATTTGTCTCGTGTGAGTTCCCACTGTGCTTTGATTACTACCCTACCACGGCTCAAAGGAGTCGTGCAAACAGGTTTTAGTTGGGTACAGTCCCGAGCCACATGGAGGCAGTGAGCGGATCTGCAGGGGTTCGTCTCTCCCGGTATTGGGGGTGAGGTCGCGCTGTGTCTAGGAGAGCCATTACGCAAAGCCCTCGGCCGAGGCAGGAGATTTACTGGTAGGTATTCCTGTAGTATCTCAGGGCGTTCTGGGCTACACTCCGACACGACTTGTACCGCCTTTGGGGGTCTGACTTTTACCAACCCCCTAGGCCCGACATGCGATCCTCATAGACGAACGGACCGGACTGTACGGATATTGTCACTGACAGGCTCAGTAGGGTGTCAGGATGAGTTCGCTCATCGACGTCCCTTTTGGTCAATAGCTGGTGGCCCGTTACGTATTGGCTTATACCTCTGACGTGCTAGTGGTTAAATCCACAGCCATTGTATTGACGAGTCTTTAGAGTCCACCACACTTTCAGTTACTCAGCTTTCGGGCGAAACGCTGTAGAGGCCGTATGGAGATATGGCAGGGTCCGATCAGATACGTGCGGTATTGCACGGATCAGGATCGGACGGTTTGTACTAGTGGCCGTATAGTTATATGGCAGGGTTTGATCTGATACGTGCGGTATTGCACGGATCAGGATCGAACGGATTTTACTAGTACAGTGTAGATTTTGTCTCATTGCATTTGTATCCGGACGGAATACAGATGCGGGTGTGTATGCACAGTATCGGGGTTTTTCCTGTAATTTATTACGGGACCAGTTTTCTGGAGTTGCCAGTTTGCATTCCGTCCCGGCCGGTTTTTCTTTTGTTCTTTCCCGGCCGGACTTTTCCGATGGAGGGTGTTATTTGCAAGTTTGCAAATAACACATTGTGGAGGGTTTTCTTGCAAATGTATTTATTATGATAGCATCTTTTGATACCATTCTCATCACTTGCTTTTTGTTGATTAGAAGTGATTTGGAGTTGATTTGATTTGGTTATGATGATGTTTGGTTGTGGTTACCCTCCACCTTTTCCTACACTCACCTCCCTCTTGGATTTTGTATTCCTTCCTCCACCATTCTCTTTTGGTTATGGTTGATGACATTTGAGAGAAGAAAAGATGAGAGCTTCATCTTGAGAGTTTCATTCTTGATCTCATTTTCATGCTAGAAAAATGCAAGCACCATTTTTCTAATCTTGATTCCTCCATCATCTTCAAAGGCAACAAACCCCAAATGAGACATAGCCTCTACACTACACATTTTACAGCATATCTTGAGCATGTCGAGTTGCCGGCTTCATGCCCGAGTTGCCTCGGTATTGAGGCGGGAGCCCGTAAAAGGCGCAGGCGATGTGGTGCCCTTCCGGCGAGGAGGAGACGATGTGGAGACAAGACTTTCCGCGGGAGATCGGGACGATGACGAGAAGACCGGAGGACTCGGATCACTCGGTATACTTCTCTTCCCATCTCTTGTTAGCTAGTATAGGTTAATGGTTAACGATCCGGGTTTTATTGTCCGCGGTAGCGCCAGTTTCCAAGTAAGGAAAATTTTTGATTCCGCATTTTGGCCTCGGATAGACGGCCGGGGCGCTGCCGTGGCGCAACAATATACAGTATTTATCACAATATATCAAATGATCACATAACAGATATCGCAGCAGAAGAAACATATGAAATATTGGATATACTAGGACGTCCGTGTTTTATTTTGAGCCTCTATAAAACACGGATTCCACGGTCGCGATGAATAGCCAAACCCACACCCCTAGACGCCTACGAGAGCGGCAAGCAACCCTACCAATTCTAGAGTTAGGAGACCCGGACTCGACTCCTCGAATTGGTCTCCCACTGGACTCTAGAACCCGGTTACTTGTGCTCTCCTCCTTGGGTCTATCCTAGTGCGGAAAAGTAAATAATATACAAATGGTGGCATCAACCTCAACCCGGAAGTGCCCCAATAAAAGAATATTACATGCATTTAATTTTCCATGAATGAAAATAAACACTCTCATCTCACATAAAACCCCCGGCTATTCAAAACGCGACGATCCAATATAACATATCCAGCAACACATAACATCACATGTCATCAACGTAAGTAAGTATGTATACACCGATCGTCGTTGATGTATAGCAACGAAAACTGGCAATACAACTACATACTATACTTACGGTCACAGAAAAGAAAGTGTAAAACTACAACATTTGGAATCCACAATCTCTTTAGACATCGTAAATCCGAAATATCACATACTTCGCATTTCATGCCTAACTTTATAAATTCCACATATTGTATCACATTCCAGATAAATAGACAGTATTAAACTTTCCGAATAGATAATCAAATACCTAAAATTTCCTAAATAGCTCAACACTTGAGCGGAGTTCAAAAAATTGCAGAATACGTCACAGTAGCAATGGTCCAGCCGTAGAAGGGTCAAGCCAGCGCCTCACATGTGGCATGCCGTTCTGCCCCAAACCCTAAGGTTCAAAAGGCAGTTCAAGACGGTCACATAATCGAGTTAAGTTTTGTGTTCTTCTAGAGGGTCCATCACATTCTTTGCACGTTTTTCCAAAAGATTTAAACTCGGTAAAAATTTAACACTTGAAAATATTTCGTGCCGGGGAAAAATGAGTTAATGATATCCGTTCGAACATTTTAATACTTTCTAAATTATCCGGAAAACATTACGAAATTAAATATTCCGATCGAATTAACGAATACAAAATAAACCCCAGAACACTCAACACTTGAGTCAGTTTTAAAAATACCCAGAAGAATATAGGAATAGCTACGGAGGTTACTGCACAAAACACTGCTCACAATTCCCTTTTTCTGCCGTGGAACCGCCGCCTGAGGTGGGGTGGGACCGCGGTTCCGCGGCGGTTGTACGGAAATATTGGCTCGAATTTTGTGGTAATTCTTAGAATTCCCTGCTGATTTTTTAGGTATTTTTAGTTCAGAAAAAACCCAGTTTTTAAAAAAATGTACAGAGAGGGGGTTATCTTAACGTTTCCGGGTTCGATCGGGGTTTTAACTTCGTTAACACATCGCCTAATGCTCTAGCTAGTCTCTGATACCACTGTAGGGTTACTAGGAACTCTAATAAGGTTCTACAATGCATCAACCATGCCCGTTTAAATTTTTAGCCGTGCCGAATAACCCTAAACAAGATCGTTGCTAGAAAATTAGGGTTTCATATGCTAGTAAACTACGTTTACGACTAAGTGAATACGAAATACAACCTTTGTAGATCGGTCCTTCACTTCTTTAGCTCCTTGTTGAAGTCCCTTCGCTGCGATCGTGGTTCTCCCGGACTCTTGCATGGCTTCACGAGGCTAAAGGAGCGATCTTGCTTGAAGTCTTCGAGGCCGAAGATGATCTACGTCGAGGGGATGCCAACTCAAGCTTCTATTTCACTAACTTGAGTATTAGTGAAGCAAACAACCTAAACTAAAGTTCTAGTCTAGTAGAGGATGGAGAAATAGGAAATGGGTTCTCTTTAGAATTTTATTTCTCACAATCTTTCTCACTTTTGATCAAACCTTAGCAAGCTTTTTCTTTTTAACAATGAAGAAGAAGATGAACAAAAGAAAGAGATGAGGATAATGATCAAGTTAGAAGTCTAACCATGGTGAGTGAGTATCATATACTAACTCATGTAGAGACATAACCATAGCTAATTCAAAATGGTTAGGTTAATAAAAATCTAAAGTAAAACAAATTTAGTGGACTTTGTCAAAGCATCCACAAGCTTCTACAAGCTTCATGCTTATGACCTAAGCTCCACTAATTTGTAATTACCATAAATAAATATTAACCACCATCTAAACGAGTATGGTATATGTCTTGCACACCCATGTATGATGTATCATCAACCATGATACAAAAAGAAAACAAATTTTAATATATATCACAGATATATTAAAGTTGTGTACATGTGAGAAAAAACCTAAAGTGAACAAGTGTTAGTTAATGTAAACTAGTATATCTAATATACAATTATACACTAAATTATTAAATCAACACTTGACTTAATAATCTGGTCATATCTCATATAACCGACTAACATCCATTGTATCGACTTATCGAATCAACACTTGATTCGATAACCCGGCTATATCATACATAACCTCGCGATACAAAAAGTCGCGAGAATAGAATACGGTATCACATACACGCAACATTCTCGGTCTCGCACATATCACATATGCGCTCCTATTTCGTTTTGCCTGAGCCAGTAAAACCTCTATGTAGGGCTCTTAAGACTCTCAATACGCCGGCAGTAGGTGATGATCATATCAAGCACCCACAAGCCGTCAGCGGTACTAGCTGGACGTAATGGCTACCCGGGTATTGAGCGATCAGAAGATCAGCAAGCAAGCCCGCTCCAACTCCTGTACAAGCCTGCCGGTAACATTTCCCGTACAGTCCGGTCTCCTCGTCTGATATGTCGCATATCAAGTCTAGGGGTGGTAAACGTCAGACCCCAATAACGGATAAGTCGTGTCAATGTGAGGCTCATAACGGGTCGAGAAACTACTGGTAACACTTACCAGTAAATCTCTAAATCAGCCCTGGCCAAGGACTTCCCTGTCACGGCCTATCGAACACAGCGCAACATCAACCCCCTAATACCGGGAGAGACGAAACCCCTCCTATCGCTCTTTGCCTCCATGTGACTCGGGACTGTACCCAAAAACCACCGTTTTGCATGCCCTCATGGATGTGGTAAGGTGGAAATCAAAGCACAGTGGGAATCACACAAGACTCTATGACGATCTCCGGTCTACAGACTAACCTGCACAAGTGTCACCAGAGAACTGCCATCTGACGTAAGGTATAATACCATCTGGGAGTTCTCGGCGAGTCCGTCCAGTGTACCCAGTCTCCACTGAGCACCCGTATACCGTCTCTGATGTCAAACACCAATGGATATGGGATCATCCATCGCCCATCTCATGGGTCGAGAAGCGTATACGCTAGTCTACACTGGTATATCGATGCCCTTTCTCGATACACCCATGACAAGGGACCTTGAAGGATGTACTTATGGATTACCATGTCCCCACTAGTATGATCCACATCATAGTGCAGGTAGTCAAGTACACATCCTACGGGCTTTACCAACATGTAACTATAAGACAATATCAAGAGACAAGTATACATGTTAACATAAAGAGCAACCAGATAGCATACTATCATATCGAGCAAGAAAACCCTCTCTATATATGTCCAAGCATCCAATATAATATACATCATCTGTACAATACTGGTCTCTAGGGCATACATACAACTAACAGCCCTCTGGCTGTGCACTTATAGACGCTATCTTCTGTAGGGTTCCTAGGCACTCTAGTAAGGTCTCACAAGGCATCGAACATGCCAATTTAAAAAAAATGGTGCCGAGAAACCCTAGACTACGGATCTTAGACTAGATGTTTAGGCGAAATAATCTAGTTAACATATTAACTAAAGGTTAGATGCTACAACCTTTGTAGATCCGGATTTCCACTTCCTTAGCTCCACGAGGGCGTCCTCTCGCTGTCCATCTTGAACCTTGGACTCTCGTGACGGCTTCATCGGAGAAACGTGCGGAATAGGTCGTCGGCTTCGTGTCAAAGACGATCTACGTCGAGGTTGCACAAGCTCAAGCTCCGACTTCACAAAGTAGTGAAACTTGTGAAGAAAACACCCAAAACCACTTGGCAAGAGGTAGAGGATGAAGAAATAGGAGGTGGGTACACTTTAGATTTGGATTTCTCTCACTAGATCTCAAGTTGCCATTAAAGTAGCAAGCTTGAAGAAGAAGAGGATGAAGATGGTTATGATAAGTTCTATATAAAAAGAAAATAGAAAATCAATACTTATCATAACTTAAACTAGGGTTAAGTGTAGAGAATAAACCATGGTCATTTGAGTGGGTTAGGGTTAAGCATGAAGACAAGAATGTTTAGCAAAGTCAAAGCTTCATGAAGCTTCAACATAAAACAAATAAAGCCACCATTCTTATCTTAATCCATTTCAAATAAATAAATAAATAAATAAATAAATAAATGAATATGTAAAACCCTAATTATCAAATTAACCATGGATTAATTCTATACACTTAACTAAATGATCAAGTATCATCAAACATGATACAAAAAAGTGCACGAAAGCATATCACATATACAATGTGCATCAAGTGAGAAAAATCCGTTTAAAGTGAACCAATACTAGTTAATGCAAAGTAATATATCAAATATATAATTATACATTAAATCATTAAATCAACACTTGATTCAATGACACGGTCATGTCGCACATGACCGACTAGTATTCAATGTATCGGCTTATCGAATCGATCTTCGATTCGATAACCAGGTTATATCGAATATGACCATTCGATACATATATCGCGAGAATGGAATACGGTATCACATACACGCATTATTCTCGGTCCTGCACATATCTCATATGCGCTCCTATTTCGTTTCGCTTGAGCCAGGAAACCTCTGTGTAGGACTCTAAAGACTCGTCAATACGCCGGTAGCAGATGATGATCATATCAAGCACCCACAAGCCGCAAGCGGTCTGCTAAACGTAACGGCCACCCGGGTATTGAGCGATCAGAAGATCGACGAGCTAGCCCGCTCACACTCCTACGAATCCGACCAGTAACACTTACCATACAGTCCGGTCTCTTCGTCTGATATGTCGCATATCAAGTCTAGGGGTGGTAAACGTCAGACCCCAATAACCCGATAAGTCGTGCCGATGTGAGGCTCATAACGGGTCGAGAAACTACTGGTAACACTTACCAGTAAATCTCTGATCAGCCCTGGCCAGGGACTTCCCTGCTACGGCCAATCGAGCACTGCGCATCATCAACCCCCAATACCGGGAGAGACGAAACCCCTCCTATCGCTCATTGCCTCCATGTGACTCGGGACTGTGCCCAAAGACCACCGTTTTGCACGCCCTCATGGATGTGGTAAGGTGGAGATCAAAGCACAGTGGGAATCACACAAGACTCTATGACGATCTCGGGTCTACAGACTAACCTGTATAAGTGTCACCTGAGAACTGCCATCTGACGTGAGGTATAATACCATCTGGGAGTTCTCGGCGAGTCCGTCCAGTGTACTCAGTCTCCACTGAGCACCCGTATACCATCTCTGATGTCAAACACCAATGGATATGGGATCATCCATCGCCCATCACATGGGTCGAGAAGCGTATACGCTAGTCTACACTGGTATATCGATGCCCCGTCTCGATACACCCACGACTAGGGACCTTGAAGGATGTACTTATGGACTACCATGTCCCCACTAGTATGATCTGCATCATAGTCCAGGTAGTCAAGTACAAATCCTAAGGGCTTTACCAACATGTAACTATAAGACAATATAAAGAGACTAGTGTACATGTTAAGATAAAGAGTAACCAGATAGCATACTATCATATCGAGCAAGAAAGTCATCTCTATATATGTCCAAGCATCCAATATAATATACATCATCTGTACAATACTGGCCTCTAGGGCATACATACAACTAACAATCTCCCACTTGCACTAGGGCCAGCTGCTGCAGTATCGCATACCGAGCATCCCGAAGAGTCTCTCAAACTGTATCTGGGGAATGGCCTTCGTGAGTGGATCCGCCGTGTTGTTCTTCGTGTCAACTCTCCTGGCCTCGATCTCCCGGCGATCAACTATCTCCCGGATCAGGTGATACCGCCTCAGAATATGCCTGGATCGCTGATGGGACCTGGGTTCCTTGGCCAAAGCCACCGCTCCATTGTTATCGCAATACAAAGGTATTGGACGCTCAATGGATGGAACCACTCCAAGTTCAGTAATGAACTTCTTGATCCAGACAGCCTCTTTGGCAGCATCGTTGGCAGCGATGTATTCAGCCTCCATTGTCGAGTCTGCCACGGTTTCCTGCTTGGAACTCTTCCAGCTAACCGCCCCTCCGTAAAGGGTAAAGACAAAGCCCGACTGCGACTTAGAGTCGTCCTTATCACTCTAGAAGCTCGAATCGGTAAAGGACTCCACTTGGAGCTCTCCGTTACCATACACCAAGAACATATCTCTAGTCCTTCGCAAGTACTTGAGAATGCTCTTCACAGCTGTCCAGTGACTCTCTCCAGGATCAGCTTGATACCTACTCACTATACTTAGTGAGTATGCTACATCAGGTCTGGTACATAGCATCGCATACATGATAGAGCCTACTGCCGAAGCATAGGGTATCCCTTGCATGCGAGCTCTCTCCAAATCAGTCTTGGGAGACATCTCTTTGGAGAGAGTGACTCCAGAGATCGTGGGCAAGTTCCCACGCTTGGACTCTTCCATACTAAACCTCTTTAGTATGGTGTCAATGTACCTGGATTGGGACAATCCCAAAATCCTTTTGGATCTATCTCTATAGATCCTAATTCCCAATATGCAGGAGGCATCACCAAGATCTTTCATTGAGAATCTTTGTGATAAGAAGAGCTTGACCGATTGCAGCATAGGAATATCATTTTCTATCAAGAGTATGTCGTCCACGTACAATACGAGGAAGACAACCTTACTCTCTGCCATCTTCTTGTAGATACAAGGTTCATCTGGATTTTTGACGAAATCAAACTCTTTGATAACGACGTCAAAGCAGATGTTCCAACTCCGCGATGCTTGCTTTAATCCATAAATGGATTTAAGCAGCTTGCACACTTTTCCGCTGCTCCCACTGTCTACGAAGCCCTCTGGCTGAGTCATGTACACGCACTCTTCTAAATCACCATTTAGAAAGGCGGTCTTAACATCCATTTGCCATATTTCGTAATCATGATAAGCAGCGATGGCAAGCATGATCCGGATGGATTTAAGCATAGCCACTGGAGAAAAGGTCTCGTCATAGTCCACACCTGGTCTTTGACGAAAACCCTTTGCTACAAGTCTAGCTTTGAAAGTCTCCACTTTCCCATCTACACCAAGTTTCTTCTTGGAGATCCACTTGCTCCCAATGGGTTTTACCCCTTCAGGAGCAACTTCCAAAGTCCATACTTTGTTGGTGTACATGGATTCCATCTCGGACCGCATAGCATCTAGCCATTTCACTGAGTCCCCACTCGTGATGGCCTGCTCGAAGCTAGTTGGGTCATCATCCTCCATGATGCAATCCTCACTTCCACCATCAATGAGAAAACCGTAGTATCTCTCAGGTGGACGAGAAACCCTACTAGATCGGCGGAGAGGCTGGGGTTCGTCGGGTACTACCGAATCTTTTGGTTCCACTAAATCTTCAGTTATAGTTTGTGTTTCTGGAACTTCTTCCAGTTCTACCTCAGAGCCACTAATCTCTTTTGCAAGAAATTCCTTTTCTAAAAAGGTGGCATGTTGAGCAATAAACACTTTTTGTTGTTCACTGTGGTAGAAATAATATCCATTTGAATGTTTAGGATATCCCACAAACTTACATAAAACTGACCGTGCCTCGAGTTTGTCTGGATTTTGCCTTTTGACATAGGCCAGACAACCCCATATCTTAACTCGCTTAAGACATGGTCTCTTCCCACTCCATATCTCATATGGTGTGGTAGGTACAGATTTAGTTGGAACTTGATTCAATAGGTATGCCGCTGTCTCAAGCGCATACCCCCAGAAGGAAATAGGTAACTCAGCTGTACTCATCATAGAGCGCACCATATCTAATAGGGTGCGATTCCTCCGCTCCGATACACCGTTGTGCTGTGGTGTATATGGAGGAGTCAGCTGAGAGAGAATCCCATTCTCTTTTAGGAAGTCCAGGAATTCATTGCTCAAGTATTCACCTCCTCGATCAGATCGAAGGATTTTAATACTTTTTCCGGTTTGTTTCTCGACTTCTTGTTTATATTCTCTAAATTTCTCAAAAGCTTCAGACTTGTGTCTTATCAAGTACACATGTCCGTATCTTGAGAGATCGTCAGTGAATGTAATGAAGTACGAAGAACCATCCCTGGCATGTGTAGACATGGGACCGCATACATCACTATGTATCAGTCCCAAGAGTTCGGTAACTCTTTCTCCGTGTCCCGTAAACGGAGTTTTGGTCATCTTGCCTTTGAGACATGACTGGCAAGTGTCATAAGATGAAAATTCGAATGGTTTCAAATACCCATCCTTATGCAACTTAGCCAGCCGTGTCGCATTGATGTGACCCAGTCTACAATGCCACAAGAAGGATTCGTTCAGTTCAGAACTCTTCCTCTTGTGTGTGTTTGTTATGCTCAGAACTGTTGATTGGTTTAGAACATAAATGCCATTGCACAACGTGCCTGATCCAACCAACTTTTGGTTACGGAAAATGTTCATAACATTGTCCTGTAATACAAAATTATATCCCTCTTTACTTAATAAAGAAACCGATATAATGTTGCATATCAGGTTCGGCATGTAATAGCATTCGTTCAGAACCAATGTATTACCAGTTGGTAATACAAGGTGATATTCCCCGACAGTCTTAGCTGCAACAATTGCACCATTTCCAACTCTAATGTCTTTATCACCTTCTCCAAGTTCTCTACCTTTCCTTAGCCCATATAACTGATTACATATATGGGATCCCGACCCGGTATCCAATACCCAGGACGTAGAGCAAATGGAGAAACAGTTCTCAGTAACGAACACACCCGAAGAAAATGCATCAACATGTACTTTCTTCATTCGGGTGGCATGGGAATCCTGGCATTCCCCTATATCCTGTTCATTCCTATAACTCTTATAAGAAAGAACGGAACCAACGTTCCCCAGCACAGTATAACATGCGGGTTCGTTCAATACATCCATATTATTATCTTTATTAGGGCATGAAATGGTCGCTACCTGGAGAGAGAGAGAAGAAAACACTTTAGCGTATGCTCGTGCAAGATCAGATTGGTTATTATCTTATCTAATCAGGATGGCTCCCACTGCTTTTTATCAAATCTTCCTCCAAACCCAAAAAGGAAAGACTAGCCGGGATTAATTACACACTACAAGTTTGCCAATCTTTCAGCCAGGCCAGTGTCGGTACTTTGAGGGAGGTCCCCCGTGCTTTCGCACGAACCTAATTAATGTAAACCTCGTTTTCCCAGAGGCGTAACCTCGTTGACACCTTTCTAGACACCTACTTGATCGGCTAATTGCAATGTGTAAAACTCTCCCAGGAGTAACTCTTACTCGCAGCGGGTATCGGGATCCAACTATCTCATAGAAGGTATGCAATCTCATTGCAAATTTCAACACTTGAAATTCCCGATAATGTTTTGCCCCTAGTGTACCATGACCTTGACAGAGGTCAACAAATCATAGTGTGCTAGTCAAGTTCAACCCGTCATTTCTTGATTGAATCAAACCCACCCGCACGACCCTTGACAGAGGTCAACAAGGTCGCACGACTACCCTAATCCAATCACATCACATGTTTTGCAGATAATTACTAGTTAGCTACCGCACACTACGCCTTGACAGAGGTCAACAAACGCAGCACGAATACTAAATAGTCTTTATCTGAAATGACGGAGGGCTACGTCAGGTTTTTCTGAAAACCTATTGCGTAATGAACTCGATATCGTTGTAGAATCAAATAAAGTTTTGAAATGGAGTGATTTTGAGGCTTTTTCAGTTTTGCTAAAGGGGTCACTCCCGGTGAAGGGATCGTCGGCCCTTTCCTCGTCGAATGAGGTGCGGGATATATCATATATATCACCGTGCAAAGCAGAAACTATAAAAGCAATCAAAAACAAACCGAGTGTGTAGCATCTGCCAGTTATTGCTAAAGGAGTCACTCCCGGTGAAGGGATCTCGGTCCTTTCCTCATCGAATAAGGTGCGGGGTATATCATATATACTGCTATGCAAAGCAAGAACTGTAGCTACCTGTTTTATTTAAAATCTGATTCTACAACATCTTAGGTTTCTTTTCTTTCATTAATCACATTAATGAAGTCCCATCATTTAAATACCTAAACATCACAGATAGATATGACGTACACTTATGCCATCCGCATTCGCCTCGATGTCCCCTCGTGCACCGTTAGGTTAGGTAACTAACGACAGAGCAGGGCAGGGCTAGCGCGGGTGTAAAACATAAGTAACGTCTATATAATATATCATATATACTATATATTATATCCATCACAGAGTCACAACACAGATATCGCAGCAGAATGAACATATGAAATATTGGATATACTAGGACGTCCGTGTTTTCAATACGAGCCAGTATAAAACACGGATTCCACGGTCGTAACGAATAGCCAATCCCACACCCCTAGACCCCTACGAGAGCGGCAAGCAACCCTGCCAATTCTAGGGTTAGGAGACCCGGACTCGACTCCTCGAGTTGGTCTCCCACTGGACCCCAGAACCCGGTTACTTGTGCTCCCCTCCTTGGGTCTATCCTAATGCGGAAAAGTAAATAATATACAAAAGGTGACATCTTCCGCTACCTGGAAGTGCCCCAAATAAAAGAATATTACATACAAGTTTTTACATGAATGAAAATGAAAAACACTCATCTCACATAAAAACCCCCGGCTATTCGAATACGACGATCCAATATAACATATCCAGCAACACATAACATCACATGTCATCAACGTAAGTAAGTATGCATACCCCAATTGTCGTTGACGTATAGCAACGAAACCGGCGATATGAACATACTACACTTACGGTCACAGAAAAGAAAGTGTAAAACTACAACAGTTGGAATCCGCAACCTCTTTAGACATCGCATGCCTAACAGATATAAATCCCGCATTTTAGTCTCATTATCGAAAACTCTTTTCAATATCATATGGGACTAAATTGCTAGATTTATAACATTCATTCAGTTATCTCATAACTACTTGTGAATTCCAATTATTGTATCACATTCCAGATAAACAGAAAATGTTAAACTTTCCGATCGAACAGTCGAATACCCAAGTTTTCCCGATACAGCTCAACACATGAAACAAGTCTAACAACATTCAGTTCGTGCCTCAGTACCGACGGTCCAGCCGTAGAAGGGTCAAGCCAACGCCTCACATGTGGCACGCCGTACTGCCCCAAACCCGAAGGTTCAAAGGGCAGTTCAAGACGGTCATATAATCGAGTTAAGGTTTGTTGTCTTCTAGAGGGTCCATCGCGTTACTTGCACTACTTAGAACGTCGTTAAACTACGGAAAAATCCAACACTTGGAAATTTCCCGACAGGGGAAAAATTGGGTATTTACATCCGGTCGAACTTTTTAACATATTCAAAAAAATATCCGGAAATACACATAGACGATATTTGATAATCCGATCGAACTATTAAATCCCCAAAGCAACCCCAAAATACTCTTCTGTAGAATAAAATATTAAAATTATCCAGAAAACACAGGAGTCAAATATAACAATTACTGTGGAAAGAGGAGTCAAAGAGTCAACATTACTGCCGCGGAACCGCCGCGCCACGTGGGCTTAGGCCGCGGTTCCGCGGCGTTATGACGGCGTTAGCACTCCGTTTTTCACAGTAATTCATAATAAAGCCTGCTTGATTTTCTGGATATTTTTAATCTTGAAAAATCCACATTTTTAAAATCTGGACAGAGAGCATTTTTAAATATGGGTTTCGGGTTCGTTCGGATTTCAAAGTCCGTCGGGACTTCGCCTAAGGCTCTAGCTAGGCTCTGATACCACTGTAGGGTTCCTAGGCACTCTAGTAAGGTCTCACAAGGCATCGAACATGCCAATTTAAAAAAAATGGTGCCGAGAAACCCTAGACTACAGATCTTAGACTAGATGTTTAGGCGAAAAGATAATCTAGTTAACATATTAACTAAAGGTTAGATGCTACAACCTTTGTAGATCCGGATTTCCACTTCCTTAGCTCCACGAGGGCTTCCTCTCGCTGTCCATCTTGAACCTTGGACTCTCGTGACGGCTTCATCGGAGAAACGTGCGGAATAGGTCGTCGGCTTCGTGTCAAAGACGATCTACGTCGAGGTTGCACAAGCTCAAGCTCCGACTTCACAAAGTAGTGAAACTTGTGAAGAAAACACCCAAAACCACTTGGCAAGAGGTAGAGGATGAAGAAATAGGAGGTGGGTACACTTTAGATTTGGATTTCTCTCACTAGATCTCAAGTTGCCATTAAAGTAGCAAGCTTGAAGAAGAAGAGGATGAAGATGGTTATGATAAGTTCTATATAAAAAGAAAATAGAAAATCAATACTTATCATAACTTAAACTAGGGTTAAGTGTAGAGAATAAACCATGGTCATTTGAGTGGGTTAGGGTTAAGCATGAAGACAAGAATGGTTAGCAAAGTCAAAGCTTCATGAAGCTTCAACATAAAACAAATAAAGCCACCATTCTTATCTTAATCCATTTCAAATAAATAAATAAACAAATAAATAAATAAATGAATATGTAAAACCCTAATTATCAAATTAACCATGGATTAATTCTATACACTTAACTAAATGATCAAGTATCATCAAACATGATACAAAAAAGTGCACGAAAGCATATCACATATACAATGTGCATCAAGTGAGAAAAATCCGTTTAAAGTGAACCAATACTAGTTAATGCAAAGTAATATATCAAATATATAATTATATATTAAATCATTAAATCAACACTTGATTCAATGATCCGGTCATGTCGCACATGACCGACTAGTATTCAATGTATCGGCTTATCGAATCGATCTTCGATTCGATAACCAGGTTATATCGAATATGACCATTCGATACATATATCGCGAGAATGGAATACGGTATCACATACACGCATTATTCTCGGTCCTGCACATATCTCATATGCGCTCCTATTTCGTTTCTCTTGAGCCAGGAAACCTCTGTGTAGGACTCTAAAGACTCGTCAATACGCCGGTAGCAGATGATGATCATATCAAGAACCCACAAGCCGCAAGCGGTCTGCTAAACGTAATGGCCACCTGGGTATTGAGCGATCAGAAGATCGACGAGCTAGCCCGCTCACACTCCTACGAATCCGACCAGTAACACTTACCATACAGTCCGGTCTCTTCGTCTGATATGTCGCATATCAAGTCTAGGGGTGGTAAACGTCAGACCCCAATAACTCGATAAGTCGTGCCGATGTGAGGCTCATAACGGGTCGAGAAACTACTGGTAACACTTACCAGCAAATCTCTGATCAGCCCTGGCCAGGGACTTCCCTGCTACGGCCAATCGAGCACTGCGCATCATCAACCCCCAATACCGGGAGAGACGAAACCCCTCCTATCGCTCATTGCCTCCATGTGACTCGGGACTGTGCCCAAAGACCACCGTTTTGCACGCCCTCATGGACGTGGTAAGGTGGAGATCAAAGCACAGTGGGAATCACACAAGACTCTATGACGATCTCGGGTCTACAGACTAACCTGTATAAGTGTCACCTGAGAACTGCCATCTGACGTGAGGTATAATACCATCTGGGAGTTCTCGGCGAGTCCGTCCAGTGTACTCAGTCTCCACTGAGCACCCGTATACCATCTCTGATGTCAAACACCAATGGATATGGGATCATCCATCGCCCATCACATGGGTCGAGAAGCGTATACGCTAGTCTACACTGGTATATCGATGCCCCGTCTCGATACACCCATGACTAGGGACCTTGAAGGATGTACTTATGGACTACCATGTCCCCACTAGTATGATCTGCATCATAGTCCAGGTAGTCAAGTACAAATCCTAAGGGCTTTACCAACATGTAACTATAAGACAGTATAAAGAGACTAGTGTACATGTTAAGATAAAGAGTAACCAGATAGCATACTATCATATCGAGCAAGAAAGTCATCTCTATATATGTCCAAGCATCCAATATAATATACATCATCTGTACAATACTGGCCTCTAGGGCATACATACAACTAACATCTTCTAAAACATCATTTAGAAAAGCAGTCATGACACCCAACCACCAGATATCGTAGTCATGGTATGTAGCCGTGGCAAGTAGGATCTGGATGGACTTAAGCATTGCTTTGAAAGTCTCAACTTTTCCATGTACACCAAGTAATCTTCTCAAGATATACTTGCTCCTGATGGGGATTTAACCCTTCAGATAAAGTAGCCAAAGTCCATACTTTGTTGGTGTATAAGGATTCCATCTCAGATCACTAAGCATCCAGCCATTCTTACAGAGTCCCACTCCTGATGGCCAGCTCGAAACTAGTTGGGTCATCATCTCATGATGCAATCCTCGCTCCCACTATCATAGAGAAACCGAAGTATCTCTCAGGTGGGTGAGGAACTCTACTAGATCGCCGGAGAGGCTGAGGTTCGTTGGAAACTATTGAATCCTTTGGTTCTACCAAATCATCTGCTGTAGTTTGTATAGCCGGAACTCCTTCCAGTTCTACCTCATGACCATTAATTTCTTCACAAGAAATTCCCTTTCACAAAGGTGGCATGTTGAGAAACAAAAACATATTTTGTTCCTCGGTTAGGTAGAAGATATTCCCTTGCAAATGCTTGGGATATCCAATGAACTTCCACAGATTTGACTTTGCCTCGAGCTTGTCCGGATTTTGCTTCTTAGACATAGGCCGGACAACCCCAAATCTTAACAAACTTAAGATATGGGCTCTTCCCTTTCCATATCACATATGAAGTGGTAGGCAACTAATTTGATTTAAACCTTATTCAATAGGTATGCAGCTTCTCAAGCACATAACTCCCAAAAGAAAATAGGAAACTCAGTAGTACTCATCATAGAGCACACCATATCACATAGGGTATTATTGCTCTGCTCCGATATACCATCGTGCTATGGTGTATACGGAGGAGTAATGCTGAGAGAGAATCTCATTCTCCTTTAGAATAGTCCAGGAATTCCGTGCTCAAGTATTCTCCTCCTTGATCTCATCAAAGGACATAATACTTATACCCATATTTTGGTTCTCTACTTTTAATTTATATTCTGTGAATATCTCAAAAGCTTCGGACTTGTGTTTCAACAGGAACATATGTCTGAATCTTGAGAGATCATCAGAGAATGTAATGAAGTACAAAGAACCAGTTTAGGCATGTGTAGACAGGGGACCTTCATACATCAGCATGTATCTGTCCCAAGAGTTCACTAACTCTTTCTCTGTTTCTAATAAACGGAGCTGTGGTCATCTTATCTCTGTGACATAACCGGCAAGTTTCACAAGATGTAAATTCAAACTAATTTAAATATGCATCTTAATGTAACTTCAGCTAGTCGGGTCGCATTGATATGACCTAGTCTACAATGCCTCAAGAAGGATTCGTTCATTTCTGAACTCTTCCTCTTGTGTGTGTTCTCTATACTAAGAACTGTAGTTTGATTTAGAACGTCAATGCTATTAGATAACGTGCCTGAACCGATCAACTCTTGATATAGGAAATGTTTAAAATATTATCCAACAATACAAAATTATATCCTTTCTTTACTAATAAAGAGACTGATATGATGTTGTACATCAGGTTCGGTATCTAATAACATTCGTTCAGAATCAATGTATTCTGGTATACAGGGTGACAGTGACCAACAGACTTGGCTGCAACACTTGCACCGTTTCTATCTCATGAAACTTATCACCCGTTCTCAGTTCTCTACCTATCTGTAGCCCATGTAACAGATTACATATGCGGGATCCTGATCTGGTATCACATACCCAGGACGTAAAGGATACTGAGAAACAGTTCTATGTAATGAACACACCCGAAGATGATGCATCAGCATGCACTTTCTTCGTTTGGGAGGCACGGGAAATCTGGTATTCCCCAATTTCCTGCTCTGTCTTATAACAATTATAAGTTGGAGCGGGACCAACGTTCCCCAGCTCAGTATAACAAGCGCGTTCGGTCAATATATCCGTATTATTATCTTGATTAAGGCGTGATATGGTCGCTACCTGGAGAGAGAGAGAAGAAAACACTCAGCGTATGCTCTTGTAAGATTAGATTGGTTATGTAATATATCTAATCTGGATGTCTCCCACTGTTTTAATCAAATCTTCCTTCAAAGATTAGCCGGGATTAATTACACGCTACAACTTCGCCAATCTTTCAGCCAGGCCAGTGTCGGTACTTTGAGAGAGGTCTCCCGTGCTTTCGCACGAACCTAATTAAAGTAAACCTCGTTTTCCCAGAGGCATAACCCCTTTAACACCTTTCTAGACACCTACTTGATCGGCTAATTGTAATGTGTAAAACTCTCCCAGGAGTAACTCTTACTCGCAGCGGGTATCGGGATCCAACTATCTCATAGAATGTATCCAATCTCATTGCAAATTTCAACACTTGAAATCCCCAATAATATTTTCCCCTAGCAGCTTATGACCTTGGCTAAGGTCAACAAATCATAAGTGCTAGCCAAATTCAACCTGTCATTTCCCGATTGAATTAAACCCACCCGCACGACCCTTGGCTAAGGTCAACAAAGTCGCACGACTACCCTAACTCAATCGCATCATATGCTTATACATATAAGCACTAATCAGCTACCGCACACTACGCCTTGGCTAAGGTCAACAAACGCAGCACGAATACTAACCAGTACTTATCTGAAATGATGGAGGGCTACGACAGGTTTTTAAGAAAACCCTTTGTGTAATGAACTTGATATCGTTGTAGAATCGAGTGATTTTAAATGGAATGTTTTTGAGGCCTTTTCTAGTTTTGCTAAAGAGGTCACTCCCAGTGAAGGGATCGTCAGCTCTTTCCTTATCGAATAAGGTGCAGGATATTTCACAAATACCGCTGTGCAAAGCAAAAACTATAGAAGCAATCAAAAGACAAACCGAGTTTGTAGCATCTGCTAGTTTCACTAAAGAGGTCACTCCCGGTGAAGGGATCTCGGCTCTTTCCTTATCGAATAAGGTGCTGGATGTTCTACAAGGAACACCGCTATTTAAAGAAAGAACTAGAGCTACCAGTTTTTAAACAAGTTTCTACAACATCTTTAGGTTTCTTTCAGTTTCATTAATCTCATTAATGAAGTCCCATTTTATTATGCTTCACAAGCATCACAATTGAAACGAAATCTGCAATATAACATATATCTCATATATATAATATAAACATTCGTCTCAGGCAGTAATATGATCTCATCATAGAACATTGCAGCAGAAGAACATATATGAAATATTGGATATACTAGGACGTCCGTGTTTTTAATACGAGCCTGTATAAAACACGGATTCCACGGTCGCGACGAATAGCCAAACCCATATCCCTAGACCCCTACGAAAGCGGCAAGTAACACTGCAAATTCTAGGGTTAGGAGACCCGGTCTCGACTCCTCGATATGGTCTCCCATTGGACCTTAGAACCCGGTTACTTGTGCTCCCCACCTTGGGTCTACCTAATGCGGAAAATTAAATAATATACAATGGTGACATCATCCTCAGCACAGAAGTGCCCCAATAAAAGAATATTACATACAAATGAATTTTACATGAATGAAAATAAAAACCTTCATCTCACATAAAACCCCCGGCTATTCAAACACGACGATCCAATATAACAAATCACACCAACACATAACATCACATGTCATCAATGTAAGTAAGTATGCATACATCGATCGTCGTTGATGTATAGCAACGAAAACCGGCGATACAATTATATACTACACTTACGGTCACAGAAAAGAAAGTGTAAAACTACAACAGTTGGAATCCGCAACCTTCTTGTTGGAGATAGTGCCCTCAGAGTCAATTATTGGATCACAGGCACGTGATTGCAACGATTGAGGGAGGACCTGTCCCAGTAGGATAGTCTTACTCAAGATGATAGTATGCTATCTGGTTTATCTTTATCATCGTGTACTGCTTTAGATGACCTTACGAGTCGCTATTACACGTTGATAGAGCCCCTAGGATTCTTGCTTGACCGCCAGCAGTATGAGGGCGATCATATATGTGGGAGATGGGGTCTATAAGCACATCCTTAAAAGGTCCATAGTCGTGGGAGTTTCGAGACAGAGCATCGATACTCCATAGTAGACTAGTGTATACAGTCGAGACCCCGACGAGGGGCGGTGGCCGGTCTCACAAGCCACTGGTGTTAGTTGGTTCACCTAAGATGTATACAGGTGCTCATTAGGTTATGAGTACACCGGACAGGATTTGCCGGGAACATGCTAGTTGGGATTATACCAGACGTCAGATAGCAGTTCCTTGGTGACATGTGTACAGGTTAGTTCATCGACCTGAGATCGTCATTTGTCTCGTGTGAGTTCCCACTGTACTTTGATTACTACCCTACCATGGCTCAAAGGAGTCGTGCAAACAGGTTTTAGTTGGGTACAGTCCCGAGCCATATGGAGGCAGTGAGCGGATCTGCAGGGGTTCGTCTCTCCCGGTATTAGGGGTGAGGTTGTGCTGTGTCTAGGAGAGCCATTACACAAAGCCCTCGGCCGAGGCAGAAGATTTACTGGTAGGTATTCCAGTAGTATCTCAGGGTGTTCTGGGCTACACTCCGACACGACTTGTACCGCTTTTGGGGGTCTGACTTTTACCAACCCCGTAGGCCCGCCATGCGATACTCATAGATGAACGGACCGGACTATACGGATATTGTCACTGACAGGCTCAGTAGGGTGTCAGGATGAGTTCGCTCATCGACGTCCCTTTTGGTCAATAGCTGGTAGCCCGACACGTATGGCTAATACCTCTGACGTACTAATGGTTAAATCCACAGCCATAGTATTGACGAGTCTTTAGAGTCCACCACACATAGTTACTCAAGTTTCGGGCAAAACGCTGTAGAGGCCGTATGGAGATATGGAAGGGTTCGATCAGATACGTGCGGTATTGCACGGATCGTGATCGGACGGATTTTACTAGCGGGCTTTGTTTTAAGCCGGATCCTAGTATTAGACAGTGTAGTTTTGTCTCTTTGCATTTGTGTTCAGTGGGAATACAAATGCGGGCATGTATATGCAGTCGCGGGGTTTTCCTGTAATTTATTACGGGATCAGTTTTCTGAAGTTTCCAGTTTGCATTTCATTCCGGCCGGTTTTCTTTTGTTCCTTCGCGGCCGGACTTTCCGATGGAGGGGGTTATTTGCAATTGTGCAAATTACATATTAGGGAATGGGGGAGAGGTTCATTTTTGATGAAGGGAAAAATTCATATCTCATTTGCTTGCTTGCAAAATTCTCAAAACCCTCTCCAAAGTTCATTGATCATTCCTCCATCACCATGCAACTACATAAACCCCATTGAGACAAAACGCATTCTACACTACACCTACAGTACTCTTGGACGCGTCGGCTTGCCAACTTCGCGCCCGAGTTACCTCGGTCCAGAGGTGAGAGCCCGTAAAAGAATCCGGCTACGTGGTGCCTTTTCCGACGAGGAGGTGACGGACGAAGATTCCGTGGGAGATCGGAGTGGAGACGAAGACCGAAGGACACGGATCGCTTGGTATAGCCTTCTACCCCATTCTCTTGATAGCTAGGATTAGGTTAATGGTTACGATCCGGGTTTTATTGTCCGCGGTAGCGCCGGTTTAAAGTTAAGAAAAATTTTGATTCCGCATTTTGGCCTCGAGTAGAAGGCCAGGGCGCTGCCGTGGCACAACACTTCTTAGACATCGCATGCCTGACCAAATGAATTCCTTAGACATCGCATGCCTAAAAATTATAAACCCTGCATTTTAGTCTCATTATCGAAAACTCTTTTCAATATCAAGTCGGACAATTCAACAAGATTCCCGACATCTTGATCGAATGCTCGTCGCAAACATTAGTAGACGGCCGCACCCCTGGATGTCGTCGACGAAGTGCACTAAGGCAGAACACCGCTGCCGCGAGCACCCGAACGGATGCTTTTGGTGACGGGGTTCTCCAACAGTCACTTAGTCGGGTCTATGGGGCGTGGCTGTCTGTTAAGTTTACCTGGCGAGTATCTGCGTACGCTACGTGATTGCGACGGACTTTTGATCACATCAAAATTCCATGGCAACCGATCATCTGAGACTGAACTGCTAGATTTATAACATTCATATCAGTTATCTCATAACTGTTTGTGGATTCCAAATATTGTATCACATTCCAGATAAATAGACAATGTTAAACTTTCCGATCGAATAATCAAACACCGAAGATTTTCCCAATATATCTCAACACTTGAAATCAGTTTAAAAACATCCATCACATGCTACAGTACCAATGGTCCAGCCGTAGAAGGGTCAAGCCAACGCCTCACATGTGGCACGCCGTACTACCACAAACCCTAAGGTTTAGAAGCAGTTCAAGACGGTCACATAATCGAGTTAAGGTTTGTTGTCTTCTAGAGGGTCCACCGCGTTACTTGCACGATTTAGAACGTTCTTAAACTCGAGAAAAAATCCAACTTTTGAAAATTTTCCGACAGGGTAAAAAGTGAGTTATTGATATCCGTTCGAACTTTTTAACAGTTTCTAAAATTATCCGAAAAGACTAAACAAAGTTAAAATATCCGATCGAATCAACGAGTCGCCAATACAACCCTAGAAAACTCAACACTTGAGTGGAATTAAAAAATTCCTAGAAAAAAATAACAATAAAGGACCTAAGAATAAATATATGAAATATGAGGGACTAAGTCCAAATTTTGGCTGTGGAACCGCCGCCAAACCCTTGGTTTGGCCGCGGTGCCGCGGTCACGTAAGCGACTTAGTGGACCGTACTTCACAGTAATTCTTATTTTTTCCTGCTTGTTTTTCTGAGCATTTTTAATTCACAAAAAAATCACATTTTGAGAAAATTTCCAGAGAAGGGTATATATTGGGGTTTCAGGGTTCGATCGGACTTTAAACTTCGTCTAGACTTAGCCTAAAGCTCTAGCTTGGCTCTGATACCACTGTAGGGTTTCTAGGCACGCGCACAAGGGTCTACGAGGCATCAACCATGCCCTATTAAAAAATTAGCCGTGCCGAACAACCCAAAGCCAGATCTTTAAACCAGGGTTTAGGCGAAAACTAACATGTTAAACACTTTAACACTAAGTGAGAGGGATTACAACCTTTGTAGATCCAGTCCTTCACTTCTTAAGCTCCGTGTTGAGATCCCTTCGCTGCGATCATCGTGTTCCAGACTCTCGAGAGGTTCCATGAAGAGAAAGATGCAGTCTTGCTTCCGATCATCGATACAAAGATGATCTACCTTGACGTTTCGTTAACACAAGCTAACACTCATAATATGAAGTGAACACCCTCATCTAAATGGCAAGGATAGATGAGGATGATGAAATAGGATTTTTTCTCTCTTTTATTATCTTTTTCTCACACTCATTCATCACTTTGAAAAAGCTAGTAAGCTTTTTCATGAAAGAAAGAAGAAGGAAGAAGAAGATGAATCATTAGAATTCCTTTTGTAGATAATGATGAATAATGCAACCATGGTTGACTTAACCATTGTAGAGACTTAACTATTGCTAGGGTTTGGGTTAGGTCAAGGAATGAGTCATAACAAAATATCTTTCACAAAACAAAACTAAACCTTCTAGAATCATCTAGAAAGCATTAACCCAAATCAAACCCTAATCTTTTTTAATCTCTACTAAACATGTTGCATTGGTTATCATATCATGTTACAATATTATATATCACATATATAATATTTATTGTAACCAAATAAAATAATATAATTAACATATATCGCATATATATCAATGTATTACCTGAGTGAGAAAAAGAATCTTTTAGTGAGCTAATATTAGTTAATGTAATTTAATATATCATATATATTATTATACATTAAATTATCTAATCAACACTTGATCCGACAATCCGGCTATATCGCATATAACCGACTAATACGATGACCCGGCTATATCATATATACCCGGCCGATATCTCATATCGCGAGAATCCAATACGGTATCACATACCGCATTATCCTCGGTCCCGCACATATCCCATATGTGCTCCTACTCTGTTTTGCCTGAGCCAAGAAAGCTCTGTGTAAGACTCTGAAGAATCGTCAATACGCTGGCTGTAGGTGATGATCATATCAAACACCCACAAGCTGCAAGCGGTCAGCTAAACGTAACAGCCACCCAGGTATTTAGCGCTCAGAAGATCAACAAGCAAGCCTGTACATTCTCCTGTGAATCCAAACAGTAACACTCCCGTACAGTCCGGTCTCGTCGTCTGATATGTCGCATATCTCGCTTAGGGGTGGTATACGTCAGACCCCAGTAGCTTGATAAGTCGTGTCGATATGAGGTCTATAACAGTTCGAGAAACTACCGATAACACTTACCAGTAAATCTCAGCAACCCTGGCCAGGGATTTCCAATTATAGCCAATCGAACACAGCACAACATCAACTCTCTATACCGGGAGAGACGAATCCCCTCCTATCGCTCATTGCATCCATGCGATTCGGGACTGTAGCCAAAAGCAACCTTTTTGCACGCCCTCTTGGACGTGGTATGATGGAATTCAAAGCACAGTAGGAATCACACAAGACTCTATGACGATCTCGGGTCAACAGACTACTCTGTACCAGTGTCACCGGAGAACTGTCATCTGACGTGAGGTATAATACCATCTGGGAGTTCTCGGTGAGTCCGTCCAGTGTACCCAGTCTCCACTGAGCACCCGTACACAATCCTTGATGTCAAACACCGATGGATATGGGATCATCCATCGCCCATCATATGGATCAAGATGCGTATACGCTAGTCTACTCTGGTGCATCGATGCCCTGTCTCGATACACCCTCGACTAGGAACAGTTATAGGATGTACTCGCCGACTACCGTAGCCCCACTAGTATGATCTCATCATTGTCCCAATAGTCGAGTACATATCCTAAAGGCTTTATCAACATGTAATATAGAGACAATCAGAGTACATGTTAAGATAAAGTACAACCAGATAGCATACTATCATGTCGAGCAAGAAAGTCCTCCCTATATATGTCCAAGCATCCATTACAATATACATCATATGTACAGTAATGGCCTCTAGGGCATACATATAACTGACAATAGTCGCGGACTGATGATTATGATGATTGAGGCAGGACCTATACAGATAAAACAGTCTTACTCAAGATGATAGTATGCTATCTGGTTTGTCTTTATCATCATGTTCATGTTGATAGAGCCCATAGGATTCTTTCTTGACTGCCAGCATTGTGATTGGGATCATATATGTGGGTGCTGGGGTCTATAAGCACATCCTTAAATGTTCCTAGTCATAGGAGTATCGAGACCGGGCATCGATACTCCAGTGTAGACTAGTGTATACTGATCGAGACCCCGACGAGGGACGGTGGCCAGGTCTCACAAGCCATTGGTGTTAGTTTGTTCACCTAAGATAGTATGCAGGTGCTCATTGGGTTATGAGTACACTGGACGGACTCGCCGGGAACCTGCTAGTTGGTATTATACTTATTGTCAGATAGCAGTTCTCAGGTGACATGTGTACAGATTAGTCTGTCGACCTGAGATCGTCATTTGTCTCGTGTGAGTTCCCATTGTGCTTTGATTACTACCCTACCACGGCTCAAAGGAGTCGTCCAAACAGGTTTTAGTTGGGTATAGTCCCGAGCTACATGGAGGCAGTGATCGGATCGTCGGGGATTCGTCTCTCCCGGTATTGGGGTTGATGTCGCATTGTGTACGGGTGGCCATCACCATAAATCCATGGCCATGGTAGACGAGGATTACCGATCAAGGATCGATAGTTTCTCAGGTGGTGATGGGTCACATGCCGACACTAAATATCGCGTTGTTGGGGGTCTGACTTTATCCACCCCCCTAAACTCAATATGCGATACTTTTAGACGAACAGACCGGACTGTACGGATATTGTCACTGTTAGGATCAGTAGGGGTTCAGGATGAGTTTGCTCGTCGGCCTCCCTTTCGCTCTATACCTGGGTAGCCGTTACGTACAGCTAGTGCCGCTGACGTGCTTGTGGTTAAACCCACTGCCAGCGTATTGACCAGTCTTTAGAGTCCCACACAGAGGGTTTTCACGGTTCAGGCGATATGGCGTACATGGCATATTTTGATACATACAGGTGTCCGATTAAATATGTGCACTTGCTGCGCAGATTTTAATCGGATGGTTGATAATACTAGCGGCTTAGGATTAAGCCGAATTATTAAATCTGGTTTTGATTTAATAATTTACATATGTATTTATATATATGTATTCTAGTATTATTGTTCACTATTCGTTTTCTCTCTCGGCTATTCGTATTTTGGTACGAATACGTGTATATGTATTTCGATACATGTACCGGGAAGTATTCCGTATTTTATACGGAATAGTTTCTAGAAGATGCCACCTCATTATTGATTTTCTTTTAGAAAAACAATTAGGAAATAAGGTGGAAAAGGTGACAAGGAAAAGGCATAGGCATGAGGCAAAGCATGGTGCTAAGTGTGGTATGATTTATTTATTGCAAATTGAAAAAGTTTTTTTTTGAGTGGAGGAGAGTGAAGGGGGGCCGGCCACTTTTTTGTGGTGGTGATTGATTTTCATTTGGCTAGATGATTAACACATTATGCTTGCTACACTCCACTCTCTGATTCACTCAAAAAGAAAAGAAAACGACGTAGCCATTTTCTTTGTTCTTCATGCCAAAAGCTTCATCACCTCCATTCTTCTTTTATGGTTGCTCCCTTGAGCACAAGAAAAGAGAGAAAATTGTAGTGACACTTCCATACACCTCGACTCTCCATCGCTAGCGACTTTAGAGTGTCGGTTGCCTCGTTCGACGAGTTTGGAGCTTGCGCTGTTTCCCTCGGGTGGATCATCGAAGATGGAGGAAGACCGGCAACCAAACCACATCAAGGAGCCACTAGGAGCTTGGAATGAAGACCGAAGGACACGGATCAACTCGGTATAACGATTCTAACTCTTAGTTAGTTTGCTAGTTTCGGGTTTAAGGTCAATCTGGGATTCGTGTAGCGGTAGCGCCGGGTTCAGAAATTTTTGTTCCGCATTTTGGCCGCGTTTCGACGGCCGGGGCGCTCCCGGGACCTGATTGATCGTTTTTCCCGTTGTGTAGTATGAAGAGAAATTTGTAAAGAACTTCACAACCAAAAACTATTTTGACCGCAATCAAACTACGGTGTCGGATGTAGTTAATGAATGAGTGCGGATCGTCCACAGGGATTGCACAATTCAATTGTATTTTGATACGTTTGAAATGAAAAGTTAAGCAACAATAAAAGAAAACATGATTCAAGAATGATTTGTATTCGAGTGTCACTATTCTTTATGCAAGAATCAAGAAACTATAAACAATCAAGAATCGGTGTTTCGATAATATTTCCAATCAACAATCAAGAATATAAGAGAGGCTCGTAGGAATCGATAGGATCAATAGACGTGATGTAATCTAAAGATATCGTGTTCTTGTCCTTCGAAGGATTGATACTAGATTGATGATGATCGACGAGAGTTGGGGCTTTCTCGTGAAACTAGGGTTTCATCCTATAACCCTTGTTCTTTCGTCGATATCATTCCTTTTCTAGCCTCTACCAAATTCAAGACACGATCGTAACTCCCCAATTTCGATCGATATCAATCAAGAGAGCATCGAAACGAAATGGGTCGTCGTTTCTTGAACTTGCTAAGGTTTACAAAACTCGTGGGACTCAAGAATCGATTGCAAATTTGTTACATCATCATACTAAAGATCGTCTCGACTCCTTAACGAGCGGAGTTTTATTCACACATCACCACACAGATAATATTCAAGAATTGTAAAGATAACATGATGCGGAATTTAAAGAAAACAAGATAAAAGAATATCACCTTTTATTTAATCAACAATTTCAATACATTCTTTCAAGATCTACAAGAAGAAGAAATCGATCGTTGACTCGGCTTCGCTCGTCTCCGTGGATCGTGGATCTACTTTGATCTCTTGCCCGATTGAAGATCGGCTCGGCTCATAAAAGGGTTGAAGGCATCTTGCTTGGCTTGCACTCAAGATCTTGAATTGTGGTTGGATTTAGGGTTAGGGTTTCCTACAAGCTCTCTCACTAAACTTGAGGAAGAGGGGATGAAGAAAGAGATTGATTTTTCTAAGCTTTCCCAAAGTTGAATCCTTTTTTTTTTTTTACAATGAGCCTAGGGTCTTATTTATAGAGCTCCCAAACCCTAGGTTTAGGTTTGAATTAGAACTTTCCCTCCCAAAGTTTGTTGAAGAGTTTCTAGAAGGAGTTTGTTAGGAGTTAGCTTAGGGTTTAAGCTAGGGTTTAGGGAAATTTCTAGAATGATTAGGCTAATGTAATGTAACTCAAGGTGTTTGCTGATCTGGTAGAACTCTCTGGAGTTTTCTGGAACTTTGGATGTCTTTCTGAACTGTAGGCCATGAAACAGGAGTTCTGGTGTAAAATTAGGGAAATGATCGCCTGGGACCACCGCGGATCCGCCGCATATATACCCAATATGCCGCGCTTCCGCGGCTTGTTAGTAAGCTTGGGCTCTGTGGACTCTTCAGTGGTCTTGGGCTTTTGATTGTGGCTTCTTCTGATATTTAGATTTGCAGTTCCCCTTCTGTGTTGATACCAGATTTGAGTTAAGTGAGTTTACGAGCAATTGTAATGGTCGAGCAATGTAATGATCGAGCAAGCTTCTCTTTTCCTGCACAGATTTCGAAACACGGGTTGCAAGATATAGAAAATATGCTATGTAATGCAATGCAGTCAATTTCCCTAGAAATGCCGGTTTTAAGGTCGAATACATGTAATCTGATATTTTGCGACCGATTTGCTAATATGTAGAATATGAATGCCGAACACTTCTATATGTATGCAGATGATGAGGAAATTGCCGGTTAAAATATGCAATATTTTCGACTGATCAAATACCCCCAAACTTAATTTCGTCTCGAGCGAATGTTTTATTAAAAAGAGAGAAGGAGAAAATAAAGAAAGAGAAAAACTAACTAGCACACTTTCGTAGGCAACACGATTGCACTGAGCACGTGCAACAAGCCTTTAAACCTCTAGGTGTCCCTAGTAGGAGGAGTGTTGTCTCCTGAGGGTTTTCAGCGGATTGCACCCACAAAATCCAATAATAAAAGCAAGATCATGAATATTACATTTAAAGAAAAGAATTGTAAAAGAAAAGCCTTGAAAATTAGGGTTTTCAACTAAGCTAGCTTTTCGGTTGTCATGAGCCCTATCTTAATGGTCATGAAAAGGTGTCAGAAATCACGTCCTCCCTCAATAAAACATCATCTTATTCTTCATTCCTATCTTTCTTCCAAACATCGATCATATAACCCTGCGTGTGTGTAAAGACATCCCTATACCCGGAGAATTCAATTCAAGCTATCATACTCTTGCCCATCAATCTCAGTACTTTTTTTTTTTTCCGATGAGCTCACACACTTTCATGCGACCGTTAATACTTCTTGAGGTACTAACCGACCGATTACTCATGTGCTTGCTTATTTGGTGTATTTTCCTAGTCTTGCACCACCTTAGGTATAGCAGTGACTCCCAGACCAGTTGGCCTTAGGGCACTAGATGAAGAAGCACCCTCGCTATATATTTTTTTATTCCCTTGGTGATAACAAAACCAGTGTCCATTTTTCTCACCATATTTTTTTTTCCCATACTTTTGGCTTTAAGACAAGAGCATTTCAAGGTATCCTCTACTATCCCAGGCTTCAAGACGTGTGTAAGTGCGAATAGCAGGGTAGCAACGTTCAAAATGTTTGGCTTCCAGAATAGAAACTATTTTTCAGACTTATTTTTATCCTCAGATTAGTGACGTCCTTCATCTTACTAACCCTTGGGACAACGGCTCATAACTACTTATTACTAGTTCGTATAAGAAAACTTCTAATTTTCTTAGTTTTCTTAAATTTTTCTAATCTCATGGATGCAATTTTTCACTATCTAAACTTTCATTATCTTATTTATATACAAAAAAGTGTAAATATTAAAATTATTTTTATATTTGAAAATTTTTAAATTTTTATGGGTTTTGAAAAATTTTCAATTTTTATAGATTTTTAAAGAAATGTTTTGTGCTTATGCAGATGATATGCAAATGATGCAAAAAATAAGCACAAACCTCCCCCAAACTTGTTTTCAACAGTGTCCTCACTGTTGCCGACAGCTATATCTATGAAACCTGTAAATCTGGGGGGAATTATTAGTGGGGGCAAAATATATAAGTGAAGAACTTCCCCCAAACTTATCTTTCACTCACCTTCATTCAAAAGATGATGCAATGATATACAGGATATGAAGGTGAGACGGAGGAATTTTAATCCAAATAAACTGGCTCTTGTAAGAACAAGAGCTCCTCCGTGGGGTCAGTGGAAAAATACGGCTTAAGTCTATGTCCATTTACTTTGAAAAAGGTGCCGTTTTTAACATTTTCTACTTCTACTGCCCCGTGCGGGTATACAGACCGCACAACAAAAGGTCCCTTCCATCGAGATCGGAGCTTACCCGCGTGAAGGTGTAATCGTGAATCATAAAGAAGGACTTGTTGACCAGGTAAAAATGTTTTCCTTAAAATGCTTTTATCGTGAAAAACCTTAGTCCTATTCTTTGTGATTACAGCATTATCATAAGCTTCATCGCGGAGTTCGCTTAGCTCGTTAAGTTGCAGCTTCCGAAAGTTGCAAGCAAGGTTTAGATCAAAATTTATTTCCTTTATAGCCCACAATGCTTTATGCTCTATCTCGACAAGTAAATGACATGCTTTTCCAAACACTATCCTATATGGAGACATTCCTAGGTCGGTCTTATATGCAGTCCTGAATGCCCAAAGAGCATCCGTCAGTTTGGTCGACCAGTCTTTTCTATTTTTAGCAACAGTTTTCTCCAGGATAAGTTTGATTTGTCTGTTTGAGATCTCAGCCTGCCCGCTTGTTTGGGGATGATAGGGTGTAGAAAGGCGGTGGTTGATTGAGTATTTTCGCATCAGAGTCTCGAAAGACCTGTTGCAGAAATGTGTCCCATTATCGCTAATGATAGCGCGTGGGTGTCCAAATCGCGAAAAGATATTCTCTTTCAAGAACTCAATGACAACTTTCCTGTCATTAGTGCGACATGGAATGGCTTCTACCCACTTTGAGACATAATCAACCGCCAGCAATATGTACAGATTCCCAAAGGAGTTGGGAAAAGGACCCATAAAATCAATGCCCCAAACATCAAACATTTCAACAACCAGAATGGGTTGCTGAGGCATTTCATTCCTCTGGGATATTCTACCCGTATACTGACATTGTGTACAGGTTTTGCAATACTCAAATGCATCCTTGAATAAGGTCGGCCAGTAAAATCCACATTGCAAAACCTTTTCCGCTGTTTTTCTTGGACCAAAGTGACCCCCACAAGCCTGATCATGACAAAATGAAAGAACACTCTTGAACTCTTCATTTGGGACGCACCGGCGAATGATCTGATCAGGACAATATTTAAACAAATAGGGCTCGTCCCAGTAAAAGTGTTTTAGTTGGGAAAGAAAACGATATTTGTCCTGTTTTGACCAATCGCTCGGTATAAGTCCCGTGGCATGATAGTTCACAATATCCCTGAACCATGGTTCAGCGGATATGCTCAAGAGTTGTTCGTCAGGGAACGAGTCATTAATCGGCAGGGTCACAGGGGAAGAAACGATGCGTGAAAGGTGGTCAGCTACTACGTTTTCACATCCTTTCTTATCTTTGATAACAAGATCAAATTCTTGTAACAGTAGGATCCAACGTATTAGTCGACCTTTTGCATCTTTCTTCGCCAGAAGATGTTTTAAAGCGGAATGATCAGTATACACAACTATAGGTGAGCCGATTAAGTAAGGCCTGAATTTTTCTAAAGCAAATACAACCGCTAAAAGCTCTTTCTCGGTGGTTGTATAATTGATTTGCGCATCATTCAGGGTCTTACTGGCATAGTAAATCACGTGTGGCATCTTATCGATGTGCTGTCCTAAGACTGCACCTACTGCAAAATCAGATGCGTCACACATCAGCTCGAAGGGGTAGTCCCAATTTGGTGATGATAAAACGGGGGCTGAAGTGAGTGAGTGTTTAAGTGAGTCGAAAGCTGTCTCGCAATCCGAGTCGAAATGGAAGGTCGTATCCTTGGCCAGGAGTAGTGTTAAAGGTCTAGCAATTTTGCTAAAATCCTTAATGAATCTCCTATAAAAGCCCGCATGGCCAAGGAAAGAGCGAATATCTTTGACGCTTTTGGGATGAGGCAGGATTTGAATGGCATCTACTTTAGCTCTGTCAACCTCAATGCCTTTCTGTGAAATGACATGTCCAAGGACTATTCCTTCTTGGACCATAAAATGGCATTTTTCCCAGTTTAAAGTCAAGTTCTTCTCTTTGCAACGAGTAAGAACAGCGTCTAGATTCGCTAGGCAATCTGAAAAAGAGTCTCCAAAAATCGAGAAGTCGTCCATAAAGATCTCCAAAAAATTCTCTACCATATCAGAGAATATCCCCATCATACACCGCTGAAAGGTAGCGGGAGCATTGCATAACCCAAAGGGCATGCGACTGTAAGCAAAGGTACCAAAAGGACAAGTAAAAGTGGTTTTATCTTGATCCTTTTTGGCGATGGGGACCTGATTATAGCCTGAGTATCCGTCCATAAAACAATAAAACTCTCGTCCCGCTAAGCGTTCCAGCATTTGATCAATAAATGGTAGAGGAAAATGGTCTTTCCTCGTAGCAGCGTTGAGTTTTCTATAATCGATGCATACACGCCACCCAGTTTGGGCGCGTGTCTGAATCAACTCATTCGCTTCATTTGTGATAACTGTGATGCCGGATTTCTTAGGAACGACATGTATAGGACTTACCCACTGGCTATCGGAGATGGGGTAGATAATACCATTATCTAAGCATTTGACGATCTCTTTCATGACAGCTTCCTTCATGACGGGATTCAACCGTCTCTGTGGTTCTCGGGTCGGTCTGGCATCATCCATCACATGTATATGATGTTCAACTATCAAGGGACTAATCCCTTTGATGTCCGCCATACTCCAACCAAACGCCTCTTTGTTAGATCTCAATACCGATAAAAGGGCATTCTCTTGCTCTGATGCAAGAGAAGCGGAAATGATAACCGGTAATGACTCGTTCTCACCAAGATAAGCATATTTCAGGTGAGAAGGTAAAACCTTGAGATCTAACTCAGGCGGAGAAATGATAGAAGGAAGGGTCATAGATTGATTTTTGGATCTACAAAGAAGCTCAGAGCCTGTGAAAGATACAGACTCGGGTGGAGAAAAGTCAGAAGTGCAGGACTCATGTGTAGCTAAAGTGTCCTCACAAAGATCTAGTGCAAAGTCAAACAGAGATGTGCTAATGTCATCGAGATCAGTAAAGCAAAGATCCTCAACTCCACAACTATCGGGAGCGATCTCATGGACAGAGCACACATCTAAAATATGAGCAGAGGGTTCTGACGGCTGACTTCCAACTTTATAGATATTTAGTTCAATGGTCATATTTCCAAATGATAAATTCATTGAACCATTTCTACAGTTTATAACAGCGTTGGAAGTGGCAAGGAAAGGACGACCTAGAATCACCGGAATTTGGCCCCGGGGGTTTGCTACAGGATGTGTGTCGAGCACAATGAAGTCTACAGGGAAAACAAATTCCCCGACCTTTATCAATACATCCTCTAATTCACCCCTTGGTTTGGTGATAGATCGGTCTGCCATCTGGAGAGTGCAGTGAGCAGGTTTCAGCTCTCCAATCCCTAATTGCTCATAGACAGAATAAGGTAACAGGTTAACACTCGCGCCAAGGTCTAACAGAGCACGATTTATGTTTTTACCCCCAATCGAAATCGATATTGTAGGACAACCTGGGTCCTTTCTTTTCTTTGGAAGCTGGGGTATAAAAGCAGTGCTGATGTTATTAGACATAAAGACCTTCTTTGGCACTTGAGTCTTCCTCTTCCTAGTGCACAAGTCCTTAAGAATCTTCGCATAAGCGGGGACTTGCTGAATCGCATCTAGGAGAGGGATATTGATGTTAACCTGTTTGAACATCTCTAAAATTTTCTCCATATGAGGACTCGTTCTATTAGCCCTTAGCCGGTTCGGGTAAGGTGCTTTCGCAATAAGCGCAGGGTCCATCATAGGAGAAGGAAAGGGGGGTAGACGAGGTCCCAAAGGAGGTGTGGGGACCGTCTGTGGAGAACTATAAGGGTTGGGTGAAGGTGTTGAGCCTAAAGGGAAATGGAGAATAGGCTCGTGCGAAGGTGGTTTGGTAGAAGAAGAAGGATCAGAAGGTGAAGTGTGTGTATGTGGGAAAGACTCAGCCGGGGTGTTGACATGATTTTCAGTATTATCAATATCTTCCCCGACATGATTGTTCAGCACTCTTCCCGATCTCAACGTAGTGATGGCATTTACATTGTAATGCCCAGGATTCTGTATGGGTTGAGAGGGAAGTTTCCCTTTTTCTCTTGCACTCATTTCGTCTTTTAAGCGTGCGATTTCAGCTTCCATCATTTTGATACTCTCAGCTTGGGACGCTGAGTTTTTCTTTATCTCATTGACGGAAGATCTAACCTCAGTCGAAACATCCATGAAATTTGATAAAAGTGATTCATGGTTTGAGTGAATTGAGAGAAATCATTAGCACAGGGCTGTATAGGATTAAACTGTGCAGGAGTGTTGCCCTGATTTTGGAAATTTTGTGACTGGTAGGGGTGCTGAGTGAGTTGTAGGGGTTGCTGTTGTGGTGGAGGAAGAGCCCGTTGAAATTGATTCGTGTTTGGAACCGTGTTTTGAGATTGGTTTTGGTTCCAAGCAAAATTTGGGTGGTTCCTCCAACCCTGATTGTACGTGGAAGAATATGGATCGTTTCGAGGTCGTTGAAATGCGGCATTAGAATGCTCATGACCTTGAAACGCAGAGTTTAATGGACATTCTTCCGTTAAATGTGACGGATCAGAACAGCACCCACAAACAGTTTTGGGGAGTGACATTGGGTTTAGGGAGGCTGCTGCAAATTTGTGTTCCATAGCGTCGAGCTTCTTTTGCATTGCTGCCATTTCAGCTCGAACACCTATGGACACATCTATTTGGTGTACGCCACCCCTATTCAATGGTTGTGTTCCACTCTCCCAAATTAGTGACTTTTCAGCGAACTCTTCTAAGTATCGCCAGGCTTCCCCATCATCTTTGGTCATAAAAGTACCTTGACATATGTTTTTAAGGCTCTGTTTAGTGCTAGGGTTACTGCCCTCATATATGATTCGGCAAAGCTCCCATCTCGGGATGCCGTGATGAGGACATTGAACCAATAGATCCTTGAAACGTTCAAAGTATTTAGAGAATGGTTCGGCAGGGAGCTGGGCAAATTGGTTCAGTTCGCTACGGATTCGAGCCGTCTTTTGGATTGGGTAAAATTTCTTAAGGAATGCAGCGACGAATTCTTCCCAATTCGTAATAGAATGTGCGGTGGTGTTATATAGCCACTTCTCGGCTATATCGCACAAAGTAAATGGAAGAAGTCGTAGACGCATCGCATCCACTGAAAGTTGTGACGTACCCATCATTGCGCATACGTTTTCAAATTTGGTAATGAAAACGTAAGCGTCCTCGGTCTCGAGTCCGTGGTACTTGGGTAAAAGATTGATATACTGGGGCTTTATTTCAAAGTTATCCCCATTGGCTGGTCGGTGCGGATAAGCAGGTCGAAAGAGGACCTCTGTGTGGATAGCATCTTTCCTGGAGAGAAATGTGGGGTGGATTCTGCGCACCAACGGACGGCGGCAGATTAGGGTTAAAGAAGTTCGATGGATTCGGATCCATCGGAAGTGGGTGTGGTTGTGGGTAAAGAAAAGGTAAATGGAGAATTATCGACTTCGGAGTCGATAAGGGGTACGCGGACTAAACGGGCACTAGAATCCCGTGTCCAGCCTATCTTGCACTAAAAAGGGTTAGTACAAGTGGCAGCGTTAGCTTATAATTAGGGGTAATGAATGCGGTGCTTGCTTTAAAAAGGGACGGATTTTGAAAAAATGATGCGACAAAACAAATGCAGCACACAAACCCTAGAATCTAGTGGTCACCTAGGTCCGATCTCTAGACCGCTCCTAACTGCCAAAAGACAAGTCGCAGGATCAATCCTCCACTGCCTCTTTGTCCCCCTGTGGCCGGATAAGTGCCAGGTAAGTGGAAGGAACCACCACTACAGTGGACCTAATTAATAACCACTAGCCTTAGACACACTCGCCTTAGGCACCACAAGAAAACGCGGAATAAGCAATGAATTACCCACGACCTTCTCTTGTCCTATTGAGCGCGACAGTCCTTAGAGTCTTCTCTAGATTTCTTTTAATTAATGAGGGAAATGCGGATGCAAGTTTGACGATTTTCGGGGCCTAGGAAGGGTAATGAAATCCCCACCTAATTTGGATTTGGCCGTGCCCCTTAAATTTCCGTATTAGAATGCAAACAACCAAGAAATCAAAATCACACAATTTTTAATTTTGGCTTTTGCGGCGCTGCGATTTATTTGCAAAGAATCCTGCAGCAAAGGGTTAATTGGAGCTAAAAAGAGAGAGGGGAGAGAGCAAGAAGTCACCTGAAGAAAGACTGCACAGAGATCCCTCTGTGGGACCGCGGTTCCGCCGCTATTACAGCCTAAGTGCCGCTCTTCCGCGCTTAGATTATAGGAACAGTGCACAAGATTTCAACAGCTTCTTGCTGTTGCTTTCCTCTGTTCTCTGATACTCTCCAAACAATTTTATCACAGCACAGAATGCTCCAGATCACCTTGCAGTCAAATCACAACACACGTGTAAGAGTTTGTACGAATTTTGATTTCAAGAAGTAAAAATGTAATAATTCTTTCACTTCAAACTTAATAATGCCAAATGAATTAGCGCGATCCCCGGCAACCGGCGCCATTTTTGATTGATCGTTTTTCCCGTTGTGTAGTATGAAGAGAAATTTGTAAAGAACTTCACAACAAAAAACTATTTTGACCGCAATCAAACTACGGTGTCGGATGTAGTTAATGAATGAGTGCGGATCGTCCACAGGGATTGCACAATTCAATTGTATTTTGATACGTTTGAAATGAAAAGTTAAGCAACAATAAAAGAAAACATGATTCAAGAATGATTTGTATTCGAGTGTCACTATTCTTTATGTAAGAATCAAGAAACTATAAACAATCAAGAATCGGTGTTTCGATAATATTTCCAATCAACAATCAAGAATATAAGAGAGGCTCGTAGGAATCGATAGGATCAATAGACGTGATGTAATCTAAAGATATCGTGTTCTTGTCCTTCGAAGGATTGATACTAGATTGATGATGATCGACGAGAGTTGGGGCTTTCTCGTGAAACTAGGGTTTCATCCTATAACCCTTGTTCTTTCGTCGATATCATTCCTTTTCTAGCCTCTACCAAATTCAAGACACGATCGTAACTCCCCAATTTCGATCGATATCAATCAAGAGAGCATCGAAACGAAATGGGTCATCGTTTCTTGAACTTGCTAAGGTTTACAAAACTCGTGGGACTCAAGAATCGATTGCAAATTTGTTACATCATCATACTAAAGATCGTCTCGACTCCTTAACGAGCGGAGTTTTATTCACACATCACCATACAGATAATATTCAAGAATTGTAAAGATAACATGATGCGGAATTTAAAGAAAACATGATAAAAGAATATCACCTTTTATTTAATCAACAATTTCAATACATTCTTTCAAGATCTACAAGAAGAAGAAATCGATCGTTGACTCGGCTTCGCTCGTCTCCGTGGATCGTGGATCTACTTTGATCTCTTGCCCGATTGAAGATCGGCTCGGCTCATAAAAGGGTTGAAGGCATCTTGCTTGGCTTGCACTCAAGATCTTGAATTGTGGTTGGATTTAGGGTTAGGGTTTCCTACAAGCTCTCTCACTAAACTTGAGGAAGAGGGGATGAAGAAAGAGATTGATTTTTCTAAGCTTTCCCAAAGTTGAATCCTTTTTTTTTTTTTTTACAATGAGCCTAGGGTCTTATTTATAGAGCTCCCAAACCCTAGGTTTAGGTTTGAATTAGAACTTTCCCTCCCAAAGTTTGTTGAAGAGTTTCTAGAAGGAGTTTGTTAGGAGTTAGCTTAGGGTTTAAGCTAGGGTTTAGGGAAAGTTCTAGAATGATTAGGCTAATGTAATGTAACTCAAGGTGTTTGCTGATCTGGTAGAACTCTCTGGAGTTTTCTGGAACTTTGGATGTCTTTCTGAACTGTAGGCCATGAAACAGGAGTTCTGGTGTAAAATTAGGGAAATGATCGCCTGGGACCACCGCGGATCCGCCGCATATATACCCAATATGCCGCGCTTCCGCGGCTTGTTAGTAAGCTTGGGCTCTGTGGATTCTTCAGTGGTCTTGGGCTTTTGATTGTGGCTTCTTCTGATATTTAGATTTGCAGTTCCCCTTCTGTGTTGATACCAGATTTGAGTTAAGTGAGTTTACGAGCAATTGTAATGGTCGAGCAATGTAATGATCGAGCAAGCTTCTCTTTTCCTGCACAGACTTCGAAACACAGGTTGCAAGATATAGAAAATATGCTATGTAATGCAATGCAGTCAATTTCCCTAGAAATGCCGGTTTTAAGGTCGAATACATGTAATCTGATATTTTGCGACCGATTTGCTAATATGTAGAATATGAATGCCGAACACTTCTATATGTATGCAGATGATGAGGAAATTGCCGGTTAAAATATGCAATATTTTCGACTGATCAGGACCCAACATGTTATCAGAGCCACCATTTACATCCCTTACTAGCCTGTTTAAACGTGGTTAAAAGATCGATTGACGGAAATTGCCAAAATCATGATTTCATTTTTGTATCTGCTGTCGATTTTCAAAAGTGGTCAAAAAATTATTTCAGGCATCTTAAAAATCCGTGCAGGCCTTTTTTAGGGTACAGAAAAAATTTGGTCTCCTGAAGCCTCCAAGACGCCGTGGAACCGCCGCACTTACCCCCTATTGGCGGCAGTTCCACGGTCATTTAATGGTGACGGGCATCAAAATTTCTCCTGTAGCCCCCTGGCTTTGAATTGTGATTTTTGTGATATTCTATTTTGGCCCAGTTTTCTGTGCAGTACTGTTATTGCTATTGGGGACAATTTGGAATTTTGTCGATGGATATTTTAAGTGTGCGTTTGACAGTGTTTACATTACTATCTGCGACCGTGAATGTCATTTGATCGGTAAACCTGTCTAACTGCTATATGTTCTTTTAGACGGGTTTGCGAACGTGACATTCACGTTGATGTTCTGTGTTGTGCTATGATGTTGTTAGAACCAAGTTTTTAAAAAAAATGACATTACAGACATTCTCTTTTGCTTTGCATAGTGGTATTCATTTTGGAACATCCTGCACCTCATTCGACGAGGCAAGGGCCGAGATCCCTTCATCGGGAGTAACCCCTTGAGTAAAAGTTTTCGCCACTATATATATTTATAAAACCACTTGGATTCCTTCAACGAGATCAATTCATTACGTTAAAGGTTTTTCGCCAAAAACCAGCCGTAGCCCTCCGTCATTTCCTACAAGTGGTACTTAGTATTTGTGCTGCGTTTGTTGACTCCGTCAAGGCGTAGTGTGCGGTAGCTGAGTAGTGCTTGTTTGTAGCATGGATATGTGATTGGTTAGGACAGTCGTGCGGCCTTGTTGACTCCGTCAAGGGCTCGTGCAGGTGGGTTTAATGCAATCAAGATAATGACGGGTTGAACTTGACTAGGACTCTTTGATTTGTTGACTCCGTCAAGGTCACTTGGGTCCTAGGGGTAAAAATCATATCGGGAGTTTCAAACATACAGGAAACTTACCAGGTTTGTGCATACCTTCTGGAGTGAGGTGACTTGAGTGGCTTCCATCAAGTTATCATGCGATGATAGTTGGATCATGATTCCTACTGATGAGTAGGTATACTCCTCGGGTGATTCCGACTAATTCTCCTTTTAGGTTTGGAGGAGAATTCGAGGAAACAGTGGGAGCCATCCAGATCAGATAAAATGATTAACCATTCTGATCTAGGTTAGAGTGCACGCTGAGTGATTCTTCTCTCTCTCTCTCTGGCTGCGACTATGGCCTGACCTTTGACTAAAACTAATGAAACCAAGTTGACCGAACCTTCTTAAAACACTTTGGCTTTTGGAATGTCATGGTGTCGCATACATCATTGCCACTTCTATATCACCTTTGCATTTCTCCAGAACACCCCGTATTATTACGAACATCCACTTCCATTGGATAAATCTATCATATGGTTATATACGAACTCGAAGGAACTATTTTTCGAGGATGGATTCTGGTTCTGGAGAGATTGAATAGGACTATTCGGTTGTCTTTTCCCTTTACCTTCTCTCAGGTTATGAGGGCTCCTAGGATTAGGAGAGGGTACACCTATTGAGCTTATTGGATAGTCTTCTTCCAAACCATAGGCAAGTGCCGAACGGTAGGGAAGGAAGAAAACCAATTAAGCTTAAGTGTGGTGTACAGAAGGTAATAAGTAAAGACATATAAAGGGATTAGAATAATGGCAAAGGAAATTGCGACCACCATCTTTCACGACAAAAACCGTGTATATCCCTGCCACTCCTACATCCACTTTGCTTTTCTCTAGGACACTCTGTATCACTACGGATATCCACTTCCATTGGATAAATCCATCGTATGGTTATATACGAACTCGAAGGAACTTTTTCGAGGATGGATTCTGGTTCTGGAGAGATTGGATATGATTATTCAGATGTCTTTTCCCATTACCTTCTCTTAGGTTACGAGGGCTCCTAGGATTAGGAGAGTACACCTATTACGCTTATTGGATAGTCTTCTTCCAAACCTTAGGTTGGTGCCGAAGGGTAGGGAAAGAAGAAAACCAATTAGCCTAAAGAAGGTGTACAGAAGGTAATAAGTAAAGACATAATAAAGGGATTGGAGTGCGGGCAGGTAAGTATATGGTTACTGTCGTGAATCAAGATAGTGGAAGAGGCGTTACTAGGAATACCAGTTAAACCCCTTCGAAACATTTTCATGTTTCAGTTTCACTGTGCGATGTTAATTGATAACTGTTTTTCCAGTTGGAATCTAACTCCAGGGTATGTATTTACCAGATCAGTTTCTCACATCTGCATGTTATTACGGATGGTGAGTGGGAGTAAGATATTGGGAATTGGGTGATTAGATCCTCATTATATCGGAGTTCGTTGTAATTGGTGATATTTGAGGAAATCATCTGGATTTTGCCGGATGACAAATATATGGATTTGAATATCCATTGTTATGCACCAATTTCAAACTGATATATCTGTACGTTTATTTTATAAAGTGAGATTTAACTTTTTGATATTATGTCTGTGACATTTACCTATATCAGTTGGTGATTAGGTAAGGTGCATTCAACAGCGGTGTAATTCTTCTTAACCATACTACAGTTTTTCGACCTACGACGCATAAGGTTTGAGTTACTGAAATCCGGGGACTTATACAAAGTATTGTATGTTGTCCAGTGTCCATTAGGACAATAGGGTTGGTACTCGCACTGTATTCTGTTTACTCATAACTTCACTGATTCTAGACATGTATTTCGTTGAAATGCAAGGTTCAGATTTTGAGAAGTTATAGGTAAAAGAATAAAGTAGAGAACCATTTATTGTAAGTATCAGGATTCTTCGAGGAAGTCGAAGATGTGGATACTTGTGTTTGGTATTCAGTTAATGGTAATGGTTTTGAGAACTTTCTTCTCTTTCAGGTTACTCATATATGGATGCACTCCTAGATGGGTAATGCTGATTGACCTCATTCCATTTGGTTGAGATGCACTGGAGACAGCTGCATGATTTTGAATCTGGTTCAAATTAGATTAGTGCTTTTGTTTCTATATAAGATATATATAGAATCAATTTATATCTTGACGATGTTAAGGTACAGGGAGTTGTCCGGATGATGCTTAAAACCAGAATCCGGATAAACTCAAGGCATGTTTCAGTAATGGCAGTTTGTGGGTTATCCCGGGATTTGACGAGGGTTAACTTTTTACCATCAGGAAGATGAATAATGATGTTGTTCTTGACTCGCCACAGTTTTAGTAAAATGGAATTTTCAAAAAACAAAAGTGGGAGTATGGTAGAACTGGAAGTGATTCCAGAACCACAAACGATCACTGAAGATTTAATAGAACCTAAGGATTCAATTGTTTTTGACATTCCATTAGCCACTCCGCAAATTTTGGTGGGTAACCTCACGCACTTGAGAGGTACTTCGGTCTTCTCAGAGACGGTGACAGGGAGGTTCTTGTTTACCCAGACTTGCCATTGCTGCTGTTCTAGACTATAAGACCCGGCAGGAGGATGAGTATAGCGTCGTTCTAAACTAGCTTTAGAAGTGTACGTATATATGACTCTGCCAGAGGTTGTTGTAGTCAGTGGGAGCAGCGGAAGCATAGTAGGCAAGTAGCTTATGTCTATTTATAGACTAAAGCAGGTATAGCGGAAATAAATCATCTATTTCTGATGTGATAGTCATAGGCTTTGACCTCATCAGAATAGGAGATGGATCTGGTAAAAAGGTAGTAAAGAGTGATGTCCGGGTGATTGGATGACATACACTTGTTAGGAAGATATATTCCTATACTACGATCGGTTATACTGTGGTTGTCACAAATTTGTTTCTCCACATAGGATATGGATATAATATCAGGTTTTCTAGTTACTAGATCTATGGTTATAGATCTAGATTTGGGAAGTATCCCAATCTGGGTACTTTGACATTATTCTAAAGAGATTTCAGGATGGACGACTCCTGGCATGGTGGTGTACCTGCAGGTGATGGAGTCACCCTCTCTAAAGGTGTCTTACAGACTAAAGGAGAGAGGGGTCTGCATAATTAGCATATCACTTGCTTAGGCAATTGAGTTAATCGTGAAATGTCAAGTACCACACTAGATATTGCGTTTGCACTAGATGCAATATGCAGATACATTAATCCAATCCTAGAGAAATATTGGGAAGAAGTTATTGAACATAAGTGAATGTTCTAGGGAAATGATTACGGCAGCCTCCTTCAGGAGACGGTTATCATTTCAGGCTTCCAAGGTGACCTGGAGGACAGAGTGACTGTCAGAGTTATAGTTTTTCCCTCTTTTGAGGGACAGTATGTTAGACAGGTGGTCCAAGCGGATACTGAGGAAAGGCATGGCGCAGAATACTGATTAAATTCAGTGGACGATACAGTCTAAGTAGTTTGCTGGATTTGGAGTTCATTTGTGAACTGGGTCCCATCAGATATCCAGACAAATTCTAAGACAGGTATTACTCATTTCGGGAGATAGTCTTCTCCACGAAGTTGAGATATGGAGAGATACAGAAAGAAACATTGGAGCGGATCCACTCACTGAGGCTATTTCTCGAATGCAATCATTTTCGAAAACGGGCTTTGCAAAACTGATTAGTAGAGTAGTTGGGTGTTCGGTATCACACGGGCTGTGAGTATGCGATATCGAAATAATTAGCCTTAAGTGCAAGTGGGAGATTGTTGGCTATAGTGCCCTCAAGGCAATTATCATAGTCGCGGACTGATGATTATGATGATTGAGGCAGGACCTATACCGATAAATCAATCTTACTCAAGATGATAGTATGCTATCTGGTTTGTCTTTATCATCATGCACATGTTGATAGAGCCCATAGGATTCTTACTTGACTGCCAGCATTGTGATGGCAATCATATATGTGGGAGCTGGGGTCTATAAGCACATCCTTAAATGTCCCTAGTCGTAGGAGTATCGAGATCGGGCATCGATACTCCAGTGTAGACTAGTGTATACTGATCGAGACCCCGACGAGGGACGGTGGCCAGGTCTCACAAGCCATTGGTGTTAGTTTGTTCACCTAAGATAGTATGCAGGTGCTTATTGGGTTATGAGTACACTGGACGGACTCGCCAGGAACCTGCTAGTTGGTATTATACCTATTGTCAGATAGCAGTTCTCAGGCGACATGTGTACAGATTAGTCTGTCGACCTGAGATCGTCATTTATCTCGTGTGAGTTCCCACTGTGCTTTGATTACTACCATATCACGGTTCAAAGGAGTCGTGCAAACAGGTTTTAGTTGGGTACAGTCCCGAGCCATATGGAGGCAGTGATCAGATCGTCAGGGATTGTCTTTCCCGGTATTGGGGGTTGATGTCGCATTGTGTACGGGTGGCCATCACCACAAATCCATGGCCATGGTATACGAGAATTACCGATCAAGGATCGATAGTTTCTCAGGAAGTGATGGGTTACATGCAGACACTAAATATCGCATTGTTGGGGGTCTAACTTTATTTACACCCTAGACTCGATATGCGATACTCTTAGACGAACAGACCGGACTGTACAGATATTGTCACTGTCAGGATCAGTAGGGGTTCAGGATGAGTTTGCTCGCCGGCCTCCCTTTCGCTCTATACCTGAGTATCCGTTACGTCCAGCTAGTGCCGCTGACGTGCTTGTAGTTAAACCCACTGCCAGCATATTGACGAGTCTTTAGAGTCCCACACAGAGGGTTTTCACGGTTCAGGCGATATGGTGTACATGGCGTATGTTGATACATACAGGTGTCCGATTAAATATGTGCACTTGCTGCGTAGACTTTAATTGGACGGTTGATAATACTAGCGTCTTAGGATTAAGCCGGATTATTAAATTAGGTTTTGATTTAATAATTCACATATGTATTTATATATATGTATTCTAGTATTATTGTTCACTATTCGTTTTCTCTCTCGGCTATTCGTATTTTGGTACGAATACGCGTATATATATTTCGATACATGTACCGAGAAGTATTCTGTATTTTATACGGAATAGCTTCTAGAAGATGCCACCTCATTATTGATTTTCTTTTAGAAAAACAATTACGAAATGAGGTGGAGAAGGTGACAAGGAAAAGGCATGGGCATGAGTCAAAGCATGGTGCTATGTATGGTATGATTTATTTATTACAAATTGAAAAAGTTTTTTTTTTAGTGGAGGAGAGTGAAGGGGGGCCGGCTACTTTTTTGTGGTGGGGATTGATTTTCATTTGGCTAGATGATTAACACATTATGCTTGCTACACTCCACTCTCTGATTCACTCAAAAAGAAAAGAAAAAGACTTAGCCATTTTCTTTGTTCTTCATGCCAAAAGCTTCATCACCTCCATTCTTCTTCTATGGTTGATCCCTTGAGCATAAGAAAAGAGAGAAAATTGTAGTGACACTTCCATACACCTCGACTCTCCATCTCTAGCGACTTTGGAGCGTCGGTTGCCTCGTTCGACGAGGTTGCGCCGTTTCCCTCGGGTGGATCATCGGAGATGGAGGAAGACCGGCAACCAAACCACATCAAGGAGCCACTAGGAGCTTGGAATGAAGACCGAAGGACACGGATCAACTCGGTATAACGAATCTAACTCTTAGTTAGTTTGCTAGTTTAGGGTCTAAGGTCGATCCGGGATTCGGGTAGCGGTAGCGCAGGTTTCAGAAATTTTTGTTCCGTATTTTGGCCGCGTTTCGACGGCCGGGGCGCTCCCGGGACCCAACAAGAGGGCATCCATTCTTTTTCCCCTCCCCATTATTTACTTCATCTTCCTCCTCAACTCACTTCCCTCCACTTCTACCCCAAGATCCATCTCAAAATATTCACCAAAATCCTAAACCCCTTTCATTAAAGTTGATCCCCTCTTCACCCTCTACACTTTGGACCCATCAATGTTGGATTTTGATGACTTTGTGGAGCTAGGTTTTTGTTGGCAACATCTATAAGGTATATTTACCTTCACTTAATTAGTTTATGATTTCCTAGTATTCTATTTAGTTTAGAATTGGTTTAGGATGTGGATTTGTGAACTTGGAAATTCCTAGAGAAGGGTTTGAGTGTTGTGTGGATTAGGTGATGCCTAGTGGCTGTTTACAAGACCCTAGAGATCGATTCTTGACTTGGACCAGTGACCAACCCCAAAATACGAACTTTAGATTTGTCGATATCGGGTTTTTGTGGATTTAGTGAGTGTATATAGGAATCTGGAGTAACCCGGGGACACCAAAAATCATTTAGCAAAGACGGTGAGACGTGCAGGCAACCATGATGCAACCCTAGAAACCTGAGCACCAAATGAGCATTCCAGGCCGTAGATTTAAGGGATTTGGCCGCAAATTTCGGCCAAGTCGGGGTGGTTTTGTGTGATTTTTTGTCCATGGCTTCCTTATCAGATATCTAGAGTACCCCAATGTGCAAAATGTTCTAGTTTGGCCTAGGGTGAAATCTGGGAGTGGTTTTCTTATGTTGCCGTTTTCGTGTTTTCCGTATTTTAAATGCTTGGTTTTGGTAATTGGTATTGTATTTGGTAGTTTGGCGTTTGTACGTCAACAACAAGGGTTGTTTGGTTGATTTTGTACGCGTAAGCTATAGGTTTTACACCGCCTTAGTTCGGGTGGTTTACTAGTCTGATATCGGATGAGGTAATAGCGCTTATTTGCACTTCTTGCGCCTAGAAGTGAAACGGATATGAGCGAACCGTATGCCGTATTGGTTTTCCAGATTCGATTTTAATAGCGATTGCGATTGTGTATTATTGTAGGTACCTTCGCGTGGACTCCGAGATGACGGAGCATGGCGTCATCGACTTCGGCAAGCAAAGAGCAAGGTGAGTAGATCTATATCTATGGGGGAAGTCGGGTGGATGGCGTATAGCACCCCTGCAAGTTTTTGATGGAAACCGATTCATAGAGTATGGTTAAGGAAACCTAGATTAGGAAACTATGGATAGGGTTAAAACGTTAGTTAGAGATGATGCGAATGATTGAGCATGTATTTTGTGATATGAGGTGAAAGCTTTAGGGATATGAAAAGTAAAGGTGAATCACGACTGATAGATATATAGTTGCACTAGAATATGTATGAATTTTAGAGTAACCTGACATTTGATGTATAGGGTAGAATGTATATATAAAATTGACTTGATGTGGGATATAAATGCGACGAAAGGATATACGATGTGATATGATGACTTGATTGATATGTCGGTATACGGATGAGAGTTGATAAGAGAGGATTGATACCTTTGTTGGTCCCATGATATGAGATTGTTATGGATGTGACCTGGGACATATATATATATATATATATATATAATGTTGTGAATCTTGAATGATAGGCTGTACGAGACGTTAGGTCCGTACCCTCATTGTCATATAGGTTGATAGGATCCCTGATGTTTTAATGCCGCCGTACGATGATTTACCGTACATGATGAGTTTATTGATGATTGATCCATACCCTTGACTAGAGGATGCCATACGATGGATTATACCGTACGTGGTGTTGTGAGGCTAGATGCCGATGGATAGATTCACCGACTCGGACATATTATAGACACGTATACCTTTAACATTGAGCTTACGATTTAATTATGATACGCACATGTCATTCTCATTTCATCATGTATACCTGTGCTAGTACGCCTACACCATTATCGATGATGCGTATTCGACACTTACACAGATTGGCCGGCTCACACACTTCATCATCGATAATTGCCATGTCACTACACAGTAGGATTGCTGCATCATGATATGATTCCTTGTATAATTTACTTGCTATAGTTGCATATGCACCTTTATACGATGTTGCTTTTGACTTGGGAGAAATTGGGAACCGCATGATATATTTAAAAACTGGATTTATTTAAAAGAGCGGTTTTCCCCTGATATGTGCATATTGCTGTTCCATGTTGCATGATATACGGATATGCTTACATTTCTATTATATGTCGCATACATCATGCTTTACGATTTATACGCGTTGAGATATATTGTTTTCATGAGATTTCCGGATTTGAGAACCGTGGTCATTTTAAAAGAAAGTATGTATTGTTTTAAAAACCCGGTTTCTCTTGATATGATATTTCAGTGCGTCCACCATGCGTTTTCTCGGTTCTGAGATGTGTGACATGTGAAACCCGATTCGAGGAGTGGACGATCCGTTTGCGGGTTCATGGTGGACCCGGTATGGTACCCCGGGGCAAGAAAAGGATGTCGCGTAGTAGACGATGAGCCTGGCAGAGGGACTACTACCTACCGGTGATTGGTTCGACCTGGCTGTTATCCGGAGGATACCGACCGGAGTCGAGAGATGGTTAGGGGCCGACCCGTTTGCCGGAGCCCGCGGGCCGACCCCACAGACGTAGCCCGAGGGCCGATCTGGACTGACGGAGCCCGAGATATGAGGATTTACGTGTCGATACTGGACACGGGTTTCATGATGTTTCGAGTGTCGATGTTGGACACTCAGGTTCCATGATTTTGATGTGTCGCGAGGGACACACGTTGATTTATATTCTCATACTTTCATGCATATACTTTTATGATATTTATATGCATGATATTGTTCTGTCATCGGTTGACACGTGGACGAGATCCACATGTTGGTTGGATGATATCCACATGATGATAGGCGTTTATTTATATTGTTGGCACATATGCAGATACGGTCACCCTAGATATCATAGTATTACCTTTATGATACAGTTGACATAGGAGTCGTTGTTTATTCGATTTCTACTTGTTGATATTTTTCTACTCACGAGTTGGCAACTCACCCCCGTTGTGCCACAGTTCTTGCAGGTTGACCGCATGGATCAGTAGCGGTATCGCTGGCACACAGTTGCATTCGGGTGATTACTTTGGTAGGTGGTACATATTGGATCGTACCCCTCTTGTATTTATATTTCCTGTTGTATCTAGTCAACTCTATCAATCAAACTAGTATTTATATAAGTAATAAGACTTAGTGAGACTTGTGGTTGCGAGACTTAGAGCGAGAGGTATTCCGCTACTTGTGGTTTTGATGTCTTCCTTATTTCTTTATCTTTTGTGGTGATCTTCGCCGTTGGGCGTCGTATACTTATATTTATGCTTTGCGTGGTTATGGATCCGCCATTTGGCGAAGAGCTAGCTCCCGCTTGGGGATGCCTTTATATTATCATGTATTGTGGTTTTTGATCAAAATATACAATGGAGGTGCTGCTCAAATATTTAAAAGACGAAATATGTTTTCAAACTTGTAAATTTCACTTGCATTATTCATGTTCCTTTTCTATGCATTTAAGAAAACTTGATTTCATTATACCTTTATTTCAAAATTTCACCTCTTTTATTTTCTTAAAAAGGTTTGGATTTCTAGGTTTCAGCTTACTTGAATTACGTTACGCCTTTAGACGTTGCGTGATTTAAGTGCTGGTCACGAGCTAATATTTTGGGTCGTGACAGAAACATTTTCATGTTTCAGTTTCACTATGCGATGTTAATTGAAAACTGTTTTCCCAATTGGAATCTAACTCCATGATATTGTTAGTTATATGTATGCCCTAGAGGCCATTACTGTACATACGATGTATATTGTAGTGGATGCTAGGATATATATAGGGAGGACTTTCTTGCTCGACATGATAGTACGCTATCTGGTTGCTCTTTATCTTAATATGTACTCTGATTGTCTCTTTGTTACATGTTGATAAAGCCCATAGGATGAGTACTTGACTACCAGGACTATGATGCGGATCATACTAGTGGGGAAAGTGTAGTCGCTAAGTACATCCTTCAAATGTTCCTAGTCGTGGGAGTACCGAGATAGGGCATCGATACTCCAAAGTAGACTAGCGTATACGCATCTTGACCCATATGATAGGCGATGGGTGATCCCATATCCATCGGTGTTTGACATCAAGGATGGTGTACGGGTGCTCAGTGGAGACTGGGTATACTGGACGGATTCACCGAGAACTCCCGGATGGTATTATACCTCACGTCAGATGGCAGTTTTCTGGTGACAATGGTACAGAGTAGTCTGTAGACCCGAGATCGTCATAGAGTCTTGTGTGATTCCCACCGTGCTTTGATTTCCATCATACTACGTCCAAGAGGGCATGCAAAAAGGTGGCTTTTGGGTACATTCCCGAATCACATGGAGGCAATGAGCGATAGGAGGGGATTCGTCTCTCCCGGTATAGGGAGTTGATGTTCCGCTGTGTTCGATTGGCTATAACTGGAAATCCCTGGCCAAGGTTGCTGAGATTTACTGGTAAGTGTTATCAGTGGTTTCTCGAACTTTTATAGACCTCATATCGACACGACTTATCAAGCAACTGGGGTCTGACATTTACCACCCCTAGGCGAGATATGCGACATATCAGACGAAGAGACCGGACTGTACGAGAGTGTTACTGACTGGATTCACAGGAGAATGTACAAGCTTGCTTGTTGATCTTCTGAGCACTCAATACCTGGGTGGCTGTTACGTTTAGCTGACCGCTTGCAGCTTGTGGGTGTTTGATATGATCATCACCTACTGCCGGCGTATTGACGATTCTTTAGAGTCCTACACAGAGGTTTCCTGGCTTAGGCAAAACGGAGTAGGAGCACATATGTGATATGTGCGGAACCGAGAACAATACGTGTATGCGATACTGTATTAGATTCTCACGATATGTGATATCGGCCGGGTATATGTGATATAGCCGGGTCATCGGATCAAGTGTTGATTCGATGAACTGATACAGATTATATTAGTGGGTTATTTATGTAATAGTCGGATTATCGGATCAAGTGTTGATTCGATAATTTAATGTATAATTATATATTTGATATATTAAATTACACTAACTAATGTATGCTCACTTAAAGATTCTTTTTCTCATCCGGGTAATACATTAATATATATCGATATATGTTAATTGTATTATTTTATTTTGTTACAATAAATATTGTATATGTGGTATATAATATTGTAACATGTTAGGGTTATTAATGCAACATGTTTTGTAGAGAATAAATATGGTTAGGGTTTGGATTAGGGTTAAGCTTTCATGAAGTTTTCAAGAAGCTTCTTGAAGCTTTGACTTTGACTTGGATATTTTGTGATATTTTGTGATATTTGTTTAACCCAACCCAACCCTTTAACCCTAGCTATGTCTCTACCATGGTTAACCTTCTCATTATCCATGGTTGCATTTCAAACCACACACTTGAGTTTCATTATTCATCACAAAGGATTCTTCTTCTTCTTCCTTGAGTTCTTGAAGAAAAGTTTTCTAGCTTTTTCTTTGGTGATGAAAATGAGTGAGATTAAGATAATAAATGATAGCTAAGATCCTACTTCATCATCCTAATGTATCCTAGCCATTTAGATTAGGATGTTCACTTCATTTGTGAGTGAGAGCTTGTGTTAAGGAACTTCAAGGTAGATCATCTTAGTTATCGAAGATCGGAAGCAAGTTTGCATCATTCTTTTCATGGAGCCTCTCTAGAGTCCGAGTACATGATGATCGCAGTGAAGGGACCTCAACACGGAGCTTATGAAGTGAAGGACCGGACTACAAAGGTTGTAATCCCAAACTCTTAGATGTTAAATTGTTTAACATGCTTTGTTTCGCCTAATCTCTAGTCTAACATGTTGGTTTAGGATTGTTCGGCACGGCAAAATTTTAAATCGGGCACGGTTGATGCCTTATAGACCTTTGTGCGTGTGCCTAGTAACCCTATAGGTATGTATTTACCAGATCAGTTTCTCACATCTGTATGTTATTACAGATAGTGAGAGGGAGTAAGATATTAGGAATTGGGTGATTAGATCCTCGTTATATCGGAATTCGTTGTAATTGGTGATATTTGAGGAAATCACCTGGGTTTTCCCGGATGGCAAATTTTTTGGTTTTGAATATCCGTAGTTATGCACCAGTTTCAAACTGAAATATCTGTACGTTTATTTTATAAAGTGAGATATAACTTTTTGAAATTATGTCTGTGACATTTACCTATATCAGTTGATGGTTAGGTAAGGTACATTCAACAGCGGTGTAATTCTTCTTAACCATAGTATAATTTTCAACCTACGACGCACAAGGTTTGAGTTATTGAACTCAGAGGACTTATACAAAGTATTGTATGTTGTCCAGTGTCCATTAGGACAATGGGGTTGGTACTCGTATTATATTCTGTTTACTCATGACTTCTCTAGTTCTAGACAAGCATTTCGTTGAAAGACAAGGTTCAGATTTTGAGAAGTTATAGGTATACGAATAAAGAAGAAAACCATTTGTTGGAAGTATCAAGATTCTTCATGGTAGTCGAAGATGTACATACTTGTGTTTAGTATTCCGTTGAAAGTAATGGTTTTGAGAACTTGCTTCTCTTTCAGGTTACTCATATGTGCATGCGCTCCTAGATGAGTAATGTTGATTGGCCTTTTTCCATTTAGTTGATATGCACTGGAGACAGCTGCATGATTTTGAATCTGGTTCCCATTAAATTTGTGCTTTTGTTTCTATATTGGATATATATATATATATAATGAATTTATATCTTAACGATGTTAAGGTATAGGGAGTTGTCCGGCTGATGCTTAAAACCAGAATCCGGATAATCTCAAGGCACGTTTCAGTAATGGCAGTTTGTGGGTTATCCCGGGCTTTGACGAGGGTTAATTTTCTACCATCAGGAAGATCAATAATGATATTGTTCTTCACTCGCCACAGTTTTAGTAAAATGGATTTTTTCAGAAAATAAAAGTGGGAGTATGGTAGAACTGAAAGTGATTCCAGAACCACAAACGATCACTGAAGATTTAATAGAACCTGAGGATTCAATTGGATTTGATATTCCATTAGCCACTCCACAGATTTGGTGGGTAACCTCAGGCACCCGAGAGGTACTTTGGTCTTCTCAGAGACGGTGACAGGGAGGTTCTTGATTACCCAAACTTGCCATTGCTGTTGTTCTAGACTATAAGACCCGGTAGGAGGATGAGTATAGCGTCATTCTAAACTAGCTTTAGAAGTGCACGTGTATATGACTCTGCCAGAGGGTTGTTGTAGTCAATGGGATCAGCGGAAGTATAGTGGGCTTGTAGCTAATGTCTATTTATAGACTAAAGTGGGTATAGCAGAATTAGATCATCTATTTTTGATGTGACAGTCATAGGCTTTGACTTCATCAGAATAGGAGATGGATCTGGTAAGAAGGTAGTAGGATGTGATGTCCTGATATTTGGGATGACATGCACTTTATAGGAAGTGAAATTCCTATACTACGATCGGTTATATTGTGGTTGTCACACAGTTGTTTCTCCACATAGGACATGGATATAGTATCAGGGTTTCTGGTTACTAGATCTATGGTTTTAGATCTAGATTTGGGAAGTGTCCCAATGTAGGTACTTGACACTATTCTAAAGTGTTTTAGAATGGACGACTCCTAGCATGGTGGTGTACCTGCAGGTGATGGAGTCACCCTCTCTAAAGGTGTCTTACAGACTATAGGGGAGAGGGAACTGCATGATTAGCATATCACTTGCTTAGGCAATTGAGTTAATCATGAAATGTCAAGTACCACATCAGATGTTATTTTTGCACTAGCTGCAATAAACATATATTAATACAATCCTAGAGAAATGTAGGAAAGTAGTTTATGAACATAAATGGATGTTCTAGGGATATGGTAACGACAACCTCCTTCAGGAGACGGTTATCATTTTAGGCTTCCAAGGTGACCTGGATGACAGAGTGGCCGTCTGAGTTATAGTTTTTCCCTCTTATGAGGGACAGTATGTTGGACAGGTGGTCCAAGCGGATACTCAGGAAGGCTTGGCACAGGATACTAATTAAATTCAGTGGATGATACAATCTAAGAAGTTCGTTGGATTTGGAGTTCATTTCTGAACAGGGTCCCATCAGATATCCAGACAAATTCTAAGACAAGGTATTGCTCATTTCGGAAGATGGTTATTCTCCATGAAGTTGAGATATAGAGAGATAAAGATAGAAACACTGGAGCCGATCTATTCACTGAGGCTATTTCTCGAACACAATAGTTTCACAAACGAGCTTTGGGAAACTATTCAGTAGAGAAGTTGGGTGTTCGGTATCACACGAGCTGTGAGTATGCGACACCGCAATAATTGGCCTTAAGTGCAAGTGGGAGATTGTTGGCTATAGTTCCCTCAAAGCAATTATCGTAGTCGCAGGCAGGTGATTATGATGATTGAGGCAGGACCTATACCGGTATAACAGTCTTGCTCGAGATGATAGTATGCTATCCGATTTATCTTTATCATCACTATTACATGTTGATAGAGCCCATAGGATTCTTGCTTGACTACCAGCATTATGATGGCGATCATATACGTGGGAGCTGGTGGTCTATAAGCACATCCTTAAATGTCCCTGGTCGTGGGATTTTCGAGACTGGGCATCGATACTCCAGAGTAGACTAGTGTATACTGATCGAGACCCCGATGAGGGGCGGTGGCCAGGTTTCACAAGCCATTGGTGTTAGTTTGTTCACCTAAGATAGTATACAGGTGCTCATTGGGTTATGAGTACACTGGACAGACTCGGCGGGAACCTGCTAGTTGCTACTATACCTATTGTAAGATAGCAGTTCCCAGGTGACATCTGTACAGGTTAGTCTGTCGACCTGAGATTGTCATTTGTCTCGTATGAGTTCCTACTATGCTTTGATTACTACCTTACCACGGCTCAAAGGAGTCGTGCAAACAGGTTTTAGTTGGGTACAGTCCCGAGCCACATGAAGGCAGTGAGTGGATTGTCGGGGATTCGTCTCTCCCGGTATTGGGGATTCATGTCGCGCAGTGCACGGGTGGCCATCACCAGAAATCCTTGGCCAAGGTAGTCGAGAATTACTGATCTAGGATCGGCAGTTTCTCATGTGGTGATGGGTTTCATACCGACACGAATTATAGTGTTATTAGGGGTCTGACTTTATCCACCCCCTAGACTCGATATGTGATATTCATAGACGAGTAGACCGGACTGTATGGATATTGCCACTGTCAGGCTCAGTAGGGGTTTGGATGAGTTTGCTCATCGGCCTTCCTTTCGCTCAATACCTGGGTAGCCGTTATGTACAGCTAGTGCCGCTGACGTGCTTGTGGTTAAACCCACTGCCAGCGTATTGACGAGTATTTAAAGTCCCACACAGAGGGTTTTCACGGTTCAGGCGATATGGTATAGATGACGTATGTTGGTACATACAGGTGTTCGATTAAATATGTGTACAGGCTGCATAGACTTTAATCTGACGGTTGATAATACTAGCGGCTTAGGATCAAGCCGAATTATTAAATCAGGTTTTGATTTAATAATTTATATATATGTATTCTAGTATTATTGTTCACTATTCATTTTCTCTCTTGGCTATTTGTATTTTTATACGAATACGCGTATATGTATTTCGATACATGTACCGGGAAGTATTCCGTATTTATACGGAATAGCTTCTAGAAGATGGCTACCTCATTATTGATTTTCTTTTTAGAAAATCAATCATGGAAATGAGGTGGAGGGTGAGTTGGCTTGAGCATGGGTCATGGCATGAGGTATGGCATGCAATTGTTTATTGGAAAATTGATGGAGATATTTTTCATTGCATGATTGGAAAAAGTGATAGGAAACCACATTTTTTCTTGAGGGGGTTTGCTCATTTCTTTTCTCCACTTGATTTCTTTACTTGCTCTCTCCACTCATTGATTCTCACTTGGAGAAAATACTTAGCACATTTCTTTAGTTGCTCATGCCACATGTTTCCTCACCTCCACTTCATCTTCTTGAGTTGCTCATGGAGCATTTGTGATGAGAGAAAAATTATAGTGACACATTCCTACACCTTCACTCTCTATTGCTAGCAACCTTGGAGCGTCGGTTGCCTCGCTTGGCGAGGCTGGAGCTTGCGCCGTTTCCCTCAGGTGGATCATCGTAGATGGAGGAAGACCGGCAACCAAATTCGATCAAGGAGCTTCTAGGAGCTTGGGATGATGGTTCAAGACCGAAGGACACAGATCAACTCGGTATAACCATCTAACTCCTAGTTTACATATTGCTAGTATAGGGTTTAAGGTAGATCCGGGCATCGGGTAATGGTAGAGCCAGTTTAGAAAATTTTTGTTCCACATTTAGCCACGGTTTGATGGCCGGGGCACTGTCGTAACCCAACAGTACGGCAGTAAAGACCTCCAGATCGAGGCCTTTGCTGACTCCAGCTTCTAGAGTGACGAGGATGCCTCTAAGTCCATATCGGGTTATGTCTTTACCCTCAATGGAGGGGCGGTCTGTTAGAAGAGCTCCAAGCAGGACACCGTTACTGACACGACGATGGAAGCGGAGTATATCGCTGCATGTGACGCCGCGAAAGAAGCAGTCTAGATGAAGAAGTTCATTACATAACTTCAGGTGGTACCGTCCATTGTTTATCCAGTACCTTTGTATTATGACAACAATGGGGCTATAGCTTTAGCGAAGGAACCCAAACATATCTTGAGGCGGTATCACCTGATCAAGAGATCGTTGATCGCCGGGAGATCAAGGTGAGGAGAGTAGACACGGAGAACAACACTGTAGATCTGTTCACAAAGGCCATCCTTCAGACGCAGTTCGAGAGGCTATTCGAGATGATAGGTCTGCGATATGCCAATACATGGCCTTAGTGCAAGTGGGAGATTGTTAGTGATATATGCCCTAGAGGCCATTATTGTATAGTAATGGATTGTATATTACATTTTGGAAGCTTGGGATATACCCGAATATAATAACAGTCTTGCTCAATATGATAGTATGCTAGCTGGTTTTATTCTATCTTAATATGTGCATATGTTTCTTTTAGAATATCGCTAATACATATTGATAAAGCCCATAGGATCTTTGCTTGACTACCAGCGTTGTGATGGCAGTCACACTAGTGGGGGCTGGGTAGTCTATAAGCACATCCTTAAGCTTGTCCCTAGTCGTAGGATTATCGAGACATGGCATCGATACTCCAGAGTAGACTAGTGTATATGCTTCTCATCCCAGTTAGGGAGATGGCCTGTCCCGCACCCATTGGTATACGATACCGGAGATAGTATACAAGAGCTCATTGGGTTATGAGTTACACTGGGCGGACTCGATGGGAACTGCTGGTTGGTATTATACCAATCGTCGGTTAGCAGTTCCCGGGTAACATGAGTACATGTTAGTCCGTTGACTTGACATCACTATTCATCTCGAGTGTGTTCCCACTGTACTTAGATTACTACCCTACCACGGCTCAAATGAGTCATGCAAACAGGTAGTGGTTGGGTGCAGTCCCGAAACACTTGGAGGCAGTAGTGGTTAGAAGGGATTCGTCTTTCTTGGTATTGGGAGTTGATATCGTGCTATTCGGATAGCCATTACACAAAGTCCCTAGCCAGGGCAAGCGAGATTTACTGTTAGGTACACCAGTAGTTTCTCAGGGTGTATTTGGCTCTACACCGACACGACTTATTGCGCTATTAGGGGTCTGACGGTTACCACCCCCTAGTCCCGATATGCGATACTCTTAGACGAACAGACCGGACTGTATGGAGATTGTCACAGATAGGCTCAGTAGGAGTTCGGATGAGTTTTCTCGTTGGCCTTCTTATCGACAGATACCTAGGCAGCCGTTACGAACAACTAGTGCCACTGACAGACTTGTGGTTAAACCCACTTCCAGCGTACTGTCGAGTCTTTGGAGTCACACACAGAGGTTTTCCCTGATTCAGGCGAAATGATGTATAGGCCGTATGGTTTTACGTGTAGGGTTCCGATCATATACGTGTACTAGCAATACGGATGTTGTTTGGACGGATAATACTAGTGAGCTTTAGTTTAAGCCAGATTCTAGTATTATATTATTGGATTATTATTATCTCATCGTATTCGTATTTTTACAGTATGAATACAGGTATGTATATACGGTGAGGGCATTCTTGTAATTTCACAAGAGATGCTTCTAAAAGGGGACACCTCATTATTTGAATTTATCTATTTTTGGAAATAGATTAATGAGGTGGAAAATGGAGATATTTGTGGCATAGTGAAGCATGGCTCATTTCATTTGTTTATGTGTTTGGGTTTACTATTGAAGCATGGTTGTTATTTTCTATTGGAAAATAATCCATGCTTCATGTCAGATAGAGAATGAGCCATCCTTCATTACCACAACACTTGTTCATTTGCAAATTTCCTTTCTCTCTCCATTTTTCCTCTCCTTCTTCCTCAAGACCCTAAATCCTCACATGAGTTGTGAACCATAGGGTCCTTTCAGATAAAACACTCCAATAAAAACTCTACATCTCCTAAGCTATCTAGTTTAGCGAACTAGGTACTTTAGTTACATTGGTTTAGAGGTTGGAGCTTGAACCATAGACTCTCGGGTGGACCGTCTTCGATACGAGGAGGCTGACGACCGAGCTAGATCCGCACTTCTTTGGAGCTTAAGCTAAGGAGGAGAAGAAGACCTGAAGGATTAGAATTAAAGAGGTATAAACACTTTCATAGTAGTTAGAACCTCTAAGTAGTTTAGCTAGTTAAGATTTTCATAAAGATCCTGGAGTTTAAGTCGGTGTTGCAAGTCAAGAAAATCATTTTTTGTAAATTCCGCCTCCCCACAAGTGCGTAGGGTGTGCGACATCGACTTCTACACACACACACATACACTAGTAGATGTTGTATATGTTTTGCAACCGCGCTAGTCCTGCCCCCGCTCTGCCGTTAACTAAGTAACCTAACGGTGCATGACGGGCCCCGTGGCGAATGCATATGGCATATACGTACATTTTATTTTCGTTTTTTTCTGGTGTGATAGGAATTAAATGATGGGACTGCATTAATCATCATTAATGCAAGATAAGAAACCTAAAAAGTTTTTGCTGGAACATTTTGAAAACCCACTCGGTTCTTTTCAAAACACTCGTTTAAAAGGTGGAGCTTGAACCACTCCTTTTCAAAGCTATCGTTCCTTTAACGATATCAGGTTCATTACGTTCAAGGTTTTTGCCAAAAACCAGTAGCAGCCCTCTGTCGTTTCAAATAAGTAGCACATTGTATTCGTACAATGTTTATTGGCCTTCGTCAAGGCATAATGAATGGTAGCGGTGTGTTGCTTGTTTGTAGCATAGATAGATGCATTGGTTTAGGACAGTCATATAACCTTGTTGGCCTTCATCAAGGGCGAGTGCGGGTGGGTCTAAATTAATTAGGACAACGACGGGAAGAACTTGACTTGCATCCTATGATTTGTTGGCCTTCGTCAAGGTCATAAGAACTTGGGGAAAAAATATATCGGGAGTTTCAAACACAATGGAAACTTGCAGATTTAGCATATCTTGTGGAGTGTGGTGACTAGAGTGGCTTCTATCTAGGTCATCACACAATGATAGTTAAATCACGATCCCACTGTTGAGTAGGATTACTCTTGGGAGATACTTTTCACTTCACAATTAGCTAACCTATTAGGTATCTAGAAAGTGTTAACGGGGCTATGCCTCTGCAGAAATGATGTTTATTTTAATTAGGTCCGTGCGAGAGCACAGGAAACCTCCCTCAGAGTACCAACACCCACCTGGCTGAATGGTTAGTGAACTTGTAAAGTGTAAATGATCCCGACTAGTTCTCCTTTTAAGCTTTGATGGAGAATTCGAGGAAATAGTGAGAGCTATCCTGGTTAGATAAGATAATAAACCAATCTAATCTTGCAAGAGCATACGCTGAGTGTTTCTTTTCTCTCTCTCACTCTCTGGCCGCAACCATGACGGGACTTAAATTACTACTAGAAAAAAATTCGCTGACTGGGCCAAACTATAAAGATTGGCTGAGGAACGTCAACATTACACTTACTTATGACAAAGTAGGATACGTCCTCTCCAGTACTACTTCCCCTGTCTGTAACACCTTAGGATGTGTTTTGTGGATAATTATATTTTAATATATGGTTTTTAATAAAAGGTTTACCAAATTGATTTTTAATTATTTTATCCTATTTAATGAATATTTTATTATATTTTTCCTAGGCTTGCACACACTTGTGCATGTTAACTAGGGCGTTATTTTTGGGGTTTAACCATGATTAGCAACATGGTGAGCTAACCATTCCCTAATCTAGTCTTAATAATTTGTTTTAAATGTTTTGGGTTCTAACCTTATATGGTTGTTTTAAAAAAAATGAATTTGAAAAAGGATTTTTATATGGGTTGATTTGTTGATCAAGAGAGAGATGGGCATGGGGCAACATGGCATGAGCCATGCCCATTTAATGAAGAGAGAGAGTGAGAAAGGGGGGTCTTTGTTGTTGTGTGCTCATTTCTCCCTCTCATTTTCTTTCTCTCACTCTCTCATACTCTCACACACTCACACTCACCATCAGCAGCTTCAGCAGTAGAAGCAGCAGCAGCAGCAAGCAGCTTCAGTAAAAGCAACAACATCAGCAGTTGCTAGGAGCTCCAGCAGCAGTAGCAGCTCTCATCTCCTCCATACACGTCTTCTCCAGCTTCCTAGGACCCTTTAGCGTATAATTCTTGAACCCAATTTCCTAGTGTACTTAACTTGTGCGTAGTTTAGCGTCGGTTTGCGTCTAAAGTGAGTTTTATGCTAAATTATGGTGATTATGTGGACCTGTGATTAAATGATGATTGTGTTAGTTAACCTAGCCTATTTTAGTGTTGTTAGGGTCACTTGAACTGGGGATTTTCCCTGATTTCACTAAAATACCATAGGGTTGCTTTTTGTGCTAAATTAGCGTTTTTAAGCGTTATATTAGCTTTCTGTAATCTGCTATTGACCCGGACTCTTCAGAACAAAATTGAGAAAACTGAGGCATGTTCACTAGGTATAGACCACACCAACAGAACACGGGCCACCCAGGCCGCCAATTTAATCCATCTGGCCGCAAATTGCTGCCACGAAGGGGAGTGGGGTGCTGGGGTTTTGTGTAGGGTAGTCTGCTGTGATTTGTAGTGTTTTGACATGCATAGTTTTGTGAGATTTGACCTGTAGGAAAATCTGGGAAAATATATTATATTTCTAGTTCGTTGTGTTTGCGCGATATGCGCGATACGTGAGTGGGTTCTGCGATCCAGCGTATCGCGGCGTGTCGCGGTAGTTTTAGACGCGTATACACACGTTTTAGCGTATCGTGCACACACGCGTTTAGTTCGCGACGCGAGTTTCTCGTTTAGTGTCGATATCGCGTTTTGCGAGATATGTTGCTTATATATATGATTTCCTTGTCTAATTTTCAGGTTTGCAGGCGGGGACTACGGACACAGCTACAGGGGGAAACAGGTGGTAGGATTCACCTAGCTTGGAGCGTAGGTGGGTAGATTTAACATCTATAGGGGAATCGCCCGCATGGCGTTATGCGTCTGAGCTAGGATTCTAATACTTGTCGCATATTCTACGTTATTGTTAGAATTGCGCATTTACCTTATTACTTAGATGTTATACTTGGACTAGTAGCCGTAGGACACTACACATATTATTGACGGTTCATGTTGCACGAGCATGGATTGTATGCTACACACACACTGTCAATAATTGCCATGTCACACACAAACTATTATAGATATTGTATTGCTTGGTTAGGGACCTTGTGACACTGATTCGTACTGCTCATCACACATGACATTTACCATACTTGTATACCTATAGAGTATCGTACCATTATTGATATGTACATATACCCATTACGATACATCTACAGGTATACCTTGCTCATATTTTACTTATACCCAGTGGGGTATACCATATCATATACTTATAGGCAGACACCTATACTTAGCTGTACCTTATTGATTTCGCATACAACTGGTTTCAGCTACATAGTTTCATTTACATGCTCGCATTTCAGATATATCGCACATATTTATTCCTGGATTTGCGCATTGTTATTTGGATTTTACATGATGTTTTCTGGATTTGGGAATCGCTGGAATTCATGAAATTATACATACATTGAAAAACCCGGTTTCCTTGATATGATATTCGCACAGCCACCATGAGATTTATCGGTTCTGATTTTATATCCCATACGAGGAGTGGGTGCCGTATGAGAGTACAAGGTGGGGCCCGGTATGGTTCCCCTTTGCAAGATGATCGATGTACTTTGCCGATTGAGCCTGGAGGCGGGCGAGTACCTACTGGTGATAGTACCAATGACTCGGCGGGGATCATGGGAATACCGTTGGGAATCATGTATGTATGGATACGTCGAAAAGCGAGGTTCAGAGCTAGGCACTCGTGCTTTCGGGATAGCGTCTGATATGTGCCTATCAGGATGCTAGTCTTGGTGACGGCATCTGATAGATCAGGATTTCTGTGTCGCTGCTTGGCACATTGTTTTCATGATATTTCTTTTAACACCTTTGTATATATAACAGGGGATATAGTCGTTGTTATATATACCCTTACACCAATATTAGTAGAGTGGGACGCTAATATATGTGTATTGACCCCATCATATTTATTTCTGCAGATATATATATATATATATATATATATATATAGGATGTTAGAATTTTACTTGAGTTTGATTTGGGATATTAGGTTATTCATTGAGATTGGATACCGGATACATATGAGATCACTGATTTGTACATTCGGGATATAGGAGATTACTCGATATTGTACATTGGGGAGATGCGAGACTTATATGATATGAGAGCCCAACTTGGGGGCTGATTTGAGGAAGTGGGATTTGAATGTCTTGATAGATTGTGATCCTACCATGATGTCAGGTTTCCGTGGGAATGACATATTTTGCTCTATACTTCATACCCATTTGCTTATGCACCGATCCATTAGGTTTACCTGATAGTGCACCCTTCATGATTGTTGCATATCTACCTTCTCATATCCCTATTGCATGATTACTGCATACTATTGTCATGTTATTATTGCTTCACATATTGATTGTACCTGCTAGTGTACTTTCCATTATTCTGCATGCACATGACCTGTTATTATTGTAAATTGCATATCTTAGATTCATACTGTACTTTCATACCTGCGATTACCTGCATATATTATCTACTATTCACGAGTTGGCAACTCACCCCCGTTGTGCCACAGTTGTTTTGCAGGGTGTTTCCCCAGAGTAGTCGTGGCAGGCTATTCATCTATCATCTTTTGCTACAGATACCGCATCGGCTCACAGTGTGCTATTTTGCTTAGGTGGGTTTTGGTGGTTATCTGTATTTTGTATTGTACATTCGTTGTATTTTGTACTCTCCATCTACTATTATGTTGTTGACTTAGAGGCTTGGTGAGGACGTTATTGTATATTTATCTGTGGATTTATTGTCTTTTATACAGCTTTATCTCTATTGTCTTTTATTTCTTCGCTACGGTGTCGTATAATTGTGGTGGTGATTGTTTTCCGCATTGGGCGTGTATTTACTCCCGTTGGGGATGCTTTATTTATCTTTATCGGTTGTACCCATTTTGGGGTTAGTTTTTACCAAGGGGGTGCTGCCAAAATTTTAAAGAAAGAAGTTGGGCTTTTAAAGAATTTGGGTTGCGATTTCAAATGTTTCAAAAACTTTTATTATCTTTTCCGTATTTTCATGGTTTAGATTTCTGGGTTTTGGCTTTCTTTTACTGCGTTACGTCTTTATGCGTTGCGTAGTATTAGGGTCGTCACGTGCCAATTTCGGGTCGTGACAAGTTAGTATCAGAGCGCTAGGTTTTACCTTTCGGAGTGTAGGATGACCTTAGTATGATGGAGTAGGTAGCTTAAGCAGAGTAACGTAGTGTGTGTATGTGTGTAGGATACCCACGATGCGGTACTTCGCCTTAGGTGATCTAGGTACAAATTGCTTGAAATTCCTTCTTTGATGATTCATATCCTTGTGATTCGATTTCCTTATTCTTATCGAATCTTATATCTATTTATAGCCTTGCCGCCGATGACTATGGGGACTCAGAGTGATGCAGCGAGGGCCGAGGTCAGAGTTGGCTCGGGTGAGACGAGCACTGACCAGGATGGCACGCTAGTTACAAAGGTGCAGATGGATCAGCCTTCGACATATAGTATCGATAGGCCTGTGGCAGAGATGCAGGACTTCCGCCAGACTATGAGTTCATTGGTTGATGTTGTTCGGGAGCTACGACAGGAGGTTGTCACCCATGTTACTCAGTTGTCCCTTGCGATCAGCATGCAGCAGTCCGTCACCTACATAGCACCCGTGGTTGCAGCTCCAGTTGACGAGGCACATATTCCAGAGACGCTGAGAGTTCCAAGACAGTGGAGCACTCATACCAGTGTACCAGCCCAGAGACAGAGGTTTGGTCATCGAAACAGATTTCGTGGCCCTCGCGGGAGTAGCAGAGGCTTTGGACGAGGACAATCGTTCAGCTCTCATTCCCAGGAGGGTCAGCTGTCAGCGCGTGGATGCTTTCAATGCGGAAGCCTTCAGCACCTCGTCAGGGATTGTTCCTTAGCACTCCGTCAGGATCATATTCAGAGAGGCCGTGGACGTAGAAGGTTCGCGTAGAGGAGTCAGTCTACCAGAGGAGTTCAGTTAGTTGTGGGTAGGGGGTAGACACAGGAGTTTTCTTCTACTCATCGGGACGCGCAGGCGTCCAATGTGGAGTTTTCAGGTATCCTTAATTCATATGTTCTTTTGATGTATTCGTTTGTTTTTCACCTTGTGCCGTGGTTGGGACTAGAGTGGTGTTAGGTAGATTAGCCGTTTGTTTTGATAACTTCTGTCAGCAATTCTTTTGTTGCGCGACACGTATTTCAGTCGTGTGCCAATCAGATAAGAGATAAAGATTCGTCCGTCGTTTTGATCATTCTAAAGATGTTGGATTTGACGTTCTCCTGGGCACGGACTGGTCAGCTACGTGTTAGGCGCCTGAGGACTACCGTGAGGAAACCGTTAGGTTTGTTTTCCCCAGCGAGTCAGTTCTTGTTGTACAGGTGGATAGTTGTGCTGCCTCTCACAGCTTGAATTCAGCCTTTTCACTAGTCGGCTTTTGCGGAGATGTCGTGGATTCTTGACGTTCATTCGTGATGCCGTAGCCAAAGTTGGTTTGTTGGACCGATTTTCTTTCGTGCGAGAGTTTTTCGACGTTGTTCCAGATGAGCCGGCGAAGCTTAGGGAGCTTAAGGATCAGCTGCAGAGTTGTCGTTTGGGGAGTTTTGTGCGTCTGAGTGTTTCGCTTTTGGAAGCTCCTATTTCTGTTCGTTAAAGAGAAAGACGGCAGTTTAGGGTTGTGTATCGACGGATCGTTAATTTAACCGGCTTACGGTGCGGATAGGTATCATTTACACCGCATTGATGATTTCTTCGATCAGCCCCACAGTGCGAGACATTTTCTAAGTTTGTTTGGGATCAGGTCATCAATATTACGGGTTCGGAGTGATGGCATTCCGAAGACTGCCTTATGCGTGCTACGGGCTTTGTGTGTTTTGGTGAGTCATTGGATTCACTGATGCCCTGGCAGCATTCATAGATGTGATGAACCAGATTTCTTCAGGCCGTTCCTCGACCAGTGTTGTTGGGTTATTTACGACATTCTGGTCTATTTAATGTGTCTTGAGGGACAAGAGTAGCACTTGAGGATTTCTTATGCAGATACTGGGAGAGTACCAGTGGTCTGCTAGATTCTCGGAGTGTTCCTTCAGGCTTGCTTGTGTTGACTCCTAGGTCATATAGTCACGGAAGACGGTTTTGTATAGTTCCGAGAAAGATCGTGGCGGTACAGCTTAGGCCCAGACTTGTGCGTAGGACGGAGGTCTGCAGATTTTTGGGCTTAACAGGTTTTTACCGTCTTTTCGTGCAGGATTGCTAGAGTAGTGCTGCACTGTCGACTGAATTGACCGGAAAGGAGGTTTCTTTTCTTTAGATTGAGGCATATGTGTGGAGTTTTCGGCAGTTGAAGATTCAGTTAACAACTGCATCAGTTCTTTCCTTGCTTTCTGGTTCGGGCGACTTTGTTGTTTAACTGTAATGTTTCTTGAGTGGGCTCGATTGGGTACTGAGGTGACACTATAGAGTTATCGCTTTTGCTTCCCTACATTTGGAGGAAGTAAGAGAAGGATATTCCACTCATGATCTAGAGACGGCCGTGGTGGTTTTACGTTGGGGATTTGGAGACACTATTTGTTCGAAAGTCGTGTCAGATTCTCACGGAGCACCAAAGCTTAATGTACATCTTCCTGCAGCGGATTTTGATTGTTGTAATAGTCTTCTGCAGATTTACAGTTCTTGTGTGATCGTTGAGTACAGCTTAAGTTCGTCTCTACGGAGGGGACAGCTTGCTCATGTCCGCGCCCGACCATTTTCCTTAAATCGCTTTTGTGAGACACTGCCCGCCGATACTCGTTCGTCAGTGATACTTGAGCATACTCGGCTGGGTAATGATTCGGAGTCCTTGAATTGTGACAATGGTGTGCTAAGTTAGGGACGCATTTGTGTACCTGATGTTATCGGGTAGAGACGTGAAATCCTGGAGCAAGCACATCAGTCAACTCTCTGCATTCATTCAAGTTCCACTAACATTGACGTGAATTGTGAGATAGTTACGGGTAGGCAGGGATGTAAAGAGAAGTTTCAAGTTTCGTTTCAAGGTGTCTGTCTTTTGTGTGTTTGGGTTGAGCATCTGAGGCCGGCTATAAAGTTGCAACCTTTAACCGTTCCGAAATAGGAGTGGGAGCAGATCTCCATGAATTTTGTTATGGTGTCTACTCAGGGTTAGTCAAGGTGTGACTCCATTCGGATTCTTGTCGTCCGGTTATACTCAGGTTTCTCAGTTGTTCTTTGTTAAGTTGTGCGTTTATGTTAATTGTTGTCAGCAGTTGGGATCGTCACTCGCCATTGTTAGGGTTCTCCTTCGATAGCTGTTATCAGGAGACACTCCAATTGGCAACCTTTAGGTTTAGGGGTTAGGTCGTGTCGATCTCCAGTCTGTTGTTTTCTGACTCTGCGTAAGTAGGATTGTGGACCCCAGCTAGTCTAGAGACTTCGGAGATGATCCAGTTGATTCAGGTCAGGATGAGAATTGCTCATTGCGGACAGAGGTCTTATGCCGACTGTGTTAGTCGCAGGCTTAAGTTCGTAGTGGGAAATCATGTATTCCTGCGGATTTTCCGATAAATGACGTGTTGAGTTTTGGGAAGCTTATCCTAGGACTGTGAGTTCTTTTGAGATCCTATAAGCGAGTTAGCTTCGTTGCCTTTAACTTGGCACATCCGCCCAGATTATTGAGTGTTCATCCCGTATTCCTTGTGTCGGTACTTTATGATTACCTTCATTACCTTTCTCACATAATTTGGCACCAGACCATTTGGCTTGGACACTATCGTTTCGCTCACCGGCAGCCAATTGTGTTAATGGCTCAGCAGGTGGAAAAACGTCGGTCAAGGGTCTTGCTATCGGTGAAAGGTTTTTCTTAGACGTAGCCGTATAGTGAGGTAATCACTTGGGAAGCTGTGAGCGAGATTTGAGAGTTGTAATCTTCTTTTTGAAGTACGCGTAGCAGTATATTTTTAAATTCGGGGACGAATTTCTTTTAAGGGGGGGGAGATTATAACACCTTAGGATGTGTTTTGTGGATAATTATATTTTAATATATGGTTTTTAATAAAAAGTTTACCAAATTGATTTTAAATTATTTTATCCTATTTAATGAATATTTTATTATATTTTTCCTAGGCTTGCACACACTTGTGCATGTTAACTAGGGTGTTATTTTTGGGATTTAACCATGATTAGCAACATGGTGAGCTAATCATTCCCTAATCTAGCCTTAATAATTTGTTTTAAATGTTTTGGGTTCTAACCTTATATGGTTGTTTAAAAAAATATGAATTTGAAAAAGGATTTTTATATGGGTTGATTTGTTGACCAAGAGAGAGATGGGCATGGGGCAACATGGCATGAGCCATGCCCATTTAATGAAGAGAGAGAGTGGGAAAGGGGGGTCTTTGTTGTTGTGTGCTCATTTCTCCCTCTCATTTTCTTTCTCTCACTCTCTCATACTCTCACACACTCACACTCAGCATCAGCAGCTTCAGCAGCAGAAGAAGCAGCAGCAGCAAGCAGCTTCAGTAGCAGCAATAGCATCAGTAGCAGCTTCTGGCAGCAGCAGCAGGAACCCCAGCAGCAGTAGCAGCTCTCATCTCCTCCATACACGTCTTCCCCTGCTTCTTAGGACCCTTTAGGGTATAATTCTTGAACCCAATTTCCTAGTTTGCTTAACTTGTGCGTAGTTTAGCGTCGGTTTGCGTTTAAAGTGAGTTTTATGCTAAATTATGGTGATTATGTGGACTTGTGATTAAATGATGAATGTGTTAGTTAACCTAGCATATTTTAGTGTTGTTAGGGTCACTTGAACTGGGGATTTCCCCTGATTTCACTAAAATACCATAGGGTTGCTTTTTGTGCTAAATTAGCATTTTAAAGCGTTATATTAGCTTTCTGTAATCTGCTATTGACCCGGACTCTTCAGAACAAAATTGAGAAAACTGAGGCATGCTCACTAGGTATAGACCACACCAACAGAACACGAGCCACCCATTCCCAACCCAGGCTGCCAATTTAATCCATCTGTCCCCAAATTGCGGCCAGGAAGGGGAGTGGGGTGCTGGGGTTTTGTGTAGGGTAGTCTGCTGTGATTTGTAGTGTTTTGACATGCATAGTTTTGTGAGATTTGACCTGTAGGAAAATCTGGGACAATATATTATATTTCTAGTTCGTTGTGTTTGCACGATACGCGCGATACGTGAGTGGGTTCTGCGATCCAGCGTATCGCGGCGTGTCGCGGTAGTTTTAGACGCGTATACACACGTTTTAGCGTATCGTGCACACGCGTTTAGTTCGCGACGCGAGTTTCTCGTTTAGTGACGATATCGCGTTTTGCGAGATATGTTGCTTATATATATGATTTCTTTGTCTAATTTTCAGGTTTGCAGGCGGGAACTACGGACACAGCTACAGGGAGAAACAGGTGGTAGGATTCACCTAGCTTGGAGCGTAGGTGGGTAGATTTAACATCTACAGGGGAATCGCCCGCATGGCGTTATGTGTCTGAGCTAGGATTCTAATACTTGTCGCATATTCTACGTTATAGTTAGAATTGTGCATTTACCCTATTACTTAGATGTTATACTTGGACTAGTAGCCGTAGGACACTACACATATTATTGACGGTTCATGTTGCACGAGCACGGATTGTATGCTACACACACACCGTCAATAATTGCCATGTCACACACAAACCATTATAGATATTGTATTGCTTGGTTAGGGACCTTATGACACTGATTCGTACTGCTCATCACACATGACATTTACCATACTTGTATACCTATAGAGTATCGTACCATAATTGATAGGTACATATACCCATTACGATACATCTACAGGTATACCTTGCTCATATTTTACTTATACCCAGTGGGGTATACCATATCATTTACTTATAGGTAGACACTTATACTTAGCTGTACCTTATTGATTTCGCATACAACTGGTTTCAGCTACATAGTTTCATTTACATGCTCGCATTTCAGATATATCGCACATATTTATTCCTGGATTTGCGCATTGTTATTTGGATTTTACATGATGTTTTCTGGATTTGGGAACCGCGAGAATTCATGAAATTATGCATACATTGAAAAACCCGGTTTCCTTGATATGATATTTGCGCAGCCACCATGAGATTTATCGGTTCTGATTTTATATCCCATACGAGGAGTGGGTGCCGTATGAGGGTACATGGTGGGGCCCGGTATGGTTCCCCTTTGCAAGATGATCGATGTACTTTGCCGATTGAGCCTGGAGGTGGGCGAGTACCTACCAGTGACAGTACCAATGACTCGGCGGAGATCATGAGAATACCGTTGGGAGTCATGTATGTATGGATATGTCGAAAGGCGAGGGTCAGAGCTAGGCACTCGTGCTTTCGGGATAGCGTATGATACGTGCCTATCAGGATTCTAGTCTTGGTGACGGCATCTGATAGATCAGGATTTCTGTGTCGATACTTGGCACATTGTTTTCATGATATTTCTTTTAACACCTTTGTATATATAACATGGGATATAGTCGTTGTTATATATACCCTTACACCAATATTAGTGGAGTGGGACGCTAATATATGTGTATTGATCCCATCATATTTATTTCTGCAGATATATATATATATATATATTTAGGATGTTAGAATTTTACTTGAGTTTGATTTGGGATATTAGATTATTCATTGAGATTGGATACCTGATACATATGAGATCACTGATTTGTACATTCGGGATATAGGAGATTACTCGATATTGTACATTGGGGAGATGTGTGACTTATATGATATGAGAGCCCAACTTGGGGGTTGATTTAAGAAATTGGGATTTGAGTGTCTTGATGGATTGTGATCCTACCACGATGTCAGGTTTCCGTGGGAATGACATATTTTGCTCCATACTTCATACCCATTTGCTTATGCACTGATCCATTAGGTATACCTGATATTGTACCCTTCATGATTATTGCATATCTACCATCTCATATCCCTATTGCATGATTACTGCATACTATTGTCATGTTATTATTGCTTCACATATTGATTGTACCTGCTAGTGTACTTTCCATTATTCTGCATGCACATGACCTGTTATTATTGTAAATTGCATATCTTAGATTCATGCTGTACGTACATACCTGCGATTACCTGCATATATTATCTACTATTCATGAGTTGGTAACTCACCCCCGTTGTGCCACAGTTGTTTTGCAGGGTGTTTCCCCAGAGTAGTCGTGGCAGGCTATTCATCTATCATCTTTTGCTACAGATACCGCATCGGCTCACAGTGTGCTATTTTGCTTAGGTGGGTTTTGGTGGTTATCTGTATTTTGCATTGTACATTCGTTGTATTTTTTACTCTCCATCTACTATTATGTTGTTGACTTAGAGACTTGGTGAGGACGTTATTGTATATTTATCTGTGGATTTATTGTCTTTTATACAGCTTTATCTCTATTGTCTTTTATTTCTTCGCTACGGTGTCGTATAATTGTGGTGGTGATTGTTTTCCGCCTTGGGCGTGTATTTACTCCCGTTGGGGATGCTTTATTTATCTTTATCGGTTGTACCCATTTTGGGGTTAGTTTTTACAAAGGGGGTGCTTCTAAAGAAAGAAGTTGGGCTTTTAAAGAATTTGGGTTGCAATTTCAAATGTTTCAAAAACTTTTATTATCTTTTCCGTATTTTCATGGTTTAGATTTCTGGGTTTTGGCTTTCTTTTACTGCGTTACGTCTTTATGCGTTGCGTAGTATTAGGGTGTCACGTGCCAATTTCGGGTCGTGACACTATCCCAGGACCAGAATCCTCAATTGCGGACATCGAGGTTCGCAAAACGTGGGACCTGGATTGCGAGAAAGCTAAGTGCATCGTGCTGGCGTCCATGAATAATGAACTCCAGAAGCAGCACGAGAATATGGACATCAAATCCATTTTTCTCCATTGTAAGGATTTGTGTGGAGAGCACTCTCATATCGTAAAGTACGAGACCTGAAGGAAATTATTCCAGATGAGTTTAGCTCCCGGATCACCTAAAGAAGAGCACGTCTTAAAGATGGTCAGTCTAATTGAGGAACTCGCAAATCTGGGATGCATGTTAGAGAATGAGTTATACATTGATTTGATTCTACAGTCCCTTCCTCACACCTTCTCTCAATTCGTGCTGAACTTTAACATGTACGGAATGGAAGCTGATCTTCCAAAGCTCCTCAACATGTTGAGGGTAGTGGAGAGCTCCTTGAAAAAGGAGAAGACGCATGTTCTTATTGTTGATGAATCTTTCTCTTCTAAATCCAAAGTGAAAGTTAAGGAGGAGAAGAAGAAGACCACCACCAAGCTGAAAGGAGGTGTCAAAAAGGTGCAAGGAACGAACAAATCGGGGAGAGTAAAAGCGGAAAAGGATGAGTGCTACTACTATCACAAGAAGGGGCACTGGAAGAAAGATTGCAAGGCTTTCAAAGCTAAGGGCAAAGACACGAAACAAGCTGATACTTCTGCTTGAGGTGTGTTCGTAATCGAAAACTATTTTTCAGTAAACACTACATCATGGGTACTAAATACCGGTTCTGGTTCTCACATCTGTAATTCTTTGCATGCTCTGAGAAACCGTAGAATACTGAAGGCAGGTGATATGACCCTCAGGGTTGGTAACGGAGAAAACGTTGATGCTGTTGTGGTAGGGGATTATCACCTGGGGTTGACAAGTGGACACATTTTGATATTGTATAGCTGTTTTTGTGTACCTAGTATGCTATGTAATATTATATTAGTATCTTTATTTTCTAATGAAGGATATAATTTTGCGCTTAAGAGAAATGTCATGAACATTCACCTAAATCAAGAACTGATTGGGTTTAGTGTTCATATCATAATTTTGCATTATTATATTCCCCATTCTTAATCATTTTACAAATAAATAGGTGCTTTTGATCCATGTGTACTAAATAGTTGTAGGTTACAGGTTCTCAGAACAATATAGTGAAATTCATGAAAAGACGTTACAAAAGTGAGACTACGACCAACAATAGATGAATCCGTATGATGCCGCCTACAAGTTAAAGGAACAAATGAAAATCATGAGATAGTTCAATGCACAAAGCATAAGGGTAGCACAAGATTCAAGACTTCAACGCGAAGCTCACGGTAAAAGTCTACATAATTCTGCATTGTTGGAAATCTGGAAGAAAATAGAAGAAATTCTATAGAACAAAGTGAAAAAAACAGAAGATAAAAGCAACTTGAAGAAACCCTAACGAATTGGGCCCATAAGCCCACCAAATGGCCGCGGATCTGCGGCCAAATAGGCTATTCTGCCGCGCTTCCGCGGCCGTGCAACGCACGTGTCGGTGCTTTGACTCGGTCTTTGGGGTTGTTTTATAATTTCATGTATGGATCAGAATGTAAACCTAGGGCTTTTCCTATCTATAAATAGTGTTAGTGTATATGCCCTAGGGGCCATTATTGTATCATACTTGTAAGTATATTACTCAATGGAAGCTTGGGATATTCACAGTTGTATATACAGTCTTGCTAAAAATGGTAGTATGCTACTTGGTTTGTGTCTATTTTAATATGTGCATACGTTTCTTGTAACGTATCACTTATACATATTAGTAGAGCCCATAGGATCTTTGCTAGATTACCAGCATTGTGATGGCAGTCACACTAGTGGGGGCTGGATAGTCTGTAAGCAACATCCTATACAGGTCCCTGGTCGTTGGATTATTGAGATAGGGCATCGATATTCCGGAGTAGACTAAGTGTGTACGCTTTTCATCCTAGTTGGGGAGATGGTCTGTCCCACAGCCATCAGTACGTCGTACTGGAGATAGTATACAGGTGCTCGTTAGGTTACGGGTACACCGGACATGACTCGCAGGGGAACTGATTGGTTGGTATTATACCCGTCGTCAGTTAACAGTTCCCAGGTGACATGAGTACAGCATAGTCCGCAGACTTGACACTGCTACTTCGCCTTGAGTGTGTCCCACTGTTCTTAGATTGCTACCTTACCACGGCTCAAAGGAGTCGTGCAAACAGGTAGCAGTTGGGTGCAGTCCCGAGCACTTGGAGGCAGTAGTGGTTAGACAGGATTCGTCTCTCCCGGTATTAGAAGACGATATCGCGCTGTGTCAGAGAGCCATTACGCAAAGTCCCTGGCCAGGGCAAGCGAGATTTACTGTTAGGTTCCAGTAGTTTCTCAGGGTGTAATGGGCTACGCTCCGACATGACTTATACAGCTATTAGGGGACAGACGCTTGCCGCCCCCTAGGCTCGATATGCGATAGTTTTAGACGAATAGACCGGACTGTACGGAGATTGTCACATCAGGCTCCGTAGGATTTCGGATGGGTTTCCTCATCGGCTTTCTTATCGACATCTACCTGGGGACCATTACGTAAAGCTAGTGCCGCTTGCGGTCTGTGGTTAAACCTACTGCCAGCGTAGTGTCGAGTCTTTAGAGTCCCACACAGAGAGTTTCCCTGCTCCAGGTGAAACGATATAGAGGTCGTATGGTTTTACGACAAGGGTTCGGACGCGTACGTGTGTTTACGCACGTACGACTTTTCGGACAGTTTTTACTAGCCGGCCAGATTCTAATATCGGATTATTGGATTTATACAGTCTAAAGTTTTTCCGTGTTTTCACGGATTGGAGGGGCGTTCTCGTAATTTGTCGGGAAACTTCTAGAAGAGTGGTGACTAAGGGGTTAAGGTGGCATGAGCATTAAATGCTTAATGACTCATTTGTGTGATTCATCCTTAGCATTAAATGATTCATTAATGAGTTAATGAGTCATATGATGAATCACACAAGGTGAATGCATCAACCATGATGATTAATCATTTATATTATTTATTTGATTAATTGTTATGGTTATTATATTCATATGAGTTCATTATTCATTCTCATTATCATCTTCACATTCTCTCTCCTCATGCTCACTCTCTCTTCAAACCCTAACCCTAACCTCTCATGTGTTGAGATCAAGGGTTAGCTAGACTAAAACATCCATAACCTCACTCTATATCCCCTAGGTAGCTTAGATTAGCACTTTGAGCAACCTAGTTATCTCAAGTTAGAGATCAAGATTGGCGTCGGGTGGATCGTCTTTGATTCGAGGAGGCCGTTGAGGTGCCGTTGTTCCAAGGAGCCTACGAGGAGTGGAGGACAGTGATAAAGACCCGAAGGACATGTAATGTGAGGTATAACTTCGAATCCGAGTAGTTAAACCTCTAGTAGATAGTTAGCAATGGTTTAGAAACGATTCATGCGCTCAAGTCTGTGTTACAAAGCTTTGATAATCGTTTTTCATATATTCCGCCTCCCCGCAAGTTCGTGGGGTGCGTGACATGGACTTACAGTGGTATCTGAGCCAACTAAACCATTACTAGCTTGTTAGCAACTTGTTAGAAGTTCGATCGACGGAAAACACGAAAACGAAACCCCGGAAATCCCTAGTTTCTGTTAATTTTAAAAGTGTCTGAAAAAAGATTTGACATACCTTAAAATTCACAGCAGGGTATTTTAAGAATACTGGGAAAAAACGAGCCAGTGACTCAGCAAAACGGCCGCGGATCCGCGGCAATAGAGTGCTTGTGCCGCGGATCCGCCGCCTAGTCAACTCCGAGTTAACTCGGATTTTCTCTGTAATTCTTATTTTTTGGTGTTTTGGTTCTCTGTTTGTTCTGTTTATACCCAGGTTACTTCAGTGCTGCTTTGCTTTTGGGGTAGACACGGAACATGGTAATCGATCGATGTTCTAAGATATTTGCTAATTGGGATTTTATCTGTAATGTTTAATGTGTTCGTGAACCTCCCCTAACTGCTAGTATGTCGGTTGGCAGGGGGTTGCACATTTCTGAAATGTTTACTGTTTGTGTATATGAACTGTGTTGGACTGTTGTGATGATTAGCCGGGGTTTGATATGTGTTTAATATTCATTCATTCGATGTAAATGTAATATGATGTAATATTCTTTTGCGGGGTACATCCAGGTTGCGGTTGTAGCCACCGTTGTATTGTTTCTTTTTACTGTTTTTTCTCTTAGGATAGACCCAAGGCGGGGTACACAAACTACCGAGTACTTTGAAGGGTTTAGTGGCCTACTCACTTTGTTGAGGGAGACTACTTCACTTCGGGTACTTGGCGGGTAGTTTGTCGTACCCGTAGGGGTCTAGGGTGGGGTAATGGCTATTCATCACAACTGTGTAATCCGTTTTTTATTGCAGGCTCAAAGCAAATGCGGATTGCTAGTATATCCAATAAAGTTCATCTGTGATCTGGAATACTTATTATTGCATCTGACGAATGTACAATATCTATATATAAATAGCTATTAGACGTCACTTATGTTTTACACCCGCGCTAGACCAGCTCCCGCTCTGTCGTTAGATAAGTAACCTAACGGGTGATGACGGGACCCCGTGGCGAATGCGGATGGCATAAAAGGACGTGGTGTTTTCGTTGTTTTCTGCAATGATAAGATTAATGATGGGATGCATTATTATAATGCAAAGAAAATAAACCAAAGTTTAATCGTTGGAACAAATTTAAAAGAAACCACACGGTTATTTTAAAAGAGCAGAATTTTTAATTGCGGAGCTTTAACCACTCTTTTTAAAAAGTATCAGGTTCCTTCGATTATATCAAGTTCACTACGTTCACGGTTTTGCCAAAACCATTCGTAGCCCTCCGTCATTTCATATAGATAGTCAATAGTATTCAAGCTGTGTTTGTTGACTAAAGTCAAGGCACAGTGTTTGGTAGCTGTTGGGTATTTATATGTAGCATAGATAGATGCGTTGGTTTGGGACAGTCGTATTACCTTGTTGACTAAAGTCAAGGGTATGTACGGGTGGGTTCAAATTAACCTGGATAATGACGGGTAGAACTTGACATGTGACTTATGATTTGTTGACTAAAGTCAAGATCATAAGAGCATGGGGCAAAAATCAATATCGGGAATTTCTAAAGAAACTGAATTTTGCAGAGATATGCATACTATTTTGGAGTTTGATGAAAGTTGGTAGGATTCCTTCAAGATTATCATACGATGATATTTTGGATCCCGATCCTACTGTGAGTATATACTACTTATCAGGAGATTCGTCACTTAACGATAAACCAAGTAGGTGCCTAGAAAGGTGTCAGCGGGGCTACGTCCCCAGAGAAAAGAGGTTCTTTAATTAAGGAACTTCGTGAAAGCGTTGGAAAACCTCTCTTGAAGTATCGACACTGGCCTGGCTGAACGGTTAAGCAAGTATTGTATGGTGAGAATAGTCCTGGCTAATTCTCTTTTATGGTTTGAGGAAGGATTCGAGAAACAGTGGGAGCCATCCTGTTTAGATAAACTTAAAACCAATCTAAGCTTGTAACAGCATCATACTAAAGTGTTTTCTTCTCTTTCTCTAAATTGCAGCGACCTTGTGACAACACATAGGTTACATCTAGATAAGAATTTGACTGAATCTGACTTATATGACTGGCAAAAATCTGTCCAGATGTCTATTGCCTGTGACAAGCTGGACTACCCTATTGAGGGACATTCCTATTGTTATAGGATTGGGCATTGGCAGAATGATTGCAGGGCTTTAGAAGCCAGTAGCCAGGATACGAAGCATGTGTAGGGTTTCTATGCACGCGCACAAGGGTCTACGAGGCATCGACCATGCCCGATTAAAATTTTAGCCGTGCCGAACAACCCGAATACGGATCTTTAAACTAGAGTTTAGGAGAAAACAAACATGTTAAACACTTTAACACTAAGTGAGAGAGATTACAACCTTTGTTGATCCAGTCCTTCACTTCTTAAGCTCCGTGTTGAGGTCCCTTCGCTTCGATCATCGTGTTCCGGACTCTCGAGAAGTTCCATGAAGAGAAAAATGCAGTCTTGCTTTCGATCTTCGATACAAAGATGATCTACCTTGAAGTTTCGTTAACACAATCTAACACTCATAATATGAAGTGAACACCCTTATCTAAACGGCAAGGTTAGACGAGGATGATGAAGTAGGATTTTCACTCTCTTTTGTTTTCATTTTCTCACATATTTTTCATCACAAATAAAAAGCAAGAAAGCTTTGCAAAAGGAGGAGGAAGAAGAAGAATAGTGATTCATTTCTTTTGTGATGAATAATGAAAGGATTAATATGATGAATAATGCAACCATGGTTGACTAAACCATTGTAGAGAATTAAGCAAGGTCTAGGGTTTGGGTTGAGTTAAGTATGAGTCATAGATAAAAATCAACACAAATATCTTTATCACGACAAAAGAAAAGCTTCTAGAATCAACTAGAAGTCTTAACCCTAATCCAAACCCTAATCATGTTTAAACTCCACTAAACATGTTGCATTAGTTATCATATCATGTTACAATATTATATATCACATATATAATATTTATCGTAACAAAATAAAATAATACATTTAACATATATCGCATATATATCAATGTATTACCTGAGTGAGAAAAAGAATCTTTTAGTGAGCTAATATTAGTTAATGTAATTTAATATATCATATATATTATTATACATTAAATTATCGAATCAACACTTGATCCGACAATCCGGCTATATCGCATATAACCGACTAATATTTATCCGTACCGATTCATCGAATCAACATTTGATCCGATGACCCGGCTGATATCAAATATCGCGAGAATAGAATACGGTATCTCATATCGCATTATCCTCGGTCCCGCACATATCACATATGTGCCCCTACTCCGTTTTGCCTGAGTCAAGAAACCTCTGTGTAGGACTTTAAAGAATCGTCAATACGCCGGCAGTAGGTGATGATCATACCAAACACCCACAAGCTGCAAGTGCTCAGCTAAACGTAACAGCTACCCAGGTATTGAGCGCTCATAAGATCAACAAGCAAGCCTGTACATTCTCCTGTGAATCCAAACAGTAACACTCCCGTACAGTCCGGTCTCGTCGTCTGATATGTTGCATATCTCGCCTAGGGGTGGTAAACGTCAGACCCCAGTAGCTCGATAAGCCGTGCCGATATGAGGTTTATAACAGTTCGAGAAACTACTGATAACACTTACCAGTAAATCTCAGCAACCCTGGCCAGGGATTTCCGGTTATAGCCAATCGAGAACAGCACAACAACAACTCTCTATACCGGGAGAGACGAATCCCCTCCTATCGCTCATTGCCTCCATGTGATTCGGGACTGTACCCAAAATCCACCTTTTTGCACGCCCTCTTGGACGTGGTATGATGGAAATTAAAGCACAGTGGGAATCACACAAGACTCTATGACGATCTCGGGTCAACAGACTACTCTTTACCAGTGTTACTGGAGAACTGCCATCTGACGTAAGGTATAATACCATCTGGGTGTTCTCGGCGAGTCCGTCCAGTGTACCCAGTCTTTACTGAGCACCCGTACACCATCCTTGATGTCAAACACCGATGGATATGGGATCATCCATCGCCCATCATATGGGTCAAGATACGTATACGCTAGTCTACTCTGGTGCATCGATGCCCTGTCTCGATACACCCTCGACTAGGAACAGTTATAGGATGTACTCGTCGACTACCGTGGCCCCACTAGTATGATCTCATCATAGTCCCAGTAGTCGAGTACATATCCTAAGGGCTTTATCAACATGTAACATAGAGACAATCAGAGTATATGTTAAGATAAAGTATAACCAGATAGCATAATATCATGTCGAGCAAGAAAGTCCTCCCTATATATGTCCAAGCATCCATTACAATATACATCATATGCACAGTAATGGCCTCTAGGGCATACATATAACTAACAATCTCCCACTTCCACTAGGGCCATCTGTTGTGGTATCACATACCCAACAATTAGCTGCGGTTGAAGTATCTCATATTTAACCATCCCATAAAGGTCTCTACTGGGAAAAAGGCCTTTGTGAGTGGATCCGCGCTGCTGTCCTCTGTGTCTACTCTCCTAACCTCAATCTCCCTGAAGATCAACCATCTCCATGATCAGGTAATACTGCCTAAGAATTATATCTGGATTTCTTATGGGATGGGGGTTCCTTGGCTAAAGCTACAACTCCATTGTCATACAATGGTAGGAACAAAGTTCATCTTATGAACTTATATATATCCAGACTGCCTTTTTGGTAGCATCCTTGGTAACGATGTATCTTTCCTTTAATCTTCTAGTAAGTCATGGTATCTAGCTTGGAACTCTTCCAACATACCGTCCCTCCACTGAGGGTATAGACAAGCCTGCGACTGACATTCAGTCGTCCTTATCACCTTGGAACCTTTCCAGTGATTCTCCCCAGGATCGATTGATACCATCTCACTACAACTAGTGAGTATCCTAACATCCAATTAGATCTATCTTATAGATCCAAAACACAGGATTTAGGAGGTATCGCTTTGATCCTATATGGAGAATCGTTGTGATAAGCGGAGATTGACCGAGCGTAGCATAGGAAACTCCTTCCCTATCAAGAGTATGTCATCCACGTACTCTACGAGGATCACCACCATACTCCCTACTACCTTTTTGTATATACAAGGTTCATCTACCATTTTGATGAAGTCAAACTCTTTGACTACCACATCAAAACAGATGTTCCAACTCCGCGATGCATGTTTTATCATATAAAACATCTTGCACACGTTTCCGCTGCTCCCACTGTCTACGAAGCCCTCTGGCTGTGTACTTATAGACGCTCTCTTCTAAAACATCATTTAAAAAAGCAGTCATGACACCCAACCACCAGATATCGTAGTCATGGAATGTAGCAGTGGCAAGTAGGATCTGGATGGACTTAAGCATAGCTTTGAAAGTCTTAACTTTTCCATATACACCAAGTAATCTTCTCAAGATATACTTGCTCCCGATGGGGATTTAACCCTTCAGATGAAGCAACCAAAGTCCATACTTTGTTGGTGTATAAGGATTCCATCTCAGATCACTAAGCACCCAGCCATTCTTACAGAGTCCAACTCCTAATGGCCAGCTCGAAACTAGTTGGGTCATCATCTCATGATGCAATCCTCTCTCCCACTGCCATAGAGAAACCAAAGTATCTCTCAGGTGGGTGAAGAACCCTACTAGATCGGCGGAGAGGCTGAGGTTCGTTGGAAACTATTGAGTCCTTTGGTTCTACCAAATCATCAGCTGTAGTTTGTATAGCTGGAACAATTCCAGTTCTACATAACAGACCTTGCCTCGAGCTTGTCCGGATTTTGATTTTAGACATAGGCTAAACAACCCCAAATCTTAACAAGCTTAAGATATGGGCTCTTCCCTTTCCATATCACATATGAAGTGGTAGGCAACTGATTTGATTTGAACCCTATTCAATAGGTATGCAGCTTATCAAGTGCATAACTCCCAAAAGGAAATAGGAAACTCAGTAGTACTCATCATAGAGCACACCATATCAAATAGGGTGCTATTGCTCCGCCCCGATACACCGACATGCTGTGGTGTATACGGAGGAGTAATGCTGAGAGAGAATCTCATTCTCCTTTAGAATAGTCCAGGAATTCCGTGCTCAAGTATTTTCCTCCTTGATCTCATGAAAGGACATAATACTTATACCCGTTGTTGGTTCTCTACTTCTAACCTATATTCTGTGAATATCTCAAAAGCTTCGGACTTGTGTTTCAACAGGAACATATGTCTGAATCTTGAGAGATCATCAGAGAATGTAATGAAGTACAAATAACAGGTCTTGGCATGTGTAGACAGGGGACTTTCATACATCATCATGTATCAATCCCAAGAGTTCACTAACTCTTTCTCTGTTTCCAATAAACAGAGCTGTGGTTATTTTATCTTTGTGACATGACTGGAAAGTTTCACAAGATGTAAATTCAAACAAATTTAAATATGCATCTAAATTTAACTTTGCTAGTCGGGTCGCATTGATATGACCTAGTCTACAATGCCTCAAGAAGTATCCGTTCATTTCTGAACTCTTCCTCTCGTGTGTGTTCTGTATACTATGAACTGTAGTTTGATTTAGAACGTCAATGCTTTTAGATAACGTGCCTGAACCGATCAACTCTTGATATAGGAAATGTTCAAAACATTATCCTACAATACAAAATTATATCCTTCTTTACTAATAAAGAGATTAATATGATGTTGTATATCAGGTTCGGTATCTAATAACATTTGTTCAGAATCAATGTATTCTGGTAATACAGGGTGATAGTGACCAACAGACTTGGCTGCAACACTTGCACCGTTTTCTATCTCATGAAACTTATCACCCGTTCTCAGTTCTCTACCTATCTGTAGCCTATGTAACAAATTACATATGTGGGATCCTGATCCGGTATCAAATACCCAGGACGTAAAGGATACTGAGAAACAGTTCTCTGTAATGAACATACCCGAAGAAGATGCATCAACATGCACTTTCTTCGTTTGAGCGGCACGGGAAATCTGGTATTCCCTAATTTCCTGCTCTGTCTTATAACAATTATAAGTTGGAGCGGGACCAATGTTCCCCGGCTCAGTATAACAAGCGGTTTTGGTCAATACATCCGTATTATTATCTTGATTAAGGCGTGATATAGTCGCTACCTGGAGAGAGAGAGAAGAAAACACTTAGCGTATGCTCTTGCAAGATTAGATTGGTTATCTAATATATCTAATCAGGATGTCTCCCACTATTTTAGTCAAATCTTCCTTCAAACCCTAAAAGGAAAGACTAGCCGGGATTAATTGCACGCTACAAGTTCACCAATCTTTCAGCCAGGCCAGTGTCGGTACTTTGAGGGAGGTCCCCCGTGCTTTCGCACGAACCTAATTAATGTAAACCTCGTTTTCCCAGAGGCGTAACCCCGTTGACACCTCTCTAGACACCTACTTGATCGGCTAATTGTAATGTGTAAAACTCTCCCAGAAGTAACTCTTACTCGCAGTGGGTATCGGGATCCAACTATCTCATAGAAGGTATGCAATCTCATTGCAAATTTCAACACTTGAAATTCCCAATAATATTTTACCCCTAGCGTGCTATGACCTTGACGCATGCCAAACAACCCATAGTCTGCTAGTCAAGTTCAACCCGTACATTTCTTGATTGAATTAAACACACCCGCACGACCCTTGATGCATGCCAAACAACGCCGTACGAATACCCTAATCCAATCACATCGTATGCTAGCAGATAAGCACTAGTTAGCTACCGTACACTACGCCTTGACGCATGCCAAACTACCGCAGCACGAATACTAAATAGTACTTATCTGAAATGACGGAGGGCTACGCAGGTTTTTAAGAAAACCATGAGCGTAATGAACTTGATATCGTTGTAGAATCGAGTGATTTTAAATGGAGTGTTTTTTAGGCCTTTCTAGTTTTGCTAAAGGGGTCACTCCCGGTAAAGGGATCGTCGGCCCTTTCCTCATCGAATAAGGTGCAGGATATTTCACAAATATCACTATGCAAAACAAGAACAATAGAAGCAATCAAAAGACAAACCGAGTTTGTAGCATCTGCTAGTTTTACTAAAGAGGTCACTCCCGGTGAAGGGATCTCGGCTCTTTCCTTATCGAATAAGGTGCTGGATGTTCTACAAGGAACACCGCTATGCAAAGCAAGAACTAGAGCTACCAGTTTTTAAACAAGTTTCTACAACATCTTAGGTTTCTTTTATTTCATTAATCGCATTAATGAAGTCCCATTTTAATATGCTTCACAAGCATCACATTTGAAACGAAATCTGCAATATAACATATATCTCATATATATAATATAAACATTCGTCTTAGGCAGTAATATGATCTCATCACAGAACATTGCAGCAGAAGAACATATATGTAATATTGGATATACTAGGACGTCCGTGTTTTCAATACGAGCCTGTATAAAACACGGATTTCACGGTCGCGATGAATAGCCAAACCCACAGCCCTAGACCCCTACGAGAGCGGCAAGCAACACTGCCAATTCTAGGGTTAGGAGACCCGGTCTCGACTCCTCGAGATGGTCTTCCACTGGACCCTAGAACCCGGTTACTTGTGCTCCCCGCCTTGGGTCTACCTAATGCGGAAAAGTAAATAATATACAACGGTGACATCATCCTCAGCCCGGAAGTGCCCCAATAAAAGAATATTACATACAAATGAATTTTACATGAAAGAAAAAAGAAAAACTCTCATCTCACATAAAACCCCCGGCTGTTCAGAACGCGACGATCCAATATAACATATCACAGCAACACATAATATTTCATATCATCAACGTAAGCAAGTATGCGTATCCCGATTGTCGTTGATGTATAGCAACGAAGCCGGCGATACACCGCATACTACGCTTACGGTCACAGAAAAGAAAGTGTAAAACTACAACAGTTGGAATCCGCAACCTCTTTAGACATCACATGCCTAACCAAATGAATTCCTTAGACATCGCATGCCTAACAATTATAAACCCGCATTTTAATCTCATTATCGAAAACACTTTTCAATATCAAGTCGGGCAATTCAACAAGATTCCCGACAACCTGATCGAATGCTCGTCGCAAACTTTAGTAGAAGGCCGCACCCCCAGATGCCGTCGACGAAGTGCACTAAGGCGGAACACCGCTGCCGCAAGCACCTGAACGGATGCTTTTGGCGACGGGGTTCTCCTACAGTCACTTGGTCGGGGCTATGGGGCGTAGCTGTCTATTAAGTTTACCCGGCGAGTATCCGCGTACGCTACGTGATTGCGACGGACTTTTGATCACATCAAAATTCCGTGGCAACCGATCATTTGAGACTGAACTGCTAGATTTATAACATTCAAATTAGTTATCTCATAACTACTTGTGGATTCCAAATATTGTATCATAGTCCAGATAAATAGACAATGTTAAACTTTCCGATCGAATAATCAAACACCCAAGATTTCCCCAATTTATCTCAACACTTGAAATCAGTTTAAGAACATCCATCACATGCTACAGTACCAATGGTCCAGCCGTAGAACGGTCAAGCCAACGCCTCACATGTGGCATGCCGTACTGCCCCAAACCCTAAGTTTTAGAGGCAGTTCAAAACGGTCACATAATCGAGTTAAGGTTTGTTGTCTTCTAGAGGGTCCACCGCGTTACTTGCACGACTTAGAACGTTCTTAAACACGAGAAAAAACCTACTTTTGAAAAATTTTCCCACTGGGGAAAAAGTGAGTTATTGATATCCGTTTGAACTTTTTAACAGTTTCTAAAAAATATCCGGAAAGACTAAACAAAGTTAAATTATCCGATCGAATCATGAAGTCCCTAATATAACACAGAAAACTTAACAGTTGAGTGAAAATAAAAATTCCCAGAAGAATCAGTAAACACATATGGATGAAACTGTAGAAAAAGAATCCCCTAACCTGTAAATACGGCCGCGGAACCGCCGCCAAAAGTAGGGTACGGCCGCGGTTCCGCAGCGCTACAGTGGATTCAGGGGGTCATTTTCTACAGTTATCCTTATATTTTCCTGCTCTATTTTCTGAGCATTTTTAATTCAGAAAAATCAACAATTTTAGAAATTGTACAGAGCAGGGTTCGCGTCGGGGTTTTCGGGTTCGATTGGACTTTAAACTTCATCTAGACTTCGCCTAATGCTCTAGCTTGGCTCTGATACCACTGTAGGGTTGCTATGCACGCGCACAAGGGTCTACGAGGTATCGACCGTGCCCGATTAAAATTTTAGCGGTACCGAACAACCCGAATACGGACCTTTAAACTAGAGTTTAGGTGAAAACAAACAAGTTAAACACTTTAACACTAAGTGAGAGGGATTACAACCTTTGTAGATCCGGTCCTTCACTTCTTAAGCTCCGTGTTGAGGTCTCTTCGCTGCGATCATCGTGTTCCGGACTCTCGAGAAGTTCCACGAAGAGAAAGATGCAGTCTTGCTTCCGATCTTCAATACAAAGATGATCTACCTTGAAGTTTCGTTAACACAAGCTAACATTCATAATATGAAGTGAACACCCTCATCTAAATGGCAAGGATAGATGAGGATGATGAAGTAGGATTTTTGCTCTCTTTTGTTTTCATTTTCTCACATATTTTTCATCACAAATAAAAAGCAAGAAAGCTTTGCAAAAGGAGGAGGAAGAAGAAGAATAGTGATTCATTTCTTTTGTGATGAATAATGAAAGGATTAATATGATGAATAATACAACCATGGTTGACTAAACCATTATAGAGAATTAACCAAAGGCTAGGGTTTGGGTTGAGTTAAGTATGAGTCATAGATAAAAATCAACACAAATATCTTTATCATGACAAAAGAAAAGCTTCTTGAATCAACTAGAAGCCTTAACCCTAATCCAAACCATAATCATGTTTAAACTCCACTAAACATGTTGCATTAGTTATCATATCATGTTACAATATTATATATCACATATATAATATTTATCGTAACAAAATAAAATAATACATTTAACATATATCGCATATATATCAATATATTACCTGAGTGAGAAAAAGAATCTTTTAGTGAGCTAATATTAGTTAATGTAATTTAATATATCATATATATTATTATACATTAAATTATCGAATCAACACTTGATCCGACAATCCGTCTATATCGCATATAACCGACTAATATTTATCCGTACCGATTCATCGAATCAACATTTGATCCGATGATCCGGCTGATATCAAATATCGCGAGAATAGAATACGGTATCTCATATCGTATTATCCTCGGTCCCGCACATATCGCATATGTGCCCCTACTCCGTTTTTCCTGAGTCAAGAAACCTCTGTGTAGGACTCTAAAAATCGTCAATACGCCGGTAGTAGGTGATGATCTTATCAAACACTCACAAGCTGCAAGCGGTCAACTCAACGTAACAGCTACCCAAGTAATGAGCGCTCAGAAGATCAACAAGCAAGCATGTACATTCTCCTGTGAATCCAAACAGTAACACTCCCGTACAGTCCGGTCTCGTCATCTGATATGTTGCATATCTCGCCTAGGGGTGGTAAACGTCAGGCCCCAGTAGCTCGATAAGTCGTGTCGATATGAGGTTTATAACAGTTCGAGAAACTACTGATAACACTTACCAGTAAATATCAGCAACCCTGGCCAGGGATTTCCAGTTATAGCCAATCGAACACAACACAACATCAACTCCCTATACCGGGAGAGACAAATCCCCTCCTATCGCTCATTGCCTCCATGTGATTCGGGACTGTACCCAAAAGCCACCTTTTGCATGCCCTCTTGGACGTGGTAATGGAAATTAAAGCACAGTGGGAATCACACAAGACTCTATGACGATCTCGGATCAACAGACTACTCTGTACCAGTGTCATCGGAGAACTGCCATCTGATGTAAGGTATAATACCATCTGGGAGTTCTCGGCGAGTCCGTCCAGTGTACCTAGTCTCCACTGAGCACTCGTACACCATCCTTGATGTCAAACACTGATGGATATGGGATCATCCATTTCCCATCATATGGGTCAAGATGCGTATACGCTAGTCTACTCTAGTGCATCGAAGCCCTGTCTCGATACACCCTCGACTAGGAATAGTTATAAGATGTACTCGTCGACTACCGTGGCCCCACTAGTATGATCTCATCATAGTCCTGGTAGTCGAGTACATATCCTAAGGGCTTTATCAATATGTAACATAGAGAAAATCAGAGTACATGTTAAGATAAAGTATAACCAGATAGCATACTATCATGTCGAGCAAGAAAGTCCTCCCTATATATGTCCAAGCATCCATTACAATATACATCATATGCACAGTAATGGCCTCTAGGGCATACATATAACTAACAACATGTGTGTGGTGTAAGCTTCGGGTGTGTTTATGATAGAGAACTGTATGTCAGTTAACCCTACTTCCTGGGTATTGGATACCGGGTCAGGATCTCACATCTGTAATTCATTACAGGCTCTGAGAAACCGTAGGGTTATTGGGAGAGGTGATATGACTCTCACAGTTGCTAACGGAATGAGCATGGACGCTGAATCCGTAGGGGAATATCATCTTGGACTGACAACTGGGCAGATATTGATTCTGCGTAACTGTTTTTATGTACCAGGTACTACTTGTAATATCATATCTGTATCCTTACTTTCTAAAGAAGGATATGATTTTACTTTTATAAGAGATGTGGTTCACATCCACCTAAATAAAGTTATGATTGGGTCAGGTACATTACAAAACGGAGTATACTTATTAAATCAAGCTCAGATTTTCAGTGTCCAGAACACACTTAAAAGAAAGTCTCCGGAATTAAATCAGGCTTTCTTATGGCATTGTAGACTCGGTCACATCAATGAGAGAAGGTTGACTAAGTTACATAGAGAAGGATATTTGAATCCGTTCGAATATCAATCTTATGCTACTTGTGAATCTTGTCTCATGGGAAAGATGAAAAAGACTCCGTTTTCTGGACTCGGAGTAAGAGCAAGCGAGCTCTTAGGACTCGTACACAGTGACGTGTGCGGTCCAATGTCTACACATGCGTGAGGTGGTTATTCCTACTTCATTACTTTTACGGATGATTTCTCTAGGTATGGATATATCTTCTTAATAAAGCATAAATCCGAGGCCTTTGAGAAATTCTAAGAATACAAGAATGAAGTAGAAAAGCAAATCGGCAAAAGTATCAAGACACTGAGATCTGATCGAGGTGGTGAATACTTAAGTGCCGAGTTCCTAGGTTACTTAAAAGAGAATGGAATTCTCTCTCAGCTTACTTCTCCATACACCCCACAACATAACGGTGTATCGGTGAGACGGAACCGAACCCTATTGGATATGGTTCGTTCCATGATGAGCAATGTTGAGTTACCGTGATCATTCTGGGGATATGCACTAGAATCAGCTGCATATCTTTTGAACCGAGTTCCAACCAAGACTGTGCCTACCACACCATATCAGATGTGGAGTGGAAAGAAACCCTGTCTTAAGTATCTTAAGACATGGGGATGTCCAGCTTTTGTAAAGAAGCAGCATGCGAACAAACTCGAGGCACGCTCAGTACAGTGTAAGTTTGTGAGATATCCAAAGAACTCCATGGGATATTGTTTCTATTACGCAGAGGAACAAAAGGTTTTTGTTTCTCAACATGCCCGCTTCTTGGAAATTGAATTTTTGTAAAATCAGAAGAGTGGGAGCGAAATAGAGCTGGAAGAAATTCCAGAACCACAAAACATTACTGAAAGTATGGTAGAACCAGAGGTTCAAGAAGAACTGGATATCCCGACGCCACTCCGCAGGAGTAGTAGGCAGTCTCATCCGCCCGAGAGATACTACGGTTTTCTCATTGACGGGGATAGAGAGGATTGCACTATTGACTATGATGAGTCTACTAGCTTCCAGCAAGCCATTCAGAGCGGTGACTCGGTAAAATGGATGGATTCAATGCGGACCGAAATAGAGTCCATATACACTAACAAAGTATGGACTTTGGACATTGCTCCAGAAGGGGTAAAACCCGTAGGATGCAAATGGATCTTCAGAAAGAAGATTGGTGTAGATGGACAGGTTGAAACAATAAGGCTAGACTTGTTGAAAAGGGTTTCCGTCAAAGACCTGGTTTGGACTATGACGAAACTTTTTCTCCAGTGGCTATGCTGAAATCCATTCGGGTCCTTCTTGCTATTGTTGCCTTCCATGATTATGAGATCTGGCAGATGGATATAAAGACGGCTTTTCTAAATGGAAATTTGGAAGAAAGTGTCTATATGGATCAGCCAGAGGGATTCATTCAGAGTGGGAGCAGCGGTAAAGTATGCAAGCTGCTTAAGTCCATTTATGGACTAAAGCAGGCATCGCGGAGTTGGAACATCTGTTTTGACGATGTTGTCAAGGAATTTGACTTTATCAAAAATCCAGATGAACCATGCATATACAGTAAGAATGTAGGGAGAGCTGTAGTATTCCTCGTCTTGTACATGGATGACATTCTCCTAATAGGAAATGATATTCCTATGTTACAGTCAGTCAAAAGATTCTTGTCACATAAATTCTCCATGAAAGACCTGGGTGAGGCCACCTACATTCTGGGGATCCAGATCTATTATGATAGATCAAAACGGATGTTGGGACTTTCGCAGTCCAGGTACATAGACACCATATTGAAATATGGAAGATTCTAAGCGCGGTAACCTGCCGGCTTGTCACGGAATCACCCTCTCCAAAGATATGTCTCCCAAGACTGATTTGGAAAGGGATCGCATGTCGATTATACCCTACGCTTCAGCGGTAGGCTCTATAATGTATGCGATGTTATGTACCAGACTGAATGTAGCATACGCATTAAGCGTAGTAAGCCGGTATTAAGCAAACCCAGGGGAGAATCACTGGATAGCAGTAAAGAACATTTTTAAGTACCTGAAGAGGACTAAAGATATATTCTTGGTGTATGGCGGAAAAGACCTCCAGATTGAGGCCTTTGCCGACTCCGGCTTCCAAAGTGACAAAGATGACTCCAAATCCATGTCGGGTTATGTCTTTACCCTCAATGGAGGGGCGGTCTGTTGGAAGAGTTCTAAGCAGCAGACCGTTGCTGACTCAACAATGGAAGCGGAGTACATAGCTGCTTGCGATGCCGCAAAAGAAGCTGTCTGGATGAAGAAGTTCCTCACAGAACTTCAGGTGGTTCCTACCAGTGTTGATCGAATACCTCTGTATTGTGACAACAACGGCGCTATAGCTTTAGCGAAGGAACCCAGGTCCCAACAGAAGTCCAGACACATCTTAAGGCGGTATCACCTGATCAGGGAGATCATAGATCGCCGGGAGATCGAGGTGAAGAGAGTAAAGACGGAGAATAACTTTGCTGATCCATTCACAAAGGCCCTTCCTCAGACGCAGTTCGAGAGGCTATTCAAGATGATAGGTCTACGATATGCCAGCTTATGGCCCTAGAGCAAGTGGGAAATTGTTTGTGTATATGCCCTAGGGGCCATTATTGTATCATACTTGTATGTATATTACTTAATGGAAGCTTAGGATATTCACAGTTGTATATACAGTCTTGCTAAAAATTGTAGTATGCTACTTGGTTTGTGTCTACTTTAATATGTGCATATGTTTCTTGTAACGTATCACCTATACATATTAGTAGAGCCCATAGGATCTTTGCTAGATTACCAGCGTTGTGATGGCAGTCACACTAGTGGGGGCTGGGTAGTCTGTAAGCAACATCCTATACAGGTCCCTGGTCGTTGGATTATCGAGATAGGGCATCGATATTCCAGAGTAGACTAAGTGTGTACGCTTCTCATCCCAGTTGGGGAGATGGTCTGTCCCACAGCCATCAGTACGTCGTACTGGAGATAGTATACAGGTGCTCGTTAGGTTACGGGTACACCGGACAGGACTCGCAGGAGAACTGATTGGTTGGTATTATACCTGTCGTCAGTTAACAGTTCCAAGGTGACATGAGTACAGCATAGTCCGCAGACTTGACCCTGCTACTTCGCCTCGAGTGTGTCCCACTGTTCTTAGATTGCTACCCTACCACGGCTCAAAGGAGTCGTGCAAACAGGTAGCAGTTAGGTACAGTCCCGAGCACTTGAGGCAATAGTAGTTAGACAGGATTCGTCTCTCCCGGTATTGGGAGATGATATCGCTGTGTCAGAGAGCTATTACGCAAAGTCCCTGGCTAGGACAAGCGAGATTTACTGGTAGGTTCCAGTAGTTTCTCAGGGTGTAATGGGCTACGCTCCGACATGACTTATACAGCTATTAGGGGACTGACGCTTGCCGCCCCTAGGCTCGATATGCGATAGTCTTAGACGAACAGACCGGACTGTACGGAGATTGTCACATCAAGCTCAGTAGGAGTTTGGATGGGTTTCCTCATCGACTTTCTTATCGACATCTACCTGGGGACCGTTACGTACAGCTAGTGCTGCTTGCGGTCTGTGGTTAAACCCACTGCCAGCGTAGAGTTGAGTCTTTAGAGTCCCACACAGAGAGTTTTCCTGCTCCAGGCGAAACGATATAGAGATCGTATGGTTTTACGACAAGGGTTCGGACGCGTATGTGTGTTTACGCACGTACGACTTTTCGGACAGTTTTTACTAGCCGGCTTTGGTTTAAGTTAGATTCTAGTATCGGATTATTGGATTTATACAGTCTAAAGTTTTTCCGTGTTTTCACGGATTGGTGGGGCGTTCTCGTAATTTGTCGGGAAGCTTCTAGAAGAGTGGTGACTAAGGGGTTAAGGTGGCATGAGCATTAAATGCTTAATGACTCATTTGTGTGATTCATCCTTAGCATTAAATGATTCATTAATGAGTTAATGAGTCATATGATGAATCACACAAGGTGAATGCATCAACCATGATGATTAATCATTTATATTATTTATTTGATTAATTGTTATGGTTGTTATATTCATATGAGTTCATTATTCATTCTCATTATCATCTTCACCTTCTCTTTCGTCAAGCTCACTCTCTCTTAAACCCTAACCCTAACCTCTCATGTGTTGAGATCAAGGGTTAGCTAGACTAAAACATCCATAACCTCACTCTATATCCCTTAGGTAGCTTAGATTAGCACATTGAGCAACCTATTTATCTCAAGTTAGAGATCAATCTTGGCGTAGGAGCTCTCGGGTGGATCGTCTTTGATTCGAGGAGGCCGTTGAGGTGCCGATGTTCCAAGGAGCCTACGAGGAGTGGAGGACAGCGATGAAGACCCGAAGGACATGTAACATGAGGTATAACTTCGAATCCGAGTAGTTAAACCTCTAGTAGATAGTTAGCAATGGTTTAGAAACGATTCATGCGCTCAAGTCCGTGTTACGAAGCTTTGATAATCGTTTTTCATATATTCCGCCTCCCCGCAAGTTCGTGGGGTGCGTGACATGGACTTAGAAATAGGAGGGCTCAAAGCCAAATAAAGTGGGCCTCTTTTGGGTGCCTCTTTTGAGATGCCTCTTTTTAATTTCCTAGATTAAATTTTCATTCATTTGTAATCGTCAAGAGGTCATCAATAAAGGTATTTTTATCGTGCATTCTTTTATCTGAATTTAGTTCCTGAATTTTTATTTGTCTTTTATTATCTGCAACTTAGATAGTTTTTTAAAATTATAAAAATGAATCTTATTATAACTTCCCTAATGAGTGAGTAATTCCTCACTTGTTAGGGTTAGGATTGGGAAGGTTTGAGAGAAGTAAATCTCTCTCTCTCCTTTCTTTGCCCATATAATTTTTATAATAGGACTTTATTTAAATCAAACACACACCGCTCACTACGGCAACCTATCCTACGAGATAGCGGCGATTCCCTAGTTAGACCGGTTGTGGTTGATTTACATAGAAGTTAGGGCTAAGAGTTAAGAAACGACGGACAAGAACCAAAAGGAAGAAACTAAGTTTCTTCCTAGTCGTGCTAATCCGTTTTGTTGACTATTGCCCAAACACCTATATTCTTCACTAGGGCATTGAAAGCAGTAAGTAGAATCCCTTTTCCAAACTAACCTAACCCTAACCTTAGCAAGACTTTTAATCAATTTAATCTCATTCTTAGATCATAAAACAAAACCCGACTTGATCGGATTAACTCGTTAGAACATAAAGAAAAGGAATCCATCTCCCTGTGGACCGACCTGTACTCAACCGGCTAGCTACCAAGCGACACCGTTATTGATTGCGGTATATTCTAAATTTTGATTTCAAAGCGCACACGCGATACAAAATCTCTCACAATCAAATGGCGCCGTTGCTGGGGAGACGTTAGTCTCTTTCTTTATATAATTTCGGGTTAATAAAAAAAAATTAAAAAATTAAAAAAAATTATAAAAATTGAAAAAATTTAAAACAAAAAATAGTAATAATAAAAATAAAAATCATCTTGTTATTTTTGAAGGGTTTATGTGAGAATTATGCAGGAAAGGAAGACGGACACATTCAAATCTGGAAAAATCCAGTGAACAAAACAAGAAACAGAAGATCTGAACAAACAGAGGAGAACGTCAACAGCGCACACAAAAATTTTGGAGAGCCAAACCTACCAAGATGCCGCGGAAACGCGGCATAATCAAGCTTTTGACCGCGGATCCGCATTCATCTGCTGACGTCAGCACTCCAAAAGTTATCTGTAAGCATTTTTGTCTTCCCTTCTACCCCGTGATCTCCACCGAAAATTTTTCCTGCAGGGTTCTTTGCGCAAAATTCTTTCTCCTATCCAATAAATTGTTTTTGTGCAGGATTCTTTACACTGCCAAATAAAAAAAAAATTGCAAGTGTTTTAGATTTTTGGTGTGTTAACTGCTTTGCATAATTAATACGGAATCTAAGAGGCTATAACACCAATCCAGATTAGGTGGGGAATTTCACTACCCTTCCTAAGACCCCAAAAATCATAAAAAGCATATGCATCAACCATTGAGATAATTAAAAAATATCTAGACTCAACAAACTAAGGACTGTCGTGCTCATTAGGACAGAGGAAGGTTGTGGGCATTCAGTCGTTTATCTAAACCTGACTTTGTGGTTCCTAGGCTAGACAAGTGAGAAAGGTAACTTTAAATGGGCCGTCTTACGGTGATTCGTGAGCGGAACCCTCCTTTCTTCATTTGTGCTTACCTGGCCACAATTGGCGGTGAAGAGGCGATTTGAGGGCTATCTCACAACTTGTCACTTTGGACCAGTTAGGAGCAGTCTAGTTAACTTAGGAGACCCTAGCTCTAGGTTTGATTATGCATGTTTAAACTGTGATTGTCTGAAATTTTGCCGTAAGTCCGTACACATTCTTGCAAAAACTCGTTCTAAAAAAAACACTTTCAAAAAATTTCTAAACTCCAAAAACAAAATTTTTTTCTAAATAAATAAATAAAACAAATATTAAAAAATAAAAAAAATCCACATTCTTTTCCTTTCTTTCCTCACATCATGGGTACCCCATCTCGCAAAACTCTTGCCGAACTTTGGTACCCTCGACCATACAGTACTTCCTACGCTCATTGTTTTGGACGAATTTCGGACGACCTCTCCATGCCCAAAATTTCTTTGAAAGATCGAATAGACGCGTCTAGGGCATCCAGTTGGACTCCGCAATCCACCTTGTATCAACCATTTCAACTTTCACCACCTTCTTATGTTGATACTACTTTTTCGAGTCCTGTTGTAACCCCGAAACCCATGTCTATTGCCGAACATATTGAACAATCTCATAACCGATCTTTCACTCCTTTCACCACTGCGAATTCTTTGGATCAACAATTCCATTCACCTTCTTATCCAAATGTTGATTCTACTCCTGTCCAACCATTCAATTCCTACCAGTCCTACCCGACTTTCGCACCTTCCCTAGACATTGCTACTACACAGCCATTTGGGAGTTTCCAGTATCCAAACAACTTTGAATCTTTTACTGAAACCCCCTCACAACCAATGTCTAGTCTGGAACAGTCGTTGGAAGATTTTATGGTAGCGTCCAGACAACAGATAATGGATTTGAATGGGTCCATGGCCGCCCTTACACAACTTAGTGACCCGGTAGCTAGTTTCCAACTAGCTCTAAATTTTCCAATGTATGATGAGGCGGTTGGACAGATTGAGAATTTGAGTGGTGGGAATGAGTTGTACATCCTTCTAAATCAAACCTACCCATCCCCAATTGAATCCCTCAACTCCGATTTTGAATGTCTATCAAGTGTTCCAAATGATTCACCAGTTGAAGATAAAACGTTTAATGAGTTGTGCGACTTTGTAGTGTTTGATTTACCTGATTGTGAAGGGTCCCTTTCGAGTGAAACCATCGCCAATCCTTTTGACCTCTACACCTCCACTCTAGAACCTGAATTGATTAATATCCATGCTTTTGATGAGGTGTCTAAAAAAATTGATTTTCACTTGATTGGGGATATCGACGCTGGGAATACTTCGGATGATGAACCCACAGATTTGGATGAGTTTCTCTCTCCAATTCATCATCCCGAGTCATTAACTGTTTCTCCCGAACTTCAAATGCGTCTGGATTTTGATGATAAATGCATGGATGAGATAATTTTTGAAAGGAATTTTGAGGATAGTATTGAGGATGAACCGGTTTTGCTTGATGAGTCGGATTTTCCAATTCATCCTGTTCCTTCCACTGACTGTGTACATCCTCCTGAACCTTTAACTGTTACCCTTCCTAAATCACTCCCCTTCATCCTTTCCATCGTTTCGACCGCGCAAGAAACCATATCACTTTCATTTTCAATGTCTGGTTTACCAAGTTCGACGTACCCATGTTTTCTCACGAATCTTAAGGGATTTGACCTCATTTCTCAATAGGTTGATGGATTAGCACAATCGCTTTTTACACATCGGTCATTACAAATTGTGCTAATTTATACACCCCATTTCCACCCTCAAGTTCGTATTCCACTTCTTTATCCCACTTTCTCTGGTTCTTCTTCTAATCTTCCATTAATGATAGCGAGTGTTAATGAATCATAATCCGATATTTTGAGTTCGATAATTTTAGAAAACAACTTGATTTAGACTTTTTTTTAAAATAAGGTAAAAGAGCCTTATGACTATCCTACCGTCATAATTTTTGAAAAATCAAGTATGTTGAATTCTGGCGCGACACTTATTGACATTGAAACGTTCAATCGGACCATCGATGGAAGTTTCGAAGATATTTTCGCCGACGAACTCGCATTCCTAAACGACACGGATTTTGTTATTAATCAACCTCCACCTGAAGAAGTCGAACCACCACCATTTCTTTTTCCCATCCGCCATTCTTCTCCTCCACCGAGTCTATATACTGCTTTTATCTCAACACGGTCTCGTGTGTTTCTCATTTCTTTTCTCTACACTCCATTCTTTCACCAACCACACCACTATAATGATAAAATTTTTGAATGGTTGGTGCTAACTTTTGGCCTATGTAAGGCCTTGTATAGCTTGATATTGTGTTTTTCTCCCCCCTAACTCTGAACTTTAACGCTTCAACAGTGGAAACATTGTTTCACTTATGTTTGGGGGGGCCTTTTTGTATATATATTTTGTTTTCTTTTTCTGTTAATAATAAAATAAAAAATATAAAAAATATAAAAATAAAAATAAAACAAAACATGGAAGTGGCGACAATTTTGACCCTCTTGGTGTAGCCTGACAGTGAGGACACTGTCAAGTTTAAATTTGGGGGTGTGCTCGGTAAGCTTTCTTCCTTCGCATTCATACGTATATTTTTGCATTTGCATACTTATTTTAAAATCCATAAAAAAAATTATAAAAATTGAAAAGTTCAATTTTGGCCATATTTGTCTTAAGTTCAACATGACGGTTGAATAGTTAAGAAAAACTAGATCCTAAACTCGGTAAATTAAAAACCCTAAAAATAACTTTTCTTAAAGTTTAACTATTGAAAATATATATCCTTGCAATCTATTTAGAAATAGGCAAATTTTGAGTTCAGTTCTAGGGATAAGTCAAAATAAAGGAAGAGTATTGAAATTTTTATTTGAAGTGTAATTCTGAAAAATAAATTATGAACCTTTAGTCTAAATTCTGATAATATATACCCTGCAACTTGCACAAACACGCACCTTGAAACTTGGAATAGTAGAGGATACCTTGAAACGCTCTTGTCTAAAATCCTTAGTATGAAAGAAAATAAAATAAAAATACAAGTGTGAATAAAGAGATATAAAAAAATAAACACCGGTTTTGTAAGTACTTGAGGCTGCATAAATAAAAAACATATATAGCAAGGGTGTTTTATCACCTAGTGCCTTAGACCAACTGGTTCGGGAGTCACTGCAAAAGCCTTAGGTATTACAAGACGAGAAATTACACCTAAATGCGCAAGCATATTTTGTAATCGGTCAGTTAGTACCTCAAGAAGTATTAACGGTCGCATGAAGGATGTGTTAGCAAATTTCATCTAAATGTCACTAACTAAAAGTACTTTGGACATGGACAAGAGTATGATAGTTTGAATTGAATTTCCATGTGTATGGGTAAAAATTACACACACGTAGGGGACTATGATTGGGGTTTGGGTGAGAGATAGGAATGAAAGATAGGCCTTATATCTTCAATAAAAATGATAAAAATTCCTAAGTTGCGATGGAACCTTAGAAGGAAAATTCAGAAGATGCTGAAAGCTTAATAAATTTGCATAACATATACAATCTTAAGTTAAATGATAAGTGAGTGTGAAAATTATGGGTTGATGATTTCTAAGTTAAAAATAATAGAATTTCTTGCTAGAATACCTAATTGAAGAATGAAAGTCAACATGCCAAATTGATCGGATTTTGTGGGTAGTGATTGATAGTCTCTTTGTATCGTGAATGTGTATGAAATGAAAAGTAATCACAATCAAAAATATTTATACCGCAATCAATTGACGGTGTCGTTTATAGGTTCGTCGGTGAATGCGGATCGTCCATAGGGAAAGTGTGATTCGTTCGTAGTTGTTTTAGTTGCGTTGGAAATTAAAAGATAAAAGAAAATGATTCAATAATTGTGAAATTTAATTCCAAGAATCATCAAGAAATAGATCTAACATCAAGAAATGGTAGAAATCAAGAAAATATCCAAATCGCTTGAGTTATCAAGATTTGTAGAGAGGCTTGTCGGAATCAATTGAATCGATAGTGATGATTGATGCTTTTAATTACAAATTCTTATCTATTGAAGATTTTTTGCTAGATCGATGACAATCAACGAGTTTTAGGGATCTATTGAAGAAACTAAGGTTTCTTCATCCTCATCCCTTGTCCTTTCGTTAATTAGCATTCAATCTCTAGCCTCTAGGAAATTCAATCATCGATTGTTGATCTCTAATTTAGAGCGAAGACATTCAAGAAAGCATCTCGCTCAAAACTAGGTCATCTTTGATTCAATTTCCTAGGGTTTACAAAACTCATAAGACTTAAGAATCGTTCAAGAATTCATCAATATCATCTACCTATTCTTTCGATTCCGATGCAAGCGGAGTTTTATTCACGCATCATTATAAAGCAATCAAGAACTAAGAATATCATAATGTGAGAATGAATAGAAAGCAAGACTAAAGATCGTCACCTTTATTATTCGATATTTCGTTACAATATACTCAAAGACTATAAGAATTGAGAAGGAACAAAAATCATCGAACTAGCCTCGCATCGTCTTCTTGAGTCGTGGATCGTCGTGGATCTCTTGCTCAGATGAAGATCGGCGTTGCTTCAAAAGGCTCGTGGATGCTTGCTCGATTTAGAACTCGATGAATCTTGATTTGGATCAAATTGTGTCACTCAATTTGTTTTGGAATTGATTTGGATCTCACTAGATTTTTACTACTCAAATTATGAACACAATCAACCCTAATTAATTTCCCCCCAAATTCAACAACCTCTAAACCCTAGATCTCGATCCCTTTTTATAACCACCTCATTTGAATCTTTCCTCCAAAATTAGGTTGTTAGGGAGAGTCTTCTAGAAGAAGTTTGTTGGAGGGAATATTCTAAAATAAGGTATATTCTAGGATAAGGTATATTCTGGATAAAACCACGTGCTATTTTAGGAGTCTTCTAGAAGCTAGGCCATTACAGAGAGACACGTGGAGGAATTTGAGCTGGTGACGTGCCTAACAGGCTGCGGATCCACGGCGGATAGGCCAACTTGGACGCGGTTCCGCGGCTTGTTGGTGGAGTTGTTGCATGATATCTCTGGGCTGTTCTGTGTTGGCTTTTTGGCACTTCATGGGATACTTGGAATCTTTTTATTCTTTCTTGTTCACTGCCAGATCACAAGTCTTGGACTTGGCGTATTTTTATCAGCACTTTTAGCATTTCCGGCTCTTTTACCTGAAGAATTTCCTGCACACGATCTCGAGACAAGGATTGATATATACAGATCAATGCAATTAGTAATAAACACGTAATTTCCCTCTAGAATGTCGATTATAACTATAACACAGGTAATTTGGTATTTTCCTGATGAAATCGTAATCTGTGTTATAATTACAATAAACACCTATATATGAATAATAAGAGTAGGGAAATTAACGTCTTGAGAATGCAATATTTTCGATTGATCAAATTCCCCCAAACTTAATTTTGGTCGTCTCGAGCAAACATCTTTATTTTAAAAATAAGGAGAAAATAAAGAAAGAGAAAAACTAACTAGCACACTTTCGTAGGCAACACGATTGCACTGAGCACGTGCAACAAGCCTTTAAACCTCTTTGTGTCCCTTATAGGAGGAGTGTTGTCTCCTGAGCGTTTTCAGCGGATTGCACCCACAAAATCCCATAATAAAAGGAAGACTGTGAAAGTTACATATAAAGATAAGAATTATAAAAGAAAGACTTTGAAAATCTGAGTTTCCAACTAATACTAGCTTTTCGGTTGTCATGAGCCCTATCTTAATCGTCATGAAAAGATGTTAGAAATCACATCATCCCTCAATAAAATATCGTCTTTATTCTTCATTCCTACCTTTCTTCCAAACAATGATCATATACCCCTACGTGTGTGTGTATAAGACATCCCTACACTCGGAGAATTCAATTCAAGCTATCATATTCTTGTCCATCTGCCTTGGTACTTTTTAATTGATATTTAGATGGAATTTGCTCACACATTTTTCATGCGACTGTTAATACTTCTTGAGGTACTAACCGACCGATTACCCATGTACTTGCTTATACGGTGTATTTAGTATTTTCCTCATCTTGCACCACATAAGTCTTAGCAATGACTCCCAAACCAGTTGGTCTAAGGCACTAGGTGATGAAGCACCCTCGCTATATTTTTTTATTGCTGCCTTGGTGATAACAAAACCAGTGTTCATTTTTTTTCACCATTTTATCTTTTATTTTCCATTTATTATTTCCTTCATACTTTGGCATTTAGACAAGAGCATTTCAAGGTATTCTCTACTATCCGGAGTTTCAAGACGTGTGTAAGTGTGTATAATAGGGTATCAACAATCAAATGTTTGGATTCCAGAATAGGAACTATTTTTCAGACTTATTTTTATCCTCAGATTAGTGACATTTTTCATCTTACTAACCCTTGGGACAACAGCTCATAACTACTTATTACTAGTTTCGTTTAAGAAAACTTCTAATTTTCTTGGTTTTCTTAAATTTTTCTAATCTTTTGGATGTAATTTTTCACTATCTAATCTTTTATTATAAAATTAAATATTAAATATTTTTATCTTTTAAAATTTTTATATGTTTTAAAAAGTTTTGTGCTTATGCAAAGTATGATGCAAAATGATGAGCAAAATAAGCACAAACCTCCCCCAAACTTGTTTTCAACAGTGTCCTCACTGTTGCTATATGTTAAAGCTCAAGAAACCTGTAAGCTTGGGAGGATATTATTAATGTGGACATGAAATATTATCGTGAAAATCATCCCCCAAACTTATTTTCAACAGTGTCCTCACTATTGTCTTCTGCTAAAGCTCAAGAAACCTGTAAGCTTGGGAGGACATTATTAATGGGGATATAAAATATTATCGTGAAAATCTTCCCCCAAACTTATTTTTGGCTCACAATTTTTAGGAAAAAAGTTATGTTCAAGAGCCAAAAATATACCCACCTCCCCCAAACTTGAGTTAAACAATGTTAAGCCTTTTAAAATCACAAGGGGGTCAAAGTTTATTGGTCAATGCCAAGCTTTGCAAAGACCGAAGGTCAACACCAACCATTCGAAAATTTTATCTGTGAAAAGCACCGGTTGGTGGAAGAATATGATGAATAGAGTCGGGAAGAATTGGGGAAGGGAGAAGTGGTGTAAAAGAAAAGGACTGCATCTTAATTTGGAGAGACGACACAGTGATTGTGACGATGGATTACTCGCATTTTTGTGACTGTCAAGAAGAAGGGGTGGAGGTTCAATTTCTGTGTAATGAAGTAGATTCATCTAAACACCCGTGTTTGCTAAAAATGCGAGTTCATCAGCGAAAATCTCCTCAAAGCTTTCATCAATACTCCGAAGAATAATGTCATCAAAAAGCACGGGGTGATCTTCAGACTCAAAAAACGGTTCATAATCAGTGTTTGATGTTGACCCGGACAACTCGATGGAAGAGTCCGTATGTGTACGAAACATAGTTGGGTCAAATAACAACATATGAAAAGAGTTAAGATCAGTATCATAAGGCTGATCGCTGCTGTCGACATCCATTAATTCGACAGAACATGCATGAGTAGTAGGTTCGGAGGTTAAACTTCCCAACTTGTATATGTTAAGCTCTATTGACATCTTCCCGAAGGATAAGGTCATAGAGCCATTACGACAATTGATTATAGCATTGGAAGTGGCTAAAAAGGGGCGACCAAGAATCACCGGAATTTGATTCCGTGGGTTTGCTACAGGTTGTGTATCGAGTATAATAAAGTCCACAGTGAATACAAATTCCCCAATTTTTATCAACGCATCCTCTAGTTCACCCCTAGGTTTGGTGATTGATCGGTTGGCCATCTGGAGAGTGCAATGAGCTGATTTCAACTCTCCGATCCCTAGATGCTCATAAACAGAGTATGGAAGCAGGTTAGCACTTGCGCCAAGGTCAAGTAGAGCACGGTTAATGTGTTTATCCTCAATAGAAATAGAAATAGTAGGATAGCCAGGATCCTTACGTTTCCTAGGTAATTGTTGGGGAAAAGCTGTGTCTACAGTCTTAGACATGAATACCTTTTTTGGCACTTGAGTCTTCCTCTTCTTAGTGCACAAGTCTTTGAGGATTTTCGCATAAGCGGGGACTTGTTGTATAGCATCTAGGAGAAGGATGTTGATATTAACCTGTTTAAACATTTCAGTGATCTTCTCCATTTGCGGACTTGGTCTGTTTCCCCTTAACCGATTCGGATAAGGAGCTTTAGCAATAATAGCAGGGTCCAACATTGGAGAAGATCGTGTGGGTAGGAAAGATCCCAGAATAGGAGTGGGGATCGTCCTAGGTGGAGTAGAAGAAGGTGCTGGGTTCCTAGGCACACTAGTGAGGTCTCCCAAGCCATCAACCATGGCAATTTCAAAAATTATGGTGCCTACAAACCCTAAACTATGGATCGATAACTAGAAGTCTAGGCGAAAAGAACTAGTTAACAAATTAACTAATGAGAATATGGAAATACAACCTTTGTAGATCCGGTCCTCCACCTCCACGGCTCCGCAACGAGGTCGTCTCCGCTGTCCAAATCAAATCCGGGCTCTAGAGTCGGCTTCGTCGGAGAATGGGCAAGCTAGGTCGTCGATGTCCATGCCGAAGATGATCTACGTCGAAGCATCGCAAGATCAAGCTCTCAACTTCACCAAGTCATGAAACTTGTGAAGTAAACACACTCTACTACTTGGCAAGAGGTAGAGGATGAAGAAATAGGAAGTGGGTTAACTTTAGAATTGGATTTCTCACTTGTTTGCTCAATTCACCATTGATGGAGGTGAAGCTTTTCTTCTTCAAGTCAAGGAAGAAGAAGAAGAAAACTTATCCAAAGTTATGATAAGTTAAAAGAATAATAAAAGAAAATGAATTCTTATCATAACTTTAACTATAGTTAGGTGTAGGGAATTAATCATGGTTTAGTGGAATGGTTAGGTTAAGCATGAGACAAATATGGTCACAAAGTCAAACATTCATGAATCTTCATGAAAAAACAAAGAAAGCCTCCATTTCTTCTCATGCTTTATATATTCCAAAAAGAATAAATATATATAAATGAATAAGAAAACCAAAACCCTAATTATCCACTTAACCATTGTTTAATTCTTTACACTTAACTAAAAAGTCATATATCATCAAACATGATACAAGCAAGTGCACAAAATCATATTACATATGTAATGCGCACATCCGAGTGAGAAAATCCATCTTAAGTAAACCAATACTAGTTGATGCAAAGTAATATATCATATATATAAATATGCATTAAATCATTAAATCAACACTTGATTCAATGACCCGGTTATGTCGCACACAACCGACTAGTATACAATATATCGTCTTATCGAATCAACGCTTGAATCGATAACTAGGTTATATCGTATACAACCATTCGATATATTTATCGCGAGAATAGAATACGGTATCACATACACGCATTATTCTCGGTCCCGCACATATCTCATATGCGCTCCTATTTCGTTTCGCTTGAGCCAGGAAACCTCTGTGTAGGACTCTAAAGACTCGTCAATACGCCGGCAGCGGATGATGATCATATCAAACATCCACAAGCCGCAAGCGGTCTGCTAAACGTAACGGCCACCCGGGTATTGAGCGATCTGAAGATCGACGAGCAAGCCCGCTCACACTCCAGTGAATCCGACCAGTAACACCACCGTACAGTCCGGTCTGATCGTCTGATATGTCGCATATCTCGCCTAGGGGTGGTAAACGTCAGACCCCAATAGCTCAATAAGTCGTGTCGATATGAGGTCTATAACTGTTCGAGAAACTACTGGTAACACTTACCAGTAAATCTCAGCAACCCTGGCCAGGGATTTCCTGTTATAGCCAATCGAACACAGCGCAACATCAACTCCCTATACCGGGAGAGACGAATCCCCTCCTATCGCTCATTGCCTCCATGTGACTCGGGACTGTACCCAAAAACCACCATTTTGCACGCCCTCTTGGACGTGGTAAGATGGAAATCAAAGCACAGTGGGAACCACACAAGACTCTATGACGATCTCGGGTCAACAGACTACTCTGTACCAGTGTCACCAGAGAACTGCCATCTGACGTGAGGTATAATACCATCTGGGAGTTCTCGGCGAGTCCGTCCAGTGTACCCAGTCTCTACTGAGCACCCGTATATCATCTCTGATGTCAAACACCAATGGATATGGGATCATCCATCGCCCATCTGTATGGGTCGAGAAGGTACACGCTAGTCTACTCTGGTATATCGATGCCCCGTCTCGATACACCCACGACTAGGGACTTTGAAGGATGTACTTATAGACTACCATGTCCCCACTAGTATGATCCGCATCATAGTCCAGGTAGTCAAGTACAGATCCTAAGGGCTTTACCAACATGTAACAGAGAGACAATCAGCATACACGTTAAGGTAAATGGTAACCAGATAGCATACTATCATGTCGAGCAAGAAAGTCCTCACTATATATGTCCCAGCATCCACTACAATATACATCCTATGTACAGTAATGGCCTCTAGGGCATACATATAACTAACAATCTTCCACTTGCACTAGGGCCATCTGTAGCAGTGGTTTGAAGTATCTCATACTCAACCATCCCATAAAAGTCTCTCTCTGGGAACAGGCCTTTGTGAGTGGATCCGCTGTGTTGTCCTCTGAGTCTACTCTCCAAACCTCGATCACCCTGGAGATCAACCATCTCCATGATCAAGTGATACTGCCTTAGAATATGTCTGGATCACTGATGGGACGGGCGTTCCTTGGCATAAGCCACAACTCCATTGTCACACAATGGTAGGAACATAGTTCATCTCATGAACCAATATATACCCAAACAGCTTCTAGGGTAGCATCTTAAGTAGCGATGTATCCTGCCTTTATCGTCTAGTATGTCACGGTATCTAACTTGGAACTCTTCCAACATACCGTCCCTTTACTGAGGGTTAAGACAATGCCTGCGACTGACACTCAGTCGTCTTTATCACCCGGGAACACTTCCAGTGATTCTCCCCAGGATCGATTGATACCATCTCACTACAACTAGTGAGAATCCTAACATCCATTTAGATCTATCTCATAGATCCAAAATCCAGGATTTAGTGGGTATCACTTTGATCCTATGTGGAGAGTCATTGTGATAAACGGAGATCGATCGAGCGTAGCATAGGAAACTCCTTCCCTATCAGGAGTATGTCATCCACGTACTCTACGAGGATCACCACCATACTCCCTACTACCTTTTTGTTTATACAAGGTTCATCTACCATTTTGATGATGTCAACTTCTTTGACTAATTCATCAAAACAGATGTTCCAACTCCGCGATGCCTGCTTTATCCTATAAAGCATCTTGCACACGTTTCCGCTGCTCCCACTGTCTACGAGGCCCTCTGGTTGTGTACTTATAGACGCACTCTTCTAAATCATCATTTAGAAAAGCAGTCAAGACACCCAACTGCCAGATATCGTAGTTATGGTATGTAGCCGTGGTAAGTAGGATCTGGATGGACTTAAGCATAGTCACTTGAAAAGGTTTCATCATGATCCACGACTGGTCAATGATGCAAACCTTTAACAAGTCTAGCTTTGAAAGTCTCAACTTTTCCATGTACACCAAGTAATCTTCTCAAGATATACTTGCTCCTGATGGGGATTTAACCCTTCAGATATTGCAACTAAAGTCCATACTTTGTTGGTGTATATGGATTCCATCTCAGATCGATAAACATCCAGCCATTCTTACAGAGTCTTACTCTTGATGGCCAGCTCGAAACTAGTTGGGTCATCATCTCATGATGCAATCCTCGCTCCCACTGTCATAGAGGAACCGAAGTATCTCTCAGGTGGGTGAGGAACCCTACTAGATCGGCGGAGAGGCCGAGGTTCGTTGGTTACTATTGAATCCTTTGGTTCCATCAAATCATCTTGTGTAGTTTGCATAGCTGGAACCTTTCCAGTTCTACATAACTAACCTTGCCTCGAACTTGTCCGGATTATGGTTTTAGACATAGGCCGGACAGTCCCCAAATCTTAACCAACTTAAGATATGGGCTCTTCCCTTTCCATATCACATATGAAGTGGTAGGCAACTGATTTGATTCGAACCCATTCAATAGGTATGCAGCTTCTCAAGTGCATAACTCCCAAAAGGAAAAAGGTAACACAGTAGTACTCATCATAGAGCACACCATATCAAATAGGGTGTAATTGCTCCGCCCCGATATACCATCGTGCTATGGTGTATACAGAGGAGTAATGCTGAGAGAGAATCTCATTCTCCTTTAGAATAGTCCAGGATTTCCGTGCTCAAGTATTCTCTTCCTTGATCTCATCATAGGACATAATACTTATACCCGTATTTTTGGTTCTCTACTTCTAACTTATATTCTGTGAATATCTCAAAAGGTTCGGACTTGTGTTTCAACAGGAACATAGGTCTGAAACTCGAAAGATCATCAGAGAACGTAATGAAGTATAAGGAACCATTCCTGGCATGTGTAGACAGGGGACCTACATACATCAACATGTATCATCCCAAGAGTTTACTAACTCTTTCTCTGTTTCCATTAAACAGAGCTATGGTCATCTTATCTTTGTGACATGACTGGCGAGTTTCACAAGATGTAAATTCAAACTAATTTAAACATGCATCTATATGTAACTCTAGCCAGTCGGGTCGCATTGATCTGACCTAGTCTACAATGCCTCAAGAAGAATTCGTTCATTTCTGAACTCTTCCTCTTGTGTGTGTTCCGTATACTAAGAACTGTAGTTTGATTTAGAACATCAATGCTTTTAGATAACGTGCCTGAACCGATCAACTTTTGATATAGGAAATGTTCAAAACATTATCCATCTATACAAAATTTTATCATTTCTTTACTAATAAAGAGATGGATATGATTTTGTATATCAGGTTCGGTATCTAACAACATTCGTTCAGAATCAATGTATTGGTAATACAGGGTGACAGTGACCGACAGACTTGGCTGCAACACTTGCCCCGTTTTCTGCCTCATGAAACTTATCACCCGTTCTCAGTTCTCTACCTTTCTGTAGCCCTATGTAACATATTACATATCTGGGATCCTGATCTGGTATCACATACCCAGGACGTAAAGGATACTGAGAAACAGTTCTCTGTAATGAACACACCCGAAGATGATGCATCAGCATGCACTATCTTCGTTTGGGCGGCACGGGAAATCTGGTATTCCCCAATTTCCTGCTCTGTCTTATAACAATTATAAGTTGGAGCGGGACCAACGTTCCCCAGCTCAGTATAACAAGCGGGTTCGGTCAATAATCCGTATTATTATCTTGATTAAGGCGTGATATGGTCGCTACCAGGAGAGAGAGAGAAGAAAACACTCAGCGTGCGCTCTATCAAGAATAGATTGGTTATTATTTTATCTAATCAGGATGGCTCCCACTGCTTTTTATCAAATCTTCCTCCAAACCCTAAAAGGAAAGAATAGCCGGGATTAATTACACACTACAAGTTCGCCAATCTTTCAGCCAGGCCAGTGTCGGTACTTTGAGGGAGGTCCCCCGTGCTTTCGCACGAACCTAATTACTGTAAACCTCGTTTTCCCAGAGGCGTAACCCCGTTGACACTTTTCTAGACACCTACTTGATCGGCTAATTGTAATGTATAAAACTCTCCCAGGAGTAACTCTTACTCGCAGCGGGTATCGGGATCCAACTATCTCATAGAAGGTATGCAATCTCATTGCAAATTTCAACACTTGACATTCCCGATATTATTTTGCCCCTAGCGTCCTATGACCTTGACGCAGGCCAACAAACCATAGTCCGCTAGTCAAGTTCAACCCGTCATTTCCTGATTGAATTAAACCCACCCGCACGACCCTTGACGCAGGCCAACAAAGTCGCACGACTACCCTAATCCAATCACATCATATGCTTATGCAGATAAGCACCAGTTAGCTACCGCACACTACGCCTTGACGCAGGCCAACAAACGTAGCACGAATACTAACTACTACTTATCTGAAATGACGGAGGGCTACGACAGGTTTTTCTGAAAACCTATTGCGTAATGAACTTGATATCGTTGTAGGATCGAATGAATTTTAAAATGGAGTGCTTTTGAGGCTTTTCTAGTTTTGCTAAAGGAGTCACTCCCGGTGAAGGGATCGTCGGTCCTTTCCTCGTCGAATGAGGTGCGGGATATATCATATATATCGCTGTGCAAAGCAAAAACTCTTAAAAGCAATCAAAAGACAAACCGAGTGTGTAGCATCTGCCAGTTATTGCTAAAGGAGTCACTCCCGGTGAAGGGATCTCGGTCCTTTCCTCATCGAATAAGGTGCAGGATATATCGCATATACCGCTGTGCAAAGCAAGAACTGTAGCTACCTGTTTTATTTTGAAATTCGATTCTACAACATCTTAGGTTTCTTTTATTTCATTAATCTCATTAATGAAGTCCCTTCATTTAAGTACCTAATCATCACAGATAAATACGACGTACACTTATGCCATCCGCATTCGCCTCGATGTCCCCTCGTGCACCGTTAGGTTAGGTAACTAACGACAGAGCAGGGCAGGGCTAGCGCGGGTGTAAAACATAAGTAACGTCTATATAATATATCATATATACTATATACTGTATCTATCAAAGAACATCACATGATCACATCACAGATATCGCAGCAGAAGAATCATATGAAATATTGGATATTCTAGGACGTCCGTGTTTTCAATACGAGCCAGTATAAAATACGGATTCCACAGTCGTGATGAATAGCCAAACCCACACCCCTAGACCCCTACGAGAGCGGCAAGCAACCCTACCAATTCTAGGGTTAGGAGACCCGGACTCGACTCCTCGAGTTGGTCTCCCACTGGACCCCAGAACCCGGTTACTTGTGCTCCCCTCCTTGGGTCTATCCTAGTGCGGAAAAGTAAATAATATACAAACGGTGACTACTTCCGCAACCTGGAAGCGCCCCAATAAAAGAATATTACATACAAGTTTTTACATGAATGAAAATGAAAAACACTCATCTCACATAAAAACCCCCGGCTATTCAAACACGACGATCCAATATAACATATCCAGCAACACATAACATCACATGTCATCAACGTAAGTAAATATGCGCATCCCAATTGTCGTTGACATATAGCAACGAAACCGGCTATATCACATATTACACTTACGGTCACAGAAAAGAAAGTGTAAAACTACAACAGTTGGAATCCGCAATCACCTCAGACATCGCATGCCTGACCAAATGAATACCTTAGACATCACATGCCTAACAATTATAAACCCCGCATTTTAGTCTCAAAATCGAAAACACTTTTCAATATCAAGTCGGGCAATTCAACAGGATTCCCGACATCCTGATCGAATGCTCGTCGCAAACTTCAGTAGACGGCTGCACCCCCGATACCGTCGACGAAGTGCACCAAGGCGGAACACCGCTACCGCGAGCACCCGGACGGATGCTTTCGGCGACGGGGTTCTCCTGCAGTCACTTGGTCGGGGCTATAGAGTGAGGCTGTCTATTAAGTTTACCCGGCGAGTATCCGCGTACGCTACGTGATTGCGACGGACTTTTGATCACATCAAAATTCCGTGGCAACCGATCAAGTGAGACTAAACTGCTATGTTTATAACATTCATTTAGTTATCACATAACTTCTTGTGAATTCCAATTATTGTATCCCATTCTAGATAAATAGAAAATGTTAAACTTTCCGATCGAACATTCTAACACCCAAGTTTTCCCGATACAGATCAACACATGAAACTAGTCTAACAACATTCAGTTCGTACCTCAGTACCAACGGTCCAGCCGTAGAAGGGTCAAGCCAACGCCTCACATGTGGCACGCTGTACTGCCCCAAACCCGAAGGTTCAAAGGGTAGTTCAAGACGGTCACATAATCGAGTTAAGGTTTGTGTCTTCTAGAGGGACCATCGCGTTACTTGCACTACTTAGAACGTCGTCAAACTACGGAAAAATCCAACACTTGGAAATTTCCCGACAGGGGAAAAATTGGGTATTTATATCCGGTCGAACTTTTTAACATATTCTAAAATTTATCCAGAAAGCCACACAGACAAAATTTGATATCCCGATCGATACACCGAATTCCCAAAACAACCCAGAACATTCAACTCTGTTATAAATATTAAAAATTCTCAGAAAATCCAGCATTAATAATTATGAGATACTGTGTAAAAAGTACTGAATAAACAGGCCGTACCGCCGCGCAACCGCCGCACGAGGCTAGCTCGTGCCGCGGAAGCGCGGCAAGATGAAGGAATTATGGGCACGAATTTCACAGTATTTTATATATTCACCTGCTGATTTTTCTGAACATTTTTAATGTGGAAAAAGACCAGATTTTAAAAATTGGACAGAGAGCAATTTTCCGGGTAGGGTTTCGGTTCGATCGGACTTCAAATCGCGTCTGGACTTCGCCTAAGGCTCTAGCTAGGCTCCGATACCACTGCTGGGTTCCTAGGCACACTAGTGAGGTCTCCCAAGCCATCAACCATGGCAATTTCAAAAATTATGGTGCCTACAAACCCTAAACTATGGATCGATAACTAGAAGTCTAGGCGAAAAGAACTAGTTAACAAATTAACTAATGAGAATATGGAAATACAACCTTTGTAGATCCGGTCCTCCACCTCCACGGCTCCGCAACGAGGTCGTCTCCGCTGTCCAAATCAAATCCGGGCTCTAGAGTCGGCTTCGTCGGAGAATGGGCAAGCTAGGTCGTCGATGTCCATGCCGAAGATGATCTACGTCGAAGCATCGCAAGATCAAGCTCTCAACTTCACCAAGTCATGAAACTTGTGAAGTAAACACCCTCTACTACTTGGCAAGAGGTAGAGGATGAAGAAATAGGAAGTGGGTTAACTTTAGAATTGGATTTCTCACTTGTTTGCTCAATTCACCATTGATGGAGGTGAAGCTTTTCTTCTTCAAGTCAAGGAAGAAGAAGAAGAAAACTTATCCAAAGTTATGATAAGTTAAAAGAATAATAAAAGAAAATGAATTCTTATCATAACTTTAACTATAGTTAGGTGTAGGGAATTAATCATGGTTTAGTGGAATGGTTAGGTTAAGCATGAGACAAATATGGTCACAAAGTCAAACATTCATGAATCTTCATGAAAAAACAAAGAAAGCCTCCATTTCTTCTCATGCTTTATATATTCCAAAAAGAATAAATATATATAAATGAATAAGAAAACCAAAACCCTAATTATCCACTTAACCATTGTTTAATTCTTTACACTTAACTAAAAAGTCATATATCATCAAACATGATACAAGCAAGTGCACAAAATCATATTACATATGTAATGCGCACATCCGAGTGAGAAAATCCATCTTAAGTAAACCAATACTAGTTGATGCAAAGTAATATATCATATATATAAATATGCATTAAATCATTAAATCAACACTTGATTCAATGACCCGGTTATGTCGCACACAACCGACTAGTATACAATATATCGTCTTATCGAATCAACGCTTGAATCGATAACTAGGTTATATCGCATACAACCATTCGATATATTTATCGCGAGAATAGAATACGGTATCACATACACGCATTATTCTCGGTCCCGCACATATCTCATATGCGCTCCTATTTCGTTTCGCTTGAGCCAGGAAACCTCTGTGTAGGACTCTAAAGACTCGTCAATACGCCGGCAGCGGATGATGATCATATCAAACATCCACAAGCCGCAAGCGGTCTGCTAAACGTAACGGCCACCCGGGTATTGAGCGATCTGAAGATCGACGAGCAAGCCCGCTCACACTCCAGTGAATCCGACCAGTAACACCACCGTACAGTCCGGTCTGATCGTCTGATATGTCGCATATCTCGCCTAGGGGTGGTAAACGTCAGACCCCAATAGCTCAATAAGTCGTGTCGATATGAGGTCTATAACTGTTCGAGAAACTACTGGTAACACTTACCAGTAAATCTCAGCAACCCTGGCCAGGGATTTCCTGTTATAGCCAATCGAACACAGCGCAACATCAACTCCCTATACCGGGAGAGACGAATCCCCTCCTATCGCTCATTGCCTCCATGTGACTCGGGACTGTACCCAAAAACCACCATTTTGCACGCCCTCTTGGACGTGGTAAGATGGAAATCAAAGCACAGTGGGAACCACACAAGACTCTATGACGATCTCGGGTCAACAGACTACTCTGTACCAGTGTCACCAGAGAACTGCCATCTGACGTGAGGTATAATACCATCTGGGAGTTCTCGGCGAGTCCGTCCAGTGTACCCAGTCTCTACTGAGCACCCGTATATCATCTCTGATGTCAAACACCAATGGATATGGGATCATCCATCGCCCATCTGTATGGGTCGAGAAGGTACACGCTAGTCTACTCTGGTATATCGATGCCCCGTCTCGATACACCCACGACTAGGGACTTTGAAGGATGTACTTATAGACTACCATGTCCCCACTAGTATGATCCGCATCATAGTCCAGGTAGTCAAGTACAGATCCTAAGGGCTTTACCAACATGTAACAGAGAGACAATCAGCATACACGTTAAGGTAAATGGTAACCAGATAGCATACTATCATGTCGAGCAAGAAAGTCCTCACTATATATGTCCCAGCATCCACTACAATATACATCCTATGTACAGTAATGGCCTCTAGGGCATACATATAACTAACAGAAGGATGCTGAGGGATCGAGCCTTGAGGAAAACGGAGAATAGGCTCGGTAGAAAATGGTGGGGTAGACGAACTGGGGTTAGAATTAGAAGTAGAAATGGAAGGAAAGGTCTCAGCCGGGGTATCATCGATTGATTCTTCATTATTATCATCAATCTCTTCACCGACATGGTTGTCAAGCACTCTTCCAGACCTCAACATGGTAATAGCATTCACATGATGTGCATAGCCAGGATTGGGTAAAGGTTGAGCTGGAAGTTTCCCTTTCTCTCTAGCACTCATTTCGGCATTTAATCGAGCAATTTGTGCTTCCATCGATTTAATACTCTCATTTTGGGAAGCAGAGTTCCTTTTTATGTCATCGACGGAAGATTGAAACTTTGCCGTGTAAGTCCACGTTACCTCTCCCGGTTCTTTCGGGCTTGCGGAATCGGTGAAAAACGATTTTTAGGGTTATGGTAATATGGACTATAAAACACGGATCTTTGCTAAACTACACACTAGCAACTAACAAGAGCTTTACCTACTCGGTAAGAGAGTTATACCTCAACTTGAACTCCTTCTCTTGGACTCCTTGTGGTGGTCGGATGGTTCTCTCCTCGTCGCCTTCTCTTGCCGAAGATTGATCCACCTGAGGGTCTCTACCTTGAGCTCCTTTCTCGAACTTGAGGAAACTAATGTGTTCGGCTTGCTAGACCTTCAACCTTAGGATGAGTAGAGAGTGACTTTGGTGTTTTATCTGAAAGGAAATGGTTCCATGAGGATGATTTTCCTTGAGCTAGAGGAAGAGGAAGAGGAAAAGATGAGAGAGAATGAGAATGAGAGAATTTTGCAACCATAACCAGAATATATGTGAATTAATCAATTAACAAAATTAATCAAAATGAAAAAGGTGATGGTATGTTGAAATGACCATTATCATTTCACAATAAATGAGTTTTGCAAAGATCAAAGGGCATCTTTGCTAGAAATGATGATGGTCAACTTTTCAACCTTGGTCAACAAGTCAACCTTGGTCAACAAGTCAACAACCCTAACCATAACTCAATTTCATTTAATTAATATTATTAATTGATATTTCACATATTCATTAGGGTTTGGAAAAAGACAACTGTCAACTGTGCATACACACCCGTTCCAAAATCCTAATGAAAATCCTCTTCCTCCGCCTCAAACAACTGTGCATACACACCCGTATTCATGTTCCGAGGAACACGAATAAAATGAGATAAAACTAACCCCAAAACATATATTAGGATCTAGCTTAAACCAGAGCCCGCTAGTAATGACTGTCCGGACACCAAACATGCACAAGTGCGCGGATATGAATGAACCCCGTCGCAAAAACCATGCGACCTCTACTCTGTTTTGCCCAAAGGCGAATAACCCTCTGTGTGGGACTCTAAGGACTCGACACTACGCTAGCAGTGGGTTTAACCACAGACCGCAAACAGCACTAGCTGTACGTAACGGCCCCCAGGTAGATGCCGATAAGAAGACTGATGAGGTGAACCCATCCGAACTCCTACTGAGCCTGTATGTGACAATCTGCATATAGTCCGGTCTGTTCGTCTGAGAATATCGCATGGAAGGCCTAGGGGGGTGGTAAACGTCAGTCCCCTAATAGCGGTACAAGTCGTGTCGGAGTGTAGCCCAGAACACCCTGAGATAACACCGGAAACCTACCAGTGTATCTCGCTTGCCCAGGCCAGGGACGACTATGTGTAATGGCTCTCCTAGACACAGCGCGATATCAACTCCCAATACCGGGAGAGACGAATCCTATCTAACCGTCACTGCCTCCAAGTGCTTCAGGACTGCACCCAACTACTACCTATTTGCACGACTCCTTTGAGCCGTGGTAGGGTAGTAATCAAAGTACAGTGGGAACACACTCGAGGCGAAGTGACAGTGTCAAGTCAGCGGACTAAGCTGTACTCATGTCACCTGGGAACTGATAACCGACGATAGGTATAGTACCAACCAACAGTTCCCGACGAGTCCTGTCCAGTGTACTCGTAACCTAACGAGCACCCGCATACTATCTCAAGTACGACGTACTGACGGCTGTGGGACAGACCGTCTCCCGTACTGGGATGAGAAGCGCATACGCTAGTCTACTCCGGAGTATCGATGCCCTGTCTCGATAGTCCTATGACTAGGGACCTGCATAAGGATGTGCTTGTGGATTACCCAGCCCCCACGAGTGTGACTGCCATCACAACGCTGGTAATCAAGCAAAGATCCTAAGGGCTCCACTAATGTGTATAGGCGATATGTTAAAAGAAACACATGTACACACATTGAAGTAGAAACAAACCAAGTAGCATACTACCATTTTGAGCAAGATTGTCTATACAACTGTGAATATCCCAAGCTTCCATCAAGTAATATACAAACTAGTATGATACAGTAATGGCCTCTAGGACATATACACTAACAATCTCCCACTTGCACTAAGGCCACGTACTGGCGTATCGAAGACCTATCATCTCGATCAGCCGCTCAAACTGAGTCTGTGGTAGGGCCTTCGTGAATGGATCTGTAGTGTTATTCTCTGAATCTACTCTCTTCACCTCGATCTCCCGGCGATCTACGATCTCCTTGATCAGGTGGTACCGCCTCAAAATGTGCCTGAACTTCTGATGGGACCTGGGTTCCTTCGCTAAAGGTGTAGCACCGTTGTTGTCACAATACAGCGGTATTGGATCAACAATGGTAGGAACCACCTGAAGCTCCGTAAGGAACTTCTTCATCCTGAAAGCTTCCTTTGCGGCATCGCAAGCAGCTATGCACTCCGCTTCCATAGTTGAGTCAGCAACGGTTTCCTTCTTGGAACTCTTCCAGGAAACTGCTCCTCCATTGAGGGTAAAGACATAACCCGACATGGACTTGGAGTCATCCTTGTCACTCTGGAAGCTGGAGTCAGCAAAGGTCTCAATCTGGAGGTCTTTTTCGCCATACACCAAGAACATCTCCTTAGTCCTTCTCAGGTACTTAAGAATGTTCTTTATCGCTATCCAGTGTTTCTCCCCTGGGTCCGACTGATACCGGCTTACAACGCTCAATGCGTATGCTACATCTGGTCTGGTACATAACATCGCATACATTAAAGAGCCTACCACAGAAGCGTAGGGTATAATAGACATGCGATCCCTTTCCAAATCAGTCTTGGAAAACATCTCTTTGTAGAGGGTGATCCCGTGACAAGCCGGTAAATTACCGCGCTTGGAATCTTCCATACTGAATCGTTCCAGTATGGTGTCGATGTACCTGGACTGCGAAAGTCCCAACATCGTCTTTGATTTATCACGATAGATCTGGATCCCCAGAATATAGTTGGCATCTCCCGGGTCCTTCATGGAGAACCTCTATGACAAGAGTCCTTTGACTGACTGTAGCATTGGAATATCATTTCCTATTAGGAGAATATCATCCACGTACAAGACGAGAAATACCACAGTTCTCCCTACAATCTTACTGTAAATGCATGGTTCATCTGGGTTTTTGATAAAGTCGAATTCCTTGACAGTATCATTAAAGCATATGTTCCAACTCCGCGATGCCTGCTTCAGTCTATAGATCGACTTGAGCAACTTGCACACTTTACCGCTGCTCCCACTCTGAATGAATCCCTCCGGCTGATCCATATAGATGCACTCTTCTAAATTTCCATTTACGAAAGCTGTCTTTACGTCCATCTGCCAGATTTCATAATCGTGGAAAGCAGCAATAGCAAGAAGGATCCGAATGGATTTGAGCATAGCTACTGGAGAAAAGGTCTCGTCATAGTCCAAACCAGGTCTTTGACGAAAACCCTTTGCAACAAGTCTAGCTTTATAGGTTTCAACCTGCCCATCTACACCAAACTTCTTTCTGAAGATCCATTTGCAGCCTATAGATTTTATCCCTTCTGGAGCAAAGTCCAAAGTCCAAACTTTGTTGGTGTACATGGACTCCATCTCGGTCCGCATTGCATCCAGCCATTTTACCGAGTCACCGCTCTGAATGGCTTGCTGGAAGCTAGTAGGCTCACCATAATCAATGGTGCAATTCTTTCTATCCCCGTCTATGAGAAAACCGTAATATCTTTCGGGCGGATGAGACTACCTATTATTCCTGCGGAGCGGCGTAGGAATGTCTTGTTCTTTCGAACCCTCTGGTTCCACTAAGCTTTCAGTAATAGTTTGTGGTTCTTGAATTTCTTCCAGTTCTATTGCGCTCCCACTTATTTCTTTTTCTAAGAACTGATGTTCCAGAAAGTGGGCATTACGAGAGACAAAGACCTTTTGTTCTTCTGCGTAATAGAAAAGATACCCCCTGGAGTTCTTTGGGTATCCCACAAACTTGCACTGTACCGAGCATGCTTCGAGTTTGTCCGCATGCTGCTTTTTGACAAAAGATGGACATCCCCAAATCTTCAGATATTGAAAATAGGGTTTCTTCCCACTCCATATCTCATATGGTGTGGTAGGCACAGTCTTAGTAGGAACTCGGTTCAAAAGATATGCAGCTGATTCTAGTGCATATCCCTAGAATGATTGCGGTAACTCAGCGTTACTCATCATGGAACGCACCATATCCAATAGGGTTCGGTTCCGTCTCTCCGATACACCGTTATGTTGTGCAGTGTATGGAGGAGTAAGCTGAGAGAGAATTCCATTCTCTTTTAGGTAATCCAGGAACTCGGCAATCAAGTATTCACCACCTCGATCAGATCTCATTGTTTTGATGCTTTTGCCTGTTTGTTTTTCTACTTCATTCTTGTATTCCTGGAATTTTTCAAAGGCTTCAGATTTATGCTTCATTAAGAAAACATGCCCGAACCTTGAAAACTCATCTGTAAAAGTAATGAAGTAAGAATAACCGCTTCGCGCATGTGTAGACATTGGACCGCATACATCGCTGTGTACGAGCCCTAAGAGCTCACTCGCTCTTACTCCGTGTCCAGTAAACGGAGTCTTTGTCATCTTTCCTTTGAGACAGGATTGACAAGTTGCATATGATTGATATTCGAACGGATCCAAAATATCCTTCTGTATGTAACTTCGTCAACCTTCTCTCATTGATGTGACCCAGTCTACAATGCCATAAGAAAACCTGATTTATTTCCGGAGACTTTCTTTTAAGTGTGTTCTGGACACTGAAAATTCGAGCTTGATTCAATACGTATATCCTGTTTTTTAATGTACTTGACCCAATCAGAACTTGATTTAGGTGGATGTTGACCACATCGCTTACAAAAGAAAAATCATATCCTTCCTTAGAAAGTAAGGATACAGATATGATATTACCAGTCGCACCTGTTACATAAAAACAGTTACGAAGAATCAATATCTGCCCAGTTGTCAGTCCAAGATGATATTCCCCTACGGATTCAGCGTACATGCTCATTCCGTTAGCAACCCTGAGAGTCATATCACCTATCTTGATAACCCTACGGTTTGTTAGAACCTGTAACGAATTACAGATATGAGATCCTGATCCGGTATCCAATACCCAGGATGTAGAGTTTATTGATAGACAATTTTCAATAACATACACACCTGAAGACGAAACCGCAACTTGCTTCAGATCCTGGTTTCTGGCCTTCCAAGCCCTGCAATCCTTTTTCCAGTGTCCACTCTTGTGACAGTAAAAGCATTCTTCCTTTCCCACGAGCTTTCCCGCTACCTTTGTTCCCTTTGTCTTTCCCTTCGTATCCACTTTACTAACACCGCCCCTTGGTTTGGCGGGGGCTTTCTTCTTCCTTCCCTTGGCTTTCGCCTTGGACTTAGAAGAGGAAGATCCTCCTACAAACAAAGTGTATGTTTCCCTACCTTTCTGTAGGGTGCCCTCAGCACTCCTCAGCATGTTCAGAAGTTCGGAAAGTTCAACCTCCTTTGCATGTTGAAGTTTAGGATAAACTGGGCGTAAGTAGAAGGAAGGGACTGGAGAATCAATTCCGTATAGAGCTCGTTCTCTAACGTGGTCCCAAGGTCCGCGAGATCTTCAATGAAGCCAATCATCTTAAGCACGTGTTCCACTACCGATGATCCGATGGCCAATTTTGTCGAAAACAACTTTTTCGAGACTTCGTATCTGGCGATACGGGATTGCTCTCTATACAGTTCTTTGTATGAAGAAATATTGATTCCAGGTCCATATTCTCGTGCCTCCTCTGATGTTCATTGTCCATAGAGGCAAGCACGAGGCACTTGGCCTTCGCGCAATCGATCTCCCATGTCTTACGGATTTCTACATCCGCGGCGCTGGAGGTGGGACCTGGGACAGAGGGAGCTTTGGTGGTAAGGACATACCCTAACTTGTCGTAAGTGATTGCCATTTTGATATTCCTGAGCCAATCTTTGTAGTTTGGCTCTGTCAGTATATTTTTATCTAGTAATAACTTAAGTTCGGTCATGTCGATTGGTCGCTGCAATTAGGAGAGAGAGAAGAAACACTCAGCATGATGCTCTTGCAAGTTTAGAGTGGTTTTTAGTTTGTCTAAACAGGATGGCTCCCACTGTCTCTCGAATCCCTGCTCAAACCATAAAGGAAGAATTAGTCGGAATCAATCTCACCGTACAATACTTGCTTAACCGTTCAGCCAGGCCAGTGTCGGTACTTCGAGGGAGGTTTTCCAACTCTTTCGCGAAGATCCTTAATTTAAGAACCTCTTTTCCCTGGGGGCGTAGCCCCACTAACACCTTTCTAGACACCTACTAGGTTTATAGCATTGATCGTTAAGTGAGAAATTTCCCGAGGAGTAGCATATACTCATAGTAGGATCGGGATCCAAATATCATTGCGTGACAAAACTGAAGGAATCCTACCAGAATCATCACAGTCCAAATGGTATGCAGCGTTAGCAAGTTTCAGTTTCTTTTGAAACTCTCGATGTGGATTTTTACCCCATGCTCTTATGACCTTGGCGTGAGGTCAAAATGTCATAAGTCACATGTCAAGTTCTACCCATCATTATCAAGGTTAATTTGAACCCACTCGTACCTACCCTTGACGTAGGCCAAAATGGCAGTACGACTGTCTCAAACCAACGCATTCTATCTATGCAACAGATAAATATCCGACATCTACCAATCACTATGCCTTGGCGTGAGGTCAAAATACATAGCTTGAATACTACCGAATATTTAACTGAAATGATGGAGGGCTACGAATGGTTTTGGCGAAACCGTGAACGTAGTGAAATTGATATAATCGATGGAACGAGATAGCTTTTAAAAGGAGTGGTTCAAGCTCCGCATTTAAAAGTTGGTTTTTAAAAAGAACCGAGTGGTTTTGAAAGTGTTCCAACGACTTTTACTTGGTTTATTTTCTTGCATTAATTTTAATGCGTCCCATCATTTAATCCTACCATTGTAGAAAACAACGAAAATATGACGTACGCTTATGCCATCCGCATTCGTCACGGGGCCCCGTCATCACCCGTTAGGTTACTTAACTAACGACAGAGCGAGGGCTGGACTAGAGCGGATGCCAAACATAAGCAACGCCTAAATAGATATCATATATAGATATATAGCTATGATAGCCATTCTAGATCACAGATGAATATATTGGATATACTAGGAATCCGCATTCCGTTCGAGCCTGTAACGAAAAGCGGATTACACGGTCGCGATGAATAGCCAATACCCCATCCTAGACCCCTACGGGTGCGGCAAACTACCCGCCAAGTACCCGAAGCGAAGCAACCTCCCTCAATGACGTGAGTAGGCCACTCAGCACTTCGAGATACCCGGTAGTTTGTGCACCCCACCTTGGGTCTATCCTAGGAGCAAAAACAATAAAAAGAAATTATACAATGGCGGCTACAACCTCATCCCGGATGTGCGGCCATACAAATAATATTACATCAAATTTATATATTACATGAATTGAAAGATAAAGAAAAAAACACTCATCTAACAACCCCCGGCTATTCATCCGCGACAATCCAACAAATTCATATACATATACCATCAACATTACAGATCACAGATATGTATAACCCCCACTAATCGACGTATAGCGATTAGCAGACATTCAATACATATATAACATTACAGATACAACCCATTAGCCAAAGTCTACAGAAAATCGACCAAAATATGGATTTGCAACCACCCGAAAAACAAATTTGTTCTCTGGAAATTCTGGGCAGAAACAAACCATCCCAAAAATCATAAAACACCAATATAAGAACACTGCAGGAGAAACGATCCACGGCCGAGTCAACTCGGTCGTGGATCCACGGCAGGAGCAAGCTCGTGCCGCAGATCCGCGGTGGGTTGGTCGACTCACTGGATTGTTTTTCTTGCCTGTTCTGTAAAAATCCTGAGCCGATTTTTAGTACATGATTTATTATTTTTTGAGCAAAAATGAAAATCGGCAGAAAGTTGATTTTTCCGAGGTGTTTTGTGGTTTTTTGTCCGGTCAAAATTCTAGATACTTTGCTAACATGCTAGGGTGTGTTTAGCTAGGCTCTGATACCACTGTAAGTCCACGTTACCTCTCCCGGTTCTTTCGGACTTGCGGAAACGGTGAAAAACAATTTTTAGGGTTATGGTAACATGGACTATAAAACACGGATCTTTGCTAAACTACACACTAGCAACTGTTAGTTATATGTATGCCCTAGAGGCCATTACTGTACATTGGATGTATATTGTAGTGGATGCTGGGACATATATAGGTAGGACTTTCTTGCTCGACATGATAGTACGCTATCTGGTTACTCTTTATCTTAACATGTATACTTTCTGTCTCTCTGATTACATGTTGATAAAGCCCTTAGGATATGTACTCGACTTCCAGGACAATGATACAGATCATACTAGCGGGGTCTGGGTAGTCAATGAGTACATCCTTCAATGTTCCTAGTCGAGGGAATATCGAGACGGGGCATCTATATTCCAGAGTAGACTAGCGTATATCTTCTCGACCCATGTGATGGGCGATGGATGATCCCATATCCATTGGTGTTTGACATCGGAGATGGTATACGGGTGCTCAGTGGAGGCTGGGTACACTGAACGGACTCGCCGAGAACTCCCAGATGGTATTATACCTCACGTCAGATGGCAGTTCTCTGGTGACACTGGTGCATCTTAGTCTGTTGACCCGAGATCGTCATAGAGTCTTGTGTGTCTCCCACTGTGCTTTGATTTCCACCCTACCACGGCTCTACTGAGTCGTGCAAACAGGTGGTTTTTGGGTACAGTCCCGATTCACATGGAGGCAATGAGCGATAGGAGGGGATTCGTCTCTCCCGGTATTGGGGGTTGATGTTGCGCTATGCACGACTGGCCATAACAGGAAATCCCTGGTCAGGGTTTGATTGAAAGAATTAAAGTTAACCGCAATCAAGACGGTGTCGCTATGCAGCTAGCCGGTTGAGCACGGGTCGATCCACAGGGAGATGGTTGTAAGTCCTTTCTTGTTTTAGACGAGTCAATAAAGAATGAGTATGTGTTTGTTCGATTCTAACCTATGTGTATTTATTTGCAAGTATGAAGTTGTTAAGAAAAAGATACGAGATTGTAAGCTAAAGAAATCCGTACTCAAAACCTTTGAGCCGAGTCTTGACCGATTGAAGCTAGAGCAATCGGCAACAACGTGGATTAGGGGATTTAAGCGCGGTATTCGTGGAATACGGCTTATTTACCCTTGTCTTTCCGTTCTTGTCTCTTGCTTTCGCCTCCGGCCAAACCGAACGCAACTGGTCGTGGTTAGGAATCACCGTTACCTTGTCAGGGTAGGGTGCCTAACGGAGCGCTTGCGTAACGTTTGGGCGGAGTTCAATGGAAAATAACGGGAAAAGGAAATGAGCAAAGAAACATTAACTTACAATACCGTATTTATTCTTAACAACGATAATTACAACCATTCACAAAATGAACAAAAGAGAGCAAAAGAAAAGAACAAAGAAAAGAAAAGATTACAAGTAATTAAGTGCATGAATTAAAATGCAAGAAAGTAAAGCAAGATAATAATAAGCAAGTAATAAAAAAAGCGATAAAAAGAACAAGAAACTAGAACTCAAGACAAGCATGGGATCAATAGCCAATCCTTAAACTTGCAAGCTCAATCAAGAGGTTGCAAGATCAAGAGAAGGGTAGAGAACGCATGTGAAATGAAGCGCTAATTCCATAAGAAAATACGACCTTTGAGATCAATAACTAACCCTTAACCATTCAAGCTCAATCAAGAGGTTGAATGATCAAGAGAAAGCAAGAATCTCAAGGGAAAGTTAAACAAAAGAGAATGATACAAAAGCCCTCATCTTCATTGATCTTCCACTCAAAAAGCTCTCACTACAATTTTCATGGAGACAAGATGAAGAAGAAGAAGAAAAAGACTAAATCCTAACAAAAAGAAGAACAAAGAATGAACACCAAAAGCTTGGCAAGTGCTGGGGTATTTATAGGAGGTGAACTGAAAACCTAGGGCAACAATCTGCCATAAAATGAGTACCCAAAATGCCCCCAAAAAACGACAGAACGAGGACCCCACATGGCCGCGGATCCGCGGCCTAAGCCTGCTTAGGCCGCGGTTCCGCGGCTGTATAGTGGAGGTGGGTTCTGGGGTTTTGGGATTTTTCCTGGTTTGTTGTCCTCTTCAGTGTGGTATATGACATTTCTCAGAAACTCTTCACAATTATTCCAGAATTTTAGTAGAACAAAAATGTGATGTGATGTGGATCTTTTGCCATGATTTGCTCGAGCTCCGCATAGATTTCTTGGATCTTGTGTTGACCTAGAGCTTTGTGCATGACATGACAATCGATTTGCCATCTTGTCCTTTAAACTGGTATATGGCAACACACGGATAGAGAGCGGAGACCCGTGTTTTATCAGTTGTTGGCAGTAATCCAGAATTTGTCGTACTTTTCCATGATATTCACTGTTCAGAGCCGAGAACCTGTATTCTGCAGTTATGTCGCAAACACTGATTAAAAGCACCTGCCTATAAACAAACGAGCGTAAGAATGGGCGGTATAAATTGCAATATTCTGGTATGAACAAATACCCCCAAACTTAACTTTTGCTCGTCCCGAGCAAAACCAATTATTCACAAAAAAGTCCTAACCGCACTTTCGCAGGGAACGCGATTGCACTGAGCGCGTGCAACAAGCCGTTAAACCTCTAGGTGTCCCTAGTAGGAGGAGTGTTGTCTCCTGAGGGTTTTCAGCGGATGCTACCCACAAAATCCCGTCAAGCTAGTGTCATAAGTTAACATTGATTCTACTCCAACAGTTTAGTATTTACGTTAGAAACTCTATCATCCTAAGTTAGAAATATCCAACCCTTATGTTTCACACCTCCTATCTGTTTTAACTTTAGATCCTATACGTTCCAAAAAAGTTTAGAAAGATGTTGGTTCTCCTGAGTTTTCCTTCTAAAAGTGTGGTCTTAAATCCGGGATTTTTATCAACTTTACAGAAAACACAAGTCTTATTCTTTATTTCTATTTCTTATCCAAACATCAATTGTATACCCCTACGTGTGTGTATATTCGCACCCCTTCACTCAAGAATTCAATTCAAGCTATAATACCCTTGCCTTAATACCTAATACTACTTCTTTTTATTTCATGATGGACGGTGTTGCTCACACACCTTTCATGTGACTATTAATGCTTCTTGAGGCACTAACGGCCGATTACTGAATGTGTGAGCTTAAAGCATAAATAGCAGTTTCCAGGTCTTGACTTTATTCTATTTTTCTTTTTCTTTTTCTTTTTCTTTTTCTTTTTCAAGACCGGATATTTTTTTCAACATGCTCTTTTGGTGTTTAGCTTTAAATACCGTTTTTTCTTTCATACTAGGCTTTCAGGCAAGAGTATTTCTAGGTATCCTCTACTATCCCAAGTTTCAAGGTGCGTGTAAGTGCAGTTTGTAGGGTATATACTTTCTAAATTTGAACTCAAGAAAAGAAACTATTTTTCAGACTTATCCTCCAGTAAAGCATCAATACTTTCCCTTCATTTTGACTTAACTCAAGAACTGAACTCAAGATTACCTATTTCTCAAAAAAACTGTAAGGACGTATACTTACCAAAGTTAGACAGAATGAGGGTTATTTTTAGGGTTTTCAATCCCTAAGCCTAGAATTTAGTTATTTCTATCATATCAACTAAACTTTCAGAATAAAGATCTAAGTTACCCTATTAGCTAACTTGACGACAAAGTTTTTATATTTTTTGGAAAATTTTCAATTTTTGTGGATTTTTAATAAGGTATGCAAATGCAAAATATACAAATGAACGCGAAGGAAGAAAGCTTACCGAGCACACCCCCAAACTTAAACTTGACAGTGCCCTCACTGTCAGGCTACACCAAGAGGGTCAAAATTGTCGGCGCTCCCTAGAAACAAATTATATACAAACAAAAAAGGAAAACAAAAAATATATACAAAAAAAAAAGTCCCCCCCAAACTTAAGTAAAACAGTGTTTCCACTGTTAAGCGTTGAAGTTCAGGAATAGGGGGGAAAGAGAACAGTTTCACACTATACAAGGCCTTACACAGGCCAAAAGAGAGCACCAACCATTCAAAGATTTTATCTCTATAATGTGCTGGTTGGTGAAAGAAGGCGTAAAGAAAAGAGATGGAGAATATGCGAGACCGTATGGAGATAGAAGTGGTATACGGTCTCGGTATATGAGAGGAAGAAGAATGGCGGAAGGGAAAAAGAAGTGGAATACGAACTTGAGGGTGCAAACGGAGTAAATATATTAGCACAATTTATGATGACCGATGTGTGAAAAGCGATTGTGCTAATATATTTACCCGTCGAGAAATGGGGTCAAATCCCTCAAGATTCGTGAGAAACCATCGGTATGCCGAACTTGGTAAACCAGACATATGAAATGAGAGCGAGACAGGTTCTTGCAAGGTCGGAACGATGGAAAGGATGGAGGGAATTGGTTGAGGAAGGTTATCGGTTAAAGGTTCAGGAGGGTGTACACAGTCAGTGGAAGGGATAGGATGAATTGGAAAATCCGACTCATCAATTATAACTGGTTCATCCTCAAAACTATCCTCAGAATTCTCCTCAAAGTTAAGCTCATCCATGCCTATTTCATCAAAATCCAGACGCATATAGGGTTCGGGAAAAACATTTAATGACTCGGGATGATGATTTGAAGAGACAAACTCAGCCAAATCTACGGGTTCATCATCCAAAATATCCCCAGCGTCAATATCCTCAATCAAGTGAAAATCAATATTCTCAGACACCTCATCAAAAGCATGGATATTAATCGATTCTGGTTCTAAAATGGAGGTGTAGAGGTCAAAAGGATTGGGATTGGTTTTACTTGGAAGTGACCCTTCACAATCGGGTAAATCAAACACTACAAAGTCGCACAACTCATTAATCATTCTATCTTCAATTGATAAATCATGTGGGATACTCGATAGACTTTCAAAACAGGAGTTGTGGGTTTCAATTTGGGATGGGTAGGTTTGATTTGGAAGGGGGTACATCTCACTCTCTCCACTCAAATTATCAGCCTGTCCTGCCGCCTCATCATACATTGGAAAATTAGGAGCTAGTTGGAAACTAGCTACCGGGTCAGTAGGTTGTATGAGAGCGGCCATGGACGCATTCAAATCCATCATCTGTTGGCTTGACGCTACCCTAAAGTCTTCCAACGACTGTTCCAGACTAGACATGGGTTGTGATGGGGTTTCAGTAAAAGATACGAAGTTGTTTGGATACTGGAAACTCCCAAATGGCGGTTCTGAAGCAATGTCTAGGGAAGGTGAAAAAGTAGGGTAGGATTGGTAGGAACTGAATGGCTGGACAGGAGCAGGATCAACATTTGGATAGGAAGGTGAATGGAATAGTTGATCCCAAGAATTTGAAGTGGTGAAAGGAGTGAAAGATCGGCTACGGGATTGTTCAATACGTTCAGCGATGGACAAAGGACGACTTGCAAAAGGGGTATCAACATAAGTGGGTGGGGGAGGTTGAAAAGGTTGATACAAAGTGGATTGCGAAGGGCAAGTGTTTGTCCTAGACGCGTCTATGCGATCTTTCAAAGAGAGTTTGGGCATGGTGGGATCGTTTGACGTTCGGCCAAAGCAGGAACCGTAAGAAGTAATGTCTGGTTGTGGGTACCAAAGTTCGGCAAGAGTTTTGCGAGGTGGGGTACCCATGATATGAAGAGAGAAAGAAAGAAAGGCAGAGAAAAGGAGGGGGAAAAGAATGTGTTTTTTTTTTTTATAAATTTTTTTTAGGTAGATATTAACAAAAGAATGAAATATACACACAAAAAAGAATATGGACAAAAACAATCACGACACAAAAATACCACACACCTAATCGTTCTAGGGTTTACCTAGGTCAACTAGACCTGCTCCAGAACTTGATTGTCGATGTAAAACTGTGTCGAGAAACGGGCTCAAGATACACTGATCACGAGGCCAGGTAAGTGCAGAGATAAGGGGAGGTTTTCCAACGCTTTCGCGAAGTTCCTTAATTAAATAACCCTTTCTCTTTTGGCGGTTTCGCCGTTAACACTTTCCTAGACACCTCGTAAATAATGTACCGTTAAGCGAGGTTCTAAACACAGTCAACTTCTCCTAGTGAGCATGAAGTCCTTAAGGCTTAAAGTCTAATTTCTTTTAAATTTTGTGCGGGTAAACGTTATGCTCAAGTTCGTGATTTGTGGGCCACGGAAAAGGTGATGAAATCCTTTACCGTATATTGTGGGGTTCGCTTACCCTTAAGTCCGTATTAATTGATGCAATGCGCAATTCAATAAAAATTCTATAAAGAATCAAAAAAATCGTTTTTTAGTTTAAGCGCGGCACTGCAACAAATACGGGTTAGTCAATTTTTAGCGTTTTCTAGCGAACTTGCAAAGAATCCTGCAAAGAATAGTATATTGGATGCGTCGGATTTGAGAAGAAGGTGTTAGTAAAGTACGTACCGTTAAGTTTTTGGGTTAGGAAACCCCCGTTGAATCAAATCCGGTAAGCTTGAAAAGTTCGCTTGCGCGGGTCAAACTACCCGGATCTTTGGCACTGTACTTTGCAATCACCTTAGCCTTGAATGTACACTTTGCTCCCCACAATCGCAGTTTTCAAATCTGCAAAAATCTGCACTAGAGCTCACAAAAATGATCAAAAAAAACAAAAAGATTTTTGATTTTTTTTATAAATATATACAAAATGAATATTAACCCGAATAACAAGAAAGAAAGTACGCTACCGTTTCCCTGGCAACGGCGCCATTTGATTGAAAGAATTAAAGTTAACCGCAATCAAGACGGTGTCGCTATGCAGCTAGCCGGTTGAGCACGGGTCGATCCACAGGGAGATGGTTGTAAGTCCTTTCTTGTTTTAGATGAGTCAATAAAGTATGAGTATGTGTTTGTTCGATTCTAACCTATGTGTATTTATTTGCAAGTATGAAGTTGTTAAGAAAAAGATACGAGATTGTAAGCTAAAGAAATCCGTACTCAAAACCTTTAAGCCGAGTCTTGACCGATTGAAGCTAGAGCAATCGGCAACAACGTGGATTAGGGGATTTAAGCGCGGTATTCGTGGAATATGGCTTATTTACCCTTGTCCTTCCGTTCTTGTCTCTTGCTTTCGCCTCCGGCCAAACCGAACGCAACCGGTCGTGGTTAGGAATCACCGTTACCTTGTCAGGGTAGGGTGCCTAACGGAGCGCTTGCGTAACGTTTGGGCGGAGTTCAATGGAAAATAACGGGAAAAGGAAATGAGCAAAGAAACATTAACTTACAATACCGTATTTATTCTTAACAACGATAATTACAACCATTCACAAAATGAACAAAAGAGAGCAAAAGAAAAGAACAAAGAAAAGAAAAGATTACAAGTAATTAAGTGCATGAATTAAAATGCAAGAAAGTAAAGCAAGATAATAATAAGCAAGTAATAAAAAAAAGCGATAAAAAGAACAAGAAACTAGAACTCAAGACAAGCATGGGATCAATATCCAACCCTTAAACTTGCAAGCTCAATCAAGAGGTTGCAAGATCAAGAGAAGGGTAGAGAACGCATGTGAAATGAAGCGCTAATTCCATAAGAAAATACGACCTTTGAGATCAATAACTAACCCTTAACCATTCAAGCTCAATCAAGAGGTTGAATGATCAAGAGAAAGCAAGAATCTCAAGGGAAAGTTAAACAAAAGAGAATGATACAAAAGCCCTCATCTTCATTGATCTTCCACTCAAAAAGCTCTCACTACAATTTTCATGGAGACAAGATGAAGAAGAAGAAGAAAAAGACTAAATCCTAACAAAAAGAAGAACAAAGAATGAACACCAAAAGCTTGGCAAGTGCTGGGGTATTTATAGGAGGTGAACTGAAAACCTAGGGCAACAATCTGCCATAAAATGAAGTACCCAAAATGCCCCCAAAAAACGACAGAACGAGGACCCCACATGGCCGCGGATCCGCGGCCTAAGCCTGCTTAGGCCGCGGTTCCGCGGCTGTATAGTGGAGGTGGGTTCTGGGGTTTTGGGATTTTTCCTCGTTTGTTGTCCTCTTCAGTGTGGTATATGACATTTCTCAGAAACTCTTCACAATTATTCCAGAATTTTAGTAGAACAAAAATGTGATGTGATGTGGATCTTTTGCCATGATTTCCTCGAGCTCCGCATAGATTTCTTGGATCTTGTGTTGACCTAGAGCTTTGTGCATGACATGACAATCGATTTGCCATCTTGTCCTTTAAACTGGTATGTGGCAACACACGGATAGAGAGCGGAGACCCGTGTTTTATCAGTTGTTGGCAGTAATCCAGAATTTGTCGTACTTTTCCATGATATTCACTGTTCAGAGCCGAGAACCTGTATTCTGCAGTTATGTCGCAAACACTGATTAAAAGCACCTGCCTATAAACAAACGAGCGTAAGAATGGGCGGTATAAATTGCAATATTCTGGTATGAACAGGGTTGCAGTGATATAATGGTAAGAGTTATCAGTAGTTTCACGAATGTTATGGACCCTACGTCGGCATGAGTTATCAAGCTACTGGGGTCTGACGTTTACCACCTCTAGGCGAGATATACGACATATCAGACGAACAGAACGGTCTGTACGGTAAGTGTTACTGGTTGGATTCACAGGAGTGTGAGCGGGCTTGCTCGTCGATCTTCTGATCACTCAATACCCGGGTGGCCGTTACGTTTAGCAGACCGCTTGCGGCTTGTGGGTGTTTGATATGATCATCATCTGCTGCCGGCGTATTGACGAGTCTTTAGAGTCCTACACAGAGGTTTCCTGGCTCAAGCGAAACGAAATAGGAGCGCTTATGAGATATGTGTGGGACCGAGAATAATACGTGTATGTGATACCGTATTCCATTCTCGCGATGAATGTATCGATTGGTTGTATGTGATATAACCTAGTTATCGAATCAAAGATTGATTCGATAAGCCGATACATTGGATACTAGTCGGTTATATGCGATATGACCGGATCGTTAAATCAAGTATTGATTTAATGATTTAATGCATAATTATATATTTGATATATTACTTTGCATTAACTAGTATTGGTTCACTTTAAATGGATTTTCTCACTTGATATGTACATTGTATATGTGATATATTTTTGTGCACATGATTGTATCATGTTTGATGATACATGCTAACTTGGGTTTGTGTAAAGGATTAAACCATGGTTATGTAATGGTTAGGGTTTTCATTTTCTTATCTATTTATTTATTTATTTATTTTGGCAAAAGATAAAGAGAAAATGGTGGCTTTCTTTGTTTGTTGTTGAAGCTTCATGAAGCTTTGACTAAGTGACCATTTTGTCTTCATGCTTAATCCTAACCATTCAAATTAACCATAGTCTATTCTCTACACCTAACCATGGTTAGTATATGATAAGTATTCATATTATTTTCCTTTTTGAAAATAACTTATCATATTATCTTCTTCTTCTTCTACTTCTTCAAGATAAAGAAAGCTTGCCTCCATCAATGGCAACTAGTGAAAAAGAGTGAGAAATCCAATTCTAAAGTGAACCCACATCCTATTTCTTCATCCTCTACCTCTTGCCAAGTAGTATAGGGTGTTTTCTTCACAAGTTTCATGACTTGGTGAAGTGGGAGCTTGATCTTGTGATGCCTCGACGTAGATCATCTTCGGCATCGAAGTCGACGACCTAGCCCGCCCATTTCTCCGATGAAATCGATGCTAGAGTCCGGGATCCGATTTGGACAGCGGAAGGACGTCATCACGGAGCCTAGGAGGTGGAGGACCGGATCTACAAAGGTTGTAGTCTCTTTCCTTTTAGATAAATTTGTTTATTTGCATTGCATCGTCTATAAATCTAGTTAACGATCCGTATTAGGTTTTGTAGGCACATGGAAAATTTTTAATTAGCCATGTTTGATTACTTGTGAGACCTCATTAGTGTGCCTAGGAACCTAACAGTGGTATCAGAGCCTAGCCAGAGCCTTAGGCGATGCGTAGACGGAGTTAGAAGTCCGATCGAACCGAAACCCTAACACAAATACGCTCTCTGTACATTTTTGAAATCGGGGATTTTTGAGGATTAAAAATATGCAGAAAATTCAGCAGGTGATTGTAAGAGTTACTGTGAAATTCGATAGCCTAAATCGATCAAACCGCCGCGGTTCTGCGGCACAAGCATGGCTTGTGCGGTGGTTCCGCGGCCGTACGGCCTCATTGTACAAAGAATTTTACACAGTAATTCTTACTTTGCAGTGCTGGTTTTCCTGGGAATTTTTAATATTTATTTAAGAGTTGAATTTTCTGGGTTGTATTGGGGACTCGGTGTTTCGATCGGATTGCCTAATTTTGTCTGTGTGTTTTTCCGGATAATTTTAGAATTTGTTAAAAAGTTCGACCGGATATAAATACCCACTTTTTCCCCTGCCGGGAAATTTCCAATTGTTGGACTTTTCCGTAGTTTAACGACGTTCTAAGTAGTGCAAGTAACGTGATGGTCCCTCTAGAAGACAACAAACCTTAACTCGATTATGTGACCGTCTTAAACTGTCCTTTGAACCTTCGGGTTTGGGGCAGTACGGCGTGCCACATGTGAGGCGTTGGCTTGACCCTTCTATGGCTGGACCGTTGGTACTGAGGCATGAACTGAATGTTTTTAGACTTATTTCATGTGTTGAGCTGTATCGGGAAAACTTCGGTGTTCGAACGTTCGATCGGAAAGTTTAACATTTTCTATTTATCCGGAATGCGATACAATAATTGGAATTCACAAATAGTTATGAGATAACTGAATGAATGTTATAAATCAAGCACTTTAGTCTCACTTGATCGGTTGCCACGGAATTTTGATGTGATCAAAAGTCCGTCGCAATCACGTAGCGTACACGGATACTCGCCGGGTAAACTTAATAGACAGCCTCACCCTACAGCCCCGACCAAGTGACTGTAGGAGAACCCCGTCGCCGAAAGCATCCGTTCGGGTGCTCGCGGCAGCGGTGTTCCGCCTTGGTGCACTTTGTCGACGGCGTCGGGGGTGCGGCCGCCTACTGAAGTTTGCGACGAGCATTCGATCAAAATGTCGGGAATCTTGTTGAATTGCCCTACTTGATATTGAAAAGAATTTTCGATAATGAGACTAAAATGCGGGGTTTATAATTATTAGGCATGCGATGTCTAAGGAATTCATTTGATTAGGCATGCGATGTCTGAAAAGGTTGCGGATTCCAACTGTTGTAGTTTTACACTTTCTTTTCTGTGACCGTAAGTGTAATATGTGATATCGCTGGTTTCGTTGGTATATGTCAACGAAAATTGGGATGCGCATATTTACTTACGTTGATGACATCTGATGTTATGTGTTGCTGGATATGTTATATTGGATCGTCGTGTTCGAATAGCCGGGGATTTTTATGTGAGATGAGTGTTTTTCATTTTCATTCATGTAAAAACTTGTATGTAATATTCTTTTATTGGGGCACTTCCAGGTTGCGGATGATGTCACCATTTGTATATTATTTACTTTTCCGCATTAGGCTAGACCCAAAGAGGGGAGCACAAGTGACCGGGTTCTGGGGTCCAGTGGGAGACCATCTCGAGGAGTCGAGTCCGGGTCTCCTAACCCTAGAATTGGTAGGGTTGCTTGCTGCTCTCGTAGGGGTCTAGGGTGTGGGATTGGCTATTCATCATGACCATGGAATCCGTGTTTTCTACTGGCTCGTATTGAAAACACGGACGTCCTATTATATCCAATATTTCAAATGATTTTTTCTGCTGCGTTATCTGTGATGTGATCATGTGATGTGTTCAGATAGATATTATATATAGTATATATGATATATTATATAGACGTTGCTTATGTTTTACACCCGCGCTAGCCCTGCCTCACTCTGGCATTAGTTACCTAACCTAACGGTGCAGACGGGACATCGAGACGAATGCGGATGGCATAAGCGTACGTTATATTTATCTGTGATGTTTAGGTGGACTTAAATGATGGGACATTCATTAATGAGATTAATGAAAGAAAATAAACCTAATTGATGTTGTGGAATCGAATTTCAAAATAAAACAGGTAGCTACAGTTCTTGCTTTGCATCGCGGTGTTCATTATAGAACATCCTGCACTTTATTCGATGAGGAAAGGACCGAGATCCCTTCACCGGGAGTGACTCCTTTAGCAATAACTGGCAGATGCTACAACCCTCGGTTTGTCTTCTGATCGCTTCTATAGTTTCTGCTTTGCACAGTGATATATATGATATATCCCGCACCTCATTCGACGAGGAAAGGGCCGACGATCCCTTCACCGGGAGTGACCCCTTTAGCAAAACTAGAAAAGCTTCAAAAACATTCTATTTAAAAACCATTTGATTCCGCAACAAGATCAAGTTCAAAGCATTAAAGGTTTTCACAAAAACCATTCGCAACCCTCCGTCATTTTAGGAAGTAAAGTACTTAGTATTCGTGCTGTGTTTGTTGACCTTAGTTAAGGCACAGTGTACGGTAGCTAAGTGATGTCTTCCTACGCCGCATATGATGCGATTAGTTAGGACAGTCGCATGACTTTGTTGACCTTAGTTAAGGGTCATGTGGGTGGGTCTAATTAATCACGAAATGACGGGTAGAACTTGACTAGTGCTTATGATTTGTTGACCATAGTTAAGGTCATAAGTGCTAGGGGTAAAAATCTTTATCGGGAGTTTCAAGTGTTGAAATTTGCAATGAGATTGCATACCTTCTATGTGATAGTTGTGTCACGACCCGAAAGTACGGAACGTGACTGGCACTTAGATTACGAGACGTCTAAAGGCGTAACGTATCCTAAGTCAGCCAAAGCCCAGAAAAATCTAAACCAAAATCAAAAGAGAGTGAAGGAAAACCTTTAATGAAAACGATTTTCAAATCAATTAAGTTGCAAGAATCCCTTTTTAAAAACATCATAAATTTCTGAAAATTTCGGCAGAGTCTCCCCTGTATTTTCTATCCCCCAAAATGGGTACAACAAGATAATAAACCTGTAATCATAAAAAATGGCATCCCCAAGCGGGAGCTAGCTCTTCGCCCAAGGCGGATCACAACCACATGCAATATAATAGTAGTATCAAGAAAAGAGCAATAAAGAGATGCAAAATATCAGAAAACACAACGCCGGCTCAAGTGAGCTCGACCCAAAAGAACCACAAATATACAAGTCTCTCAGTCTCATCACTAGGTCCCATATACAATATAAAGTGGTAGATGGAGAATACTAGATACAATGATAAAGCAAAAGAAATAAAGTGTGCTCGCAACCCACCTACGGGCGATGTCGCGAGTCTGAGCAAAAGGGACTGATGATAAGATAGCCGCTGCTACAAGACTGATGAGTCCGACCTGCAAGACACTGTGGCACAACGGGGGTGAGTTGCCAGCTCGTGAGTAAATATAACATCTAATAAGGCAATCGTAAGAATGCACGCAATGCACCACAACATGCATGTCCATATGTGATATAATATCTCTAGTATGCATGCACATGTATGCAATGTCATTACTAAATCTTTAAGTGTTTTAAATGCTAAGGGTATTGAATTCTTAACTTTAGAAAATGAATATCTGTATAATAGCTAAGTACCATCACGAAATCATCTGAAAACTCGTGTCAAGCATCGACACCAAATATGAATCATATCTGTCTCAAAATCGGGCTCCGTCAATCCGGATCGGCCCATATCATAAATCTCACGACAACGGTCGGTATCCTCCGGATATCCGCCGCGCCAGACATCACCGGTAGGTAGTCTTCCCCTGCCAGGCTCATCGTCTACAACTCGATCTTCTTGCCCCGGGGTACCATACCGAGCCCACCATGTACCCGAGACGGTTCATCCACTCCTCGAATCGGGTCTCGAAATCCAACAGAAAACATGAAAACTCATGGTGGACGACACATACATCACGAGAAAACCGCAACTTTGTTTGGAAAATGATAAATATAAGGTTTTGGTAAATTCTTGCGGTTTTCCCCAAAAATCCAGAAATCGCAGCAATACTGAAATCCTCAAGAAAATCATAATGTCCACATGTTATATATGATAAATGTCTATGATATCAATGCATACGATGTGAATTTTGCTAGAAATCTATATAAATATGATGATGATGCGAGGTATACGTATGCTATGCAATTTCATATATCAAGTATGAATGCAAGTGGCGATATTATGATAAACAGGTTCTATACTGCACATGGCATGGCAATTACCAAAGGCGTGTGTGTCACATTAATGGTGCGCATGCAACAGATGCCAATGGTAATGGTGTTCGTGTCCTACAAAGTGATATCGCATAAGTATAGATGAATGTCCATGCAATCTAATATACTGTTCGCTATAAGGGTATGCAGTGTACATGAATGGATAAGCTAGCTAACAATATGAATCTTGCAAAAAGTAGGGTAATCCTAACTAGGGGGGCGCCTCGCGCCATTCAGACGATTCCCCCATAGATGAATACATCTACTCACCTGAAATCCCCGCTAACCCGATCCGACCACCGCCTTGCCTTTACGCGTCGTGTCCGATGTTTCCCCGACCGATCCTATATTTGCACAACACCAAGCATAAGATTACAAAACCTAAAACGATTCAAGTCACAATATACAATTATCGACGCTCTCGAATTAAACATAGCATGCACTCGGTGCGCGGGAAAACGCACGAAATTCGCTAATCTTTAACTAGAATCGTCCTTTCGGGGAAATCGACAAAACTAAAACCCGACTAGACGAAACCCCGCGTTCGCGCACTCTAATAGTCCAATACGAAACTAATTATATCGCTAACATAACACAATTTGATCGCATACTAATTTTTGTAAAGATCTAGTAAGCAATTTGCTTACCGATTCGATACAAACATCGCAATTTTGTCGATTTAGCGAGCATAACACTACACTAGTAACTGTAAGGTTCCTAGGCACTCTAATGAGGTCTCACATGGCATCAACCATACCAATTTCAAATTTTATGGGTGCCGAGAAACCCTAATACGGATCGTTGGCTAGATATTTAGGCGAAAAAGAAACTAGTTAACAACTTAACTAAATGGTAAACGGAAATACAACCTTTGTAGATCCGGTTCTCCACCTCCATGGCTCCGCGATGATGTCTCCTCACTGTACAAAACGGATCTTGGGCTCTAGCGTCGGCTTCATCAGAGAAAAAGTGGGCTAGGTCATCGACGACGATGCCGGAGATGATCTACGTCGAGGCATCGCTAGATCAATTTCCAACTTCACCAAGTCATGAAACTTGTGAAGAAAACACACTCTACTACTTGGCAAGAGGTAGAGGATGAAGAAATAGGAAGTGGGTTCACTTTAGAATTGGATTTCTCACTCATTTGCTCAAGTTGCCATTGTTGAAGCAAGCTTTCTTCAAGTGAAGAAGAAGAGGATGAAAGAAAGAATATGATAAGTGTTAATTAAAAATGGAAAAGAAAATCAATACTTATCATATTCAAACCATGGTTAAGTGTAGAGACTAAACTAGGGTTAGTGGGAATGGTTAGGGTTAAGCATGAGACAAAATGGTCACTTAGTCAAACCTTCATGAAGCTTCAATGTCAAACAAAGAAAGCCACCATTTTCTCTCATTTTCTTTTCCAAAATAAAATAAATAAATAAATAAAGAAAATGAAAACCCTTAACCATTACACAACCATGGTTTAATCTTTACACAAACCCTAATGAGCATGCATCATCAAACATGATACAAACTAGTGTACAAAAGTATATCACATATACAATGTGCACATAAAGTGAGAAAATCCATTTAAAATAAACCAATACTAGTTAATGCAAAGTAATATATCAAATATATAATTATGCATTAAATCATTAAATCAACACTTGATTTAACGATCCGGTCATATCGCGTATCACCGACTAGTATCCAATGTATCGGCTTATCGAATCAATCCTTGAATCGATAATTAGGTTATATCGCATACAACCAATCGATACATTCATCGTGAGAATGGAATACGGTATCACATACATGCATTATTCTCGGTCCCGCACATATCTCATATGCGCTCCTATTTCGTTTCGCTTCAGCCAGGAAACCTCTGTGTAGGACTCTAAAGACTCGTCAATACGCCGGCAGTAGGTGATGATCGTATCAAACAACCACAAGCCGCAAGCGGTCTGCTAAACGTAAAGGCCACCCGGGTATTGAGCGATCAGAAGATCGACGAGCAAGCCCGCTCACACTCCAGTGAATCCAACCAGTAACACTACCGTACAGTCCGGTCTCGTCGTCTGATATGTCGCATATCTCGCCTAGGGGTGGTAAACGTCAGACCCCAATAGCTTGATAAGTCGTGTCGATATGAGGTCTATAACAGTTCGAGAAACTACAGGTAACACTTACCAGTAAATCTCAGCAACCCTGGCCAGGGATTTCCGGTTATAGCCAATCGAACACGGCGCAACATCAACCCCCTATACCGGGAGAGACGAATCCCCTCCTATCGCTCATTGCCTCCATGTGACTCGGGACTGTACCCAAAAACCACCGTTTTGCATGCCCTCTTGGACGTGGTAAGATGGAAATCAAAGCACAGTGGGAACCACACAAGACTCTATGACGATCTCGGGTCAACAGACTACTCTGTACCAGTGTCACCAGAGAACTGCCATCTGACGTAAGGTATAATACCATCTGGGAGTTCTCGGCGAGTCCGTCCAGTGTACCCAGTCTCTACTGAGCACCAGTATATCATCTATGATGTCAAACACCAATGGATATGGGATCATCCATCGCCCATCTGTATGGGTCGAGAAGGTACACGCTAGTCTACTCTGGTATATCGATGCCCCGTCTCGATACACCCACGACTAGGGACTTTGAAGGATGTACTTATGGACTACCATGTCCCCACTAGTATGATCCGCATCATAGTCCAGGTAGTCAAGTACACATCCTAAGGGCTTTACCAACATGTAACAGAGAGACAATCAGTATACATGTTAAGGTAAAGTGCAACCAGATAGCATACTATCATGTCGAGCAAGAAATTCCTCCCTATATACGTCCTAGCATCCACTACAATATACATCATATGTACAGTAAAGGCCTCTAGGGCATACATATAACTAACAATCTCCCACTTGCACTAGGGCCATCTGTAGCAGTGGTTGTAGTATCTCATACTCAACCATCCCATAAAAGTCTCTCTCTGGGAAAAGGCCTTTGTGAGTGGATCCGCCGTGTTGTCCTCAGAGTCTACTCTTCTAACCTCGATCACCCTGGAGATCAACTATCTCCATGATCAGGTGATACTGCCTTAGAATATGTCTGGATCACTGATGGGACGGGCGTTCCTTGGCACAAGCCACAACTCCATTGTCACACAATGGGAGGAACTAAGTTCATCTTATGAACAAATATATATCCAGATTGCCTCTTTGGTAGCATCTCAAGTAGTGATGTATCCTGCCTTTATCGTCTAGTATGCCACGGTATCTAGCTTGGAACTCTTCCAACATACCGTCCCTTTACTGAGGGTAAAGACAATGCCTGCGACTGACTTTCAGTCGTCCTTATCACCCTGGAACCCTTCCAGTGATTCTCCCCAGGATCGATTGATACCATCTCATTACAACTAGTGAGAATCCTAACATCCATTTAGATCTATCTCATAGATCCAAAACCCAGGATTTAGGAGGTATCATTTTGATCCTATATGGAGAATCATTGTGATAAGCGGAGATTGACCGAGCGTAGCTTAGGAAACTCCTTTCTTATCAAGAGTATGTCATCCACGTACTCTACGAAGATCATCACCATACTCCCTACTACCTTTTTGTTTATACAAGGTTCATCTACCATTTTGATGATATCAAACTCTTTGACTAACACATCAAAACAGATGTTCCAATTCCGCGATACCTGCTTTATCACATAAAACATCTTGCACACGTTTCCGCTGCTCCCACTGTCTACGAAGCCCTCTGGCTGTGTACTTATAGACGTTCTCTTCTAAAACATTATTTAGAAAAGCCGTCATGGCACCCAACCGCCAGATATCGTAGTCATGGTATGTAGCCGTGGCAAGTAGAATCTGGATGGACTTAAGCATAGCCACTTGAAAAGGTTTCATCATTATCCACGCCTGGTCGATGACGAAAAGCTTTAACAAGTCTAGCTTTGAAAGTCTCAACTTTTCCATCTATACCAAGTAATCTTCTCAAGATATACTTGCTCCTGATGGGGATTTAACCCTTCAGATATAGCAACCAAAGTCCATACTTTGTTGGTGTATATGGATTCCATCTCAGATCGTTAAGCATCCAGCCATTCTTACAGAGTCCCACTCCTGATGGCCAGCTCGAAACTAGTTGGGTCATCATCTCATGATGCAATCCTCGCTCCCACTGTCATCGAGAAACCGAGGTATCTCTCAGGCGGATGAGGAACCCTACTAGATCGGCGGAGAGGCTAAGGTTTGTCGGGAACTATTGAATCCTTTTGGTTCTTTCAAACTGTAGTTTGTATAGCTGGAACCTTTCCAGTTCTACATAACTGACCTTGCCTCGAGCTTGTCCGGATTTTGCTTTTCAGACATAGGCTGGACAACCCCAAATCTTAACTAGCTTAAGACATGGGCTCTTCCCATTCCATATCACATATGAAGTGGTAAGCAACTGATTTGATTTGAACCCTATTCAATAGGTATGCAGCTTCTCAAGCGCATAACTCCCAAAAAGGAAATAGGTAACTCAGTAGTACTCATCATAGATCACACCTAATCACATAGGGTGTTATCGCTCCGCCCCGATATACCATCATGCTATGGTGTATACGGAGGAGTAATGCTGAGAGAGAATCCCATTCTCCTTTAGAATAGTCCAGGAATTCCGTGCTCAAGTATTCTCTTCCTTGATCACATCAAAGGACATAATACTTATACCCGTATTGGTTCTCTACTTCTAACTTATATTCTGTGAATATCTCAAAAGGTTCGGACTTGTGTTTCAACAAGAACATATGTCTGAATCTAAAGAGATCATCAGAGAATGTAATGAAGTATAAAGAACCGGTATTGGCATGTGTAGACAGGGGACCTTACATACATCAACATGTATCATCCCAAGAGTTCACTAACTCTTTCTCTGTTTCCAATAAACAGAGCTATGGTCATCTTATCTCTGTGACATGACTGGCAAGTTTCATAAGATGTAAATTCAAACTAATTTAAATATGCATCTATATTTAACTTCAGCTAGTCGGGTCGCATTGATATGACCTAGTCTACAACACTTCAAGAAGGATTCGTTCATTTCTGAACTCTTCCTCTTGTGTGTGTTCTGTATACTAAACAACTGTAGTTTGATTTAGAACATCAATGCTTTTAGATAACGTGCCTGAACCGATCAACTTTTGATATAGGAAATGTTCAAAACATTATCCAACAATACAAAATTTTATCATTTCTTTACTAATAAAGAGACTGATATGATTTTGTATATCAGGTTCGGTATCTAATAACATTCGTTCAGAATCAATGTATTTGGAATACAGGGTGACAGTGACCAACAGACTTGGCTGCAACACTTGCCCCGTTTTCTGTCTCATGAAACTTATCACCCGTTCTCAGTTCTCTACCTATCTGTAGCCCTATGTAACAGATTACATATCTGGGATCCTGATCCGGTATCATATACCCAGGATGCGGAGGATACTGAGAAATAGTTCTTTGTAACGAACACACCCGAAGATGATGCATCAGCATGCACTCTCTTCGTTTGGGCGGCATGGGAATTCTGGTAATCCCCAATTTCCTGCTCTGTCTTATAACAATTATAAGTTGGAGCGGGACCAACGTTCCCCAGCTCAGTATAACAAGCGGGTTCGGTCAATATTCCGTATTATTATCTTGATTAAGGCATGATATGGTCGCTACCTGGAGAGAGAGAGAAGAAAACACTCAGCGTGCGCTCTAGCAAGAATAGATTGGTTATTATTTTATCTAATCAGGATGGCTCCCACTGCTTTTTATCAAATCTTCCTTCAAACCCTAAAAGGAAAGACTAGCCGGGATTAATTACATACTACAAGTTCGCCAATCTTTCAGCCAGGCCAGTGTCGGTACTTTGAGGGAGGTCCCCCGTGCTTTCGCACGAACCTAATTAATGTAAACCTCGTTTTCCCAGAGGCGTAACCTCGTTGACACCTTTCTAGACACCTACTTGATCGGCTAATTGTAATGTGTAAAACTCTCCCAGGAGTAACTCTTACTCGCAGCGGGTATCGGGATCCAACAATCTCATAGAAGGTATGCAATCTCATTGCAAATTTCAACACTTGAAATTCCCGATAATATTTTGCCCCTAGTGTTCTATGACCTTGACGAATGCCAAACAACCCATAGTCCACTAGTCAAGTTCAACCCGTACATTTCTTGATTGAATTAAACCCACCCGCACGACCCTTGACGAATGCCAAACAACGCCGTACGAATACCCTAATCCAATCGCATCATATGCTCAAGCAGATATATACTAGTTAGCTACCGTACACTACGCCTTGACGAATGCCAAACTACCGCAGCACGAATACTAACTAGTACATATCTGAAATGACGGAGGGCTACGACAGGTTTTTTCTGAAAACCTATTGCGTAATGAACTTGATATCGTTGTAGAATCAAATGATTTTAAAAATGGAGTGTTTTTGAGGCTTTTGTAGTTTTGCTAAAGGAGTCACTCCCGATGAAGGGAGCGTCGGTCCTTTCCTCGTCGAATGAGGTGCGGGATATATCATATATATCACTGTGCAAAGCAAAAACTCTTAAAAGAAATCAAAAGACAAACCGAGTGTGTAGCATTTGCCAGTTATTGCTAAAGGAGTCACTCCCGGTGAAGGGATCTCGGTCATTTCCTCATCGAATAAGGTGCAGGATATATCACATATACCGCTGTGCAAAGCAAGAACTGTAGCTATCCTTTTTATTTTGAAATTCGATTCTACAACATCTTAGGTTTCTTTTATTTCATTAATCACATTAATGAAGTCCCATCATTTAAGTACCTAAACATCACAGATAAATACGACGTACACTTATGCCATCCGCATTCGCCTCGATGTCCCCTCGTGCACCGTTAGGTTAGGTAACTAACGGCAGAGCAGGGCAGGGCTAGCGCGGGTGTAAAACATAAGTAACATCTATATAATATATCATATATACTATATACAGTATCTATCACAGAACACATCACATGATCACATCACAGATATCGCAGCAGAAGAATCATATGAAATATTGGATATACTAGGACGTCCGTGTTTTCAATACGAGCCAGTATAAAACACGGATTCCACGGTCGTGATGAATAGCCAAACCCACACCCCTGACCCCTACGAGAGCGGCAAGCAACCCTACCAATTCTAGAGTTAGGAGACCCGGACTCGACTCCTCGACTTGGTCTCCCACTGGACTCCAGAACCCGGTTACTTGTGCTCCCCTCCTTGGGTCTATCCTAGTGCGGAAAAGTAAATAATATACAAAAGGTGACATCTTCCGCAACCTGGAAGTGCCCTAATAAAAGAATATTACATACAAGTTTTTACATGAATGAAAATGAAAAAAACTCATCTCACACAAAAACCCCGGCTATTCAAACACGACGATCCAATATAACATATCCAGCAACACATAACATCACATGTCATCAACGTAAGTAAATATGTGCATCCCAATTGTCGTTGACATATAGCAACGAAACCGGCGATATCACATATTACACTTACGGTCACAGAAAAGAAAGTGTAAAACTACAACAGTTGGAATCCTTAACCTGCATAGACATCGCATGCCTAATCAAATGAATTACTTAGACATCGCATGCCTAACAATTATAAACCCCGTATTTTAGTCTCATTATCGAAAACACTTTTCAATATCAAGTCGGGCAATTCAACAAGATTCCCGACATCCTGATCGAATGCTCGTCGCAAACTTCAATAGACGGCTGCACCCCCGATACCGTCGACGAAGTGCACCAAGGCGGAACACCGCTGCCGCGAGCACCCGAACGGATGCTTTCGGTGACGGGGTTCTCCTACAGTCACTTGGTCGGGGCTATGGAGTGAGGCTGTCTATTAAGTTTACCCGGCGAGTATCCGCGTACGCTACGCTATTGCGACGGACTTTTGATCACATCAAAATTCCGTGGCAACCGATCAAGTGAGACTAAACTGCTATGTTTATAACATTCATTCAGTTATCTCATAACTTCTTGTGAATTCCAATTATTGTATCACATTACGGATAAATAGAAAATATTAAACTTTCCGATCGAACATTCGAACACCCAAGTTTTCCAGAAACCGTTCAACACATGAAATAGGTTCAAAGACATTCACTTCATGCCTCAGTACCAACGGTCCAGCCGTAGAAGGGTCAAGCCAACGCCTCACATGTGGCACGCCGTACTGCCCCAAACCCGAAGGTTCAAAGGGCAGTTCTAGACGGTCACATAATCGAGTTAAGGTTTGTTGTCTTCTAGAGGGACCATCGCGTTACTTGCACTACTCAGAACGTCCTTAAACCACAGAAAAATCCAACACTTGGAAATTTTCCGGCAGGGAAAAAATTGGGTATTTATATTCGGTCGAACTTTCTAACATATTCCAAAATATCCGGAAAAACACATAGACGAAGTCTGACAATCCGATCGAATCTGCGAACTCTCAATACAACCCAAAATACTCAACTCTTGAGTAAATATTAAAAATTCCCAGAAAATCCAGCACCATGGCAGAGGAATTACTGTGCAAAATTGGTCGGCAGATATGACAATTTGGCCGCGGAACCGCCGCACAAGCCATGCTTGTGCCGCGGTTCCGCCGCGCTTTGAGGGAATCATGGGTACGGGCTTCACAGTAATTCTTACAATTCCCTGCTGAATTTTCTGCATATTTTTAATGTGGAAAAATCCCCGAAATTGAAAAATGTACAGAGAGCAATTTTGGGTTTAGGGTTTCAGTTCGATCGGGTTTCTAACATCGTCTAAGCATCGCCTAAGGCTCTAGCTAGCCTCTGATACCACTGTAAGGTTCCTAGGCACTCTAATGAGGTCTCACATGGAATCAACCATGCCAATTTCAAATTTTATGGGTGCCGAGAAACCCTAATACGGATCGTTGGCTAGATATTTAGGCGAAAAAGAAACTAGTTAACAACTTAACTAAATGGTAAACGGAAATACAACCTTTGTAGATCCGGTTCTCCACCTCCATGGCTCCGCGATGATGTCTCCTCGCTGTATAAAACGGATCTTGGGCTCTAGCGTCGGCTTCATCGGAGAAAAAGCGGGCTAGGTCATCGACGACGATGCCGAAGATGATCTACGTCAAGGCATCGCTAGATCAAGTTCCAACTTCACCAAGTCATGAAACTTGTGAAGAAAACACACTCTACTACTTGGCAAGAGGTAGAGGATGAAGAAATAGGAAGTGGGTTCACTTTAGAATTGGATTTCTCACTCATTTGCTCAAGTTGCCATTGTTGAAGCAAGCTTTCTTCAAGTGAAGAAGAAGAAGATGAAAGAAAGAATATGATAAGTGTTAATTAAAAATGGAAAAGAAAATCAATACTTATCATATTCAAACCATGGTTAAGTGTAGAGACTAAACTAGGGTTAGTGAGAATGGTTAGGGTTAAGCATGAGACAAAATGGTCACTTAGTCAAACCTTCATGAAGCTTCAATGTCAAACAAAGAAAGCCACCATTTTCTCTCATTTTCTTTTCCAAAATAAAATAAATAAATAAAGAAAATGAAAACCCTTAACTATTACACAACCATGGTTTAATCTTTACACAAACCCTAATGAGCATGCATCATCAAACATGATACAAACTAGTGTACAAAAGTATATCACATATACAAAGTGCACATAAAGTGAGAAAATCCATTTAAAATAAACCAATACTAGTTAATGCAAAGTAATATATCAAATATATAATTATGCATTAAATCATTAAATCAACACTTGATTTAACGATCCGGTCATATCGCATATCACCGACTAGTATCCAATGTATCGGCTTATCGAATCAATCCTTGAATCGATAATTAGGTTATATCGCATACAACCAATCGATACATTCATCGCGAGAATGGAATACGGTATCACATACACGCATTATTCTCGGTCCCGCACATATCTCATATGCGCTCCTATTTCGTTTCGCTTCAGCCAGGAAACCTCTGTGTAGGACTCTAAAGACTCGTCAATACGCCGGCAGCAGGTGATGATCATATCAAACACCCACAAGCCGCAAGCGGTCTGCTAAACGTAACGGCCACCCGGGTATTGAGCGATCAGAAGATCGACGAGCAAGCCCGCTCACACTCCAGTGAATCCAACCAGTAACACTACCGTACAGTCCGGTCTCGTCGTCTGATATGTCGCATATCTCGCCTAGGGGTGGTAAACGTCAGACCCCAATAGCTTGATAAGTCGTGTCGATATGAGGTCTATAACAGTTCGAGAAACTACAGGTAACACTTACCAGTAAATCTCAGCAACCCTGGCCAGGGATTTCCGGTTATAGCCAATCGAACACAGCGCAACATCAACCCCCTATACCGAGAGAGACGAATCCCCTCCTATCGCTCATTGCCTCCATGTGACTCGGGACTGTACCCAAAAACCACCGTTTTGCACGCCCTCTTGGACGTGGTAAGATAGAAATCAAAGCACAGTGGGAACCACACAAGACTCTATGACGATCTCGGGTCAACAGACTACTCTGTACCAGTGTCACCAGAGAACTGCCATCTGACGTAAGGTATAATACCATCTGGGAGTTCTCGGCGAGTCCGTCCAGTGTACCCAGTCTCTACTGAGCACCCGTATATCATATCTGATGTCAAACACCAATGGATATGGGATCATCCATCGCCCATCTGTATGGGTCGAGAAGGTACACGCTAGTCTACTCTGGTATATCGATGCCCCGTCTCGATACATCCACGACTAGGGACTTTGAAGGATGTACTTATGGACTACCATGTCCCCACTAGTATGATCCGCATCATAGTCCAGGTAGTCAAGTACACATCCTAAGGGCTTTACCAACATGTAACAGAGAGACAATCAGTATACATGTTAAGGTAAAGTGCAACCAGATAGCAGACTATCATGTCGAGCAAGAAAGTCATCCCTATATACGTCCTAGCATCCACTACAATATACATCATATGTACAATAATGGCCTCTAGGGCATACATATAACTAACAATAACCACTCCAATCAATTAGATAACCAAACCCTAACTTAAATCCAACCATCATGCTACAAACCCTAATTTAAAATCAAATCCTTCTCTTGATTTTCCTAAACAAACATTTACTACTAAACTAATACTTCAAATTTCAATTCTAGCATATTTAAACTACAAGTTAACAAAAAGATTAGAATCTTCATCTCACAAGCTTGAACCCTAGCTTGATCAAGTCACCAAGAAGCCTCCTTTCATCAAGTTTTTGAACTAATTTGGGTGAGGAGAGAGTGGATTAGGGTTTAGCTTTGAATGGAGATGGAAATTTGTGGATTTTGTATGAATTTTAACATGAAAAATGAAGCAAAATGAAGTGAGAAGAGAGGGGATTTGCTGCAGAATGGGTCGGCCAGCAGGTGAGAGAGGGAGTTGTGGGATTTTTGGAGAAGTTTCTAGGTCAATAAACACCCCATGTTCTCATTTAATGCTTTCATATCAACAATTTACAAAAAAAACCTCATTTTACACCATTTTTCCATTAAATTTCCCACCCTAAAACCAAAAGTTTGCAAGTCATGATATAATTTTATTAACACCATATTTTAGCTTATAAAGACTCCTAATTATGAAATTTACCTAATTAAATTTGTATTTATCACTAATTTAATGTATTTAAAAAGGCCTAAAATAATAAAAAAAATAATTAATTACGAATTTTTTTTTATTTAACTAGATAATTATAAGTGACATTTTAGTGACAAAATTATAGTAATATCTTATCTAAATTTTGTATAATTAGGTCTACAATGAAAAATACCTATTTTGACTTTTTACGGAAAAAGCCGAAAAATTAGCCGATTACCGAAAAACAGCCTAAACGATTTTCGAAGGGTTACAATCTTCCCCCCTTAAAGAAATTCGGTCCCCGAATTTAGAATTTAACTACGCGTACCTTCAAAAAGATGGGGATATCTCTTCCTCATATCGACCTCGGTCTCCCAGGTGTCCTCCTCGCTGTTCGGGCCACGCCAAAGGACCTTGACGGACGGTATAACCTTCGACCTCAATTTCTTCACCTGCCGATCCAAAATGACAACCGGCTGCTCGGTGAAAGAAAGATCACGCTCTAGCTGGATCGTCTGGTGCTGAATCGCCTGGGAAGGATCATGAAGGTACTTGCGGAGCATCGAGACATGGAATACGGGGTGAACATCGGGGAAGCTAGGCGGAAGAGCTAACCGATATGCGACTGGACCAACACGCTCTAGGATCTCGAAAGGACCAACATATCTAGGACTCAGTTTCCCTTTCCGCCCAAATCTCATCACACCTTTCATCGGAGAGACCTTCAGGAAAACATGATCGCCAACAGTGAACTCGAGTCGGCGACGGCGCCTGTCAGCATATGATTTCTGCCTGCTCTGTGCCGCTCTCATCCTGTCCCGAATCAGCTGTATGTTCTCGGTCGTCTCCTGTACGATCTGCGACCCCAAAATACTGCTCTCCCTGAGCTCTGTCCAACATACAGGCGATCGACATCTCCTCCCATATAAAGCCTCAAAAGGTGCCATCTGAATCATCTCCTGGAAGCTATTATTGTAGGAAAACTCGATCAAAGGCTAATGACGATCCCAGCTACCACCGAAATCTAAAACACAAGCTCTGAGCATGTCCTCAAGAGTCTGAATAGTACGCTCTGACTGACCGTCAGTCTGCGGATGAAAGGCTGTGCTAAAACTCAATCGGGTGCCCAATGCTTCCTGAAGTTTCTGCCACAATCGGCTGGTAAACTGGGTGCCCCTGTCGGACACGATGCAAGTCGGAACACCATGCAGTCGCACTATCTCATCAATATAAACCTGGGCGTACTGAGTAAATCCAAAAGTGGTCTTCACTGGCAGGAAGTGAGCCGCTTTCGTCAGTCGATCCACAATCACCCAAATAGAGTCATACCCTCGACTGGTCCTGGGTAGACCCACAATAAAGTTCATGGAGACCTGCTCCCACTTCTACTCAGGGATGGGCAAAGGCTGTAACTCGCCAGCTGGCCTCTGGTGCTCGGCCTTGACTTGCTGACAAGTCAGGCATCTCGACACAAAGTCTGTAATATCCTTTTTCATCCCGTCCCACCAGTAAACCTCTCTCAAATCACGGTACATCTTGGTGGAACCTGGATGCACGCTGTATACTGATCTATGTGCCTCCTCGAGAATATCACGCCTCGGTCCCTCTGAATCTGGCACACACAGTCGAGTCCCAAATCGAAGTATCCCCTGATCATCAATCACGAACTCAGAAACTCTGCCCTGCCGAATCTGCTCAATAATCTCTAAGATACGGGCATCGCCGGACTGTGCCTCGCGGATACGGTCAAGTAACTGTGGGCGTGCTCTGAAATGGGCCAGCTGTCCCCTTGTAGGAGTAAACTCGAACTGCACTCTGCTGTCACATAACACCTGCCAATCCGCCGTCGACTGCATCTGCACTGCGCTCAAACAAGATAAGCTACCTCCGGGCCTCCTACTCAAAGCATCTGCCACCACATTCGCCTTGCCCGGATGGTATAAAATCTCGCTGTCATAATCCTTCACCAACTCCATCCAACGGCGCTGTCTCAGGTTCAGGTCTCGCTGCTGGAAGATATACTTCAAACTCTTGTGGTCAGTGAATATCTGGCACGACTCACCGTATAGGTAATGTCTCCATATCTTAAGTGCAAATACCACTGCAGCCATCTCTAAATCATGGGTGGGGTAGTTCTGCTCGTGTTTCCTCAGCTGCCGAGAAGCATACGCGATAACTCTGTCATGCTGCATCAACACACATCCCAGCCCCACTCTAGAAGCATCACAATATACCACGAACCCGCCTGACCCTGAAGGCAATGCTAACACTGGTGCAGTAGTCAGACGAGTCTTCAACTGCTGGAAACTATCCTCACATGCCTGGGTCCAATCAAAAGGAACCCCCTTCCGGGTCAACCCGGTCAAAGGTGCAGCAATACGGGAGAAATCCTGGACAAAACGTCGATAATAGCCGGCCAGACCTAGAAAGCTGCGAACCTCTGTAACTGATACTGGTCTAGGCCAACGCTGAACTGCCTCGATCTTCTTCGGGTCCACACAAATACCGTCTCTCGTCACCACATGACCCAAGAAATCGACACCGTCTAACCAGAATGCGCACTTGGAAAATTTGGCGAACAGCTGATGCTCCCTCAAAGTCTGCAAGGTGATACGTAAGTGCTGCTCATGCTCCTCCCGGCTCGGAGAATAAACCAAGATGTCGTCAATGAACACAATGATGAACTGGTCGAGATACGGCCTGAATACGCGGTTCATCAAATCCATAAATGCTGCCGGGGCATTGGTGAGCCCGAACGACATCACCAAGAACTCGTAATGACCATATCGAGTACGAAAAGCGGTCTTCGGAATATCCTCCTTCCGAACCCGCAACAGGTGATAACCTGACCGTAAATCAACCTTCGAGAAGAACCCTGCACCCTGGAGCTGATCAAATAAGTCATCAATGCGGGGTAGGGGATACCTGTTCCGCACAGTAACCCGGTTCAGCTGACGATAATCAATGCATAAACGCATACTTCCGTCCTTCTTCTTAACAAACAAGACGGGAGCACCCCAAGGTGACACACTCGGTCGGATAAGCCCTTTGTCCAGCAAGTCCTGTAACTGATCCTTTAGCTCTCTCAGCTCTGCCGGGGCCATCCGATAAGGCGGTATAGAGATAGGCCCCGTGCCGGGGATCAAGTCAATACAGAACTCAATCTCGCGCTCTGGTGGCAGACCAGGCAGCTTATCAGGGAATACATCAGGAAACTCTCTCACAACAGGGACCTGGTCCAACAGAACCTCTGTGGAGCTAGTATCACAAACATAAGCTAAGAATCCCTGACACCCTTTCCTTAAGAGCTGACCAGCGTGAAGAGAAGAAATCAAGCTGGGAAGGGTAGCGCTACGATCTCCTTGAATAGTAAGAACCGGCTCACCAGGAAAACTGAATCTGACTGCTTTCTCACGGCAGTCCACGGATGCATAACAGGTGGCTATCCAGTCCATACCAAGAAGAACGTCAAAGTCTAGCATATCGAGGAGAATCAAATCAACTGAAGAATCTCTCTCCCCGATACGAATGGAACACGATCGGTACACAAAACGGGCAACAAAAGACTCGCCTACCGGGGTAATAACGACAAGCGGCTGATCTAACAGAGAAGACTCTCGGCCCAACCTCAGTGCAAAGTACGTGGATACATAGGAATGTGTGGAGCCTGGATCAAATAATACCCGTGCATCAAAAGAACATACTGGCAGAGTACCTGTCACGACGGCATTGGATGCCTATGCATCCTGAGGAGTCAACGCGAACACTCGGGTCTGCCCACCACTAATAGCTGGCTGTCCTCTGCCTCTACCTCGGCCTCTGCCTCTGTCACCTCGTCCTCTCTGAACCGGACCGCCACGCCTACGGCCTCTAGAAGCATCTGGCTGGCATGAAGCATCATCAGGAGTAGGAAGTAAAGCTCTCTGAGAAGGTGGTGAGGGTGGTAAAGTCACATGCGGGACTGTCGCCGCACCCGGACGTCCCATGGTACAGTCTCTGACACGGTGGTACTGACTCCCACACCGAAAAGATCCTGGAGACGACTGCTGGGTATGTGGATATGAACCAAATAACTGATCTCGTCTCAATCCTCTGCCTCCACCATCTCCCGGAAATAATCTATCACGGTGTCTGCCCATCTACCGCTGAGCTGGCGTATCAGTACGGATCCTCTTCGGCCCAGAAACGACCGGAGTCTCAGAAATACGCTCCTCCAAAAGTAAGGCTGCATCCATCGCGGCTGCGTATGTATCAAAGTGCTGGGTGCCGATGGCAAGGAATAGCTGTGTATCAAGCCCTCGTACAAACCTCTTTATTCTCTTCTCTTCTGTGTCGACTAGGTACGGAGCATATCGAGACAACTGGGTAAACTGTATATCATACTCCGACACTGTCATCCCAGGAGTCTTGCGCAAAGACTCAAAGCTACGGGCTCGAGCATCTCGGACACTCTCCGGAAGAAAACGGGCAAGAAATGCAGCTGTAAACTCATCCCAGGTCATAGAAGGCAGACCTGCAGCTCGGCCTCTCTCTACTGAGTCGTACCATGTCTGGGCAAGACCCTCCAGACGAAAACTCGCAAACTCCACCAATCTATCATCAGAACACCTCAACGAACGGCAAATCCGAGCCATCCTATCAAGAAATGCTTGTGGGTCCTCTGTCGCATCTGTACCGGTAAAAGCTGGAGGTCTCAATCTCATGAACTCCTGTAGTGAAACAGGGATAGTCTCCGTAGTAGCAGCATGAGTGACCATCTGTGCAGCAGGTACGATCGTGGTCTGTGCGGTGGAAGGAACGTCCTCGGATCTCTGTGCCCGGCTGGACTCAACTAAAGATCCCATCATCTGCCGCAACTCTTGCATGCCGGCCTCTAATCTGGCAATACGGTCAGGATAAGGCGGATCGGTATGACCCTGAGGGACAGGCGTATCATCCCGCTCGATCCTCGCCTCAGACGGGCCCGCCCGAATCTCATCCCTAGCGGCAGCCCGCTGAGCTCTCGTAGTCTTTGGCGGCATCGAAGCTGGAATAAGAAACAAGACTGATAAGGACATTGCAATTGAATCAAGGAATGCAAGGAATCAAGAAAGGAAATACAAGCAATTATGTCCTAAGGCCACTTAGGCGGAGTACCGTATCGTAAGTATGCCGCGGATCATACCCACGGTACGCCACTCTGCTTAAGTCACCTACTCCATCTACCAAGGTCGTCCTACACTCAGAAAGGTAAAACCTACGCTCTGATACCAACTTTGTCACGATCCGAAAGTACGGAACGTGACTGGCACTTAGATTACGAGACGTCTAAAGGCGTAACGTATCCTAAGTCAGCCAAAGCCCAGAAAAATCTAAACCAAAATCAAAAGAGAGTGAAGGAAAACCTTTAATGAAAACGATTTTCAAATCAATTAAGTTGCAAGAATCCCTTTTTAAAAACATCATAAATTTCTGAAAATTTCGGCAGAGTCTCCCCTGTATTTTCTATCCCCCAAAATGGGTACAACAAGATAATAAACCTGTAATCATAAAAAATGGAATCCCCAAGCGGGAGCTAGCTCTTCGCCCAAGGCGGATCACAACCACATGCAATATAATAGTAGTATCAAGAAAAGAGCAATAAAGAGATGCAAAATATCAGAAAACACAACGCCGGCTCAAGTGAGCTCGACCCAAAAGAACCACAAATATACAAGTCTCTCAGTCTCATCACTAGGTTGCATATACAATATAAAGTGGTAGATGGAGAATACTAGATACAATGATAAAGCAAAAGAAATAAAGTGTGCTCGCAACCCACCTACGGGCGATGTCGCGAGTCTGAGCAAAAGGGACTGATAATAAGATAGCCGCTGCTACAAGACTGATGAGTCCGACCTGCAAGACACTGTGGCACAACGGGGGTGAGTTGCCAGCTCGTGAGTAAATATAACATCTAAGGAAATCGTAAGAATGCACGCAATGCACCACAACATGCATGTCCATATGTGATATAATATCTCTAGTATGCATGCACAGGTATGCAATGTCATTACTAAATCTTTAAGTGTTTTAAATGCTAAGGGTATTAAATTCTTAACTTTAGAAAATGAATATCTGTATAATAGCTAAGTACCATCACGAAATCATCTGAAAACTCGTGTCAAGCATCGACACCAAATATGAATCATATCTGTCTCAAAATCGGGCTCCGTCATTCCGGATCGGCCTATATCATAAATCTCACGACAACGGTCGGTATCCTCCGGATATCTGCCGTGCCAGACATCACCGGTAGGTAGTCTTCCCCTGCCAGGCTCATCGTCTACAACTCGATCTTCTTCCCCCGGGGTACCATACCGGGCCCACCATATACCCGAGACGGTTCATCCACTCCTCGAATCGGGTCTCGAAATCTAACAAAAAACACGAAAACTCATGGTGGACGACACATACATCATGAGAAAACCGCAACTTTGTTTTGAAAATGATAAATATAAGGTTTTGTTAAATTCTTGCGGTTTTCCCCAAAAATCCAGAAATCGCAGCAATACTGAAATCCATAAGAAAATCATAATGTCCACATGTTATATATGATAAATGTCTATGATATCAATGCATACGAATTGAATTTTGCTAGAAATCTATATAAATATGATGATGATGCGAGGTATACGTATGCTATGCAATTTCATATATCAAGTATGAATGCAAGTGGCGATATTATGATAAACAGGTTCAATAGTGCACGTGGCATGGCAATTACCAAAGGCGTGTGTGTCACATGAATGGTGCGCATGCAACAGATGCCAATGGTAATGGTGTTCATGTCCTACAAAGTGATATCGTATAAGTATAGATGAATGTCCATGCAATCTAATATACTGTTCGCTATAAGGGTATGCAGTGTACATGAATGGATAAGCTAGCTAACAATATGAATCTTGCAAAAAGTAGGGTAATCCTAACTAAGGGGGACGCCTCGCGCCATTCAGACGATTCCCCCATAGATGAATACATCTACTCACCTGAAATCCCCGCTAACCCGATCCGACCACCGCCTTGCCTTTAGGCGCCGTGTCCGATGTTTCCCCGACCGATCCTATATTTGCACAACACCAAGCATAAGATTACAAAACCTAAAACGATGCAAGTCACAATATACAATTATCGACGCTCTCGAATTAAACATAGCATGCACTCGGTGCGCGGGAAAACGCACGAAATTCGCTAATCTTTAACTAGAATCGTCCTTTCGGGGAAATCGACAAAACTAAAACCCGACTAGACGAAACCCCGAGTTCGCGCACTCTAATAGTCCTATACGAAACTAATTATATCGCTAACATAACACAATTTGATCGCATACTAATTTTTGTAAAGATCTAGTAAGCAATTTGCTTACCGATTCGATACAAACATCGCAATTTTGTCGATTTAGCGAGCATAACACTACACTATTAACCACTCCAATCAATTAATTAGATAACCTAACCCTAACTTAAATCCAACCATCATGCTACAAACCCTAATTTAAAATCAAATCCTTCTCTTGATTTTCCTAAACAAACATTTACTACTAAACTAATACTTCAAATTTCAATTCTAGCATATTTAAACTACAAGTTAACAAAAAGATTAGAATCTTCACCTCACAAGCTTGAACCCTAGCTTGATCAAGTCACCAAGAAGCCTCCTTTCATCAAGTTTTTGAACTAATTTGGTTAGGAGAGAGTGGATTAGGGTTTAGCTTTGAATGGAGATGTAAATTTGTGGATTTTGTATGAATTTTGACATGAAAAATGAAGCAAAATGAAGTGAGAAGAGAGGGGATTTGCTGCAGAATGGGTCGGCCAGCAGGTGAGAGAGGGAGTTGTGGGATTTTTGGAGAAGTTTCTAGGTCAATAAACACCCCATGTTCTCATTTAATGCTTTCATATCAACAATTTACAAAAAAATCCTCATTTTACACCATTTTTCCATTAAATTTCCCACCCTAAAACCAAAAGTTTGCAAGTCATGATATAATTTTATTAACACCATATTTTAGCTTATAAAGACTCCTAATTATGAAATTTACCTAATTAAATTTGTATTTATCACTAATTTAATGTATTTAAAAAGGCTTAAAATAATAAAAAAATAAAATTAATTACGATTTTTTTTTATTTAACTAGATAATTATAAGTGACATTTTAGTGACAAAATTATAGTAATATCTTATCTAAATTTTGTATAATTAGGTCTACAATGAAAAATACCTATTTTGACTTTTTACGGAAAAAGCCGAAAAATTAGCCGATTACCGAAAAACTGCCTAAACGATTTTCGAAGGGTTACAAGTTGGATCCCGATACCCACTGTGAGTAATTGTTACTCCTGGGTGAGTTTTGCATTTTGCAATTAGCCGATCAAGTAGGTGTCTAGAAAGGTGTCAATGGGGTTACGCCTCTGGGAAAACGAGGTTTACTGTAATTAGGTCCGTGCGAAAGCACGGGGAACCTCCCTCAAAGTACCGACACTTGCCTGGCTGAAAGATTGGCGAACTTATAGAGTGTAATTAATCCCGGCTAGTCTTTTCTTTTAAGGTTTGAAGGAAGATTTGATACAAACAGTGGGAGCCATCCTGATTAGATAAAATATATAACCAATCTAATCTTGCAAGAGCGCACGCAGAGTGTTTTCTTCTCTCTCTCTCCAGGTAGCGACCATATCACGCCTTAATCAAGATAATAATATGGATGTATTGACCGAACCCGCTTGTTGTACTGAGCTGGGGAACGTTGGTCCCGCTCCAACTTATAATTGTTATAAGACAGAGCAGGAAATAGGGGAAAACCAGAATTCCTATGCCGCCCAAACGAAGAAAGTGAATATGATGCATCTCCTTCGGGTGTGTTCATTATACAGAACTGTTTCTCAGTATCCTCTGCATCCTGGATATTCGATACTGGATCAGGATCCCAGATATGTAATCATGTTACATAGGGCTACAAAAAGGTAGAAAACTGAGAACCGGTGATAAGTTTCATGAGACAGAAAACGGGGCAAGTGTTGCAGCCAAGTCTGTTGGTCACTGTCACCCTGTATTACCAGTACATTGATTCTGAACAAATGCTATTAGATACCGAACCTGATATACAAAATCATATCAATCTCTTTATTAGTAAAGAAGGATATAATTTTGTATTGTTGGATATTGTAACCCGACTGGCTGAAGTTACATTTTAGATGCATATTTAAATCAGTTTGAATTTACATCTTGTGAAACTTGCCAGTCATGTCATAAAGATTAGATGACCATAGCTCTATTTATTGGAAACAGGGAAAGAGTTAGTAAACTCTTGGGATTGATACATGTTGATGTATGTAAGGTCCCCTGTCTACACATGCCAGGACCGGTTCTTTGTACTTCATTACATTCTCTGATGATCTCTCAAGATTCAGACATATGTTCTTGTTGAAACATAAGTCCGAACCTTTTGAGATATTCACGGAATATAAGTTAGAAGTAGAGAACCAAAATGAGGGTATAAGTATTATGTCCTTTGATGTGATCAGGGAGGAGAATACTTGTGCATGGAATTCCTGGACTATTCTAAAGGAGAATGAGATTCTCTCTCAGAGTTACTCCTCCGTATACACCATAGCACGATGGTATATCGGGGCAGAGCAGATACACCCTATTTGATATGGTGTGCTCTATGATGAGTATTACCGAGTTACCTATTTCCTTTTAGGGAGTTGTGCACTTGAGAAGCTGCATACTTATTGAATTAGGTTCGAATCAAATCAGTGCCTACCACTCCATATAAGATATGGTGTGGGAAGAGCCTATCTCTTAAGTAAGTTAAGATTTAGGATTGTTCGGCCTATGTCTAAAGCAAAATCCGGACAAGATCAAGGCAAGGACAGTTCTGTAGAACTGGAAAGGTTCCAGCTGTACAAAACTGCTAATGATTTGACAGAACCAAAGGATTCAATAATCCCCGACGAACCTTAGCCTCTCCGCCGATCTGGTAGGGTTCCTCACCTGCATGAGAGACACTTCGGTTTCTCGATGACAGTGGGAGCGAGGATTACATCATGAGATGATGACCTAACTAGTTTCGAGCAGGCCATCGAGAGTAGGGACTCTGTAAGAATGGCTGGATGCTTAGCAATCTGAGATGGAATCCATGTACACCAGCAAAGTATGGACTTTGGCTGCTATATCTGAAGGGTTAAATCCCCATTAGGAGCAAGTATATCTTGAGAAGATTACTTGGTGTAGATGGAAAAATTGAGACTTTCAAAGCTAGACTTGTTGAAGGTTTTCGTCATCGACCAGGCATGGATAATGATGAAACCTTTTCCAGGGACTATGCTTAAATCCATCCAGATCCTACTTGCCACGGCTACATACCATGACTACGATATCTGGTGGTTGGGTGCCATGACTACTTTTCTAAATAATGATTTAGAAGAGAATGTCTATAAGTACACAGCCAGAGGGCTTCGTAAATAGTGGGAGCAGCGGAAACGTGTACAAGATGCTTTATAGGATAAAGCAGGCATCGCGGAGTTGGAACATCTGTTTTGATGTAGTAGTCAAATAGTTTGACTTCATCAAAATGGTAGATGAACCTTGTATGTACAAAAACGTAGTAGGGAGTATGGTGACGATCCTCGTGGAGTACGTGGATAACATACTCTTGATAGGGAAGGAGTTTCCTATGCTACGCTCGATCAATCTCCGTTTATCACAATGATTCTTCATATGGGATCAAAGTGATACCTCCTAAATCCTCGGTTTTGGATCTATGAGATAGATCTAATTGGATATTAGGATACTCACTAGTTGTAGTGAGATGGTATCAATCGATTCTGGGGAGAATCACTGGAAAGGTTCCAGAGTGATAAGGACGACTGAATGTCAGTCACAGGCATTGTCTTTACCCTCAGTAAAGGGACGGTATGTTGGAAGAGTTCCAAGCTAGATACCGTGGCAAACTAGACAATAAAGGCCGGATACATCGCTACTTAAGATGCTACCAAAGAGGCTGTTTGGGTGTATAATGGTTCATAAGATGAACTACGTTCCTACCATTGTGAGACAATGGAGTTGTGGCTTATGCCAAGGAACGCCGGTCCCATCAGTGATCCAGACATATTCTGAGGCAGCATCACCTGATCATGGAGATAGATGATCTCCAGGGTGATCGAGGTTAGGAGAGTAGACTCAGAGGACAACACGGCGGATCCACTCACGAAGGCCTTTTTCCCAAAGAGAGACTTTTAGGGGATGGTTGAGTATTAGATACTACAACTACTGCTACAGATGGCCCTAGTGCAAGTGGGAGATTGTTAGTTATATGTATGCCCTAGAGGCCATTACTGTACATTGGATGTATATTGTAGTGGATGCTGGGACATATATAAGTAGGACTTTCTTGCTCGACATGATAGTAAGTTATCTGGTTACTCTTTATCTTAACATGTATACTTTATGTCTCTCTGATTACATGTTGATAAAGCCCTTAGGATGTGTACTCGACTTCCAGGACTATGATGCAGATCATACTAGCGGGGTCTGGGTAGTCAATGAGTACATCCTTCAATGTTCCTAGTCGAGGGAATATCGAGACGGGGCATCGATATTCCAGAGTAGACTAGCGTATATCTTCTCGACCCATGTGATGGGCGATGGATGATCCCATATCCATTGGTGTTTGACATCGGAGATGGTATACGGGTGCTGAGTGGAGACTGGGTACACTGAACGGACTCGCCGAGAACTCCCAGATGGTATTATACCACACGTCAGATGGCAGTTCTCTGGTGACACTGGTCCAGCTTAGTCTGTTGACCCGAGATCGTCATAGAGTCTTGTTTGTCTCCCACTGTGCTTTGATTTCCACCCTACCACAGCTCTACTGAGTCGTGCAAACAGGTGGTTTTGGGGTACAGTCCCGATTCACATGGAGGCAATGAGCGATAGGAGGGGATTCGTCTCTCCCGGTATTAGGGGTTGATGTTGCGCTATGCACGACTGGCCATAACAGGAAATCCCAGGCCAGGGTTGCAGTGATATACTGGTAAGAGTTATCAGTAGTTTCATGAATGTTATGGACCCTACGTCGGCATGACTTATCAAGCTACTGGGGTCTGACGTTTACCACCCCTAGGCGAGATATGCGACATATCAGACGAACAGACCGGACTGTACGGTAAGTGTTACTGGTTGGATTCACAGGAGTGTGAGCGGGCTTGCTCGTCGATCTTCTGATCGCTCAATACCCGGGTGGCCGTTACGTTTAGCAGATCGCTTGCGGCTTGTGGGTGTTTGATATGATCATCATCTGCTGCCGGCGTATTGATGAGTCTTTAGAGTCCTACACAGAGGTTTCCTGGCTCAAGCGAAACAAAATAGGAGCGCATATGAGATATGTGTGGGACTGAGAATAATGCGTGTATGTGATACCGTATTCCATTCTCACGATGAATGTATCGATTGGTTGTATGTGATATAACCTAGTTATCGAATCAAAGATTGATTCGATAAGCCGATACATTGGATACTAGTCGGTTATATGCGATATGACCGGATCGTTAAATCAAGTATTGATTTAATGATTTAATGCATAATTATATATTTGATATATTACTTTGCATTAACTAGTATTGGTTCACTTTAAATGGATTTTCTCACTTGAAATGCACATTGTATATGTGATATATTTTTGTGCACATGATTGTATCATGTTTGATGATACATGCTAACTTGGGTTTGTGTAAAGGATTAAACCATGGTTATGTAATGGTTAGGGTTTTCATTTTCTTATCTATTTATTTATTTATTTATTTTGGCAAAAGATAAAGAGAAAATGGTGGCTTTCTTTGTTTGTTGTTGAAGCTTCATGAAGCTTTGACTAAGTGACCATTTTGTCTTCATGCTTAACCCTAACCATTCAAATTAACCATAGTCTATTCTCTACACCTAACCATGGTTAGTATATGATAAGTATTCATATTATTTTCCATTTTGAAAATAACTTATCAAATTATCTTCTTCTTCTTCTACTTCTTCAAGATAAAGAAAGCTTGCCTCCATCAATGGCAACTAGTGAAAAAGAGTGAGAAATCCAATTCTAAAGTGAACCCACTTCTTATTTCTTCATCCTCTACCTCTTGCCAAGTAGTATAGGGTGTTTTCTTCACAAGTTTCATGACTTGGTGAAGTGGGAGCTTGATCTTTTGATGCCTCGACGTAGATCATCTTCGGCATCGAAGTCGACAACCTAGCCTGCCCATTTCTCCGATGAAATCGATGCTAGAGTCCGGGATCCGATTTGGACAGCGGAGGGACGTCATCACGGAGCCTAGGAGGTGGAGGACCGGATCTACAAAGGTTGTAGTCTCTTTCCTTTTAGATAAAGTTGTTTATTTGCATTGCATCGTCTATAAATCTAGTTAACGATCCGTATTAGGTTTTGTAGGCACATGGAAAATTTTGAATTAGCCATGTTTGATCACTTGTGAGACCTCATTAGTGTGCCTAGGAACCTAACAGCAACTAACAAGAGCTTTACCTACTCGGTTAGGGGGTTATACCTCAACTTGAACTCCTTCTCTTGGACTCCTTGTGGTGGTCGGATGGTTCTCTCATCGTCGCCTTCTCATGCCGAAGATGGATCCACCTGAGGGCTCTACCTTGAGCTCCTTCCTCGAACTTGAGGAAACTAAAGTGTTCAGCTTGCTAGAACTTCAACCTTAGGATGAGTAGAGAGTGACTTTGGTGTTTTATCTCAAAGGAAATGGTTCTCAACTCATGAGAATGATTTTCCTTGAGCTAAAGGAAGAGGAAGAGGAAAAGATGAGAGAGAATGAGAATGAGAGAATTTTGCAACCATAACCAGAATATATGTGAATTAATCAATTAACAAAATTAATCAAAATGAAAAAGGTGATGGTATGTTGAAATGACCATTATCATTTCACAATAAATGAGTTTTGCAAAGATCAAAGGGCATCTTTGCTACAAATGATGATGGTCAACTTTTCAACCTTGGTCAACAAGTCAACCGTGGTCAACAAGTCAACAACCCTAACCATATCTCAATTTCATTTAATTAATATTATTAATTGATATTTCACATATTCATTAGGGTTTGGAAAAAGACAACTGTCAACTGTGCATACACACCCGTTCCAAAACCCTAATGAAAATCCTCTTCCTCCGCCTCAAACAACTGTGCATACACACCCGCATTCGTGTTCCGAGGAACACGAATACAATGAGATAAAACTAACCCCAAAACATATACTAGGATCTAGCTTAAACCAGAGCCCGCTAGTAATGACTGTCCGGACACCAAACGTGCACAAGTGCGCGGATGTGAACGAACCCCGTCGCAAAAACCATGCGACCTCTACTCTGTTTTGCCCAAAGGCGAATAACCCTCTGTGTGGGACTCTAAAGACTCGACACTACGCTGGAAGTGGGTTTAACCACAGACCGCAAGTGGCACTAGCTGTCGTAACGGCCCCCAGGTAGATGCCGATAAGAAGACTGATGAGGTGAACCCATCCGAACTCCTACTAAGCCTGTATGTGACAATCTGCGTACAGTCCAGTTTGTTCGTCTGAGAATATCGCATGGCGGGCCTAGGGGGTGGTAAACGTCAGTCCCCTAATAGCGGTACAAGTCGTGTCGGAGTGTAGCCCCGAACACCCTGAGATAACACTGGAAACCTACTAGTGTATCTCGCTTGCCCTGGCCAAGGACGACTATGTGTAATGGCTCTCCTAGACACAACGCGATATCAACTCCCAATACCGGGAGAGACGAATCCTATCTAACCGTAACTTCCTCCAAGTGCTTCTGGACTGCACCCAACTACTATCTGTTTGCATGACTCTTTTGAGCCGTGGTAGGGTAGTAATCAAAGTACAGTGGAACACACTCGAGGCGAAGTGGCAGTGTCAAGTCAGCGGACTAAGCTGTACTCATGTCACCTGAGAACTGATAACTGACGATAGGTATAGTACCAACCAAGAGTTCCCGACGAGTCCTGTCCAGTGTACTCGTAACCTAACGACCACCCGCATACTATCTCAAGTAGGACGTACTGACGGCTGTGGGACAGACCATCTCCCGTACTGGGATGAGAAGCGCATACGCTAGTCTACTCCGGAGTATCGATGCCCAGTATCGATAGTCCTATGACTAGGGACCTGCATAAGGATGTGCTTGTGGATTACCCAGCCCCACGAGTGTGACTGCCATCACAATGCTGGTAATCAATCAAAGGTCCTAAGGGCTCCACTAATGTGTATAGGCGATATGTTAAAAGAAACACATGTACACACATTGAAGTAGAAACAAACCAAGTAGCATACTATCATTTTGAGCAAGATTGTCTATACAACTGTGAATATCCCAAGCTTCCATCAAGTAATATACAAACTAGTATAATACAGTAATGGCCTCTAGGGCATATACACTAACATGCCGTAGTTTGCATGAAATTTGACAGCAGCAATTTCATGGTTTGTTCGAGTGAAGAGGAGTTATCTGAACTGACCGTTTGGAAAGAATTATTCCCAGGTATAGAATTTGTGGCCGGATTTTGAAAAGTTTGTGTTTGGTAGGGGTGCTAACTCAGTTGAAGTGGTTGTTGTTGTAGTGGAGGAGCCCTTTGGAAATTGTTTTGATTTGGAACCGTGTTTTGAGTTTGTGATTGGTTCCAAGCAAAGTTAGGGTGATTCCTCCAACCCTTATTATACGTGGAAGAATACGGATCGTTTCTAGGTCTTTGTTGGAACGCAGCATTGGTATGCTCTTGACCTTGAAATGCAGAATTTAAAGGACATTCTTCCATAAGATGTGATGGATCAGAACAGCATCCACAGACAGTTTTGGAGAGTGACATCTGATTTTGGGAGGCTGCTAAAAATTTATGTTCCATAGCTTCGAGTTTCTTTTGCATTGCTGCCATTTCAGCTCTAACTCCTATGGAAACATCAGATTGGTGAGTGCCACCCCTAGACGATGGTTGACTTACATTCTCCCACTGTAAAGATCTTTCAGCGAAATCTTCTAAAAATCTCCAGGCTTCACCATCATCTTTAGTCATGAAGGTGCCTTGACACATGGATTCAAGGGTCTGTTTAGTGGTAGGATTAATTCCCTCATATATGATTCTGCACAGATCCCATCTAGGGATTCCATGATGAGGACACTGAACTAATAGATCCTTGAAGCATTCAAAACACTTCGAGAATGGTTCATTTGGAAGCTGGATAAATTGGTTTATTTCGCTACGGACTCGAGCTGTTTTATGATTAGGGTAGAATTTCTTTAGAAATGCTGTTACGAATTCTCCCCTGTTCGAAATAGAATTTGCGGCTGTGTTATATAGCCACTTCTCGGCTATATCGCACAAAATAAATGGGAGAAGACGTAGACGCATAGCATCCACAGAAAGCTGTGAAGTACCCATCATTGCGCATACATTTTCAAATTTGGTAATAATGACATATGGGTCTTCAGACTCGAGAACGTGGTATTTGGGTAAAAGATTGATGTATTGGGGTTTTATTTCAAAGTTGTCCCTATTGGCTGGTGGAATGGTGAGACAGGTCGAAAAAGGATCTCGCATAGGATAACATCTCTCTTGGAGAGAGATGCGGGGTGGATTCTGCGCACCTGCGGACGGTGGCAGAGTAGTATTAAAGAAGTTCGATGGAGAACCGTCCATCGAAGTGGATGTGGTAGGGGGTATAGAAAAAGTAGAAGTAGAAATACCGACTTCGAAGTCGATAGGAGGAACGCGGACAAGACGGGCACTAGAATCTCGTGTCCATCCGAGCATGCACTAAATGGTTTAGCACAAGTGTCAGCGTTAAATGATAATTAAGGAAAAGATGAGTTGGTGTTTGGTTTGAAAAATACGGATTTTTTTGAAAAATTCACACACACAATGCACAAGCAAGCCTAAATCTAGTGGTCACCTAGGTCAAGGCTCTAGACCGCTCGTGGACTTCCAGAAGACAAGTCGCAAGATAGATCCTCTACTGCCTCTTTGCCCCTCATGTGGCCAGGTAAGTGGGAGGTTCTCCACTACGTAAGTAGTGGGACTAATTAAGTAACCACTTGCCTTAGACACACTTGCCTAGACACCACAAAAGAAACACGGATAAGCAATAGATTACCCACAACCTCCTTCTGTCCTAAGTGAGTGCGACGGTCCTTAGAGTCTAATCTAGATATCTTTTAGTTAATGAGGGTGATGCGGATGCAATTTTGTGATTTTTGGGGCTTAGGACGGGTAATGAAATCCCGAACTAATCTAAATTTTGGTCGTGCCCCTTAATTTCCGTGTTAAAAAATGCAAACAACCAAGATCAAACACGCAACAATTTTTCTTTTTGCGGCGCTGCGAATTTTTGCAAAGAAACCTGCAGAAATTGGTTAATGGAGCAGATGAGGGAAGAGATAAGAAAGACAGAGATTCACCTAGAAAATTTCGTTCACTGAAACCCTTATCCCACCGCGGAAGCGCCGCTGGAAGGCTTCAACGACCGCGGAAGCGCCGCCGTTCAGAGGGATCTCTGCACAAAATTTCTTACCGAGACTCCTGTTCACTCCTTGAGCTCTCTGTGATGTTCTGAAAAATTTTCCTCTCGCTCCAGAGATTCCAGATTTCCTTGCAGCAAATCACAGCAAATTGTTAAGTGCTTGTTACGAATTTGAATCTAAAAAACTGATGGAATAATAAATTTTCCAACTCAAATAACAAAAACGAACAAATTAGCATACTATCCCCGGCAACGGCGCCATTTGATTGATAGTCTCTTTGTATCGTGAATGTGTATGAAATGAAAAGTAATCACAATCAAAAATATTTATACCGCATTCAATTGACGTTGTCGTTTATAGGTTCGTCGGTGAATGTGGATCGTCCACAGGGAAAGTATGATTCATTTGTAGTTGTTTTAGTTGCATTAGAAATTAAAAGATAAAAGAAAATCGTTTGTAGTTGTTTTAGATGCATTAGAAATTAAAAGATAAAAGAAAATGATTCAATAATTGTGAAATTTAATTCCAAGAATCATCAAGAAATAGATCTAAAATCAAGAAATGGTAGAAATCAAGAAAATATCCAAATCGTTTGAGTTATCAAGATTTGTAGAGAGGCTTGTCGGAATCAATTGAATCGATAGTGATGATTGATGCTTTTAATTACAAATTCTTATCTATTGAAGATTTGTTGCTAGATCGATGACAATCAACGAGGTTTAGGGATCTATTGAAGAAACTAGGGTTTCTTCATCCTCATCCCTTGTCCTTTCGTTAATTAGCATTCAATCTCTAGCCTCTAGGAAATTCAATCATCGATTGTTGATCTCTAATTTAGAGCGAAAACATTCAAGAAAGCATCTCGCTCAAAACTAGGTCATCTTTGATTCAATTTCCTAGGATTTACAAAACTCATAAGACTTAAGAATCATTCAATAATTCATCAATATCATCTACCTATTCTTTCGATTCTGATGCAAGCGGAGTTTTATTCATGCATCATTATAATGCAATCAAGAACTAAGAATATCATAATGCGAGAATGAATAGAAAGCAAGTCTAAAGATCGTCACCTTTATTATTCGATGTTTCGTTACAATACACTCAAAGACTATAAGAATTGAGGAGGAACAAAAATCATCGAACTAGCCCCGCATCGTCTTCTTGAGTCGCGGATTGTCGTGGATCTCTTGCTCGGATGAAGATCAGCGTTGCTTCAAAAGGCTCGTGGATGCTTGCTCAATTTGGAACTCGATGAATCTTGATTTGGATCAAATTGTGTCACTCAATTTGTTTTGGAATTGATTTAGATCTCACTAGATTTTTACCACTCAAATTATGAACACAATCAACCCTAATTAATTTCCCCCCAAATTTAACAACCTCCAAACCCTAGATCTAGATCCCTTTTTATAACCACCTCATTTGAATCATCCCTCCAAAGCTAGGTTGTTAGGGAGAGTCATCTAGAAGAAGTTTGTTGGAGGGAATATTCTAGAATAAGGTATATTCTAGGATAAGGTTATTAGGCCGAGCCTTCTGGATAAAGCCACATACTATTTTAGGAGTCTTCTTGAAGCTAGGCCGTTATAGAGAGACACGTGGAAGAATCTGAGCTGGTGACGTGTCTAACACTCCGTGGATCCACGGCGGATAGGCCAACTTGGTCGCGGTTCCGCGGCTTGTTGGTGGAGTTGTTGCATGAAGTTTCTGGGCTGTTCTGTGTTGGCTTTTTGGCACTTCATGGGATGCTTTGAATCTTTTTATTCTTTCTTGTTCACTGCCAGATCACAAGTCTTGGACTTGGTGTATTTTTATCGGCACTTTTAGTATTTCCGGCTCTTTTACCTGAAGAATTTCCTGCACACGATCTCGAGACAAGGATTGATATATACAGATCAATGCAATTAGTAATAAACACGTAATTTCCCTCTAGAATGTCGATTATAACTATAACACAGGTAATTTGGTATTTTCCAGATGAAATCGTAATCTGTGTTATAATTACAATAAACACCTATATATGAATAATAAGAGTAGGGAAATTAACGTGTTGAGAATACAATATTTTCGACTAATCAGGTAGTATCCGCTGAAAACCCTCAGGAGACAACACTCCTCCTACTAGGGACACCTAGAGGTTTAACGGTTTGTTGCATGAGCTCAGTGCAATTGCGATTCCCTGCGAAAGTGAGGTTAGGTTTTTTCGAGAATAAATTAGTTTTGCTCGGGACGAGCAAAAAATAAGTTTGGGGGTATTTGTTCATATCTTAATTTTGCATTATTATATTCCCCATTCTTAATCATTTTACAAATAAATTGGTGCTTTTGATCCATGTCTGCTAAATAGTTGCAGGTTACAGGTTCTCAGAACAATACAGTGAAATTCATGAAAAGACGTTAAAAAAGTGAGACTACGACCAACAATAGATGAATCCGTATAATGCCACCTACAAGTTAAAGGAACAAATGAAAATCATGAGACAGTTCAATGCACAAAGCACAAGGGTAGCACAAGATTCAAAACTTCAACGCGAAGCTCACGGTAAAAGTCCACATAATTCTACACTGTTGGAAATCTGGAAGAAAATAGAAGAAATTCTGTGGAACAAAGTGAAGAAAACAGAAGATAAAAGCAACTTGAAGAAACCCTAAAGAATTGGGCCCATAAGCTAACCAAATGGCCGCGGATCCGCGGCCAAACAGGCTATTCTGCCGCAGTTCCGCGGCCGTGCAACGCACGTGTCGGTGGGGTGTCGGTGCTTTGACTCGGTCTTTGGGGTTGTTTTGTAATTTCATGTATGGATCAGAATGTAAACGTAGGGTTTTTCTTATCTATAAATAGGAGGGCTCAAAGCCAAATAAAGTGTACCTCTTTTGGGTGCCTCTTTTGAGATGCCTCTTTTTAATTTCCTAGATTAAATTTTCATTCATTTGTAATCGTCAAGAGGTCATCAATAAAGTTATTTTTATCGTGCATTCTTTTATCTGAATTTAGTTCCTGAATTTTTATCTGTCTTTTATTATCTACAACTTAGATAGTTTTTTAAAATTATAAAAGTGAATCTTATCATAACTTTCCTAATGAGTGAGTAATTCCTCACTTGTTAGGGTTAGGATTGGGAAGGTTTGAGAGAAGTAAATCTCTCTCTCTCCTTTCTTTGCCCATATAATTTTTATAATAGGACTTTATTTAAATCAAACACACATCGCTCACTACGGCACCCTATCCTACGAGATAGCAGTGATTCCCTAGTTAGACCGGTTGTGGTTGATTTACATAGAGGTTAGGGCTAAGAGTTAAGAAAGGACGGACAAGGACCAAAAGAAAGAAACTAAATTTCTTCCTAGTCATGCTAATCCCTTTTGTTGTCTATTATCCTAACACTTATATTCTTCACTAGGGCATTGAAAGCAGTAAGTAGAATCCCTTTTCCAAACTAACCTTACCCTAGCAAGACTTTTAATCAATTTAATCTCATTCTTAGATCGTAAAACAAAACCCGACTTGATCGGTTAACTCGTTAGAACATAAAGAAAAGGAATCCACTCCCTGTGGACCGACACGTACTCAACCGACTAGCTACCAGGCGACACCGTTATTGATTGCGGTGTATTCTAAATTTTGATTTCAATGCGCACACGCGATACAAAATCTCTCACAATCATCTAGCACACTGGAAAACGGAATATACATACTCAATCAACATCAAGTTTTCAACATCCAAAAAGCACTCAAAAGAAAGGCTCCAGATTCAAACCAAGTCTTCTTATGGCATTGTAGACTTGATCATATTAATGAAACAAGGTTAACTAATTGTATAAAGATGGATATTTAGATCCGTTTAAATATTTATCGTATGCAACTTGTCAATCATGTATCAAAGTAAAGATGACCAAATTTCCGTTCACAGGATATGGAGAAAGAGCCACTGAGCTCTTGGGACTCATACACAGCAATGTATGTGGTCCGATGTCTACACATGCACGAAGCGGTTACTCCTACTTCATCACTTTTACTGATGATTTCTCAAGGTATGGAAATGTATTCTTGATGAAACATAAATCCGAGACCTTTGAGAAATTCAAGGAGTAAAAAAACGAAGTGGAGAAACAAACGGGTAAAAGTATCAAGATACTTCGATCTGATCGGGATGGAGAATACTTAAGTACCAGTTTCCTTGAATGCTTAAAAGAGAATGGAATTCTCTCTCAGCTTACTCCTGCGTATACACCTCAACATAACGGTGTATCAGAGAGAAGGAATCGCACACTACTTGATTTGGTGTGTTCCATGATGAGTAGTGCTGAGTTGCCACTTTCCTTCTGGGGTTTTGCGCTGGAATCAGCAGCATACCTATTGAATAGGATTCCAACTAAGTCTGTGCCTACCACTCCATATGAAACGTGGAGTAGGAAAATACCAAGTCTCAAGTATCTTAAGATATGGGGGTGTCCAGCTTTTGTCAAAAAGCAGAATCCGGACAAGCTCGAGGCACGATCGGTTTTATGCAAGTTTGTAGCATACCCTAAGAATTCAAGGGGATATCTTGTCTACCACACTGAAGAACAAAACCTGTTTGTTGCTCGCCACATAGTCTTTTAGAGAGCGGATTTCTTGCAAAAGAAATTAGTAGGAGCGCGGTAGAACTGGAAGAAATTCCATAACCACAAATTACTGCCGAAGACTTAGTAGAACCGTAGGTTTCAATAGAGCTCGACGAACCAACGCCGCTCCGCAGATCTAGTAGGCATTCTCATCCTCCTGAGAGATACTACGGGTTTCTCATAGACGAGGATCGAGAGGATTGCATTATCAATGATGATGAGCCTACTAATTTTCAGTAGGCTATCACGAGTAAAGACTCGGTGAAGTGGCTGGATGCTATAAGATTCGAACTGGAATCCATGTACACCAACAAAGTATGGAATTTGGAAGCAGATCTTCCTGGGGTAAAACCCGTTGGATGTAAATGGATCTTCAAGAATAATATTGGTGCAGATGGACAAGTGGAAACCTACAAAGCTAGACTTGTTGCAAAAGGTTTTCGTCAAAAACTAGGATTGGACTATGATGAAACCTTTTCTCCAGTGGCTATGCTTAAATCCATTCGGATCTTGCTTACTATTGCAGCCTTCCATGACTATGATATCTGGTAGATGGACGTGAAAACCTCTTTTCTAAATGGAAATTTAGAAGAGTGCGTTTACATGGATCAGCCAGAGGGTTTTTTAGACAGTGGAAGCAACGGAAAAGTGTGCAAGTTGCTTAAATCCATTTATGGATTGAAGCAAGTATCGCGGAGTTGGAACATCTGCTTTAATGAGATGGTCAAATAATTTGACTTTATCAAAAATGTATATGAACCATGCATTTATAGGAAGATTGCAGGAGGAGCAGTAGTCTTTTTCGTACTGTACGTGGATGACATACTCCTGATAGGGAATGACATCCCTATGCTACAATTAGTCAAGCTCTTCTTGTCACAGAAGTTCTCCATGAAAGACTTAGGTGATGCCTCCAACATTCTGGAAATTAAGATCTATCGTGATAGGTCTAAAAGAATGTTGGGACTTTCATAGTCCAGGTACATTGACACCATACTGAAGAGGTTTAGTATGGAAGATTCCAAGTATGGTAATTTACCCGCTTGTCACGGGATCACCCTCTCCAAAGAGATATCTCTAAAGACTGATGAAGAGAGGGCTCGCATGAGCATTATACCCTACACTTCGGCGGTAGGATCTATAATGTATGCGAAGTTATGTACAAGACCAGACGTAGCTTACGCACTTAGTATGGTAAGTAGGTATCAGTCAAACCCCGGGTGAGAAGCATTGGATAGCAGTAAAGAATATTCTCAAGTACCTAAGAAGGACTAAGGAGATGTTCTTGGTGTACGGTAATGGGGACCTCCAGATCGAGGCTTTTACCGACTCAAGCTTCCAAAGTGACAAGGATGACTCTAAATCCGTCTCGGGTTATGTGTTTATCCTCAATGGAGGGGTGGTGTGTTGGAAGAGTTCCAAATAAGACACCGTCGCAGACTCAACGATAGACGATGAATATTGTTAGTTATATGTATGCCCTAGAGGCCATTACTGTACATTGGATGTATATTGTAGTGGATGCTTGGACATATATAGGGAGGACTTTCTTGCTCGACATGATAGTATGCTATCTGGTTGATCTTTACCTTAACGTGTACGATGATTGTCTCTCTGTTACATGTTGGTAAAGCCCTTAGGATGTGTACTTGACTACCTGGACTGTGATGCGGATCATACTAGTGGGGACATGGTAGTCTATAAGTACATCCTTCAAAGTCCCTAGTCATGGGTGTATCGAGACGGGGCATCGATATACCAGAGTAGACTAGCGTATACCTTCTCGACCCATACAGATGGGCGATGGATGATCCCATATCCATTGGTGTTTGACATCAGAGATGATATACGGGTGCTCAGTGGAGACTGGGTACACTGGACGGACTCGCCGAGAACTCCCAGATGGTATTATACCTTATGTCAGATGGCAGTTCTCTGGTGACACTGGTACAGAGTAGTCTGTTGACCCGAGATCGTCATAGAGTCTTGTGTGGTTCCCACTGTGCTTTGATTTCCACCTTACCACGTCCAAGAGGGGGTGCAAAACGGTGGTTTTTGGGTACAGTCCCGAATCACATGGAGGCAATGAGCGATAGGAGGGAATTCGTCTCTCCCGGTATAGGGAGTTGATGTTGCGCTGTGTTCGATTGGCTATAACCGGAAATCCCTGGCCAGGGTTGTTGAGATTTACTGTTAAGTGTTACCAGTAGTTTCTCGAACTGTTATAGACCTCATATCGACACGACTTATCGAGCTATTGGGGTCTGACGTTTACCACCCCTAGGCGAGATATGCGACATATCAGACGATCAGACCGGACTGTACGGTAAGTGTTACTGGTTGGATTCACAGGAGTATGAGCGGGCTTGCTCGTCGATCTTCTGATCGCTCAATACCCGGGTGGCCGTTACGTTTAGCAGACCGCTTGCGGCTTGTGGGTGTTTGATATGATCATCACCTGCTGCCGGCGTATTGACGAGTCTTTAGAGTCCTTCACAGAGGTTTCCTGGCTCAAGCGAAACGAAATAGGAGCGCATATGAGATATGTGCGGGACTGAGAATAATGCGTGTATGTGATACCGTATTTCATTCTCGCGATGAATGTGTCGAATGGTTGTATGCGATATAACCTAGTTATCGAATCAAGGATTGATTCGATAAATCGATACATTGTATACTAGTCGGTTGTGTGTGACATGACCGGATCATTGAATCAAGTGTTGATTTAATGATTTAATGCATAATTATATATTTGATATATTACTTTGCATTAACTAGTATTGGTTCACTTTAAATGGATTTTCTCACTTGAATGTACAAGTTGTATATGTGATATACTTTTTGTGCAAATGGTTGTATCATGTTTGATGATGCATGAATGCTAGGTTTTGTGTAAAGAGTTAAACCTTGGTTAAGTAAATGGTTAGGGTTTATATTTATTTATTCATTCATTTATCTTTTTATTTATTGGAAAAGATAAAATAATAATACAAAATGGTTGCTTTCAATGGAGAAGCTTGTTGAAGCTTCATGAAGGTTTTGACCAAAGTAACCATTTTGTCTTCTTCTCCTTAACCCTAACCATTCCTTTAACCTTGGTCAATTCTCTACACATAACTATAGTTAATATTATGATAAGTATTCTTTTTCTTTTCTATTCTAATGAACTTATCATAACATTTTCATATTCTTCTTCTTCTTCACATAAAGAAGCTTGCCTCCATCAATGGCAACTTGATGAAAAGAGTGAGAAATCCAATTCTAAAGTGAACCCATTTCCTATTTCTTCATCCTCTACCTCTTGCAAAGTAGTATAGGGTGTTCTCTTCACAAGTTTCATGACTTGGTGAAGTGGGAGCTTGATCTAGTGATGCCTCGACGTAGATCATCTTCGGTACGAAGCCGACGACCTTGCCCGTCCATTTCTCCGATGAAGCCGACGCTAGAGCCCGGGTTTCCATTTGGACAGCGAGGAGACTTCATTGCGGAGCTATGGAAGTGGAGGACCGGATCTACAAAGGTTGTATTTCCGTTCTCTTAGTAAAGTAGTTTACTAGTTCTAGTTTCGCCTAGACATCTAGTTAACGATCCGTATTAGGGTTTCTCGGCATCCGTAAAATTTGAAATTGGCATGGTTGATGCCATGTGAGACCTCCTTTGTGTGCCTAGGAACCCTACAGTGGTATCAGAGCCTAGCTAGAGCCTTAGGCGATGCGTAGATGAAGTTTGAAACCCGATCGAACCGAAACCCTAATTCAAAACGTGCTCTCTGGACTTTTTTCAAAAACTGGGATTTTTCCAGATTAAAAATATGCAGAAAATTCAGCAGGGAATTTTAAGAATTACTGTGAAGCCCGTACCCATGATTCCCTCATTGCGCGGCGGAACCGCGGCACAAGCATGGCTTGTGCGGCGGTTCCGCGGCCAAATTGTCATATCATCCAACAATTGTTGCACAGTAATTCTTCTTTTATGGTGCTGGATTTTATGGAAATTTTTAATATTTATTCAAGAGTTGAATATTCTGGGTTGCTTTGGGGTTTCGTATATTCGATCGGATTATCAAGCTTTGTTTATGTGTTTTCCGGATAATTTTTGAATATGTTAAAAAGTTCGACCGGATATAAATACCCAATTTTTCCCCTGTCGGGAAATTTCCAAGTGTTGGATTTTTCCGTCGTTTAACGACGTTCTAAGTAGTGCAAGTAACGCGATGGACCCTCTAGAAGACAACAAACCTTAACTCGATTATGTGACCGTCTTGAACTGCCCTTTGAACCTTCGGGTTTGGGGCAGTACGGCGTGCCACATGTGAGGCGTTGGCTTGACCCTTCTACGGCTGGACCGTTGGTACTGAGGCACGAACTGAATGTTGTTAGACTTATTTCATGTGTTGATCTATATCGGGAAAACTTGGGTGTTCGACTGTTTGATCGAAAAGTTTAACATTTTCTATTTATCCGGAATGTGATACAATAATTGGAATTCACAAGTAGTTATGAGATAACTGAATGAATGTTATAAATCTAGCACTTTAGTCTCACTTGATCGGTTGCCACGGAATTTTGATGCGATCAAAAGTCCGTCGCAATCACGTAGCGTACGCGGATACTCGCCGGGTAAACTTAATAGACAGCCTCACTCCATAGCCCCGACCAAGTGACTGTAGGAGAACCCCGTCGCCGAAAGCATCTGTTCGGGTGCTCGCGGCAGCGGTGTTCCGCCTTGGTGCACTTCGTCGACGCTATCGGGGGTGCGGCCGTCTACTGAAGTTTGCGACGAGCATTCGATCAAAATTGTCGGGAATCCTGTTGAATTCCCCGACTTGATATTGAAAAGAGTTTTTGATAATGAGACTAAAATGCGGGGTTTATAATTGTTAGGCATGCGATGTCTAAGGAATTCATTTGATTAGGCATGCGATGTCTATGGATGTTGCGGATTCCAACTATTGTAGTTTTACACTTTCTTTTCTGTGACCGTAAGTGTAATATGTGATATCGCCGGTTTCGTTGCTATATGTCAACGACAATTGGGATGCGCATGTTTACTTACGTTGATGACATGTGATGTTATGTGTTGCTGGATATGTTATATTGGATCGTCGTGTTTGAATAGCCGGGGGTTTTATGTGAGATGAGTGTTTTTCATTTTCATTCATGTAAAAACTTTTATGTAATATTCTTTTATTTGGGGCACTTCCAGGTTGCGGAAGTTGTCACCCTTTGTATATTATTTTCTTTTCCGCACTAGGATAGACCCAAGGAGGGGAGCACAAGTAACCGGGTTCTGGAGTCCAGTGGGGGACCAACTCGAGGAGTCGAGTCCGGGTCTCCTAACTCTAGAATTGGTAGGGTTGCTTGCCGCTCTCATAGGGGTCAGGGGTGTGGGTTTGGCTATTCATCACGACCGTGGAATCCGTGTTTTATACTGGCTCGTATTGAAAACACGGACGTCCTAGTATATCCAATATTTCATATGATTATTCTGCTGCGATATCTGTGATGTGATCATGTGATGTTCTGTGATAGATACCGTATATAGTATATATGATATATTATATAGATGTTACTTATGTTTTACACCCGCGCTAGCCCTGCCCTGCTCTGCCGTTAGTTACCTAACCTAACGGTGCACGAGGGGACATCGAGGCGAATGCAGATGGCATAAGTGTACGTCGTATTTATCTGTGATGTTTAGGTACTTCAATGATGGGACTTCATTAATATGATTAATGAAATAAAAAGAAACCTAAGATGTTGTAGAATCGAATTTCAAAATAAAACAGGTAGCTACAGTTCTTGCTTTGCACAGAGGTATATGTGATATATCCTGCACCTTATTCGATGAGGAAAGGACCGAGATCCCTTCACCGGGAGTGACTCCTTTAGCAATAACTGGCAGATGCTTCACACTCGGTTTGTTTCTTGATTGCTTTTAAGTGTTTTGCTTTGCACAGTGATATATATGATATATCCCGCACCTCATTCAACGAGGAAAGGACCGACGATCCCTTCACCGGGAGTGACTCCTTTAGCAAAACTAGAAAAGCATCAAAAACACTCCATTTTAAAATCATTTGATTCTACAACGATATCAAGTTCATTACGCAATAGGTTTTCAGAAAAACCTGGCGTAGCCCTCCGTCATTTCAGATAAGTACTAGTTAGCATTCGTGTTGCGGTAGTTTGGCCTCCGTCAAGGCGTAGTGTACGGTAGCTAACTAGTACTTATCTGCTAGCATATGATGCGATTGGATTAGGGTATTCATACGGCGTTGTTTGGCCTCCGTCAAGGGTCGTGCGGGTGGGTTTAATTCAATCGGAAAATGACGGGTTGAACTTGACTAGCAGACTATGGGTAGTTTGGCCTCCGTCAAGGTCATAGGACGCTAGGGGCAAAATATTATCGGGAATTTCAAGTATTGAAATTTGCAATGAGATTGCATACCTTCTATGAGATAGTTGGATCCCGATACCCGCTGCGAGTAAGAGTTACTCCTGGGAGAGTTTTACACATTACAATTAGCCGATCAAGTAGGTGTCTAGAAAGGTGTTAACGAGGTTAAGCCTCTGGGAAAACGAGGTTTACATTAATTAGGTTCGTGCGAAAGCACGGGGGACCTCCCTCAAAGTACCGACACTGGCCTGGCTGAAAGATTGGCGAACTTGTAGTGTGTAATTAATCCCGGCTAGTCTTTCCTTTTAGGGTTTGAAGGAAGATTTGATAAAAAGCAGTGGGAGCCATCCTGATTAGATAAAATAAAAACCAATCTATTCTTGGAAGAGCGCACGCTGTGTGTTTTCTTCTCTCTCTCTCCAGGTAGCGACCATATCACGCCTTAATCAAGATAATAATACGGATTATTGACCGAACCCGCTTGTTATACTGAGCTGGGGAACGTTGGTCCCGCTCCAACTTATAATTGTTATAAGACTGAGCAGGAAATTAGGGATTACCAGAATTCCCGTGCCGCCCAAACGAAGAAAGTGCATATGATGCATCTCCTTCGGGTGTGTTCGTTACACAGAACTGTTTCTCTGTATCCTCTACGTCCTGGGTATATGATACCGGATCAGGATCCCAGATATGTAATCTGTTACATAGGGCTACAGAAAGGTAGAGAACTGAGAACGGGTGATAAGTTTCATGAGGCAGAAAACGGGGCAAGTGTTGCAGCCAAGTCTGTTGGTCACTGTCACCCTGTATTCCAAATACTTTGATTCTGAACGAATGTTATTAGATACAGAACCTGATATGCAAAATCATATCACTCTCTTTATTAGTAAAGAAATGATAAAATTTTGTATTGTTGGATAATGTTTTGAACATTTCCTATATCAAAAGTTGATCGGTTCAGGCACGTTATCTAAAAGCATTGATGTTCTAAATCAAACAACAGTTCTTAGTATACGGAACACACACAAGAGGAAGAGTTCAGAAATAAACGAATCCTTCTTAAGGCATTGTAGACTAGGTCATATCAATGTGACCTGACTAGCTGAAGATACATTTAGATGCATATTTAAATCTGTTTGAATTTACATCTTATGAAACTTGCCAGTCATGTCATAAAGATACGATAACCATAGCTCTGTTTACTGGAAGCAGAGAAAGAGTTAGTAAACTCTTGGGATGATACATGTTGATGTATGTAAGGTCCCCTGTCTACATATGCCAGGACTGGTTCTTTGTACTTCGTTACATTCTCTGATAATCTCTCGAGATTCAGACATATGTTCCTGTTGAAACACAAGTCCGAACCTTTTGAGATATTCACAGAATATAAGTTAGAAGTAGAGAACCAAAATACGGGTATAAGTATTATGTCCTTTGATGTGATCAAGGAGGAGAATACTTGAGCACGGAATTTCTGGACTATTCTAAAGGAGAATGAGATTCTCTCTCAGCATTACTCCTCCGTATACACCATAGCACGATGGGATATCGGGGCGGAGCAATAGCACCCTATGTGATATGGTGTGCTCTATGATGAGTACTACTGAGTTACCTATTTCCTTATTGGGAGTTATGCACTTGAGAAGCTGCATACCTATTGAATAGGGTTCAAATCAAATCAGTTGCCTACCGCTTCATATGTGATATGATAAGGGAAGAGCCCATCTCTTAAGTTAGTTAAGATTTGGGGTTGTCCGGCCTATGTCTAAAAGCAAAATCCGGACAAGCTCGAGGCAAGGTCAGTTATGTAGAACTGGAAATGTTCCAGCTATACAAACTGCAGCTGCTGATTTGAAAGAACCAAAGGATTCAATAGTTACCAACGAACCTCAGCCTCTCCGACGATCTAGTAAGGTTCCTCACCCGCCTGAGAGATATTTCAGTTTCTCTATGACAGTGGGAGCGAGGACTGCATCATGAGATGATGACCCAACTAGTTTCGAGCTGGCCATCAGGAGTAAGACTCTGTAAGAATGGCTGGATGCTTAGTGATCTGAGATGGAATCCATGTACACCAACAAAGTATGGACTTTGGTTGCTATATCTGAAGGGTTAAATCCCCATCAGGAGCAAGTATATCTTGAGAAGATTACTTGTTGTAGATGGAAAAGTTGAGACTTTCAAAGCTAGACTTGTTAAAGCTTTTCGTCATCGACCAGGCGTGGATAATGATGAAACCTTTTCAAGTAGCTATGCTTAAGTCCATCCAGATCCTACTTGCCACGGCTACATACCATGACTACGATATCTGGCGGTTGGGTGTCATGACTGCTTTTCTAAATGATGTTTTAGAAGAGGACGTCTATAAGTACACAGCCAGAGGGCTTCGTAGACAGTGGGAGCAGCGGAAACGTGCACAAGATGCTTTATAAGATAAAGCAGGCATCGCGGAGTTGGAACATCTGTTTTGATGATTTAGTCAAAGAGTTTGACATCATCAAAATGGTAGATGAACCTTGTATAAACAAAAAGGTAGTAGGGAGTATGGTGACGATCCTCGTAGAGTACGTGGATGACATACTCTTGATAGGGAAGGAGTTTCCTATGCTGCGCTCGGTCAATCTCCGCTTATCACAATGATTCTCCATATGGATCAAAAATGATACCTCCTAAATCCTGGATTTTGGATCTATGAGATAGATCTAAATGGATGTTAGGATTCTCACTAGTTGTAGTGAGATGGTATCAACCGATCCTCGGGAGAATCACTGGAAGGGTTCCAGGGTGATAAGGACGACTGAAAGTCAGTCACAGGCAATGTCTTTACCCTCAGTAAAGGGACGGTATGTTTGAAGAGTTCCAAGCTAGATACCGTGGCATACTAGACGATAAAGGCTCGATACATCGCTACTTAAGATGCTACCAAAGAGGCAGTCTGGATGTATATTTGTTCATGAGATGAACTTAGTTCCTCCCATTGTGTGACAATGGAGTTGTGGCTTATGCCAAGGAACGTCCGTCCCATCGGTGATCCAGACATATTCTAAGGCAGTATCACCTGATCATGGAGATGGTTGATCTCCAGGGTGATCAAGGTAAGGAGAGTTGACTCGGAGGACAACACGGCGGATCCACTCACGAAGGCCTCTTCCCAGAGAGAGACTTTTATGGGATGGTTGAGTATGAGATACTACAACCACTGCTATCAGATGGCCCTAGTGCAAGTGGGAGATTGTTAGTTATATGTATGCCCTAGAGGCCATTACTGTACATTGGATGTATATTGTAGTGGATGCTTGGACATATATAGGGAGGACTTTCTTGCTCGACATGATAGTATGCTATCTGGTTGATCTTTACCTTAACGTGTACGATGATTGTCTCTCTGTTACATGTTGGTAAAGCCCTTAGGATGTGTACTTGACTACCTGGACTGTGATGCGGATCATACTAGTGGGGACATGGTAGTCTATAAGTACATCCTTCAAAGTCCCTAGTCGTGGGTGTATCGAGACGGGGCATCGATATACCAGAGTAGACTAGCGTATACCTTCTCGACCCATACAGATGGGCGATGGATGATCCCATATCCATTGGTGTTTGACATCAGAGATGATATACGGGTGCTCAGTGGAGACTGGGTACACTAGACGGACTCGCCGAGAACTCCCAGATGGTATTATACCTTACGTCAGATGGCAGTTCTCTGGTGACACTGGTACAGAGTAGTCTGTTGACCCGAGATCGTCATAGAGTCTTGTGTGGTTCCCACTGTGCTTTGATTTCCACCTTACCACATCCAAGAGGGCGTGCAAAACGGTGGTTTTTGGGTACAGTCCCGAATCACATGGAGGCAATGAGCGATAGGAGGGGATTCGCCTCTCCCGGTATAGGGAGTTGATGTTGCGCTGTGTTCGATTGGCTATAACCGGAAATCCCTGGCCAGGGTTGTTGAGATTTACTGGTAAGTGTTACCAGTAGTTTCTCGAACTGTTATAGACCTCATATCGACACGACTTATCGAGCTATTGGGGTCTGACGTTTACCACCCCTAGGCGAGATATGCGACATATCAGACGATCAGACCGGACTGTACGGTAAGTGTTACTGGTTGGATTCACAGGAGTATGAGCGGGCTTGCTCGTCGATCTTCTGATCGCTCAATACCCGGGTGGCCGTTATGTTTAGCAGACCGCTTGCGGCTTGTGGGTGTTTGATATGATCATCACCTGCTGCCGGCGTATTGACGAGTCTTTAGAGTCCTACACAGAGGTTTCCTGGCTCAAGCGAAACGAAATAGGAGCGCATATGAGATATGTGCGGGACCGAGAATAATGCGTGTATGTGATACCGTATTTCATTCTCGCGATGAATGTGTCGAATGGTTGTATGCGATATAACCTAGTTATCGAATCAAGGATTGATTCGATAAATCGATACATTGTATACTAGTCGGTTGTGTGCGACATGACCGGATCATTGAATCAAGTGTTGATTTAATGATTTAATGCATAATTATATATTTGATATATTACTTTGCATTAACTAGTATTGGTTCACTTTAAATGGATTTTCTCACTTGAATGTACAAGTTGTATATGTGATATACTTTTTGTGCAAATGGTTGTATCATGTTTGATGATGCATGAATGCTAGGTTTTGTGTAAAGAGTTAAACCTTGGTTAAGTAAATGGTTAGGGTTTATATTTATTTATTCATTCATTTATCTTTTTATTTATTGGAAAAGATAAAAGAATAATACAAAATGGTTGCTTTCAATGGAGAAGCTTGTTGAAGCTTCATGAAGGTTTTGACCAAAGTAACCATTTTGTCTTCTTCTCCTTAACCCTAACCATTCCTTTAACCTTGGTCAATTCTCTACACATAACTATAGTTAATATTATGATAAGTATTCTTTTTCTTTTCTATTCTAATGAACTTATCATAACATTTTCATCATCTTCTTCTTCTTCTTCACATGAAGAAACTTGCCTCCATCAATGGCAACTTGATAAAAAGAGTGAGAAATCCAATTCTAAAGTGAACCCACTTCCTATTTCTTCATCCTCTACCTCTTGCAAAGTAGTATATGGTGTTCTCTTCACAAGTTTCATGACTTGGTGAAGTGGGAGCTTGATCTAGTGATGCCTCGACGTAGATCATCTTCGGCACGAAGCCGACGACCTTGCCCGCCCATTTCTCCGATGAAGCCGACGCTAGAGCCCGGGTTTCCATTTGGACAGCGAGGAGACTTCATTGCGGAGCTATGGAGGTGGAGGACCGGATCTACAAAGGTTGTATTTCCGTTCTCTTAGTAAAGTAGTTTACTAGTTCTAGTTTCGCATAGACATCTAGTTAACGATCCGTATTAGGGTTTCTTCGCACCCGTAAAATTTGAAATTGGCATGGTTGATGCCATGTGAGACCTCCTTAGTGTGCCTAGGAACCCTACAAATATAAAGCTGCTAACGATACCGCAACAGAAGCGGTCTATATGAGAAAGTTCATTTCTGAACTTCAGGTGGTTCCGTCCATTGCCAATCCAATACTCTTGTATTGCGATAACAATGGGGCTGTGGCTTTAGCAAAGGAACCAAGGTCCCATCAGAAATCCAGACATATCTTGAAGTGGTATCACCTGATCAGGGAGATCGTGGATCGCAAAGAGATCGAGGTTCGTAGAGTGGACACAAAAGACAACACAGCGGATCCATTCATGAAGGCCTTACCTCAAGCACAGTTCGAGCTGCTGTTCAAGATATTGGGGATGCGTTATGCAAATAACTGGCCCTAGTGTAAGTGAGAGATTGTAGGATATATATGCCCTAGATGCTATTATTTGTAATGGGTACTATGGATATGTGTATATCAGGATATATATATATATATATATGCCCTAGAGGCCATTATATATATATATATAAATATATATATATAGGACAATCTTGCTCGAAATGATAGTATGCTATCCGGTTTGACTTTATCTTAGCATGTGCATATGTTCTACTTGTTATTACGTACTATTTATACATGTTGATAAATCCCGTAAGATGTGCTTGACTACCTGCGTTGTGATGGAGTTCATACTTATGAGGGCCGGGTAGTCTATAATCCTATCCTAAAAAGTACCCCCAGTCATAGGAATATCGAGACAGTGCATCGATATTCCAAAGTAGACTGGTGTATACATTTCTAGACGCCGACGAGGGGCGATGGTTAGTCTCATAATCAATGGTGTGTTTCACATAAGATTGTATACAGGTGCTCACTGTAGGTAGGTACACTGGACGGACTCGCCGAGAACTGCTGGATTGTATTATACCTAGAGTCAGATGGCAGTTTTCATGTGGCATATGTACAGGTAGTCTGTAGACCTAAGATCATCATTTGGCTCGTGTGAGTTCCCACTGTGTTTTGATTACTACCCTACCACGGCTCAAAGGAGTCGTGCAAACAGGTTTTTATTGGGTACAGTCCCGAGCAACATGGAGGCGGTGAGTGATTGTTAGGGATTCGTCTCTCCCGGTATTTGAAGTTGATGTCGCACTGTGTTTAGTTGGTCAACGTCATAAGCCCCTGGCCAGGGCAGTTAAGAATTACTAATAATTAGATAGGTAATTTCTCGGATGGTCTTGAGCCACACCAGCATGACTTATCATGGTTAGTAGGGGTCTGACATTAATCGGCCCTCGACCCGATATGCGATACTCTCAGACGAACAGACCGGACTGTACGAATATTGTCACAGTTAGGCTAAGTAGGGGTTCAGATAAGTTTGCTTGTCGGTCTTCTTTTCGACAGGTACCTGGGTAGCCGTTACGTACAGGTAGTGCCACTGACGGACTTATGGTTAAACCCATTGCCAGCGTACTGTCGAGTCTTTAGAGTCCCACACAGAGGGTTTCCCTGGTTCAGGTGAAATGAAGTAGAGGCTGTATGGTTTTACATGAAGGGTTCCGATCATATACGCGTACTAGCTACACGGATTTTGTTCAGACGGATAATATTAGTGGACTTAGGATTAAGCCGCATTCTAGTATTATATTATTGGATTATCTTTATCTCTTGGTATTCGTATTTTCTTGCAGTACGAATACGAGTATGTATATATGGTAAAGGCATTCTTGTAATTTTGCAAGAAGTGCTTCTAGAAGGAGACACCTCATTTTTCATATATCTATTTTTGGAAAATAGATAATGAAGTGGAGGAATGGAGATATTTGAGGCATGGGATGAAGCATGGCTAATTCTTTAGTTTGTTCATTTGCTCTTACTATTCAAGCATGGTTGCATTTTTCAATGGAAAAATAATGCATGCTTAATTTTTTGTAAAAGACTTAGCCATTCTTCACTTGCTCATTCTTGAATTCATTCTACAGTTTGCATTCTCTCTCCATTGCTCTCTATCTTCTTCCTCAAACCCTAACCCTCACATGTGTTGTGAAATCTAGAGTTCTTTGAGATAAATTAGTCTAATTAACTCTCTACATCTCTGAAGCTACCTAGATTAGAAAACTAAGTACTTTAGATACCTCATTCTTGAGGTTAGAGCATGAACCATAGACTCTCGAGTGGATCGTCTTTGACACAAGGAAGCCGACGACCAAGCTTGATCCGTACCATCTTGGACCTTAAGAATGGGACAAGAAGACCCGAAGGACTAGAATCATCAAGGAATAAACCACTAACATAGTAGTTTAGAACCTTTATGAGTTTAGTTAGTTAAGGTTTCTGAATGATCATAGAAGTTTAGTCGATGTTTGTTCAGTCGAAAATATTGCATTTTTGATATAACATTTTTCTTACTTTTCTGAAATATTTAAAGGTGTTTTTTTATAAATATAGAACATATGTGGGTTTATCTGCAAATTTACTCTTTACCATATATTTATATATTATAATTAACATTATGATGGAAAATATATGCATAAAATATTTATAAGATATTTTGATAATTTAAATATGCATATCATATCAAATATTCTTAATCAAATATTCTTAAATATTTATTACCATATAAAATGATTAAGATTATATCTCTAATATAACTAATATTATTCATGGAGATATTGTGCAGATTTACCTCAGGTCGGGAAATCGAGATTTTCAAGATGTGAGGATAAAATATCTGGCAATAAAATCGTAGAATCAATACTGGCAGAGACTCAGGAAATAATTCCAAAATCCAGATATCCAGAAGATCTCCACATGTCAACATGAGGCCACAGCAGAAAACCCAAACCCTAAGTCCACCAAAGCGCGGCGCTTCAGCGGCCAAAGTGCACTAAATGCAGCGGATCCGCGGCCCCTTTGTGGCCGTTGGATCTGAGATTTTTGGTGAGTGATCGTGATTGCATATCTTAACCTATGAGATCTAGGGTTTCTGATTTGAGGGCTATATAAAGGACCGAGGGCTAAAGTTAGAAATCTATCACCTTTAACACGAAGCAAATTACTGTCAAAGAAAAAGAGATCCACGATAGGTCCACGATTCGACGTGATAGAGCGACGTGAATATTGACGGAACATGTACTTCCTACGAGGCAGAGATCGAGACCAACTTCTTTCTCTTGTAATCTAAATTCGAAGGATTTGTATTTGTAAAGTTGATTAATAAAGGTAGATCATTTTCTTAATTATTTCGCATTTACTTTCTGTATTTAAATTTCTGCATTATGATTTCCATGCCTATCCCTTCTTCTTCTTCTCTTCCAAACATGCGTGAGTAATTCTCCGCTTGATAGGGTTCATAGGATTATGGTAGATCAATGGATGATAAAGTCTCTTAACTTCTTTTACATCTTATAAAGTTTATAAACTTTATCAAAAGAATCGTTAACATCCTAATCGGGTGCGTTATCAATTTATTGATAGTCTCAACCGCGATTTGAGATCAGATTAACAATTGTTTTGGTAGAGGCTAGATATGAATAGAGCTCAATGAAAAGATAAGGGCTAAGAGTGGGAACCCTATTTCCTCCAAAAACCCTAATCTTCACTTATCACTATCGATCTAGTTTTAAGTCTATTAAAAGATAAAAGGAGTCGTCTTTATTTAATCATCCATTACTACTAAATTCTAACGAACCCTACAAGCCCTCTTCTTATATATTCTACATCCGTGTTCAACATAGATCTAGAATCACTCTCCCCTATTTCTAATCAACTCGTCTAAAGCAAGATTAAAAGTTCCATGCATCCCTACGGACGACCCGTACTCATCTCGGCTAGCTACACGCGACACCGTTATTGATTGCGGTTAACTTTACTAACTACAAACATTTTTTTCACATCAATCAAATGGCGCCGTTGCCGGGGATACGTGCGTAATATTTTTTTCTTGCTATTCGGGTTGAATTTTTATTCGATCCATATCATAAAAATAAAACAAAACCACAACTTGCATATTTAACGATTAGTGTGCGATTTTTGCGAGGGAATTTGGAGTAACAGAAGCGAGGAATTTGAGATTCAGGGACTTTCAGAGAGGACCAGAGGAGCAAAGGAGGAACTGTAGAAAAAATTGGATGAAAACCCCACCATTGCGTGGAGGAACCGTGGCAGAAGCATCATTTTAGCCGCGGTTGGGCAGCGGCTTGGTAGAGTCAGGTCTCCAAATTCCTCTGGTATCTTCCTCATATCTTTCTCTCTCCTATAGAAATCTAATAATTTGATTTTCTGGAGGATTCATTGCAAAGTATCGCAGATCAAAAATCTTTTGCGTGTTTTGTAATTGGTTTGTTTTTGCATATTTTTAATCGGACTTTAAGGGGCAAGACCAAAATTCAGATTAGGTGGGGATTTCATCACCCTTCCTAGGCCCCATAAATCACAAAACGAGAATCCGCATAACCCTACATTAATTAAAAAATATTTAGACCAAGACTCTAAGGATCGTCGCGCTCAATTAGGACAGAAGAGGGTCGTGAGTAATCTATCGCTTATCCGTATTTCTTTTGTGGTGTCTAGGCAAGTGTGACTAAGGCAAGCGGTTACTTAATTAGGCCTACTATTTTTGGTGATTCCTATAGAGGATATCTCCCACTTACCTGGCACTTACCTGGCCATAAGAGTAATAAAGAGATGGCAGAGAATTGATCCTGCGACTTGTCTTTTGGAAGTCTAGGAGCGGTCTAGTGACTTGACCTAGGTGACCTTAGTTCTAGGGTTGATTGTACATTTTTTGTGTGATTTGTCTCAAGTCCGACACTTTTTCAAAACATACCTTTTTAATAGTTCTCACACACACTGCCACTTGCGCTACACCCGCTTAGTGCATGCTCGGCTAGATACGGGATTCTAGTGCCCGTCTTGTCCGCGTTTCTGCTATCGACTCCGAAGTTGGTATTTCTTCATCTTCTTTTTCCCCTTCACCCACCACATCGATCGAGATGGACGGTTCTCCATCAGATTTTAATAACACCACTCTGCCACCACCCGTAGGTGCGCAGAATCCACCGCGCATCTCTCTCCAAGAGAGATGCTACCTTGTGCGTGGACACCTTCCTACTTGTCTGTCCATTCCTGTAACAACCCTAAACTTCTGTACAAATTTTTTTTTCAAAAAAAACAGAAAGGGGTACTAAGCCTGAGCACAAGTTATAAATTTTATTTACTTTTGAACAACAAGAAGGAGCTTGTAGCTCATTAGTAAGACCTTGCACTGCTGAACCAAAGCACCAGAGTTCAAATCCCATCAGCCACACATTCTTTTTATTTAAAATTCTTTTAATCTTTTAGAAGCCCAAGAGTTATACGTGCACTACACGTAATAGGGTAAGTTACAGAATAATCTAACAGGTGCAATAGGCTAGACCAAGCGTTAGGGACACGTTGCCCCAATCCGAGCCCCCCTCACCAGAATCCGATCGGCGAGAAGTTGAATCGGGCCGTCGCCGCCGGTTGCAATGAGGCAAAACCCTAATTTTTCTTGACCCTAGCGACTCTTGGACTCCCCCCATAACCCCAGTAGTGTTTATTTTCTGCACATTTATAGAGAATAATAAAATCCCTTTAAATCCCATTTTAATGCAAATTTAAATGCATTTTTATCACACCCTAACCCTAATTTTCCCTATAAATACCCACTATATTTTTATACCCTTTCACACTGAAATTTCCTACAAAAACTCTCAAGAAAATTCCAAGATTCTTTTGTGTGCAAGTGGAGTTAGCAAAGGGCGAAGCTCCGACAAACTTCCGGCAACAACTCAAGGAGTTTCCGACGACAAAACGACGCACCGGAAACTCCCACATCTTCCTCTTTCTTTGCTCTAGCCAATCATCTAGTAAGTCCCTACATCTCACTCCTTTCTCTATTCTAAAAACATTCAAAACTAAAACCCGATGGAAGCGGAGTTAATCTGACTTCCGATTCGGTTTTCCTTAAAAAGTTCTATTTTTCTTAAACACAATAATACCAAACTCTTATGTCATGACCATTAAACATTAACAAAGGCAATAGAACAAGATTGACATCAAAATAATAACCGTAGCAAGTTTTATTCCACTTTTACATTAAAATACCTTCATATTTCATTTCGACATGCTTAAACTTTTTAAACCATATTACCTTATAAAACTCATGAGGTAATGACCTACCTCCTCACAACATACATATCTAACATAGCACGATAGAATTTGGGAACATAGATTTGGGAAAATACGATTTTACATATAACTACCTTCAACTATTAAAACATTTTTCTATAAGAAGTGTATTTAACAAATCTTGCAATTGCGCCTCTACAACCCATTTTGGGGAACCCGTTCGGTATGGTGCGGATTATCGCACATCCTTGGGCCTAGTAGAGTGAGATGCAGACCTCCGCAAGGAGCATACGATCTCGAAAGATTTTTAATACAATTTTTCTTTAGAAAATGTGATTTCTATTATAAATAAAACTTATATTTTTAATAAATAAATATATATGTAATTAATATCAAAATATCTATTTTTAATATTTATAATATTCCACATTTCCAAAATTCAAGAAAAACATTCCATTTACAAGAAAATACCATACAATTCCAATATTTCAAATAAATACCTTATACTTTAAAACTAGGTCATATTCACTAGAAATTTCATATTGAATAAAAGAAACATTTATGAAAACTCTAAAGACGATAATAAAATACTTGAGGTGTATTTTGAAAATATAACAAAACTATTTTACATAAAACCCCCTCAAGTTATACTAAATTATAATAAGGACCCTAGTAAAGATAGGTTTAAGCGGGACCAGTCTCTTGAGCCTCAGGAAGCCGGAGATATGGGTGTTTGCCTATTTAAGGTGTACAAACTATTAAACGGTGTTATCAACACGGTAATTGTCTTTGAAAAAGACACAAATCCTGCTGTCCATGTGCAGCAGTTACCGATAACACCAAAACATAATTCAGGACTTCAATTTATTTTCTAATTGTCTGACTCAGACTGAGTCCCAATATAATCAATCTGACTTGAATATGATTCAAGTATCAAACTACAATTCAACATGAATCCATGAATCCGTCTTTTCAATCTAATCAATCTACATTGACTGAACCGAACCATGGATATATTCCAGTTATATGTTCATCCATTATATCCATTCTATTACTGTTATCATGGTTTCGGCAAGTCATCCATCTATACAATTTACAAGACAATACAATATAAGCAATACAATCAAGACATCGTGGGGTTTATGAGGGGTAAACTGGTACGGAAGGTGTTAGAAGTGACACGAGATTGTAACCATAATACACCTAACCTGAATATCCATTGCCGTTGTACCGTGGCTGAACGGTTCCTTGTGCTCTGTAATACCCAGCCCCTTTTGCATACCAAAACCCATATTTTTGTTCCTCTTAAAAGTTATTTATTTTATAATTATTATTTTTAGAGTTCTAAAACCCTTTTCATTTTCTCCCTGGTATTTTTCCAAAAACCCTACCCGCACTTCCATCCTCCCCTTCATTACTTTTCCCTAAACTAGACGAGAACCCGATTACCTATTTCCTTTATATTTTCCTTCCCCTCATAATCCAACCCATCCTTATTTAATTCCAAGCCCAAGACAAATAATGTATAATTTCCCATCTTAAAACCTCGGCCCAGAATCCAAATCTTAAATAAAACAATTCCTCAGCCCTATCCCACCAAAACCCCTTTTCTCAGCTCACACTTTCTTTTTCGGCCCAAGCAAATAAAATGTTTAACTAAAACTACATATATAATTTCCCCCATTTCCTTTTTCCTCTACAAATAAATTTCCTTTTATCAAACAATCACTGGCCCAAGTTCCTTCCTCCGGCCCACTCTCATTTTATCCTTCGAATTTGTTCAAAAAGACTGTCGGCCCATTTTCCCTCCCCAGCCCATAAGAAATTATTAAAATAACAATTAAATTAAACCCTACTCCCAAGCCAGCCCGGCCCCTCAGCCCGCGCCCGCTGAACCCGACCCGACCCAGTTCGTTAACTCCTTCTCCCCTCAACAAAACGTTTTCCCGCTTCTTTTGGCTTCTGCGAGGACCCACTCCCCACGTCTTTCCCCCACATCGTCGACACGCCGCTCGCCAACCCACGTCCCCACGACCGTGCGAACTCCTGAAGCACCCTCGTCTCCCATTACACCTCCCTCTCTCTAGCACTCTCGAACCAACTCCTCTCTCTCTCTCAACCACGACTCCTCCCCTCCTCGCTCTCTCGAAAACTGCCAGCTCCCTCAACCGCCGACGCCGCCGAGGACAACGACGATGAGGAAGACCTCTACCTCTCCCCTCACTTCCTCACCGAGTCTCCTCTACACCTCCACATCACCGCAACCACCACCCAACACCCCAAACCCACTAAGCTTCCCTGCACCCGAGCTCGGCCACCCCTGCACCCTCACGCCAGCAAGCTCCCCACCACAGTGTCGACTCCCCTGCACCCTCTGCGTCGTCAGCACCATCGCCATCATAACTTCCCGAGCTCCACCACCTTTCTCCCCCTCTATCCAAAACCCACACCCAACCCTCGCTGCAACCTCTACTGTCCTTTGCCGGAGCGACACCGCCGACCGTCGTCGACCCCAGCACACCCCGGGTGATCCACAGAGCACCCCCCTCCGCTTCCAGCGAACACGAGCCACCCCCGGACAACTCCGACAACGAACCGGAAACGCGAGACGAGGCCGTGAATCCAAACCACGCCGTTCGTCACGCGTTCGTGCCACTGCCGCTGCCGTGTATCGCCAAAGCGTCTCCAGGCAAGTACCCTAGTTACTACATGCTATATTATTCCTGTTATAATTCAAACCGCATTATTTCCCTATTTGGGATTCATGAAGACTTAGATAACGTAAGTGTTCGATGTAGGATCCCAATGAAAACCTTCAATTAATTTGACGGAATTTGATTGCATATTGTGGCCCGTGTGATAATGAACCTTTTGTAGAAATTTCACTGAAAAATATGACTGTTAACCACTTAAACGAACACCCCCAAATACAGCCGTAAAAACCGGGAATTTCCTGCAACTGAAACTTGTTAAAATCACCATAAATTATGTACATATCCAAATGAAGCGTTCGAGGGCTCAAATCGAAGCAGACTCGATGACCTGTAACCCTATACAAGTTCTTAACTGTTTCTGTATTGATATTATGACGATAATTGGTTCGGAGAAGGCTCTGTACTGCAGTCCAGAGCAACTCTGGTTATTGTTTCCCGTCCCGTAATGTTTACTACCTTGTTTTCTGAACTCGTATGTTGCGGAACCCTACACCTTATTGAATATCAATCTGTTATCTAAATAACTCAAGTAATTTCACCCCGTTATATCATCGTTTGATATTTAAACTGCAATTTAAAAGATCAGGACGTCTAGCAGTCCCAAACTGAAACAGAATTGACATACTAGTGTTGAACAGAGCATAACTTTTGACGTACAGACGCAATTAAGAATCCGTTGGTTGCGTTAAAAACCCTATTAAAAACCCTAGATTTTATTCAACTATAGCGTCGCTAAATTCCGGTCCCAACTCGGATTAAAATGCGCTGCGAAACGTACTTCCGATTGTGAAACCGGATTTCCAGCAGTGAACGCTTAAAATGAAATGGCCATATCTAGTGATCCCGAAACTCGATTGATGTGAAATCAAATTTGCTGGTTGGATAATCAAATATAATAATTATACCCTGTTACTTGTTTCGCTAAATTTGGCATGTATGATTTATGATAAATTATGCAAGTGGTAGGATACCGACATATGATATCTTAATCATGCCTTACATACTGTTTTCTCATCACATCATATATATGTCATTGTACTGGTAACCTAGTGATCATGTGCATTACCCAGTTTTAGATATTAGTGGTGATTGTGGTAAGTACATTAGTGTTTGAGCATGAATGGATAAGTGGAAGTGGCACGTACTTGTACACAATCAGTGGACCCTATTGTTCTATTGCATTGTCGACGTCTGTGGGACGTGTATAAGTGTGACTATAAGTGGTATGGGACACTTATGGAAGCACGTGTATGGGTGTCATAGGTAAGGCACCAGACACTGTCCATTACTGTATCATACTAGTTTGTATATTACTTAATGGAAGCTTGGGATATTCACCGTTGTATAGACAATCTTGCTCAAAATGGTAGTATGCTACTTGGTTTGTTTCTACTTCAATGTGTGTACATGTGTTTCTTATAGCATATCACCTATGCACATTAGTAGAGCCCTTAGGATCTTTGCTTGATTACCAACGTTGTGATGGCAGTCACACTCGTGGAGGCTGGGTAATCTACAAGCACATCCTTATACAGGTCCCTAGTCGTAGGATTATCGAGACAGGGCATCGATACTGTGGAGTAGACTAGCGTATGCGCTTCTCATCCCAGCAGTGGAGACGATCTGTCCCACAGCCGTCAGTACGTCGTACTTGAGATAGTATGCGGGTGCTCGTTAGATTACGAGTACACTGGACAGGATTCGTCGGGAACTGATTGGTTGGTACTATACTTATCGTCAGTTATCTGTTCCCAGGTTACATGAGTACTGCTTAGTCCGCTGACTTGACACTGTCACTTCGTCTCGAGTGTGTTCCCACTGTACTTTGATTACTACCCTACCACGGCTCAAAGGATCATGCAAACAGGTAGTAGTTGGGTGCAGTCCTGAAACACTTGGAGGCAGTGACGGTTAGACAGGATTCGTCTCTCCCGGTATTGGGAGTTGATATCACGCCGTGTCAAGGAGAGCCATTACACACAGTCGTCCCTGGCTAGGGCAAGAAAAATACACTGGTAGGTTTCCAGTGTTATCTCAGGGTGTTCTGGGCTACACTCCGACACAACTTGTACCGCTATTAGGGGACTGACGTTTATCGCCCCCTAGGCCCGCCATGCGATATTCTCAGACGAACAGACTGGACTGTACGGAGACTGTCACATTCAGGCTCAGTAGGAGTTCATATGGGTTTCACCTCATCCGTCTTCTTATCGGCATCTACCTGGGGGCCGTTACGCACAGCTAGTGCCGCTTGCGGTCTGTGGTTAAACCCACTGCCAGCGTAGTGTCGAGTCTTTAGTGTCCCACACAGAGAGCTATTCGCTTTTAGGCAAAAGAGTAGAGGTCGCATGGTTTTGCGACAGGGTTCAGTCACACTTGCGCACTTGTGCACGTTTGGTGTCCGAGCAGTTATTACTAGCGGGCTTTGGTTTAAGCCAGATCCTAGTATACGTTTTGGGATTGGTTTTATCTCGTTTGTATTCGTGTTCCTCGGAACGCGGATGCGGGTGTGTATGCACGGCTGACAGAGACAGAGGCAGAGGATTCTCATTAAGGTTGTTGACTGTTGACTTTTGCTAAACCCTAATGAGAATTAGAAATATGATTAATAATAATATTAATTAAGTATTATTGTGCCATGGTTGGATTGAAAGGTTGACTTTGTTGACCGGTTGACTAGGTTGGACTTGTTGACTACCATCATGACAATGGCTATCATTTCATGGCATTGAGCTTTGCTTGCTTGTTTGTTCACAAAATGCATTAAATGCATGAAATGATATTGCCATTTGATATGATAAGAACCATCACAAAATATACTCAATTATTATTATTGTTATGATTATTTTTGTATTATGAGAGGAGGGTGGAAAAAGGCTTGCTCATTCTATCATTTGGATTCTCTCTCATCCTCAAGCTCTCCCTCTTCCTCTTGCTCTCTCTCTAGCTCAAGGAAACTCCCTCTCATGAGTTGAGAACCATTTCCTTAGAGATAAAACCCAAAACACTTCTCTACTCATCCTAGTATACGAGGTCTGGCAAACCAAGTGTTCTAGTTTCCTCTAGATTGAGGTTGGAACCAAAGGTAGAAGCTCTCGGGTGGATCCATCTTCGGCACAAGGAGACGAAGAGGAGAGAACCATCCGACCACCATAAGGAGTCGAAAAGAAGGAGTTCAAGTAAAGGTATAACCCCCTAACCGAGTAGGTAAAACTCCTAGTTAGGTTGTTGATAGTTAGTTTAACAAAGATCCGTTTTTTGAGTCCATGTTACCCCCACCGTAGAAAATCGTTTTTCACCATTTTCGCAACCCCAAAGAACCGGGGACGGGTAACGTGGACTTACAGTGGTATCAGAGCCTAGTTAAACACTATCTAACATGTTAGCAAAGTAACTAGAAGTTCGATCAGAGAAAAAGTCACGAAACATGCCCGGAATTCAAACTTTCTGTCGATTTTTAAACTGCTGTAAAAATTATTTGACATATACCAAAAATCGACTCAGGCTTTTTAATAAACACTGCAGAAAAACGATCCACAGAGCCGACCAACTCACCGCGGAAACGCGGCAAGAAGAGCTTCTTGCCGCGGATCCGCGGCCGAGTTGACTCGGCCGTCGATCTGTTTTGCCACAGTGTGTTTCTTGGGGTGTTTTGGGATTTTTGGAATATGATTTTTCTGCCCAGATTTTCCAGAAAGCAAAATTTGTTTTTGGGGTTTAAAAATCCGTATTTTGATCGAACTTCTAAAGACTTTAGCAAACGGGTTATATCTGTGATGTGATATATGTATTGAACGTCTGCTAATCGCTATACGTCGATTAGTGGGGGTTATACATATCTGGGATCTGTAATGTTGATGGTATGTGTATATGAATTCATTGGATTGTCGCGGATGAATAGCCGAAGGTTGTGAGATGAGAGTTTTCTTTTTCTTTCAATTCATGTAAATTTGTAATTGATGTAATATTGTTTATATGGCCGCACAACCGGGATGAGGTTGTAGCCGTCATTGTATAATTTCTTTTACTGTTTTTGCTCCTAGGATAGACCCATGGAGGGGTGCACAAACTACCGGGTACCTTGAAGTGCCGAGTGGCCTACTCACGTTGTTGAGGGAGGTTGCTTCACTTCGGGTATTTGGCGGGTAGTTTGCTGCACCCGTAGGGGGTCTAGGATGGGCTATTGGCTATTCATCGCGACCGTGTAATCCTCTTTTCGTTACAGGCTCGTACGAAATGCGGATTCCTAGTATATCCAATGTGTTCATCTGTGATCTGGAATGGCTATCATTGCATCTGATGAATGTATATATCTATATATATGATATCTATTTAGGCGTTGCTTATGTTTTGCATCCGCGCTAGTCCAGCCCCCGCTCTGTCGTTAGTTAAGTAAACCTAACGGGTAATGACGGGGCCCGTGGCGAATGCAGATGGCATAAGCGTACGTCATATTTTCGTTGTTTTCTGCAATGGTAGGATTAAATGATGGGACGCATTAAATTAATGCAAGAAAATAACCCAAAGTTAAAGTCGTTGGAACAATTTCAAAACCACTCGGTTTCTTTTCAAAAACAACTTTTAAACGCGGAGCTTAAGCCACTCCTTTTAAAAGCTATCAAGGTTCCTTCGATTATATCAAGTTCACTATGTTCACGGTTTCGCCAAAACCATTCGTAGCCCTCCATCATTTCAGTTAAATATTTGGTAGTATTCAAGCTATGTATTTTGACCTACGCCAAGGCATAGTGATTGGTAGCTGCCGGATATTTATCTGATGCATAGATAGATGCATTGGTTTGGGACAGTCGTACTACCTTATTGGCCAAAGTCAAGGGTAGGTACGGGTGGGTTCAAATTAACCTGGATAATGATGGGTAGAACTTGACATGAGACTTATGATATTTCGACCTACATCAAGGTCATAAGAGCATGGGGCAAAAATCCACATCGGGAGTTTCAAAAGAACCTGAAACTTGCTAGCGCTACATACCATTTGGAGTGTGATTATTCTGGTAGGATTCCTTCAGTTTTGTCACGCGATAATATTTGGATCCCGATCCTACTGTGAGTATATGCTACTCCTTAGGAAATTTCTCACTTAACGATCAATGCTATAAACCAAGTAGGTGTCTAGAAAGGTGTTAGCGGGGCTACGCCCCTAGGGAAAAGAGGTTCTTAAATTAAAGAACTTCGTGAAAGCGTTGGAAAACCTCCCTCGAAGTACCGACACTGGCCTGGCTGAACGGTTAAGCAAGTATTGTACGGTGAGATTGATCCCGACTAATTCTTTCTTTTTGGTTTGAGGAGGGATTTGAGAAACACTGGGAGCCATCCTGTTTAGATAAATTAAAAACCAATCTAAACTTGCAAGAGCATCATGCTGAGTGTTTTCTTCTCTCTCTCTTAATTGCAGCGACCCAGTGACCACACATAGGTTACATCTAGATAATAAAATGACTGAACCTGACTGTTATGATTGGCAAAGGTCTGTCCAGATGTCTGTTGCCCATGACAAGTTGGGACACCTCTTAACTAATTAAAACCCTGCCGTCTCAGGACCAGTTTCCCCTGTCACGGACATTGACATCCGTATGACATCGGAAAAAGACTGTGCGAAAGCCAAGTGCTTCGTGTTAGCCTCAGTTGATGGTGCAAACCAGAGGCAGCACGAGAATATGGACTTAGTTTCTATCTTCCTCCATAACAAAGATTTATATGGAGAGCAATCTCGTATCGCAAGATATGAGACCTCGAACGAATTGCTTCAAGCGAGGTTGGCTGTCGGGTCATCTGTAGGGGGCAACGTCCTTACAGAGACCAACTATTTTGAGCTCACAGACCTGAAGACCACGTTGGAGAACGGGTCAAATACTGACTTGATTCTACAGTCCCTACCCTCTGCTTATACCGTGAAGGAAACCCGGGAAGAAAAGGAAAGGGAAGGGCAAAAGTTTCAGGACTGGATGTAGTAAAGAAAGCACGTTCCTATTGTTACGGGAATGAACATTGGCAGAAGGATTGCAGGGCTAGCAAAGCCAGTAGCCAGGATTCGAAGCATGTTGTGGCTTCGGCTTCGGGTGTGTTTGTAGTAGAGAACTGTATGTCAGTTAACCCTACTTCCTGGGTATTGGATACCGGATCAGGATATCACATCTGTAATTCATTACAGGCTCTGAGAAACCGTAGGGTTATCAAGAAAGGTGATATGACTCTCAGGGTTGCTAACGGAATGAGCATGGATGCTGAATCCGTTGCGGAATATCATCTTGGACTGACAACTGGGCAGATATTGATTCTGCGTGACTGTTTGTATGTACCAGGTGCGACTTGTAATATCATATCTGTATCCTTACTTTCTAAGGAAAGATATGATTTTACTTTTGTGAGCGATGTGGTCCACATCCACCTAAATCAAGTTCTGATTGGGTCAGGTACATTAAATAACAGGATATATGTATTGAATCAAGCTCAGATTTTCAGTGTGCAGAACACACTTAAAAGAATGTCTCCGAAATTAAATCAGGCTTTCTTATGGCATTGTAGACTGGGTCACATCAATGAGAGAAGGTTGACGAATTTACATACAGAAGGATATTTGGATTCGTTCGAATATCAATCATATGCAGCTTGTCAATCCTGTCTCAAAGGAAAGATGACAAAGACTCCGTTTACTGGACACGGAGTAAGAGCGAGCGAGCTCTTGGGACTCGTACACAGCGATGTGTGCGGTCCAATGTCTACACATGCGCGAAGCGGTTATTCTTACTTCATTACTTTTACGGATGATTTTTCAATGTTCGGGCATGTCTTCTTAATGAAGCATAAATCTGAAGCCTTTGAAAAATTCCAGGAATACAAGAATGAAGTAGAAAAACAAACAGGCAAAAGTATTAAGACACTGAGATCTGATCGAGGTGGTGAATACTTGAGTGCCGAGTTCCTGGATTACCTAAAAGAGAACGGAATTCTCTCTCAGCTTACTCCTCCATACACTCCACAACATAACGGTGTATCGGAGAGAAAGAACCGAACCTTATTGGATATGGTGGGTTCCATGATGAGTAACGCTGAGTTACCCCGATCATTCTGGGGATATGCACTAGAATTAGCTGCATATCTTTTGAACCGAGTTCCAACTAAGACTGTGCCTACCACACCATATCAGATTTGGAGTGGGAAGAAACCCTATTTTCAATATCTGAAGATTTGGGGATGTCCAGCTTTTGTCAAAAAGCAGCATGCGGACAAACTCGAGGCACGCTCAGTACAGTGCAAGTTTGTGGGATACCTAAAGAACTCCAGGGGGTATCTTTTCTATTACGCAGAAGAACAAAAGGTCTTTGTTTCTCGTAATGCCCACATTCTGGAACATCTGTTCTTAGAAAAAGAAATAAGTGGGAGCTCAATAGTGCTGGAAGAAATTCCAGAACCACAAACTATTACTGAAAGCTTAGTAGAACCAGAGGGTTCGAAAGAACAGGACATTCCTACGCCGCTCCGCAGGAGTAGTAGACAGTCTCATCCGCCCGAGAGATACTACGGTTTTCTCATAGATGGGGATAGAGAGGATTGCACTATTGATTATGATGAGCCTACTAGCTTCCAGCAAGCCATTCAGAGCGGTGACTCGGTAAAATGGCTGGATGCAATGCGGACCGAGATGGATTCTATATACACCAACAAAGTTTGGACTTTGGACTTTGCTCCAGAAGGGGTAAAACCCGTAGGCTGCAAATGGATCTTCAGAAAGAAGATTGGTGTAGATGGGCAGGTTGAAACCTATAAAACTAGGCTTGTTGCAAAGGGTGTTTGTCAAAGACCTGGTTTGGACTATGACAAGACCTTTTCTCCGGTAGCTATGCTCAAATCCATTCGGATCCTTCTTGCCATTGCTGCCTTCCACGATTATGAGATCTGGCAGATGGACGTAAAGACGGCTTTCCTAAATGGAAATTTGGAAGAGTGCGTCTATATGGATCAGCCAGAGGGATTCATTCAGACTGGGAGCAGCGGTAAAGTGTGCAAGTTGCTCAAGTCCATCTATGGACTGAAGCAGGCATCGCGGAGTTGGAACATCTACTTTGATGATACTGTCAAAGAATTCGACTTTGTCAAGAACCCAGATGAACCATGCGTTTACAGTAAGATTGTAGGGAGAAATGTGGTATTCCTCGTCTTGTACGTCGATGAAATTCTCTTAATAAGAAATGATATTCCTATGCTACAGTCAGTCAAAGGATTCTTGTCACAGAGGTTCTCCATGAAGGACCTGGGCGATGCCAACTAAATTCTGGGGATCCAGATCTATCGTGATAGATCTAAAAGGATGTTGGGACTTTCACAGTCCAGGTTCATTGACACCATACTGAAACGATTCAGTATGGAAGATTCCAAGCGCGGTAATCTACCGGCTTGTCACGGAATCACCCTCTCTAAAGAGATGTCTCTCAAGACTGATTTGGAAAGGGCTCGCGTGTCATCAATACCCTACGCATCTGCGGCAGGCTCTATTATGTATGCGATGTCGTGTACCAGACCAGATGTAGCATACGCATTAATCGTTGTAAGCCGGTATCAGTCGGACCCAGGGGAGAAACACTGGATAGCGGTAAAGAACATTCTCAAGTACCTGAGAAGGACTAAGGAGATGTTCTTGGTGTATGGAGGAAAAGACCTCCAGATCGAGGCCTTTGCTGACTCCAGCTTCCAGAGTGACAAGGATGACTCCAAGTCCATGTCGGGTTATGTCTTTACCCTCAATGGAGGGGCGGTTTGCTGGAAGAGCTCCAAGCAGGAAACCGTTGCTGACTCAACTATGGAATCGGAGTACATAGCTGCTTGCGATGCCGCAAAGGAAGCTGTCTGGATGAGGAAGTTCCTCACGAAGCTTCAGGTGGTTCCTACAAGTGTTGATCCAATACCGCTGTATTGTGATAACAACGGCGCTATAGCTTTAGCGAAGGAACCAAGGTCCCATCAGAAGTCCAGGCACATTTTGAGGCGGTATCACCTGATCAGGGAGATCGTAGATCACCGGATGATCGAGGTGAAGAGAGTAAATACGGAAGATAACACTGCTGATCCACTCACGAAGGCCTTACCCCAGACTCAATTCGAGCGGCTGATCGAGATGATAGGTCTCCGATACGCCAGTACATGGCCTTAGTGCAAGTGGGAGATTGTTAGTGTATATGCCCTAAAGGCCATTACTGTATCATACTAGTTTGTATATTACTTAATGGAAGCTTGGGATATTCACCGTTGTATAGACAATCTTGCTCAAAATGGTAGTATTCTACTTGGTTTGTTTCTACTTCAATTTGTGTACAAGTGTTTCTTATAGAATATCACTTATACATATTAGTAGAGCCCTTAGGATCTTTGCTTGATTACCAGCGTTGTGATGGCAGTCACACTCATGGGGGCTGGGTAATCTACAAGCACATCCTTATACAGGTCCCTAGTCGTAGGATTATCGAGACAGGGCATCGATACTCCGGAGTAGACTAGCGTATGCGCTTTTCATCCCAGCAGGGGAGACGGTCTATCCCACAGCCGTCAGTACGTCGTAGTTGAGATAGTATGCGGGTGCTCGTTAGGTTACGAGTACACTGGACAGGACTCGTCGGGAACTGATTGGTTGGTACTATACCTATCGTCAGTTGTCAATTCCCAGGTGATATGAGTACATCTTAGTCCGCTGACTTGACACTGTCACTTCGCCTCGAGTGTGTTCATACTGTACTTTGATTACTACCCTACCACGGCTCAAAGGAGTCGTGCAAACAGGTAGTAGTTAGGTGCAGTCCCGAAGCACTTGGAGGCAGTGACGGTTAGACAGGATTCGTCTCTCCCGGTATTAGGAGTTGATATTGCGCTGTGTCAAGGAGAGCCATTACACACAGTCGTCCCTGGCCAGGGCAAGCGAGATACACTGGTAGGTTTCCAGTGTTATCTCAGGGTGTTCTGGGCTACACTCCGACACGACTTGTACCGCTATTAGGGGACTGATGTTTACCGCCCCCCTAGGCCCGCCATGTGATATTCTCAGACGAACAGACCGGACTGTACGAAGACTGTCACATTCAGGCTCAGTAGGTGTTCAGATGGGTTTCACCTCGTCCGTCTTCTTATCGGTATCTACCCGGGGGCCGTTACGCACAGCTAGTGCCGCTTGCGGTTTGTGGTTAAACCCACTGCCAGCGTAGTGTCGAGTATTTAGAGTCCCAAACAGAGAGCTATTCGCCTTTAGGCAAAAGAGTAGAGGTCGCATGGTTTTGCGACAGGGTTCGGTCACATCCGCGCACTTGTGCACATTTGGTGTCCGGGCAGTTATTACTAGCGGGCTTTGGTTTAAGCCAGATCTTAGTATACATTTTGGGATTGGTTTTATCTCGTTTGTATTCGTATTCCTCGGAACGCGGATGCGGGTGTGTATGCACGGTTGACAGAGACAGAGGCAGAGCATTCTCATTAGGGTTGTTGACTGTTGACTTTTGCTAAACCCTAATGAGAATTAGAAATATGATTAATAATAATATTAATTAAGTATTATTATGCCATGGTTGGATTGAAAGGTTGACTTTATTGACTTGTTGACTTTGTTGACCGGTTGACTAGGTTGGACTTGTTGACCGCCATCATGACAATGGCTATCATTTCATGGCATTGACCTTTGCTTGCTTGTTTATTCACAAAATGCATTAAATGCATGAAATGATATTGCCATTTGATATGATAAGAACCATCACAAAATATACTCAATTATTATTATTGTTATGATTATTTTTGTATTATGAGAGGAGGGTAGAAAAAGGCTTGCTCATTCTATCATTTGGATTCTCTCTCATCCTCAAGCTCTCCCTCTTCCTCTTGCTCTCTCTCTAGCTCAAGGAAACTCCCTCTCATGAGTTGAGAACCATTTCCTTAGAGATAAAACCCAAAACGCTTCTCTACTCATCCTAGTATACATAGTCTGGCAAACCAAGTGTTCTAGTTTCCTCTAGATTGAGGTTGGAGCCAAAGGTAGAAACTCTCGGGTGGATCCATCTTCGGCACAAGGAGACGACGAGGAGAGAACCATCCGACCACCACAAGGAGTCGAAGAGAAGGAGTTCAAGTTAAGGTATAACCCCCTAACCGAGTAAGAAAAACTCCTAGTTAGGTTGTTAGATAGTTAGTTTAACAAAGATCCATTTTTTGAGTCCATGTTACCCCCACCATAGAAAATTGTTTTTCACCATTTCCGTAACCCCAAAGAACCGGTGACGGGTAACATGGACTTACTGATCCTGTCTCCAATTCTCGCGCAGACTTGTCATGGACCGACAGGTATTTGAGGTTATGGTTGGCGTTTGATGTAGACCACGGAGTGTGGGGTAGTTTGAGTGTGAGTTCAACAGAATCTTGGGAGTCCGATGCCGGCATATATATATATGGAGATATATAGAGATTTACAGGGTTTATGATTATTACCGTGAGTTATATTTTGGGCCCGTGGTCCCTTTCCCTTGGGTCCTACCCTTGGATGGAGGACACTCACGAGTGGTTGACTCTCACACTTGGACTAACGATAGGCTTAGTGACCTGTACAGTGAGACTTAGAGACTGATAGGGATAGTGACATGGACATGCATTACTTACTGTATTGACACACCTGACATACTATTTTACTGCTTTACTGTTCACCTGATCAATTAGATACCGCATTGGTTACTCCATGTTCACATCTTTACTATCTTGATTTACTGTTATATATCTATTATCACTGCTCGATTTAACACTTGCATCTATATATATATTGCTATCGTGTCGCTCTGACGACCTGAGTATGCATGCTCAGAGTGAGAAGTGGGTCTAGCTTGGACGAGGAACAGACGTACATCGCGGACATCCTGATCAGCTATCCAGAGCTATACTCTTTTGACCTCTATCAGGTCAGTTCTTTGTATTTGTTTTACTTCAGTTACTGCATTTCTCATTACCTGTGCATTGTGTACTGATTACCACGTAAAGCTAGAAGCCGAAGTGTGACTATGGCAGGATATTTCCTTGACCGTAGGAGCATGGCTGGCCTTGTCAACCTCTCGTATTCCGTATTTTGGGAAGCGGGGCATGACATGGTTTTGTTGGTATCAGAGCCAGGTTTTGCTATGATTGGGATTGCAGTTTCCGAGTAGTGCTTGACGATTTAAGCCGCTCTTTCGGTCTAGATTTTGAACTGTTATCTTTGACTTGAATCCTTATTATTCGTCATGCTATATTTTGACCCCATCCGTTAGAGTTCTGGGAGACTTAGTAAAGTTACGTGGTTGTAATTATGAACTGCAGCATAGCTACAATACTGTACTCTATTGGGTAACTTGGAGTTCTACAATTGTTTTTCCGCTTGACAGAGCTTCACATCACCCGATATTCTTGTTTCGATTGCCAATTTTATATCTTGCTCTAATTTTTCCCCCGTATCTTATGCCGTCCTAAAGTTGTTGTTTCAGGATCATGTCTTCCAACGACTCTTTCCCTATCTCCACTCACCAGAATCAGACCGTGGAGATTCTGAATGCACTGCAAAGTCTGAAGGAAGCCCAGGAGCGAACAAATGACCTGTTAGCCGAAGGACTAAGAAGGCTGATGACTCAGGAACCAGCGGAAGCCTCCAATCGTAAAGGGATCCCTGTTAGACGAGGAAAAGAGGTGAAGATGAAGCGCCAACTTGTTTCCCCGCGACAGAAGCAGCAGAAGACCCAACGTTGTGGGTACTGCAAGAAGCCAGGACACCTTCAGAGGGAGTGTCGCCGCGCCAAAGGGAGATGCCTGATTTGTGGATCCGGCGAACACTTTATCAATAGTTGCCCTGAAAGGAAGGAGCTACAAGGAGGCAGTTCGTCCACACCCTCCACTTCGGTTAAGTGATGGGTATTTCGTAGTTCGACCTTCGAGGATAGTGCGGACCCCGCGCAGGATTCAACTCGCGAGACAGGAATGTGGCAGTCCAGAAATCAAAGAAGAATTTTAACGTTTTCTACTTTCAATAAAAATGTTGTCACTCCTTTGTAAATATCCTTTCGTTGGAAATCTTGTATCCGTCGAAATTTTAGCTGAATGCAATAAAACTCTGAGTTGTGATGTATGTATCGTGCTCTTGCTTCTCACTTTATTTATATTATTCATTGCATCAGCATTTTTACATTTTAATCTTCCGTCCTTGCCTCCAGCACATCCTCCCTGAGCCACTGTATCCTTGGATATCTTCTTAATGTGTACCACTATCTAATCCTGACTCTCTCTTTTCAGGTCAAGGCCCACTTTGGAGAAGCGCCGCATCTAGATGAAGACACACAGTCGTGCGTTTCCTCGGACTACATGCCGGTGAGATCAGATGACGAGATCGACGGCCCACAGGTTATTTTTGGAAACAGCGATTCCGAGGGTGATGGATTCGCAGCCCCAGAATGTCAACATAATCAGCGACTCGGAAGACGAAGAAGAGGACCTCGGAGAAGACCCAATAAAGGAAGATTCATAGGAGGACCCGATAGAGGAAAATCCAGAAGAGGAAAAACCTTGGGGGGAATCCAGTGGAAGAAAATCCTATGGAAGAGGATCCAGCAGAAAAAGATCACGTAGAATCAGACCTCGATGGGGAAGCTCTAGTTGAGACAAAAGGACCAGAAGAACAAGACCCGCGGCAGAAGAACCTCCGATATCGATCCTTGTGAGGCGATATAGGAATGGACGCCCTTATTCTAGCATGCGAGCCTACCGTAACCTGTTGATCCTCCACAATCGCGACTGACGTGTTTGAGCCTTCGTCTCCTCTAGCCAAATAAAATCTACGTATAGTTTAGGGCTATCTTTTTCATCGTGGATGCCTTGTTCGGACTTTTCTGAAATAAAATAAAATTTGCTGAGTTCGCTAGGCTTCTGATCTTTTGGTTCACACGATGCTTGACTATTTCCCCTATACATCTACTTTCCTCCTGAGATTCCTGACTGTCCACCCCTGCACCTTGTGCTGTTTTGACCCTCGCTTAGATTAAAAAGTACCGCACCCCGATTTTTTTTGAATGGGCCACCCTTCAAGCTTCGTATGTGCCTCGTTTGAGACATTTCTAGAGGAGGAATTGATAGTGAGATTTCCGAGTTCGCTAACCCTTCAGATTTTTTATTCACATGATGCATCGACCATTTTTCCTTCCCATACATCTCTTCCCCTCCTGTGGTTCATTACTGTTCACCCGTACACCCTGGGCTGACCCGATCCCGGTCTCTTCGACCTTCAGTTTAAAGGGTCACACTCCGACCTTTTGAGTGGGCAATACTTCATCGAAATCCTTACCCTAGCTAGCCCCTATACTTTTGTGCTATTTCCTATTACCCTAACTATATTTAGGGACATCGTTATTCGAAAATTTAGTTTTCATTATTTTTTTCCTTATTTTGTGTTTATCGAAAAGTGCGCATTACTGACTACTTCCGTTTTATGCATTCTAAGCACACTACTATTCTTTCCATTTTTCGGTAGCGCAACCATATATTGCACATATTATTTTGTGCTATGTTTCTTATTTGCACCATGTGGATTTTCTAAGTTACTTTAAAAAATTATTTTTTCTTTTTGATCGATACATTATACTAGGGTGTTTTAACCTATCGACAAAGCCTTCACCATTTTAATATTGTTACTCTAGTTTTCTCGGGTATTATACTTGTAGATTGCTATTATCTTAGCTACGCTGGTTCGATATATACATGTATACATATTTTGGATTTCGATTTTATCGAGCACGCCTCGAATATTATTATTTTTTATTGTTATTTTTATTCTCTTATACATGTAGTTTGCCCTTATGATTGAGTCTGCCTTGTACTTACCTAAACCTGCCCTTTGTTACGTTAGTTTTATACATTTATAGACCTTCAATCTTTACCAACCTATTTTAAGTAAATCACTAAGTGTTAGTGTTCGATGTGGTAACTTTTCACTTATTATTTCATAGCTTATCGTTTCTTTTAAATTTCGATGACGAAATTTTTCTAAGGATGATATGATGTAATACCCAGCCCCTTTTGCATACCAAAACCCGTATTTTGTTCCTCTTAAAAGTTATTTGTTTTATAATTATTATTTTTAGAATTCTAAAACCCTTTTCATTTTCTCCCTGGTATTTTTCCAAAAACCCTACCCGCACTTCCATCCTCCCCTTTACTACTTTTCCCTAAACTAGACCAGAACCAGATTACCTATTTTCTATATATTTTCCTTCCCCTCATAACCCAACCCATCCTTATTTAATTCCAAGCCCAAGACAAATAATGTATAATTTCCCATCTTAAAACCTCGGCCCAAAATCCAAATCTTAAATAAAATAATTCCTCAGCCCTATCCCACCAAAACCTCTTTTCTCAGCTCACACTTTCTTTTCCGGCCCAAGCAAATAAAATGTTTAACTAAAACTACATATATAATTTCCCCCATTTCCTTTTTCCTCTAAAAATAAATTTCCCTTTATCAAACAATCACTGGCCCAAGTTCCTTCCTCCGGCCCACTCTCATTTTATCCTTCGAATTTGTTCAAAAAGAATTGCCGGCCCATTTTCCCTCCCCACCCCATAAGAAATTATTAAAATAACAATTAAATTAAACCCGACTCCCAAGCCAGCCCGGCCCCTCAGCCCGCGCCCGCTGAACCCGACCCGACCCACTTCGTTAACTCCTTCTCCCTTCAACAAAACGTTTTCCCGCTTCTTTTGGCCTCTGCGAGGACCCACTCCCCACGTATTTCCCCCACATCGTCGACGCGCCGCTCGCCAACCCATGTCCCCACGACTGCGCGAACTCCTCAAGCACCCTCGTCTCCCCTTACTCTTCTCTCTCTCTGGCACTCCCGAACCAACTCATCTCTCTCTCTCAACCATGACTCCTCCCCTCCTTGCTCTCTCGAAAACTGCCAGCTCCCTCAATCGCCGACGCCGCCGACGACAACGACGACGAGGAAGACCTCCACCTCTCCCCTCATTTCCTCACCGAGTCTCCTCTATACCTCCACATCACCGCAACCACCACTCAACACCCCAAACCCACCAAGCTTCCCTGCACCCGAGCTCGGCCACCCCTGCACTCTCACGCCGGCAAGCTCCCCACCACAGCGTCGACTCCCCTACACCCTCTGCGTCGTCAGCACCATCGCCATCATAACTTCCCGAGCTCCACCACCATTCTCCCCCTCTCTCCAAAACCCACACCCAACCCTCGCTGCAACCTCTACTTCCCCTCGCCGGAGCGACACCGCCGACTGTCGTCGACCCCAGCACACCCCGGGTGATCCACAGAGCATCCCCCTCTGCTTCCAGCGAACACGAGCCACCCACGGACAACTCTGACGATGAACCGGAAACGCGAGCCGAGACCGTGAATCTAAACCGTGTCGTTCGTCCCGCGTTCATGCCACTGCCGCTGCCGTACATCGCCAAAGCGTCTCCAGGCAAGTACCCTACTTGCTACATGCTATATTATTCCAGTTATAATTCAAACCGCATTATTTCCCTATTTGGGATTCATGAAGACTTAGATAACGTAAGTGTTCGATGTAGGATCCCAATGAAAACCTTCAATTAATTTGACGGAATTTGATTGAATATTGTGGCCCTTGTGATAATGAACATGTTGTAGAAATTTCACTGAAAAATATGACCGTTAACCACTTAAACGAACACCCCCAAATACAGCCGTAAAAACCGGGAATTTCCCGCAACTGAAACTTGTTAAAATCACCATAAATTATGTACATATAGAAATGAGGCGTTCGAAGGCTCAAATCGAAGCCGACTCAACAACCTATAACCCTATACAAGTTCTTAACCATTTCTATATTGATATTATGACAAGAATTGGTTCGGAGAGCGGCTCTGGACTGCAGTCCAGAGAAACTCTGGTTATTGTTTCCTATCCCGTAATGTTTACTACCTTGTTTTCTGAACTCGTATGTTGCGGAACCCTACACCTTATTGAATATAAATCTGTTAGATAAATAACGCAAGTGATTTCACCCTGTTATATCGTCGTTTGTTATTTAAACTACAATTTAAAAGATCAGGATGTCTAGCAGTCCCAAACTGAAACAGAATTGACATACTAGTGTTGAACAGTACATAACTTTTGACGTACAGACGCGATTTAGAATCGGTTAGTTGCGTTGAAAACCCTATTGAAAACCATAGATTTTATTAAACTATAGCGTCGCTAAATTCTGGTCCCAACTGGGATTAAAATGCGTTGCGAAACAGACTTCCGATTCTGAAACCGGATTTCCAGCAGTGAACGCTTAAAATGAAATGGCCATATCTAGTGATCCCGAAACCCGATTGACGTGAAATCAAATTTGATGGTTAGATAATCAAATATACTAATTATCCCCTGTTCCTTGTTTCGCTAAATTTGGCATGTATGATTTATGATAAATTATGCAAGTGGTAGGATACCGACATATGATATCTTAATCATGCCTTACATACTGTTTTCTCATCACATCATATATATGTCATTGTACTGGTAACCTAGTGATCATGTGCATTACCCAGTGTTAGGTATTAGTGGTGATTGTGGTAAGTACGTTAGTGTTTGAGCATGAATGGATAAGTTGAAGCGGCACGTACTTGTACAGAATCAGTGGACCCTATTATTCTATTGCATTGTCGACGTCTGTGGGACGTGTATAAGTGTGACTATAAGTGGTATGGGACACTTATGGAACCACTTGTATGGGTGTCACAGGTAAGGCACCAGACACTATCCATTTATCTCGGGTATCAGTCGCGACGTGCTTGATGGAGATCCTATCTCCAGTTCTCACGCAGACTTGTCATGGACCGACCAGTATTTGAGGTTATGGTTGGTGTTTGATGTAGACCACAAGGTGTGGGGTAGTTTGAGTGTGAGTTCAACAGAATCTCGGGAGTCCCATGCCGGCATATATATATGGAGATATATGGAGATTTACAGGGTACTTGATTATTACCGTGAGTTATATTTTGGGCCCGTGGTCCCTTGCCCTTAGGTCCTACCCTTAGGTGGAGGACACTCACGAGTGGTTGACTCTCACACTTGGACTGACGATAGGCTTAGTGACCTGTACAGTGAGACTTAGAGACTGATAGGGATAGTGATATGGACATGCATTACTTACTGTATTGACACACCTGACATACTATTTTACTGCTTTACTGTTCACCTGATCCATTAGACGCCGCATTGGTTACTCCATGTTCACATCTTTACTGTCTTGATTTACTGTTATATATCTATTATCACTGCTCGAGTTACCACTTGCATCTATATATATATATATATATATATATATATATTGCTATCTTGTCGCTCTGACGACCTGAGTATGCATGCTCAGAGTGAGAAGTGGGTCTAGCTTGGACGAGGACCAGACGTACATCGTGGACATCCTGATCAGCTATCCAGAGCTATACTCTTTTGACCTCCATCTGGTTAGTTCTGTGTATTTGTTTTGCTTCAGTTACTGCATTTCTCATTACCTGTGCATTGTGTACTGATTACCACGTAAAGCTAGAAGCCGATGTGTGACTACGGCAGGATATTTCCTTGACCGTAGGAGCATGGCTGGCCTTGTCAACCCCTCGTATTCCGTATTTTGGGAAGTGGGGCATGACATGCTCCGTATACCTTAGTCTCCGGAATAGTGGGACTCCTCTCGTATACACTGGCATTCTTCTGTACCAAGCTACAAACAACAGTGTTAACACTAAATACAACATTATAACAATATACTCTCTATTTTGTCTATTCCATTCTTGTATATTTACGGGACATACCGAGCGATTTGTTCGCTGACGACATTCTCTTTCTTTTCTTTGGAATGTCGTCAGGTGATTCGGACCATCAGGAGATCGAGCCCACCTTCGAGGACTTGGATCATATAGCCTTCGACCCGGAGCTCTAGTTACTTGTACATTTCATTTCTGTATTTTCCATTTCTGTTATGCCACTGTTCAGGCATTGCTTTTCATTCCATGTATTTACTTTTCAGATGTATTGTAAAAAGAATGTTAATAAATAAAGTTGCCGTTCAATTATATCTATTGTTACTGTCTCTTGTGCATTTTACTTATATTGCTTAGATACGCTTAGCGTGTTTACTTCTGAGTAAATACGTACCGGCAGCGTCGCGTCCTCCACCCGTATACTGGGAAGCGGGGCGTGGCAATTCCACAAGCTAATGGGGAAAATTTCAAAATCAAACCCCACTTCATCAAACTGTTGCCCAAATTTCACGGGCTTGAATCCGAAGACACATACGTTTTCATAACCAAATTCGAAAATGTATGTGCAATGATGGGCACTTCACAACTTTCAGTGGATGTTATGAGATTACGTCTTCTCCCTTTTACCTTGTGCGATCTAGCAGAAAATGGATTTATAACACTGTTGCACACTCTATTGCCAAATGAGATGAATTCGTTATCGCTTTCCTTAAGAAATTTTATCCCAATCACAAAACCGCCCATGTTCGAAGCGAGATCAATCAGTTTACCCAACTTCCCAACGAACCATTCTGGAAATGCTTTGAATGGTTCAAGGATCTTCTTCTACAATGCCCCCATCACGGAATTGATAAATGACAACTTTGCCGAATTATATATGAGGGTGTTAATCCTGCGGACAACCCGTACTCATCTCGGCTAGCTACACACGACACCGTTATTGATTGCGGTTAACTTTACTAACTACAAACATTTTTTTTCACATCAATCCTTCCACGAAACAAATGCTTGAAACCATTTGTCAATGCCATTTCATGTCTAAAGATGAAAGCGAAGCTTGGCAATTCCTGGAAGATCTCGCCGAACAGACATTACAGTGGGAAAGCGTTACACCAACATCGTCTAGGGGAGGTATCCATCAGCTCGATGTTTCCATTGCTGTAAAAGCCGAAATGTAAGAGATGCAAAAGAAACTCGACGCTATCGAAAACAAATTCTCGTTTGCCTCCCTAAACCAAGTTACGCTCCCTAAAACCGTCTGTGGTTGCTGTTTAGACCCATCACATCTGACGGAAGAATGTCCTTTAAATCCTCCGTTTCAAGGTCAAGAACATACTGATGCTACTTTTCAACAACGACCTAGAAACGATCCTTATTCTTCCACATATAATCAGGGATGGAGGAATCACCTTAATTTTTCTTGGAACCAAAACCAAACTCAAACTCAAAATACGTTCCTAAGACAAAATAGCTATCAAAGGGTTTCTCCACAGCAACAGCAACCACCTCAAAGTCAGCACCCCTTTCAACCACAATCCTTTCAAAATCCGACGAAAAATTTTGCACCCTATAATAATTCTTTCCAAACGGCCAGTACCGAAAAATTCTCCGCACTCGAACGAAGCTTGGACACGTTTATTGAACATTCCTCGCAAACTACGAATGATTTAACGTCTTCAATCCAAACGTTAGTGCAAAACATTGCTTCCCACAGTGAAAGCATCAAATCAATAGAAGCACAACTTGCACAGTTAAATGCCGCGATGAGTGAGAGAGAGAAAGGGAAACTTCCATCTCAACCTCTACCAAATCCTGGCCACTCACAAAGTTATAACGTGAGTGCCATAACCACGTAAGATCAGGAAGAGTGCTGAACAACCAAGTGGGTGAACATGTTGATGATGTTGATGTCGATGATATTATGGTTAACCCGGCTTCTACTTCTTCTACTCATACTTCGTCAAGTCCATCCCCTTCTTCCGAGCCTATTCTCCGTTTTCCACTAGGCTCGAACCCTCCGCCCACTTCCTTGAGTCAACCTAAAATGATCCCAACTCCAATTCTGGAATCCATTCCATCCCCACAATCTTCTCCAATGTTGGACCCAACCCTTATTGATAAAGCTCCTTATCCAAACAGGTTAAGGGGCAACATGTTAGTTATATGTATGCCCTAGAGGCCATTATTGTACATATGATGTATATTATATTGGATGCTTGGACATATATATTTATATATATATATATATAGAGAGAGAGAGAGAGAGAGGAATTTCTTGCTCGACATGATAGTATGCTATCCGGTTACTCTTTATCTTAACATGTTGACTGGTATTCTTTACAGTCTTGTTCTCACATGTTGATAAAGCCTTTAGGATATGTACTTGACTACAAGGATTATGATGAAATCATACTAGTGGGGCCTGGGTGGTCTACAAGTACATCCTTTAATCAGTTCCTAGTCATGGGAATATCAAGACCGGGGCATCGATATTCCAATGTAGACTAGTGTATACGTTTCTTATCCCTTAGAGGGCAATGGTTGATCCCACAACCATTGGTGTGTGACATCAAAGATTGTATACAGGTGCTCATTGGAGAATGGGTACACCGAACAGGACTCGCCGAGGACTCCTATTCGGTAGTATACTTATCGTCAGATAGCAGTCCTCTAGTGACACTGGTACAGGTTAGTCTGTAGACCCAAGATCGTCATAGAGTCTTGTGTGGCTCCCACTGTGCTTTGATTTCCTCCCTACCACGGCTCAAAGGAGTCGGGAAAATAGGTGGATTTTGGGTACAGTCCCGAGTCACATAGAGGCAATGAGCGATAGGAGGGGTTTCGTCTCTCCCGATATTGGGGGTTGATGTTGCGCTATGCTCGATTGGCTATAACTGGAAGTCCCTGGCCAGGGCTGCTGCTGAGATTTACTGATAAGAGTTATCAGTAGTTTCTCGAACCGTTATAGGCCAGACATCGGCATGTCTTATCACGTTACTGGAGACTGACGTTTACCACCCCTAGACATAGTATGCGACATATCAGACGAAGAGACCGGACTGTACGGTAGTGTCACTGATAGGCTTCATGGAGAGTATGGATGAGCTTGCCTGTTGATCTTCATATCGCTCAATACCCGGGCAGCCGTTACGTCCAGGTAGTACCGCTGACGACTTATAGGTGATTGATGTGATCATCACCTACTGCTGGCGTATTGACGAGTCTTTAGAGTCCCACACAAAAGTTTTCTGGTTCGAGCGAAACGAAGTGAGGCACATATGTTGATATGTGCGTGGGCCTGATTAAATATGAGTATGTGATACCGTATTGTAATCTGGCCGTTATCTATTATCGGTTCGGTTATATGTGATATAACCAGATTGTCAAATCAAGTGTTGATTTGATAATGTGATATACAGATGAATGATATTAGTCGGTCATATGTGATATAACCGGATTGTTAAATCAAGTGTTGATTTAATAATGTGATATATATTATATGTGATATAATTATATCTTAACTAATATCATAAGCTCACTAATTATTCCTCATTATATATATATATTAATATATAGATATATATATATAATAATAATAATAATAATAATAATAATAATAATGAAGCATGGCATGATTTCTATTTTTGAGAAAAATAGAAAAGGGGTGGAAAATGAGAGCATGGTTGCAAGCATGGGCTTTATTCATAGTTTATTCATCTTGACTCACTATTCAAGCATGGTTGCAATTTTATATTGCAAAATTCAATGCTTGAATGAGTGGGGGTCAAGAGTTTCCATTCATTCTAGTCTCATTCTCAACACTTAGCCATTTTTTCTTGAGTTGCTCCCATGGTTGCTCTCTAGCTTCTTCTTCTTCCTCTATTGCTATAGTTCAAGATTCAACCCTCACATGAGATGTGAATCATGAAGCTTGAACACAATCTTGTGAGCTTTTAACATCCCCTACTTCACCATCCCACACCAAACTAGCAATTTGGTGTGGTGTGTTTGCTACACTAAAGGAGATTGGTGTAGAGTTAGCTTGGGCTAGAGGAACTTCGGGTGGATCGTCTGTGGTGCGAAGATCACGAAGGAGGGTCGTTCAACTTGAAGAGGAGCCTTGTAGAGTTGCGTGGACTTCAACCCGGAGCTTTAGAAGAGAAGGACTCGATCTACAAAGGTTGTATGCTCTTTTCTTCTCTTGGCTTTATCACATCATAAAGGCAAACCCTAATAATCTAGTAATGACCTTGTTAGTATAACTTAGCACCTAATAAAATTTAAAATGTGGCATGCTTGATGCCTCTAGAACCCCATGGTGGTGTTATGGTAGACTTTCACAACAGACCAAGTCCCCAAATGGAGAAGATTGTGGAAATTTTTAAGCAAGTTAACATAAATATTCCCCTCCAACAAGTTCCATCCTATGCGAAAATTCTAAAGGACTTGTGTACTAGGAAAAGGAAAATTCAAGTACCTAAAAAAGTTATCCTAGCGAGTAATGTGAGCACTGCTTTTACCCAACAATTACCCAAGAAACGAAAGGACCCCGTCCTACCGTATCTATTTCTATTGGGGGTAAAAATATCAATCGTGCTCTACTCGATTTAGGTGCTAGTGTTAACTTCCTTCCATATTCTGTCTATTAGAAATTAGGGATCGAAGAGTTAAAACCGGCGCACTGCACTCTTCAGATGGCCGATCGATCTATCACCCAACCTAGGTGTGAGCTAGAGGATGTGATAATCAAAGTCGGGGAATTTATATTCCCTGTGGACTTTATCGTTATAAATACACAGCCTGTAGCAAACCCACGAAATCAAGTTCTGGTGATTTTAGGTCGACCTTTCCTTACGACTTCCAACGCAATAATCAATTGTCGAAACGGTTCTATAACCCTATCTTTCGGGTTGATGTCAATTGAGCTTAAAATTTTCAAGTTGGGCAGTGAACCCTCCGAACCCTATGCTCAAGTATGTTCTTTCGAAAGGATGGATTCCGACAGTAGCGAATTTTACTGCTTCACGATACTGATCTTGACTCCGCTAGTACGTTGTTGTTTGACCCTGCTATTTATTATACACATGCGAACCCTTCTATCGAGCTGTCCGGGTCAACATCTAACGCTAAATATGAACCTTTTATGGAGTCCGAGTATCATCCCGTTCTTTTCGATGAGATTATTATTCGGGATATCGATGAAAGCTTTGAAGAACTCGCATTCTAAGAAGACATGTGCATTGTAATGAATCAACCCCCACTCAAAGAAGTTGAACCGCCAACCTTTCTTCTTATCCGGAATGAGAATGCGAGTAATCCACCATCACTGTTTCGTCTCTATAAACCGAGACGTAAACCCGTTCTATTACACCTCTTATCTCCTCCCCACTTTTCAGGTCTATAGGTGACATGTTCTTCTACCAACCTTGGTGCAACATTGATAGAATTTTCTAATGGTTGGTGTTGACTTTTAGTCTTTGTAAAGCTTTGCATAGACCAATTATTTCCCCCCCTCTTATAATGCTTAACACTGTTTTCCTCAAGTTTGGGGGGGAGATAAATATATTTTTGCTCTTGAACGAAAATAAATTTTTACAAAATTGTGAGCGAAAAATAAGTTTGGGGAAGGATTTCACTGTCATTTATTCATGTCCCTGTTACTAACTTTTCCACCCAAGGCTATAGGTTTTTTAAGATTAACAGATGATATCAGTGGGGACACTGCTGCAAACAGGTTTGGGGGAGGTTTGTGCTTATTCACGCATTATTATGCAATATCATAAATTTAAGCACAAAATTTTTTGATAATAAAAGATTAGAAAGTAAAAAATTACATATGAAAGATAGGAAGAGTTTGAGAAAAGCCTAAAAGTAGATATTTTCTTAAACGAAGCTAGTAATAAGTAGTTATGAGCTATTGTCCCAAGGGTCAGTAAGATGAAGGAAATTACTAATCTGAGGATAAAAATAAGTCTGAAAATTAGTCCATATTCTTGAGTCCAAACATTTGAACGTTGATACCCTACTATACGCACTTGCACACATCTTGAAACTTCGGATAGTAGAGCATACTTTGAAATGCTCTTGTCTAAAAGCCTTGGTATGAAAAAAAATATATAAAGAAAAAAATGGTGAAGAAAATGAACACTGGTTTTGCAATTGCTTAATGCATCATAAAAAAAATATAGCGAGGGTACTTTATCACCTAGTGCCTTAGACCAACTGGTTTGGGATCCACTGCTAAGCCTTAGGTGTTGCCAGACGAGGATATTATGCCTAAATGTGCGAGCACATTTGGTAATCGGTTGGTTAGTACCTCAAGAAGTATTAACGGTTGCATGAAAGATGTGTGAGCAATTCCATCTAAAATACTCACCAACTAAAAAGAACTAAGGAAGATGGATAAGAGTATGATAGCTTAAATTGAATTCTCTAAGTGTAGGGATGTCTTTTACACACACGTAGGGGTATATGATCGATATTTGGAAGAAAGGTAGGGAGGAAGACTAAAGGCGATGTTTTATTGTGGGATGATGTGATTTCTAACATCTTTCCACAACCATTAAGATAGGGCTCATGTCAACTGAAAAGCTGGTGTAGTTGGAAACTCTTATTTTCAAGTTCTTTCTTTTATAGTTCTTATCTTTATACGTAACTTTCATTTTCTTTCTTTTATTATGGGATTTTATGGGTGTAATCCGCTGAAAACCATCAGGAGACAACACTCCTCCTACTATGGACACCTAGAGATTTAAAGGCTTGTTGCACGTGCTTAGCGCAATCGTGTTGCCTACGAAAGTGTTCTACTTAGGTTTTTCTTTTTCTTCCTCTCTTGAATAACTAGTTTGCCCGGGACGATCAAAGTTAAGTTTGGGGGTATTTGTTCAGCCGAAAATATTGTACTTTTGATACAACATTTTCCTTACTTTTCTAAAATATTTAAAGCTGTTTTTATAAATATAGAACATATGTGGATTTATTTGAAAATTTACTCTTTACCATATGTTTATATATTATAATTAACATTATGAAGGAAAATATATGCATATAATATTTATATGATATTTTGATAATTTAAATATGGATATCATATCAAATATTCTTAATCAAATTTCTTAAAGATTTATTACCATATAAAATGATTAAGATTATATCTCTAATATAACTAATATTACTAACATTATTCATGGAGATATTGTGCAGATTTAGCTCAGGTCGGGAAATCGAGATTTTCAAGATGTCAGCATCAAAAATCTGCCAATAAAATCGTAGAATCAATACTGGTAAAGACTCAGGAAATATTTCCAAAATCCAGATATCCAGAAGATCTCCACGTGTCAACATGAGGCCATAGCAGAAAACCCAAACCCTCAATCCACCAAAATGCGGCGCTTCAGCGGCCAAAGTGCCCTAAATGCGGTGGATCCGCGACCCCTTTAAAGTCGTTGGATCTGAGATTTTTGGTGGGTGATCGTGATTGCATATCTTAACCTATGAGATCTAGGATTTCTGATTTGAGGGCTATATAAAGAACCGATGGCTAAAGTTAGAAATCTATCACCTTTAACACGAAGCAAATCACCGTCAAAGAACAAGAGATCTACGACAGGTCCGTGATTCGACGTAGTAGAGCGACGTGAATATCAACGGAACATCTACTTCCTACGTGGCAGAGATCGAGAGCAACTTCTTCCTATTGTAATCTAAATTCGAAGGATTTGTACTTGTAAAGTTGACTAATAAAAGTAGATCATTTTCTTAATTATTTCTCATTTACTTTCTGCATTTAAATTTCTGCATTATGATTTCCTTCTCTATCCCTTCTTCTTCTTCTCCAAACATGCGTGAGTAATTCTCCGCTTGATAGGGTTCGTAGGATTAGGGTAGATCAATGGATGATAAAATCCCTTAACTTCTTTTACATCTTATAAAATTTATAAACTTTATCAAAAGAATCGTTACCATCCTAATCGGGCTCGCTATCAATTTATTGATAGTCTTGACCGCGATTTGAGATCAGATTAACAATTATTTTGATAGAGGCTAGACATGAATAGAGGTCTAGGAAAAGATAAGGGTTAAAAGTGGGAACCCTATTCCCTCCAAAAACCCTAATCTTCATTCATCACCATCGATCTAGTTTTAAAAGATAAAAGGAGTCATCTTTATTTAATCATCCATTACTACTAAATTCTAACGAACCCTACAAGCCCTCTTCTTATATATTCTACATCTGTGTTCAACATAGATCTAGAATCACTCTTCTCTATTTCTAATCAACTCGTCTAGAGAAAGATTAAAAGTTCCACGCATCCCTGCGGACGACCCGTACTCATCTCGGCTAGCTACACGCGACACCGTTATTGATTGTGGTTAACTTTACTAACTACAAACATTTTTTTTTCACATCAATCAATGTTACTTGTATAAAAATTATTTTTTGTAAATCCCGCCTCTCCACAAGTCTTGTGGAGTGTGAGACATCGACTTACAATTGCAACAAATCATAAACTAAAGAGAGCATAAGAGGGGTGCTACAACCTTTGTAGCATCTTCATATGATCCAATTGAGAACTTGAACTCTAGCTAGACCTTGCGAGCTTCCGGAAGCGCTTGGATGCCGACCGCCTCGCCGTAGATAATCAGCATGAAAGCACCAAACCCAAAACTTCATCTTCACATCTCATGTGAAGAAACTCACACATTAGCTAGGTTAATGTATGAGGCGATGTGATCAAGAAAATGCTTTCTTTTTCTATTCTAACCTCATATCTACCCTCCACCATTTTTCAAGAGAGAAGGAAGAAGATGAAGAAGAAGAGCCATCGAAAAAGATGTTAAAAGAATTAACATAAAAAGAAAAGAGAAGAATAGAAGAGAAGAATGAATAAAACAAAGAAAAGAAGATGAAAGAAGTTAGAAGAAGTCCACTCTTCTTTTCATTTCTTTTCATTTCTTTTCTTTTTCTTTTCATTTCACTTTATGTTTATATTTAACATAATTCATTTCTCTTTACTTTATATATATATATATATATATATATATATATATATATAGAGAGAGAGATAGATAGATAGATATAAAGAGAAGAAAACGTGTATAAAATACATTTCCTTTATATGTATTGCATACGTAATGATATATCAGTATTGCATACTAATACATATACATAGAGTGTGTGTGTATCCAATACATAATACTAGAAACCATATCAAAATACGGTCATTAAGTCAACACTTGACTTAATATTCTAGCTTTTAAACCGGTTAGTATTTTTCGGACATTCGATTAAATCATACATTTAATCGAACTCCCGCACGTATCCAATACGCACGCCACATCAACATTTTGCCCAGGCTGGCACTTTCATTGCGGGACTCTAAAGTCCTGTCAATACGCTGGCAGTAGGTTATGTAGGATCATATCCGATCAAATCCGAAACACTTTCAGATCCAATCCCCTAACGGGATAACCCACAAGCACGTCAGTGGCACTAGCTGTATGTAAGGCTACCCAGGTATGAGCAAGATAAAAGCAGGTCGACGAGCAAACTTATCTGGACCCTACAAATTCTATAAGTGACAATCACCATATAGTCCGGTCTCTTTGTCTACGAGTATCACATATCGGGTTTACTGTTTGGAATCTGTCAGACCCCAATAACTCGATAAGTCATGTGACAGAGGACTCTTAACCAACCAAAGATACAACTGATAACACTTATCAATTTATCTTCACTGCGGTAGCCACCGACTTGTGGTTGTGGTCATGTGCTGCACAGTGCGGCATCAACGAATCCACATACAGAGAAACGAATCCCCTCGACCGCTCATTACCTCCACATGCTTCGGGACTATACCCAACAAAAACCTATTTGCACGATTCCTTTGAGCCATGGTAGGGTAGAAGTATAAGTATAGTGGGAACACACATGAGACACTGTAGCGATCTCAGGTCTTAGGGACTACCATGTACTCATGTTACCAGAGAACTGCTATCTGACATTGGTAAATTACCAACTAGGAGTTCTCGGTGAGTCCGTCCAGTGTAACTCATCCAATGAGCATCTGTATACAATCCTCGGTGTCAAACACCAATAGTTATGGGATTAGCTATCGCCCTTTAACCGGGTCAGGAAATGTATACACTAGTCTAAACTTGAGTACCGATGCCTAGTCTCGACACTCCTACAACTAGGGACCTTTATGAATGTGCTTATCGAATATCCAGGTCCCACTTGTATGATCTGCGTCATCATTCTGGTAGTCAAGCAAAATCTTGAGGGCTTTATCTCATGTATTAGCAATACGTGATAACTAGTAAAACGTATTCATATGATGGACAAAGACAAACCAGATATCATACTATCATCTTGGGTAGGATTGTTCTCTCGTATAGGTCCTCTTTCAATTTCAATAATTGCTTTGAGGAGACCTATATCCAACACCGCTGGCGCGCTTGTGGTTAAGCCTACTGCCAACGTACTGTCGAGTTTCAGAGTCCCACACAGAGAGTTTCTTTGGTTTAGGAGAAATGATGTAGAGACCGTATGGTTATACATGCAGGGTTTCGATCATATATGTGTACTTGCTACACAAATTTATGTTCAGAAAGATAATACTAGCGGCTTAGGATGAAGCCGCGTTATTGAATCAAGTATTGATTTAATAATGATCTAGTATTGTATTATTGGATTATTTTATCTCTTGGTATTCGTATTTTTTGTAGTACGAATACGGGTATGTATATACGGTGGGGGCATTCTTGTATTTATACTAGAATGCTTCTAAAAGAGGACACCTCATTTTGTATTATTCTATTTATTGTAAATAGATAATGAGGTGGAGGGATAAGATGTATATGAGCATGGTATGAAGTAGGGCTATTTGTTTTATTTATTCATTTATGAATACTATTCAAGTATGGCATGTTTTTTTTATTGTAAAATCAAAATGCTTAATATTTTTCCTTAGCCATTTTGTTCATTCATTCTAACCTAAGCATTCTCTCTCCTTTTTGAGCTCTTCTTCTTCCTCAAACCTTAACCCTCTCATGAGTTGAGAAACATGGGGTTAATGAAATAAATTAATCCAATTAACATACTCTGCATCCACTATACCACCTAGATTAACAAACTAGGTATTTTAGTTACCTCATTTTTGAGGTTGAAGCTTGAATCAAGAACTCTCGGGTGGATCATCTTCGACGGAGGAAAACCGGCGGTCAAGCTTGATCAAAGAGATCCAAAGGAGCTAAAGAAGAGGAGATGAAGACCGAAGGACTCTATCTCTTGGTATAACTATCTTCCATAGTAGATAAACTCCTTGTTGTTGCTAGTTTAGAATTATGGTTTGATCACTTAGGGTTTTGTTAATGGTGCTTGCTCAAAATTTGATTTTTCTGCATTCCTCCTCTCTACTTCCATTGTAGAGTGAGCACAACTAACCAACACCTCCGCCTCACACTCATTGAAGGTATGGGAACAATTTAATAAGTGTTCATATCCCTATAAATATCACTTTAAGGGGATCTACAAAAAGAGAGGAGAGAGAGAGATAATCAATTGAAGTTGAGAAGAAACACAAGATAAGAACTTTGAACAAAAAGTACTTCCATCCTTCTTCTTGGATTTCTTACCATTGTCGAGGAGGAACATTTTGAGGAACTTCGAAAAGTTCTTTCCATTAATTGTGCTCCATGTAGCCACCTTTCTGTTCTTGAACAAAGAACATAGAGATTCCCATATTCTAAAAGATAGAAGAATTCTAGAACATAAGGATAATGCTATGTTCTTGCATATAAACCTTGATATTGGGAATCCTTATGTTATTTTGGACTGTAGACACAGAGGAAATTCTGTGTTTCAAAAACTTATAAATGGAGGATCACCCTGCTATCTCTAATAAACTTGAAAATAGGGGAAACCCCGATAAAAAATTTAGAAAAAAACCAATCTTATGTTTGTAAGTCGATGTCGTGCACCCCACGTGTTCGCGGGGAGGCGAAAATTGAAAAAATGATTTTTACGGGCTTCGCAACACCGACTAGAACTAAGGATCGAACATAAACCATAGCTAGCAAACTACATGAGGTTTAACTACTCGGATACGAAGTTATACCTCACGATTCAAGTCCTTCGGGTCTTCATCGCTGTCCTCCAAGCCAGCTAAGAAGTTATGCTTTTAGTGTCATCGGCTCCAATAATCGTAACAGATTGTAGCAACCTCGACGACCTCCTCGAGTCAAAGATGATCCACCCGAGAGTCTATAGTCCGAGCTCCTACCTCAAATCCGAGATAACTACGGCTTCTAGTTCGCTAAACTAGAAGTCCTAGAGGGTGTAGTGTGTGAAGATGGAGTGCTTTGTCTCTTAGAACCCTAGGATTCTCAACACATGATAGCTTTTAGGGTTTTTAGTTGAGAAGAAGAAGAAGAGAGCTAACTTGAGGAAAGAGAAATGGTTTTTGATAATGATAATTGAAAATGAGATGGCTCACTTGATTTGACTACAAGCATGGCAAGAAAATATCTCACCCAAAATATCTAGTGCCACAAAATATGTCACAAGAAATATCTAGTCAAAGAGTTAAACCAAGTCAAGTGGTCAAACCAAGTCAAATGGTCAAACCAAGTCAAGTAGTCAAAACAAGTAGCCATGCCTCAATTATCATTTACAAAAATAACAAATACTTTCCTCCACCTCATAATTGTTTTAATCAAGTAAATGGTCAAAACCCTAATGAGGTGTCTCCTTCTATGCCCCTCTCATCCGTATATACATAACCGCATCCGTGTTCTGAGAAACACGAATACAAAGAGACGAAACTGATCCATCAATATAATACTAGGATCCGGCTTAAATCAAAGCCCACTAGTATTATCCGCCCGAACATCATAGGCGTACAAGTGTATGTACGTGATCGAAGCCCTGCCGTAAAACCATACGGCCTCTACACCTTTTGCCCGGTGTAGGGAAACTCTCTGTGTAGGACTCTAAAGACTCGACAGTACGTTGGCAGTGGGTTTAACCACAAACCACAAGCGGTACAAGATGCACGTAATGGCTACCCAGGTATCTGTCGATAAGAAGGCCGATGAGGAAACCCATCCGAACTCCTACTGAGCCTGAATGTGACAATCTCCGTACAGTCCGGTCTGTTCGTCTAAGAGTATCGCATATCGGGCCTAGGGGGCGGTAATTGTCAGACCCCTAATAGCGCAAAAAGTCGTGTCGGAGAGTAGCCCAATACACCTTGAGAAACTACTGGAATACCTACCAGTAAATCTCGCTTGCCTTGGCCATGGACTTTGTGTAATAGCCTTCCGAACACAGCGCGATATCAACCCCCAATACCGGGAGAGACGAATCCTATCTAACCGCCACTGCCTCTAAGTGCTTTGGGACTGCACCCAACTACTACATGTTTGCACGACTCCTTTGAGCTGTGGTAGGATAGTAATCAAAGTACAGTAAGAACACACTCGAGGCGAAGTAGGAGTGTCAAGTCGACATGCTAAGCTTTACTTATGTCACCTGGGAAATGCTACTCGACGATAGGTATAATACCCACCAACAGTTCCCGATGAGTCCTGTCCAGTGTACTCATAACCTAATGAGCACCTGCATACAATCTCCAGTACGACATACTAATGGCTGTGCGATAAACCATCTCTCCTGCTGGGATGAGAAGCGTATACTCTAGTCTACTGTGGAGTACCGATGCACCGTCTCAATAATCCTACGACTAGGGACCTGTATAGGATGTGCTTAAAGATTACCCAGCACCCACTAGTATGACTGCCATCACAACGCTGGTAATCAAGCAAAGATCTTAAGGGCTCTACCAATATGTATAAGCGATATGCTAAAGGAAACATACGCACATATTGAGGTAGAAACAAACCAGGTAGTATACTACCATTTTGAGCAAGACTGTTACTATATCTATGTATATCCCAAGCTCCCATTAAGTAATATATAATCTAGTATGATACAATAATGGCCTTTAGGGCATACATCACTAATAATCTCCCACTTGTACTAAGGCCATATACTGGCATCTCGCAGACCGAAGATCTCGAATAGCCTTCTCGAAGACTATCTGAGGGATAGCCTCTGTGAGTGGATCTGCAGTGTTGTTCTCCATATCTACTCTCCTTACCTTGATCTCCTAGGACCAATGATCTCCCTGATCAGGTTATACCGCCTCAAGATATGTCTGGATCTCTGATGGGACCTGGGTTCCTTCCCTAAAGCTAAAGAGCCGTATGCTGTCACAATACTGAAGTATTGGACCAACAAAAGGAAGAAACTACCTGAAGTTCAATTAAGAACTTCCATATCCAGATTGCCTCTTTTGTGGCATTTCATGCAGCTAACTACTCCGTTTTCATCATCGAGTCTGCAACGGTGTCCTGCTTGGAGCTCTTCCAACAGACCGCCCCTCCACTGAGGGTAAAGACATAACCGACATGGACTTGGAGTCATCCTTATCACTCTGGAAGTTGGAGTTCGCAAAAGCCTCGATCTGGAGGTCATTTTCTGCCATACACCAAGAACATCTCCTTAGTCCTTCTCAGGTACTTGAGATTGTTCTTTACTGCTTCCCAGTGCTTCTTCCCTGGGTTTGACTAATACCGGATTACCACGCACAGTGCGTAAACTACATCTGGTCTTGTATGCAACATCACATACATTATAGAGCCTACCGCAGAAGTGTAGGGTATAATCGTCATGCGAGCCCTTTCCAAATCTGTCTTGGAAGACATCTCTTTGGAGAGGGTGATTTCGTAACAAGCCGGTTGACTACCGCGCTTAGAATCGTCCATACAAAATATTTTCAGTATTGTGTTGTTGTACTTTGACTGTAAAAGTCCCACTATCCTCTTTGATCTATCATGATAGATCTGGATCCCCAGAATGTAGTTGGTATCACCCAGGTCTTTCATGGAGAACCTCTGTGACAAGAATCCTTTGACTGATTGTAGCATAGGAATTTCATTTCTTATCAAGAGAATGTTATCCACGTAATCAACGAGGAATTCCACAGTTCTTGCTACAATCTTACTATAAATGCATGGTTCATCTGGATTTTTGATAAAGTCAAATTCTTTGACTGTCTCAATAAAAACAAATGTTCCAACTCTGCGATGCCTGCTTTAGTCCATAAATGGACTTAAGCAACTTGCACATTGTCCCGCTGCTCCCACTCTGATTGAAACCCTCTGGCTGATTCATATAGACGCACTCTTCTAAATTACCATTTAGAAAAGTCGTCTCTACGTCCATCTGCCGGATCTCAAAATCTTGGATGGCAGCTATGGCAAGAAGGATCCGAATGGATTTGAGCATAGACACAGGAGAAAAGGTTTCATCATGGTCCAAACCAGGTCTTTGACGAAAACATTTTGCAACAAGTATAGCCTTATAGGTTTCAACCTATCCATCTACCCCAATCTTCTTTCTGAAGATCCATTTGCAGCCTACGGGTTTCACCCATTCTAGAGCGATGTTCAAAGTGAATACTTTGTTAGTGTAGATGGACTCCATTTCGGTCCGTATTGCATCCAGCTATTTTACCGAGTTGACGCTCTGAATGGCTTACTGGAAGCTAGTTGGCTTATCATTGTTAATGATGCAGTCCTCTCGATTCATGTCTATGAGAAAACCGTAGTATCTCTCGAGCGGACGAGACTGCCTACTAGTCCTGCGGATTGACGTAGGGATGTCTGGTTCTTTTAAAACCTCTGGTTCTACCATATTTTCAGTAATAGTTTCTGGTTCTGGAATTTCTTCCAGTTCTATTGCGCTCCCACTATTTCCTTTTAAAAAATTTATTTTCCGAAAAAATAGGCATGATGAGGAACAAAAAACATTTTGTTCCTCTGCGTAATAGGAAAGATACCCCCTGGAGTTTTTTGGGTATCCCACAAACTTACACAATACTGAGCGTGCCTCGAGCTTGTCCGCATACTGCTTTTCAACAAAAGCTGGACATCCCTATATCTTTAGATACTGAAAATAGGGTTTCTTCCCACTCCACATATAATATGGTGTGGTAGGCACAGTCTTGGTAGGAACCTTATTCAAAAGATATGCAGCTTATTCTAGTGCATAACTTCAGAAGGATCGCGGCAACTCAGCGTTACTCATCATGGAACGAACAATATCCAATAGGGTTCTGTTCCGCCTTTCCTATACACCGTTGTGTTGTGGTGTGTATAGAAGAGTAAGCTGAGAGAGAATTCCATTCTCTTTTAGGTAATCCAGGAACTCGGCAATTATGTTTTCACCACATCGATCAGATCTCAGTGTCTTGATACTTTTGCCTGTTTGTTTTTCCACATCATTCTTATATTCTCGGAATTTTTCAAAGGGTCTCGGATTTATACTTCATCAAGAAGATATGTCCTAACCTAGAGAAATCATCCGTAAAAGTAATGAAATAGGAATAACCACTTCGTGCATCTGTAGATATTAGACTCCACACGCCGCTGTGTATAAGTCCCAAGAGCTCGCTCGCTCTTACTCCATGTCCAGCGAACGGAGTCTTTGTCATCATTCCTATGAGACAAGATTGACAAGTTGCATAAGACTGATATTCGAACAGATCCAAATATCCCTCTCTATGTAACTTTGACAATCGTGTTTCATTGATGTGACCCTGTCTACAATGCCATAAGAAAGTTTTATTTAATTCTGGAGACTTTCTTTTAAGTGTGTCCTGGACGTTTGAAAACCCGAGCTTGATTCAATATATATTGTCCTCTAGTGTACCTGACCGAATCAAACTTTGATTTAGGTGGATATGAACCACATCTCTTAGAAACTAGACTTGGTACACACAAACAGTTATGTAGAATCAATATCTGCCCACTTGTCAATTCTAGGTGATATACCCTACGGATACAACGTCCACGCTCATTCCGTTATCAACCCTGAGAGTCATATCACATGCCCTGATAACTCTACAAGTTCTCAAAGCCTGTAATGAATTATAGATATGAGATCCTGATCCGGTATCTTGTACTTAGGAAGCAGAGTTAATTGTCAAACTGTTTTCAATCACAAACACACCCGAAGTCGAAGCCACAACATGCTTCGGATCTTGAATTCTAGCTTTCCAAGCCCTGCATCCGTTCTGCCAATGCCCTTTCCCGTAACAATGGGAACATCCCTCCCTCCCTACAGTTAACCCCCGAAACTTTTGCCCTTCCCTTTTTTTCTACCTTACCGACACCGCCTATCGGCTTTGTGGAGGTCTTCTTCTTCTCACCCTTAGCATCTGCCTTATATCCAGAAAAAGAAGATTCCCCAATAAGAAGAGCGGGTGTCTCCTTGATTTCCTTCAAGGTGCCCTTAACTGGGAGTATAAATTTCTTCCCCTGGGCGTAAGTAGGAGGTAGGGACTGTAGAATCAAGTCAGCATATGACTCGTGTAAGTGTACGGCAGCGCCCCGGCCGTCAATCCGATGCCGAAATGCAGAAACGAAACTTTTACAAACCTTATAAACCGGCACTACCGCCCACTAAAAACCCGGATCGGGCCATTTACCTAATGCTAGCAAATATGAGAAAGGGTATAATGCTATACCGAGCGATCCGTGTCCTTCGGTCTTCGGCCTCCACTCCGATCTCCTCGCGGAATCTCCGGTCATCATCTCCTCGTCGGAACGGGAACCACATCGCCGGGTTCGTTTACGGGCTCCCACCTCTGGACCGAGGCAACTCGGGCACGAAGTTGGCGAGCCGACGTGCCCAAGGATGCTGTAGGATAAGTGTAGAAAGTTTTGTCTCTTGGGGTTTGAAGTTGCCATGTTGATGGAGGTGAAGAATGAACTTTGGAGAGAGGTGAGGAAATTTGTAGTAAGCCAAAATGAGATGAAGAGATTTCCCCACACCAAAATGAATCCTTTCTCCCTCTCCAAGAAGTGGCCGGCCCCCCAAAATGGTGAAGGGAAAAAAATGATCAAAGAATACAAGTGGGGAAAGTGAATGATAATGAGAAAAAATGATCACATCAATTTCCAATCCCATCCTTTCACAAAGCCCATCTCATTAATGCAAACCATGTGAAGAAAAAAGGAATCTCATGATGCTAGAACTATCATGAAGCAATAAATCACTAATAACCCCCTCCACATAACTAATTTGCATACTTGCAAATAACCCCCTCCATCGGAAAAATCTGGCCATGAAAAAACAAAGGAAAACTGGCCGAAACGAAATGCAAACTGGCAATTTAAAAAAACTGATCCTGTAATAAATTACAGGAAAACCCCGTGACTGTATATACATACCCGCATTTGTATTTCGACCGAATACAAATGCAATGAGACAAAATCTACAGTGTACAATACTAGGATCCGGCTTAATCTAAAGCCTGCTAGTATTATCTGTCCGATCATGATCCGTGCAATACCGCACGGATAAGATCGAACCCGGCCATATCTCCATACGGCTTCTACAGTGTTTCGCCCGAAACTTGAGCAGCTGTCTGTGGGGGACTCTAAAGACTCATCAACACCTTGGCTGTGGATTTAACCACTAGCACGTCAGAGGTATTAGCAATACGTAACGGGCTACCGGGTATTCACCAAAAGGATGAGCGAACTCATCCTGACATCCTACTGAGCCTGTCAGTGACAATATCTGTACAGTCCGGTCCGTTCGTCTATGAGCATCGCATGGCGGGCCTAGGGGTTTGGTAAAAGTCAGATCCACAATAGCGGTACAAGTCGTGTCGGAGTGTATCCCAGAACACCCTGAGATACTACTGGAATACCTAACAGTAAATCTCCTGCCTTGGCTAAGGACTTCGTGTAATGGCTCTCCTAGACACAGCGCGACTTCACGCCCAATACCGGGAGAGACGAACCCCTGAAGATCCGCTCACTGCCTCCATGCGGCTCGGGACTGTACCCAACTAAAACTTGTTTGCATGACTCCTTTGAGCGTGGTAGGGTAGTAATCAAAGTACAGTGGGAACTCACACGAGACAAATGACGATCTCAGGTCGATGAACTAACCTGTACACATGTCACCAGGGAACTGCATTCTGACGTCAGGTATAAGACCAACTAGCATATTCCCGGCGAGTCCTGTCCGGTGTACTCATTACCCAATGAGCACCTGTATACATCTTAGGTGAACCAACTGACACCAGTGGCTTGTGAGACCGGCCACTGCCCCTCGTCGGGGTCTCGACTGTATACACTAGTCTACTCTGGAGTATCGATGCCATGTCTCGAAAACTCCTACGACTAGGGACCTTTTAAGAATGTGCTTATAGACCCCAGCTCCCACGTATATGATCGCCCTCATACTGCTGGCAGTCAAGAAAGAATCCTAGGGGCTCTATCAACAAGAAATAGTGACCTGTAAGGTCACCTAAAATAGTACACGATGATAAAGGTAAACCAGATAGCATACTATCATCTTGAGTAAAACTGTCCTACCGGCATAGGTCCTCCCTCAATCATTGCAATCACGTGCCTGTGATCCAATAATTGACTTTGAGGGCACTATATCAAACAACTCGTTCTCCAACGTGGTCTCCAGGTCTATGAGCTTTTTAATATAGCTAATCATTATAGGGACGTGGTCCCCTACAGATGATCCGACAGCCAACCTCGCTTGAAGCAATTCCTTCGAGGTATCATATCTTGCGATACGAGATTGCTCTCCATATAAAACATTGTTATGGAGGAAGATGGAAACTAAGTCCATCTTCTCGTGCTGCCTCTGGTATACACAATCAACTGAGGCCAACACGAGGCACTTGGAATTCGTACTGTCCTTTTCCCTTGTCTTACGGATATCCTTATCCGCGACGGTGGAAACTGGACCTGGGACGGTGGGGGCTTGAGTAGTAATGAGGTGGTCCAGCTTGTCATAGGTAATGGACATCTGGACAAACCTTTGCCAGTCATTATAGTATAACTCAGTCATTTTATTATCTATCTGTAGCCTAATCTGGTCACCTAGTCGCTGCAATTAGGAGAGAGAGAAGAATACACTCAGCATGATGCTCTTGCAAGTTTAGATTGGTTTTTAATTTATCTAAACAGGATGGCTCTCACTGTTTCTCGAATCCTTCCTCAAACCATAAAAGAAGAATTAGTTGGGATTAATCTTACCGTACAATACTTGCATAACCGTTCGTCCAGGCTAATGTCTGTACTTCGAGGAAGGTTTTACGATGCTTTCGCGAAATTCCTTAATTAAATAACCTCTTTTCCTTGGAGGCGTAGCCCCGCTAACACTGTTCTAGACACCTACTTGGTTTATAGCATTGATCGTTAAGTGAAGAATCTCCTGAGGAGTAGAGGATACTCACAGTAGGATCGGGATCCAAATATCATTGTGTGATAATCCTGAAGGAATCCTACCAATATTATCACATTCCAAATAGTATGCAGCACTAGCAAGTTTCAGTTTCCTTAGAAACTCCCGATGTGGATTTCTGCCCCATGCTCTTATGACCTTGACGAAGGTCAACAAATCATAAGTCACATGTCAAGTTCTACCCATCATTTTCCAGGTCAATTTGAACCCACCCGTATATACTCTTGACGAAGGTCAACAAGGTAATACGACTGTCCCAAACCAATGCATCTATCTATACTACATATGAACACCCAGCAGCTACCAATCACCATGCCTTAAGGAAGGTCAACAAATATAGCTTGAATACTATTGAATATTCATATGAAATGACGGAGCGCTACGGCTGGTTTTGGCAAAACTGTGAACGTAGTGAACTTGATATAATTGAAGGAACTTAATAGCTCTTAAAAGGAGTAGCTTAAGCTCCGCATTTAAAAGTCTCCTATTTTAAAATAACCGAGTGGTTTTAAATTGTTCAAACGATTCAGCTTTGGTTTGTATGCTTTGCATTAATTTAATGCAGTCCCATCAATTAACCTACCATTGCAGAAAACAACGAAAATACAACGTACGCTTATGCCATCCGCATTCGCCATGGGGCCCCGTCATCACCAGTTAGGTTACTTAACTAACGACAGAGCGGGGGCTGGATTAGCGCGGATGCAAAACATAAGCAACGTCTATTATATAATATATATATATATATATATATATGTATATATGATAATATCCATTCGTCAGACGCAATGATAGGCATTCCAGATCACAGATGAACACATTGGATATACTAGGAATTCCATGTTTCGTTTTAGCCTGTAACGAAAGAAGGATTCCACGGTCGTGATGAATAGCCAAACCCCTCCATAGACCCCTACGGGTGTGGCAAACTGCCCACAAAATACCCGAAGTGAAGCAACCTCCCTCAACAAAGTGAGTAGGCCACTCGGCACTTCAAAGTACCCGGTAGTTTGTGCACCCCACCTTGGGTCTATCCTAGGAGCAAAAACAGTAAATGAAATAATACAACGGTGGCTACAACCTCAACCCGGATGTGCCCCGCAAAATAATATTATATCACTTTACAAATTTTACATCGAATGAAAGAATGAAAACCCTCATTTCACATCCCCATCTATTTATCCACGACGATCCAACAAGTTCATATACACAAACCAACATAATATCATCACAGATATGTGCAACCCCGACTAATCGACGTATAGCAATTAGTCGACGTTTCCAAACACATATATACAACACAAAGCTTGTAAAGTAACTACGACATTAGAATTCCGCACGCAATTAGCAAACTTAAACAATTTTCCAAGACTTGAAAATCCAGTGAGCTAAAGTTCCAAAACCAATCGTTTTGAGCCAATTCGGAAGTCCGAATCAAAACGAAATGCGCCGGAACCTTCGCGGGAAGTTATAGCACGAAATTAACTTCGAGTCGGGGGGCCTAGAGAGGGTACCCTATGTTGGAGATAGTGCCCTCAGAGTCAATTATTGGATCACAGGCACGTGATTGCAATGATTGAGGGAGGACCTATTCCGGTAGGACAGTCTTACTCAAGATGATAGTATGCTATCTGGTTTATCTTTATCATCGTGTACTGCTTTAGGTGACCTTACAGGTCGCTATTACACGTTGATAGTGCCCCTAAGATTCTTGCTTGACTGCCAGCAGTATGAGGGCGATCATATACGTGGGAGCTGGTAGTCTATTAGCACATCCTTAAAAGGTCCCTAGTCGTGGGAGTTTCGAGACAGGGCATCGATACACCAGAGTAGACTAGTGTATAAAGTCGAGACCCCAACGAGGGGCGGTGGCCGGTCTCATAAGCCACTGGTGTCAGTTGGTTCACCTAAGATGTATACAGGTGCTCATTGGGTTATGAGTACACCGGACAGGACTCACCGGGAACATGCTAGTTGGTCTTATACCTGACGTCAGATAGCAGTTCCCAGGTGACATATGTACATGTTAGTTCATCGACCTAAGGATCGTCATTTGTCTCGTGTGAGTTCCCACTGTACTTTGATTACTACCCTACCACGCTCAAAGGAGACGTGCAAACAGGTTTTAGTTGGGTACAGCCCCGAGCCACATGGAGGCAGTGAGCGGATCTTCAAGGGTTCGTCGCTCCCGGTATTGGGGGTGAGGTCGCGCTGTGTCTAGGAGAGCCAGTACATGAAAGTCCTTGGCCAAGGCAGGAGATTTACTGGTAGGTATTCCAGTAGTATCTCAGGGTGTTCTGGGCTACACTCCGACACGACTTGTACCGCTTTTGGGGGTCTGACTTTTACCAACCCCTGAGGCCCGCCATGCGATGCTCATAGATGAACGGACCAGACTGTACGGATATTTTCACTGACAGGCTCAGTAGGGTATCAGGATGAGTTCGCTCATCGACGTCCCTTTTGGTCAATAGTTGGTAACCCGTTATGTATGGCTAATACCTCTGACGTGCTGGTGCTTAAATCCACAGCCATAGTATTGACGAGTCTTTAGAGTCCCCCACAGACAGTTACTCAAGTTTCGGACAAAACGCTGTAGAGGCCGTAAGGAGATATGGCAGGGTTCGATCAGATACGTGCGGTATTGCACGGATCACGATCGGACGGTTTATTCTAGCGGGCTTTGGTTTAAGCCGGATCCTAGTATAGTACAGTGTAGATTTTGTCTCATTGCATTTGTATTTCGGTCAGAATACAAATGCGGGTATGTATATACAGTAGCGGGGTTTTCCTGTAATTTATTACGGGATCAATTTTTGGAGTTGCCAGTTTGCTTTCCGTTTCGGCCATATTTCTTTGTATCTTTCCTTGGCTGAAATTTGGTGGAGGAGGGCTTATTTGCATTTGTGCAAATAAGCATTTTGGAGGGTTGTCTTTGCATATTGTTGCATCATGATGGTGCACTTTCATTGACTCCATGACTTCATGATTGCTTGACTTTGTGTGTGATGATGGTTGATGGAGTGTTGGGTTTGGCTTGTGATCATTTCTTTACATCATCACCTTTTCTCTCTCTTGTATTATGAGAGGCTCTCTTTTTTTTTGATCAATACACACTCTCCTCTCATTCTCTCCATGCCATGGCCGGCCACAAGCCTTGTGGGGCTTTCCAAAATTTGGGTAGGGTTTTTGGTTCTCTTTTGCTTGCTAAAATCCCCAAAGTTCATCTCATTAGTTCACAACCTCATTACCTCCACCAAAAAAGGGAAAATTCTAATACCCCAAATGAGACATGAGTTCTACAGTTTACCTACAGCAATCTTGGGCATGTCGACTCGCCAACTTCGTGCCCGAGTTGCCTCAGTCTAGAGGTGGGAGCCCGTAAAAGAAACCGGCGATGTGGTGCCCTACCGACGAGGAGGTGGAGACCGGACATTCCGTGGGAGATCGGGACGACGACGAGAAGACTGAAGGACTCGGATCGCTCGGTATATCTCTCTGCCCGTCCTTTAGTTAGCTAGGATTAGATTAATGGCCCGATCCGGGAATTTTGTACGCGGTGGTGCCAGTCCAAAAGTAAAAGAAAATCATCGTTTCCTCATTTTGGCCTCGGATTGACGGCTGGGGCGCCGCCGTGCACCAACATGGTATCAGAGCCACGCCATTAACCTAGTCTAGCTTGCACTAGTATGTTTAAAGTTTTGATCGAACAAATATTCCAAAACCATATTTTTCAGTGCATCAGTTCTCTGTCGAAACTTTTTTAGCTCCAAAATTTTTTCAGTACATTGCAGATATATGTGCAGGGAATTTTAAGCACTCTGTAAAATTTTGGTCGTGTGACGTCATCATACCACCGCGGCCAAACCCATGCTTGGGCCGCGGTTCCACCGCCCAATTTACTGTTCAATGCACCAATTTTACAGAGGCCTCCTGACTTGAAAATAGGGTTTTTGGAACATTCTTTTTTGGCCCAGATTTTCTGTGAGTGCTACAGTAGTGCTTGGGGCCCACTTCAGTAAATTTGATCGATCGAAAATTTTAAACATGTTAGTTCACAGTATTTACATTATATCTGCGACCGTGAATGTCACTTGATCGGTAAATCCTGTCTAACTGCTATAGCCCGGTTAGACGGATTTGCGAACGTGACATTCACGTTGATGTTCTGTGTTGTGCTGTGATGTTGCGGATTCGTCGTGGGGGATAGCCTGGATGCAATGTTAGTACAGTTTTTGTTGTATTATGTACATTTGATATTGCGGGGCGAGCGTCCGACATGTGGACTGCCGTCACTGCATGTTTGTATATTATTCTTTTGGGGCACGACCAGGTTGAGGTCGATGTACCCGTTGTATGTATATTTTACTTTCTGTACTAGGATTACCCCAACGTGGGGTGCATGGATAGCCGGGTTCTAGAGGGAAACGGGCCCGCATCTTATGGCTTTGAGACGGAGGGGGCCTCACCCTAGAATTGGCGGGCTATTCGCCGCACTCGTAGTGGGTACAGGTTGACCCAGGAGGGGTGCCCAAGTTACCGGATTCCGTGAAGTGCTGGGTGGTCCATTCACGCTGCTGAAGGGGGCTGCCCCGCTTCAGGTTTTGTCGGGTAACTTGCCGCGCCCGTAGGGGTCTAGGATTTCATTGTACAGGCTATCCACACGACCAGGGGAACGTCGGGTTTCAGTAGCGGCTCTGTGAAACCCGGGGATCCCAGATATCTGTATTGTTCTGTGATACTTATTACATTTCTGTGATGTTGCATTTCATCATGCCTTGAGCGAAATATTATATATTGATATATATATTAGTAGATTTTGTATATGTTTTGCATCCGCGCTAGTCCAGTCCCCGCTCTCTCGTTAGTTAACTAACCTAACGGGTAATGACGGGACCCAGTGGCGAATGCGGATGGCATATACGTACGTCATTATTTTCGTTCTTTGTGGTGTGATCAATTGATGGGACTGCATTGATTTGGATCAATGCAAGCTAAACAAACCTATTCTGATGTTGTTGGAACAATTTTTCAAAAAGCTGTTATTGCAAGGGCGTTCTCTTTTGTTTTGCATAGTGGTATTCGGTTATGAATATCCAGCACCTCGGTCGACGAGGCAAGGGCCGAGATCCCTTCACCGGGAGTGACCCCTTGGACAGAAGTTTGCGTCAGGGTAATAACTTTACTATAGTCGTTTACTTTTGCTTTGCATCGTGGTATTCAGTTGGAATATCCTGCACCTCATTCTACGGGGAAAGAGCCGAGATCCCTTCACCGGGAGTGACCTCTTTAGCAAAGGTTTTCGTCACTATATTTTTATAAAAGGCTATGCAGTTCCTTCAATGATATCATGTTCATTACGTTAAAAGTTTTTCGCCAAAAACTAGACGTAGCCCTCCGTCATTTCTTACGGGTATTATTTAGTATTCGTGCTGCGTTTGTTGACTGTGTCAAGGCGTAGTGTACGGTAGCTAAGTAGTGTTCGTTTGTGGCATATTAATGGGATTGGTTAGGACAGTCGTGCGGCCTTGTTGACTGTGTCAAGGGCTCGTACGGGTGGGTTTAATGCAATCCAGGATGATGACGGGTTGAACTTGACTAGGACTCTTTGATTTGTTGACTGTGTCAAGGTCACTTGGGTCCAAGGGGAAAAAATCACATCGGGAGTTTCTAAAGAAACTGAAACTTGCCAGGCATGCGCATAACTTCTGGAGTATGATAGCGTGAGTGGATTCCGTCACGTTGTCATGCGATGATAGTTGGATCCTGATTCCCACTGATGAGTTGGTTTACTCCTCGGGTGATCCCGACTAATTCTTCTTTCAGGTTTGGAGGAGAATTTGACGGTACAGTGGGAGGTTTCCTGATTAGATAAATTGGTAACCATTCTGATCTAGGTTAGAGTGCACGCTAAGTGTTTCTTTTCTCTCTCTCTTCGGTAGCGACCATGACCCTACCCTAAGACTATGACTCAGTGACCAAGTTGACCGAACCTTCTTAAACACTGGCTTTTGGATTGTCAGAGTTGCAAACCTCTTTGCCACTCCTACTTTTACCCTTTTTTCCAGGACACCTCGTATTACTACGAACGTCCACTTCCATTGGAAAAAACCATCATATGGTTATATATGAACTCGAAGGAATTTATTCGAGGATGGTTTCCGGTTCTGGAGAAAACGAATAGGACTATTCAGTTGTCTTTTCCTTTTACCTTCTCTCAGGTTGCGAGTACTCCTTGGTTTAGGAGATAGTACACCTATTACGCAAATTGGATAGTTTTCTTCCAAACCTTAGGCTGGTGCCGAACGGTGGGGAATGAAGAAAACTAATTAGCATAACGATGGTGTACAGAAGGTATTAAGTAAAGACATATCAAGTGATTAGTAAGCGGGCAAAGTAAATTGCGACTGCTGTTCATGACCAAACCAAGTATTTCTTCGCCAATCCTAAATCACCTTTGTATTTCTCCAGAACACTCCGTATCACTACGAAGATCCACAGTTTATTGGATACTCCATCGTATGGTTATATACGAACTCGAAAGGAACTTGTTCCAGTTCGGGGATGGATTCTGGTTCTGGAGAAATAGGAATAAGGTTTATTCGGTTGTCTTTTATCTTCACCTTCTCTCGCATTACGAGTGCTCCTAGGATTAGGATAGTACACCCATTATGCTTATTGGATAGTCTTCTTCCAAACCATAGGCTGGTGCCGAACGGTAGGGAAGGAAGAAAACTATTTGGCCTAAAGGGGTGTGCAGAAGGTAATGACTAAAGACATATAAAGGGATTTGGAGAGGTGGCAAAGAATTATACGGTTACAGTCGTGAATCTGGATAATGGAAGAGGCATTACTAGGAATACCCGGATAACCCTACGAAACATTTCAATGTTTCAGTTTCACTGTGCACTGTTAAAAGAAAACTGATTTCCCAATTAGTCCTTACTCCAGGGTATGTATTTACCAGGTATGATTCTCACATCTGTATGGTTTTACAGATGATGAGTGGGAGTAAGTTATTGGGAATTGGGTGATCATCCTCATTATATCGGGATTCGTTGTAATCGGTGATATTTGAGGAAGTCACCTGGGATGTTTGCCGGACGACAAATATTTGGTTTTGAATATCCGCTGTTATGCACCAATTTCAAATTGATATATCTGTACGTCTATTTTCATAGAGTGAGATATACCTTTTTGAAATTATGTCTATGACATTTACCTATATCAGTGGATGGTTAGGTAAGGAGTATTAAACAGCGGTGAAATTCTTCTTAACCATAAGTACAGTTTTCAACCTACGACACACAAGGATTGAGTTGTCAGACTCAAGGGACTAATACAGAGTATTGTATGTTGTCCAGTGTCCATTAGGACAGAGGGGTTGGTATTCGTACTGGATTCCGTTTACTTGTGACTTCTCTGGTTCTTAGACATGTGTTTCATAGAAACACAAAGTCTGAGCTTTGAGAAGTTATAGGTATAAGAATAGAGTAGAGAACTAGGTGTTGCAAGTATCGAGATTTTTCAAGGTGGTCGAAGATGTAGATACTTGTGTGTGGTATTCAGTTGATAGTAATGATTAAGAGAACATGCTTCTCTTTCAGGTTACTCATAATTGGAAGTACTCCTAAGCTGAGTAACGCTGATTGGCCTCCTTCCATTTAGTTGACATGCACTGGAGACAGCTGCATGATTTGAATCTGGTTCAATTAAATCAGTGCCTCTGGTTCTATATTGGATATAGAGCAGTTTATATTTTAACGATGTTAAGGTACGGGGAGTTGTCCGGCTTATGCTTAAAACCAGACTCCGGATAACTCAAGGCATGTTTCTGTAATGGCTGTTTATGGGTTGACCCAGGCTATGACGAAGGTTGACTTTCTACCATCTGGAAGATCAATAGTTATATTGTTCTTGACTCGCCACAGTTTTAATAAAAATGGATTTTTTCAGAAAACAGTAGTGGGAGTATGGTAGAACTGGAAGTGATTCCAGAACCGCAAACGATTACTGAAAATTTGATAAGAACCTAAAGAGTCAATCTTGTTTGACATTCCATTGGCCACTCCGCAGATACGGTGAGTAACCTCAGGCACCCGAGAGGTACTCCGGTAGCCTCAAGGACGGTGACAGGGAGGTTCTTGTTTACCCAAACTTGCTATTGCTATTGTTCCAGACTGTGAGACCCGGCAGGAGGATGAGTATAGCGTCGTTCTAAACTGGCTTTAGAAGTGTATGTCTATATGACTCTGCCAGAGGGTTGTCGTGGTCAGTGGGAGCAGCGGAAGCATAGTGGACAAGTGGCTTATGTCTATTTATAGACTAAAGCAGATATAGCGGAGATAGATCATCTATTTCTGATGTGACAGTCATGGGTTTGACTTCATCAGAATAGGGGATGGATCTGTTAAGAAGGTAGTAGGGTGTGATGTCCTGGTATTTGGATGACATACACAGAGTAGGAAGTGAAGTTCCTATACTACGATCGGTTATACTTTGGTTGTCACACAGTGGTTTCTCCACATGGGACTTAGATATAATATCAAGACATTCTGGTTACTGGATCTATGGTTTTAGATCTAGATTTGGGTAGTATTCCAATCTGGGTACTTAGACAGCATTCTAAGAGTATTTCGAATGGACGACTCCTGGCACGGTAGTATACCTGCAGGTGATGGAGTCACCCTCTTTAAAGGAGTCTTACAGACTAAAGGGGAGAGGGATGTACATGATTGGCAAATCACTTGCTTAGGAAATTGAGTCAATCATGAGATGTCAAGTACTACACCAGATGTTGTTTTTGCAATAGATGCAATAAGTTGATATTGATCCAATCCTGGAGAAACAGTCGGAAGCAGTTTTAGAACATAAGTGGATATTCTAGGGATATGATAACGACAACCTCTTTTGGGAGACGGTTATAAATCCAGGCTTCCAAGGTGATATGGATGACAGAGAGGTTGTCAGAGTTATAGTTTTCCTTCTGACGAGGGGCGGTATTATGGAAAGATGGTCCAGGAGGATACTGAGGGAGGCATGGCGCAGGATACTGATTAAGTTCAGTTGACGATACAGTCTAAGAAGTTTGGATTTGGAGTTCATTTATGAGCTAGGTCCCATCAGACATCCAGACACATTCTAAGACAGGTATTGCTCATTTCGGGAGATGGCTTTCTCCGCGAACTTGAGATAAAGAGAGACATAGAAAGAAACATCAAAGCGGATCCACTCACTGAGGCTATTCCTCGAACGCAATAGTTTCGCAAACGGGTTTTGTGAGACTGACTAGTAGAGGAGTTGGGTGTTCGGTATCACACGGGATGTGACTATGCGACATCGCAATAATTAGCCTTGAGTGCAAGTAGGAGATTGTTGGAAATAATGCCCTCAGAGTCAATTATTGGATCACAGGCACGTGATTGCAATGATTGAGGGTGGACTTATTCCGGTAGGACAGTCTTACTCAAGATGATAGTATGCTATCTGGTTTATCTTTATCATCGTGTACTGCTTTAGGTGACCTTACAGGTCGCTATTACACGTTGATAGAGCCCATAGGATTCTTGCTTGACTGCCAGCAGTATGAGGGCGATCATATACATGGGAGCTGGTAGTCTATAAGTACATCCTTAAAAGGTCCCTAGTCGTGCGAGTTTCGAGACAGGGCATCGATACTCTAGAGTAGACTAGTGTATACAGTCGAGACCCCAACGAGGGGCGGTGGCCGGTCTCACAAGCCACTGGTGTCAGTTGGTTCACCTAAGATGTATACAGGTGCTCATTGGGTTATGAGTACACCGGACAGGACTCGCCGGGAACATTCTAGTTGGTCTTATACCTGACGTCAGATAGCAGTTCCCTGGTGACATGTGTACAGGTTAGTTCATCGACCTAAGGATCGTCATTTGTCTCGTGTGAGTTCCCACTGTACTTTGATTACTACCCTACCACGCTCAAAGGAGACGAGCAAACATGTTTTAGTTGGGTACAGTCCCGAGCCACATGGAGGCAGTGAGCGGATCTTCAGGGGTTTGTCTTTCCCGGTATTGGGGGTGAGGTCGCGCTGTGTCTAGGAGAGCCAGTACATGAAAGTCCTTGGCCAAGGCAGGAGATTTACTGGTAGGTATTCCAGTAGTATCTCAGGGTGTTCTGGGCTACACTCCGACATGACTTGTACCGCTTTTGGGGGTCTGACTTTTACCAACCCCATAGGCCCACCATGCGATGCTCATAGACGAACGGACCGGACTGTATGGATATTGTCACTGACAGGCTCAGTATGGTATCAGGATGAGTTCACTTATCGACGTCCCTTTTGGTCAATAGCAGGTAGCCCGTTATGTATGGCTAGTACCTCTGACGTGCTAGTGCTTAAATCTACAGCCATAGTATTGACGAGTCTTTAGAGTCCCCCACAGACAGTTACTCAAGTTTCGGGTGAAACGCTGTAGAGGCCGTATGGAGATATGGTAGGGTTCGATCAAATACGTGCGGTATTGCACGGATCACGATCGGACGGTCTATACTAGCGGGCTTTAGTTTAAGCCGGGTCCTAGTATAGTACAGTGTAGATTTTGTCTCATTACATTTGTATTTCGGTCGGAATACAAATGCGGGTATGTATATACAGTAGCGGGGTTTTCCTGTAATTTATTACGGGATCAGTTTTTGGAGTTGTCAGTTTTCTTTCCGTTTCGGCCATATTTCTTTGTATCTTTCCTTGGCTGAAATTTGGTGGAGGAGGGCTTATTTGCATTTGTGCAAATAAGCATTTTGGAGGGTTTTCTTTGCATATTGTTGCATCATGATGGTGCACTTTCATTGACTCCATGACTCCATGATTGCTTGACTTTGGGTGTGATGATGGTTGATGGAGTGTTGGGTTTGGCTTGTGATCATTTCTTTACATCATCACCTTTTCTCTCTCTTGTATTATGAGAGGCTCTCCTTTTTTTTGATCAATACACACTGTCCTCTCATTCTCTCCATGCCATGGCCGGCTACAAGCCTTGTGGGGCCGTCCAAAATTTGGGTGGGGTTTTTCGTTCTCTTTTGCTTGCTAAAATCCCCAAAGTTCATCTCATTAGTTCACAACCTCATTACCTCCACCAAAAGAGGGCAACTTCTAATATCCCAAATGAGACATGAGTTCTACAGTTTACCTACAGCAATCTTGGGCATGTCGACTCGCCAACTTCGTGCCCGAGTTGCCTCGGTCTAGGGGTGGGAGCCTGTAAAAGAAATCGGCGATGTGATGCCCTTCCGGCGAGGAGGTGCAGACCAGACATTTCGTGGGAGATCGGGACGACGACGAGAAGACCGAAGGACACAGATCGCTCGGTATATCTCTCTACCCGTTCTTTAGTTAGCTAGGATTAGATTAATGGCCCGATCCGGAATTTTTGTGCGCGGTGGTGCCGGTCCAAAAGTTAAAGAAAATCATCGTTTCCGCATTTTGGACTCGGATTGACGGCCGGGACGCCGCCGTGCACCAACACCCTACCCTCGAGGCCACCATGAGGTAACCAGGGGGTGAGGCAGACCCGAAACTGCACAAGGTAGGGCAGTTTCGGGTCCCCACCGCCAAGACCACCTTATGGGGGTCTTGTGGAGTTGGCCAAGCCGTTCGGCCCCCCCGGAGGGTCCTCGGGATGCGCACGCTCCACCTTGCGTCTTCTCGGTTCAAACCGTGAGCCCGCAGGGTGTGCAAACAACTCAAAACTTCATTTTTGAAAACTGTTTTTTCGGCAGTTTTTGCGCGACAAAAAATGGCGGAATTCTAACATCTCTGCAAGCTATCTAAGATTTATGAGAAGCTCTAATACCACTGTAAGTCGATGTCGCGCACCCCACGTGTTCACGGGGAGGCAGAAATTGCGAAAATTATTTTTACAGGCTTCGCAACACCGACTAGAAACAACGATCGAACATAAACCATAGCTAGCAAACTACATGAGGTTTAACTACTCGTATACGAAGTTATACCTCACGATTCAAGTTCTTCGGGTTTTCATCGCTGTCCTCCACTCGTCGTCGGCTCCAAGGATCGTAACGGATCGTAGCAAACTTGACGGCCTCCTCGAGTCAAAGAGGATCCACCCGAGAGTCTATAGTCCGAGCTCCTACCTCAAATCCGAGGTAACTACGGCTTATAGTTCGCTAAACTAGAAGTCCTAGAGGGTGTAGAGTGTGAAGATGGAGTGCTTTGTCTCTTAAAACCCTAGGATTCTCAACACATGAGAGCTTTTAGTGTTTTTAGTTGAGAGGAAGAAGAAGAGAGCTAACTTGAGGAAAGAGAAATGGTTTTTGATAATGATAATTGAAAATGAGATGGCTCACTTGATTTGACTACAAGCATGGCAAGAAAATATCTCACCGAAAATATCTAGTGCCACAAAATATCTCATAAGAAATATCTAGTCAAAGAGTCAAACCAAGTCAAGTAGTCAAACCAAGTCAAATGGTCAAACCAAGTCAAGTAGTCAAAACAAGTAGCCATGCCTCAATTATGATTTACAAAAATAACAAATACTTTCCTCCACCTCAAAATTGTTTTAATCAAGTCAATTGTCAAAACCCTAACGAGGTGTCTCCTTCTATGCCCCTCTCATCCGTATATATATACCCGCATCCGTGCTCCGAGAAACACGAATACAAAGAAAAGAAACTGATCCATCAATATAATACTAGGATCCGGCTTAAATCAAAGTCCACTAGTATTATCTGCCCGAACATCATACGCGCACAAGTGCACATACGTGATCGAAGCCCTGCCATAAAACCATATGGCCTCTACACCTTTTGCCCGGTGCAGGGAAACTCTCTGTGTGGGAATCTAAAGACTCGACAGTATGCTGGTAGTGGGTTTAACCACAAGCCGCAAGCGGTACTAGCTGCACGTAACGGCTACCCATGTATCTATCGATAAGAAGGCTGATGTAGAAACCCATCCGAACTCCTACTGAGCCTGAATGTGACAATCTCCGTACAGTCTGGTCTGTTCGTCTAAGAGTATCGCATATCGGGCCTAGGGGGCGGTAATTGTTAGACCCCTAATAGCGCAATAAGTCGTGTCGGAGAGTACCCCAATACACCCTGAGAAACTACTGCAATACCTACCAGTAAATCTCGCTTGCCTTGGCCAAGGACTTTGTGTAATGGCCTTCCGAAGACAGCGCGATATCAACCCCCAATACCGGGAGAGACGAATCCTATCTAACTGCCACTACCTCCAAGTGCTTCGGGACTGCACCCAACCACTACCTGTTTGCACGACTCCTTTGTGCCATAGTAGGGTAGTAATCAAAGTACAGTGGGAAAACACTCGAGGCGAAGTAGCAGTGTCAAGTTGACGGACTAAGCTGTACTCATGTCACCTGGGAACTGCTGCCCGACGACAGGTATAATACCCACCAACAGTTCCCGAAGAGTCCTGTCCAGTGTACTCATAACCTAATGAGCACCTGCATACTATCTCCAGTTCGATGTACTAATGGCTGTGGGACAACCATCTCCCCTGCTGGGATGAGAGGCGTATCACTAGTCTACTGTGGAGTATCGATACCCCGTCTCGATAATCCTATGACTTGGGACCTGTATAGGATGTGCTTATAGATTACCCAGCCCCCACTAGTGTGACTGCCATCACAACACTAGTAATCAAGCAAAGATCCTAAGGGCTCTACCAATATGTATAAGCGATATGCTAAAAGAAACACATGCACATATTGAGGTAGAAACAAACCAGGTAGCATACTGCCATTTTGAGCAAGACTGTTACTATATCTGTGTATATCCCAAGCTCCCATTAAGTAATAAACAATTTAGTATGATACAATAATGGACTCTAGGGCATATATCACTAACAATCTCCCACTTGCACTAAGGACATATACTGGCATATCGCAGACTGAAGATCTCGAATAGCCTTCTAGAAAACTGTATGAGGGATGGCCTCTGTGAGTGGATCTGCAGTGTTGTTCTTCATATCTACTATCCTCACCTCGATCTCCTGGGATCAACGATCTCCCTGATCAGGTGGTACCGCCTCAAGATATGTCTGGATCTCTGATGCGACCTGGGTTCCTTCCCTAAAGCTATAGCGCCGTATGCTGTCACAATACTAAAGTATTGGACCAACAAATGGAAGGAAACACCTGAAGTTCAATTAAGAACTTCCATATCCAGACTGCTTCTTTTGCGGCGTTTCATGCAGCTAACTACTCCGTTTCCATCGTCGAGTCTGCAACGGTGTCCTGCTTGGAACTCTTCCAACAGACCGCCCCTCCACTGAGGGTAAAGATATAACCTGACATGGACTTGGAGTCATCCTTATCACTCTGGAAGATGGAGTTAGCAAAGGCCTCGATCTGGAGGTCCTTTTCTGCCATACACCAAGAACATCTCCTTAGTCCTTCTCAAGTACTTGAGAATGTTCTTTATTGCTTCCCAGTGCTTCTCACCTGGGTTTGACTGATACCGGCTTACCACGCTCAGTGCGTAAGCTACATCTGGTCTGGTACACAACATCGCATACATTATAGAGCCTACCACAGAAGCGTAGGGTATAATCATCATGCTATCCCTTTCCAAATCAGTCTTGGAAGACATTTCTTTAGAGAGGGTGATTCCGTGACAAGCCGGTAGACTACCACGCTTAGAATCGTCCATAAAAAAATATTTTCAGTATGGTGTTGTTGTACCTTGACTGTAAAAGTCCCACCATCCTCTTTGATCTATCATGATTGATCTGGATCCCCAGAATGTAGTTGGTATCATCCAGGTCTTTCATGGAGAACCTCTGTGACAAGAATCCTTTGACTGATTGTAGCATAGGAATGTCATTTCCTATCAAGAGAATGTCATCCACGTACTCAACGAGGAATTCCAAAGTTCTTGTTACAATCTTAGTATAAATGCATGGTTCATCTGGAATTTTGATAAAGTCGAATTCTTTGACTGTCTCAATAAAATCATATGTTCCAACTCCACGATGTCTGTTTTGCTCCATAAATGGACTTAAGCAACTTACACATTATCCCGCTGCTCCTATTCTGATTGAAACCCTCTGGCTGATCCATATAGACGCACTCTTCCAAATTACCATTTAGAAAAGCCGTCTCTACGTCCATCTGCCGGATCTCAAAATCTTGGATTGCAGCAATGGCAAGAAGGATCCGAATGGATTTGAGTATAGACACCGGAGAAAAGGTTTCATCATGGTCCAAACCAGGTCTTTGACGAAAAACTTTTGTAATAAGTCTAGCCTTATAAGTTTCAACCTATCCATCTACATCAATCATCTTTCTGAAGATCCATTTGCAGCCTACGGGTTTCACCCATTCTGAAGCAATGTTCAAAGTGCATACTTTATTGGTGTAGATGGACTCCATTTCGGTCCGTATTGCATCCAGCCATTTTACCGACTTGACGCTCTAAATGGCTTACTGGAAGCTAGTTGGCTCATCATTATTAATGATGCAATCCTCTCGATCCCTGTCTATGAGAAAACCGTAGTATCTCTCGGCGGATGAGACTGCCTACTAGTCCTGCGGATTGACATAGGGATTTCCGGTTCTTTTGAAACCTCTGATTCTACCATACTTTAAGTAATAGTTTGTGGTTCTGGAATTTCTTCCAGTTCTATTGCGCTCCCACTATTTTCTATTAAAAAATTTATTTTCCAAAAAAAGGGCATGAGGAGGAACAAAAAATCTTTTGTTCCTCTGCGTAATAAGAAAGATACCCCCTGGAGTTCTTTGGGTATCCCACAAACTTACACAGTACTGAGCATGCGTCGAGCTTGTCCGCATTCTTCTTTTCAACAGAAGCTGGACATCCCTATATCTTCAGATACTGAAGATAGGGTTTCTTCCCACTCCACATCTGATATGGTGTGGTAAGCATAGTCTTGGTAGGAACCTTATTCAAAAGATATGCAGCTTATTCTAGTTCATAACTTCAGAAGGATCGCGGCAACTCAGCGTTACTAATCATGGAACGAACAATATCCAATAGGGTTCTGTTCCGCCTTTCCTATACACCTTTGTGTTGTGGTGTGTATGGAAGAGTAAGCTGAGAGAGAATTCCATTCTCTTTTAGGTAATCCAGGAACTCGGCAATTATGTTTTCACCACATCGATCAGATCTCAGTGTCTTGATACTTTTGCATGTTTGTTTTTCCACATCATTCTTATATTCTCGGAATTTTTCAAAGGGTCTCGGATTTATGCTTCATCAAGAAGACATGTCCTAACCTAGAGAAATCATCCGTAAAAGTAATGAAATAGGAATAACCACTTCGTGCATCTGTAGACATTGGACTACACACGCCGCTGTGTATGAGTCCCAAGAGCTCGCTCCCTCTTACTCCATGTCTAGTGAACGGAGTCTTTGTCATCTTTCCTATGAGACAAGATTGACAAGTTGTATAAGACTGATATTCGAACATATCCAAATATCCCTCTCTATATAACTTCGACAACCGTGTTTCATTGATGTGACCCTGTCTACAATGCCATAAGAAAGTTTTATTTAATTCTGGAGACTTTCTTTTAAGTGTGTTCTGGACGTTTGAAAACCTGAGCTTGATTCAATATATATTGTCCTCTAGTGTACCTAACCCAATCAAACTTTAATTTAGGTGGATGTGAACCACATCGCTTAGAAACTAGACTTGGTACACACAAACAGTTATGTAGAATCAATATCTACCCACTTGTCAATTCTAGGTGATATACCCTACGGATACAACGTCCAAGCTCATTCCGTTAGCAACCGTGAGAGTCATATCACCTGCCCTGACAACTCTACGGTTTCTCAAAGCCTGTAATGAATTGCAGATATGAGATCCTGATCCGGTATCTTGTACCCAGGAAGCAGAGTTAATTGACATACTTTTTTCAATCTCAAGCACACCCGAAGTCGATGCCACAACATGCTTTGGAACCTGGATTCTGGCTTTCCAAGCCCTGTATCCCTTCTGCCTATGCTCTAAAATGATGTCAACTTGACATTAAAACCCTCTACAATTTAAATCATTGTTCAGATTGCTTGTGATTCAACTGTTTAAGTATTTTGATTCCTCTTTTGCAAATTGAGATGTATGTAACTTATATTCAAATTGTACCAAAACCAGTTCAACATAATGATATTCCTTTTGAAATGTAATTTATGTTATTTTTATCTATATTATTATAACTAAAATTCTCTAGATGATGTCATTAATCAACAAAATAGAAAATAGAAAAAACGACAAAATTCCAATAGACAAACTTGAGAATTGGAGATGTCCATCTCATCCACCACAAAAGAAAAAAATTAGAAAATGGAAAACCAACAAATCACTTTCTCTCTCTCATTATCTCATTCATTACATATTTTCTCTTATACTCAAAAGCCCAAAAAAGATATGCCTTACAAATTTATACATAAGCCATTAATGTCACGACCCGAAAAGGCACATAACCGGCATAAGGATCATTTGCAGTCAAGAAGACCCCACCGTAACCCAAGTACGCTTAAGCCAGGATCAAAACCTATAAATTGAAAGTAATAGAAGTGAAGTTTTAAGAAAGATTTATAAAATGAAATAAAACTCGTTTCGAAAGACTTGTTATTTTAAAATGTAGGTAAAGTTTGTTTAAAAACATTTTTTTGAAACAATTTGTCGTTTAAAAATCCGTCAGCACCTCCTTTATAAATTTTGAAGAAATTCTCTGTACAAAGATAAATATAAAAGCATCCCCATACAGGAGCAAGCTCGACGCCCACATGGCGGAGACACAATCCACGTAATCATATACGACGCCTAAGCCAGAGAACAACACAAGAAAATATAAGGAAATGCATAAATAAAAGCTTATAGCTGACTCTACTCGAGTTCGACACCCAAATGTACACTATATCTAAGTCTCGTCTCTAAGTCAAGAAATATACAAGTGGTAGATGGAGTAATAACTAGATACAAAAGGACAAGTACATAAGAGGCGGTTACGATAAGACTTCATAACCCACCTAGCAAAAGCGATCATGCTCCAAAAAGAAATGTTCTAATGAACCGCTACTGATCCAAACGGTCGGTCCTACAAGAAGCTATGGCATAACAGGGGTGAACTGTCAATTCGTGAGAAGAAAAACATCACAAGGTAGAAATCACATGCATAAACGATCCACCGACTAATCATAAGGTATAAGACTATCATGATGTGTGATATTATGTATATATAGCATAAGTAAATGTAAACGCGTCATACAAATTGCATACAGTAGAAAAACATCATCAATAAAACCATCATCAAAACCTGTGTCAATCATCAACACTCGAAATCTCAACATATCTTAGGCGTCGTCTCTCGAATCGGCCCACTTTTCAATCTCATCATATAACTGTAAAGTTACGGCAGCGCCCTGGCCATCAATCCATGGCCAAACGCGGAACAAAAACTTTTAAAAACTGGCGCTAACGGAACCCTAATCGACGGATCGTACCATTAACCCTATACTAGTTCTATATAAAGGAGTTTAAGAGATTATGTTGGATATAGTGCCCTCAAAGTCAATTATTGGATCGCAGGTACGTGATTGCAATGATTGAGGAGGACCTATACCGGTAGGACAGTCTTACTCGAGATGATAGTATACTATCTGGTTTGTCTTTATCATCGTGTACAGCTTTAGGTGACATGATCACTATTACACGTTGATAGAGCCCTTAGGATTCTTGCTTGACTACGAGCAGTATGATGGAGATCATAAACGTGAGAGTTGGGTAGTCCATAAGCGCATCCTTAAAAGTGGTCCCTAGTCGTGGGAGTTTCGAGACAGGGCATCGATACTCCAGAGTAGACTAGTGTATACAGTCGAGACCCCGACGAGGGGTGGTGGCCGGTCTCACAAGCCATTGATGTCATTTGGTTCACCTAAGTGTAAGTCCACGTTGCGACCCCCGGTTCTTACGGGGAGGCGGAAACGGTATAAAATCAAAATTTTAACGCAAGAGGCAACATGGACTAAGCTAGGTCGGGATCTTTACCTAAACTAAAACTAGCATACTAAGCTAAAGATATTTAGCTACTCGGATAGAGATGGTTATACCTAGCTTGTCTTGAACTCCTTCGTCTTCAAGCTCCGGTGGTGGTCCGATGGCTCCTTCTCGTCGTCTCCGTACGCCGAAGATAGATCCACTTGAAAGCTCCAACCTTTAGCTCCTTCTTCGTTCTTTGAAGAAACTAGTTCACTTGGTTTGCTAAACCTAGTGAACTAGAATGAGTAGAGATGATTTAGAATGGGATTTTATCTATGGTTCTTGATTCTCAACTCATGAGACAAGAGAACCATAGATCAAGAGAGGGAGCAAGAGGTTGAGGGTGAGAGCAAGAGGAGAGCTCAAGAACAAGAGAGAGAATGAGCAAGAAAGAATGAGCAACTCTTTTGTCTTTCACCCTCTCATAATCCAAAGTGATCATAACTCATCATATCAAAAAAAGTCTTTGGTGATGGTTTGAAGCAACCATAAGCTTATCATGTCATGCACTCATTTTACTCAAATGAGCAAGCAAGAAAAAGTCTTTGGCATGAAATGATAACCATGGTTATCATGATGGTCAACTAGTCAAGCCTAGTCAACCGGTCAACAAGTCAACAAAAGTCAACAAGTCACCAAAGTCAACAAGTCAACAAAAGTCAACAACCATATCACCATAATACTTAATTAATATAATAGTTAATCACATATCATATTCTCATTAGGGTTGAGCATAAAGTCAAAAAGTCAACGGTCAACTGTCAACAACCCTAATGAGAATCCGCTGCCTCTGCCTCCCTGTCAACTGTGCATACACACCCGCATCCGCGTTCCGAGGAACACGAATGCAAACTGGATAAATCCAATCCCATAAGGTACACTAGGATCTGGCTTAAACCAAAGCCCGCTAGTGTAAACTGTCCGGACACTGTACGTGCACAAGTGCACGGATGTGACCGAACCCTGTCGCAAAACCATGCGACCTGTCGCAATACCATGCGACCTCTACTCTTTTGCCTAAAGGCGAAAAGCTTTCTGTGTAGGACTCTAAAGACTCGACACTACGCTGGCAGTGGGTTTAACCACAGACCGCAAGCGGCACTAGCTGTGCGTAACGGTCCCCAGGTAGTGCCGACAAGAAGACCGACGAGGCGAAACCCGTCTGAACTCCTACTGAGCCTGAGTGTGACATTCTCCGTACAGTCCGGTCTGTTCGTCTGATACATCGCATGGCGGGCCTAGGGGGCGGTAAACGTCAGTCCCCCAATAGCGGTACAAGTCGTGCCGGAGTGAAGCCCAATACACCCTGAGATAACACTGGAAACCTACCAGTATATCTCGTTTGCCCTGGCCAGGGACTACTCATGTAATGGCTCTCCTAGACACAGCGCGATGTCAACCCCCAATACCGGGAGAGACGAATCCTGTCTAACCGTCACTGCCTCCAAGTGCTTCGGGACTGCACCCAACCACCACCTGTTTGCACGACTCCTTTGAGCCGTGGTAGGGTAGTGATCAAAGTACAGTGGGAACACACCCGAGGCGAAGTGACAGTGTCAAGTCAGCGGACTAAGCTGTACTCATGTCACCTGGGAACTGATAACTGACGATAGGTATAATACCAACTAGTCAGTTCCCGACGAGTCCTGTCCAGTGTACCCGTAACCTAACGAGCACCCGCATACTATCTCAAGTACGACGTACTGACGGCTGTGGGACAGACCGTCTCCCACACTGGGATGAGAAGCGCATGCGCTGGTCTACTCCGGAGTATCGATGCCCTGTCTCGATAGTCCTGCGACCAGGGACCTGCATAAGGATGTGCTTATAGATTACCCAGCTCCACTAGTGTGACGGCCATCACATCGCTGGTAATCAAGCAAAGATCCTAAGGGCTCTACTAATGTGTATAGGCGATATACAAAAATAAACACATGTACACATTGAAGTAGAAACAAACCAAGTAGCATACTACTATTTTGAGCAAGATTGTATGTACAAGGTGAATATCCCAAGCATCCATTAAGTAATATACAAACTAGTATGATACAGTAATGGCCTCTAGGGCATATACACTAACACTAAGATGTATACAGGTGCTCATTGGGTTATGTGTGCACCGGACTGGACTCGCCGGGAACCTGCTAGTTGGTATTATACCTAGTGTCAGATAGCAGTTCCCTGGTGACATGTGTACAGGTTAGTTCATCGACCTGAGGTCGTCATTTGTCTCGTGTGAGTTCCCACTGTGCTTAGATTACTACCCTACCACGGCTCAAAAGAGTCGTGCAAATAGGTTTTAGTTGGGTATAGTCCCGATCTACATAGAGGCAGTGAGCGGATCTGCAGGGGATTCGTCTCTCCCGGTATTGGGCGTGAGATCGTGCTGTGTCTAGGAGAGGCAATACACCAAGCCCTTGGCCAAGGCAGGTGAGTATTACTGGTAGGTATTCCAGTAGTATCTCAGGGTGTTCTGGGCTACCCTCCGACACGACTTATACCGCTATTGGGAGTCTGACGTTACCAGACCCCTAGGCCCGATATGCGATGCTCATAGACGAATGGACCGGACTGTACGGATATTGTCACGGATAGGCTCAATAGGGTTCCAGGATGAGTTCGCTCATCGGCTTTCCTTTTGCTCAGTACATGGGCAGCCATTACGTACAACTAGTACCACTGACGTGCTTGTGGTTAAACCCACTGCCAGAGTATTGACGAGTCTTTAGAGTCCCCCACAGATAGTTTCCCAAGTTCGGGCAAAACGTCGAAGAGGCCGTATGGTTTTATGGCAAATATACACGTGCGCTTGTGCACGTGTCACGGTTCGGAAAGATAATACTAGTGGGCTTTGGTTTAAGCCGGATCTTAGTATTATATTGTGTAGGAATATTTTCTGTCTCATTGCATTCGTATTCGGTCGGAATACAAATGCGGGTATGTATATACAGTTTAGGGATAATCCTGTAATTCTTTACGGGATTATTTTTGGAGTTGCCAGTTTTTCTTCTCCCGATTAAACATTAGGTTTAATGTTTAATTATTGGTTAGAGTTTGAGCATTGTTTTTGGCCATTTCCTTTTCTTCTTATCATGGCCGAAATCTTTTGGTGTGGTGGCATATTTGGGGGTGAGTCATTTGATGTGTCACTTGGTTTGCTTTAATGAAGCATGGTTTCATTTTTGTGAGTCATGCATTCATTAATTGTTCTTGTAATGCTTAAGATCTTTTGTTGGATATTTGTGATATTAATTCCTCATGGTCACCACTTGAATCCCATTGCTCACCTCTCTCCAAACAATTCACAGTGAGCATTCTGAATTGGCTGAGCATAAGTGTGGGGGCTGATTTTTGGTTGAGCCCATTTGAGGGGTGAGGAAAATTGATCTCATTGCAAAATCCTATGTTCACTTCGTCTCCACTCCAAAGGAAACTTCATTTACCTTCACCCAATTCGTTGGGTGCCTTGAGACAAAGTATTCTACACTCTCTCTACTTCAATCTTGGAAATGTCGGTTAGCAAACTTCATGTCCGAATTGCTTCAGTTTGAAGCGGGAGCCCGTATAAAGATTCTTTGACGTGGTGCAAATTCGACGAGGCGACCGGAGATCGAGCGAGTTCGGAGATGGCGCGAGGAGCGTGGGATGATGGCTAAAGACCGAAGGACACAGATCGATCGGTATAGCCATTCTATCATTTTGTAGTTTGCTAGTTTATGTTAATGGCACGATCTGGGTTAAAGTCTATGCTAGCGCCAGTTACAAAAGTTTTTGTTCCGCGTTTGGCCTAGGATTGGAGGCCGGGGCGCTACCGTAGACTAACATGGTATCAGTCCTCAAGAGCCAAAAAAAGAAGGGGCATGAAAAGATGCAAGCCAATCATGACAAAATACCATGTAAGTCTACGGTATCCTATGCCAATATCAGTTTTTTTAATAAGGGGCTACTGTTTTTTTCCCGCCCTGTACTCAATAATATATACAACATATAACCAAATACAGAAATATTCATAATCAACATGTCACGGATAATATATAAAAGAAATAAACAAACAGAATACGATATCAATCAAAATTATCGTGAACAATCAAACAACCATCAAAATCGTCCAAAATATATACAATATGTATCAATTAAGTACATACATCCTAAAAAATATATATAAAAAGCTACCCTTGCTTGGTCCAACTCCTCCACCTCTGATAAACGCCGTAATCTGGCGCATCTGCTTCTCGGTGCAGCCTTGAGTCGTCAAAAACTCGACCAATGAAGGAGCGGATTATGCGGGATGTGGAGCAGCAGGAGTGGTCTGCAGAACCACAGCCGAGGTAGTGGCTTGCAGAGCCGTAGCCGAAGCAGCCTGTTGCATGCGGAATGTGGAAGGAGATGCATATGGAGCCGCAACCGAAGCAGCCTGTCGCATCTGTTAAATTGTGTGTGTATTAAACGAGTAAGAACGGTGTATTAGATTTTAGTCGAATTCGTATCATTATCAAGTTATTGCGAAACCCCAATCTAAGAATACTTAGGGACTTTGGACTCGTTTGGGTATCTAGTTTGGAAAACCGTATTTTATTTTTATTAGATAGTTTTATGTAAGTATGATTAATCAAAGCTATGTCTACAACCAAATAAGCTCAGGCTACAAATATTGTGTATGTTACTATCTATAATATGATATAATATTTTACTATTAAGTAGTATACGTACCAACATCTCCTTCAACTCCTCGACGGTAGTCTTCAAGGCGACAACATCATGCTCTAGACGTCTCTCACGGGGGGTAGGGGAAGTAACTGCCGGAGTGGAGTCCAACCTCATTTGGGCCCTGCTAGGACCCAGTCCCCGGCCTTTCTCCCAACCTCCGTGGTGCCCTCCGTGTGCGGCGTCTTGGACTGGGGTTAGTAGCATTGGATCGGTCTGTCCAGTAAAATCGATCACCGATGCCTCTGCCTGCTCCACCACCCGCTCCTACACCCAAATTAACCATTAAAATACAAGTATATCATTTAAATTCGAACTTTTCAAAACAAAATTTTTTAACCTGTCAGAATAAATATTAACACTTACGCAGTACTCCTCGGTAGCAGTGTCGGGGAATCGAAACTAGCCGGTGGTAGGATCTGTCGAGGTGCCGTGGACGGCAAGATACGCGGTCAGCACACTCGGTGTACCACCCTGCACCAGGGTCTGAGCTCTCTGTAATTCGCCAAAAATTTACATATATTATAAAATAACTCTTAATGTTACATTATATCAAAATAGATATATTGTAATTTACCGATGCCTCCATGGCACGAGCAATATTCCTCGAGCCTCCTGTATAAGTGGGGCGACCCCTTTTCGCCAACTTCCTATTCTCTTTATTTTGATCGTCATGTTTCTGCACAACACATTCAGATTTAGTTTTCTAATTAAGCAATAAAAAAAATAAATTATATATTAAACAATGAATTAAATTTAAATTACAAACCTATTTGCGCTGAGAGTCGAAATATTAGCACAAAAGAGGCCATGTATCTACGTCAAATCTCGCAAAGGCCGGAGTATGTAGGAGAGCCGCTCTCTCTGCCTCGGGGGTCACCATCCACAGAGAATAGCAGTCGATCATCAACTTGTTCCTATTGTATCAGACCTTCGATTGCATGTTCTTCATAAGGCCTGGTACAAAGCGTAAAGATCGAGCACTCTCTCTGGGTCGGGTATAGGCTGAAAGTCGTAATCCAACTACAAATACAAAAAAATAATGTATTTAAATTGCAAGTGTTAAATAATAATAAATATATTGGATAAGTCAAATGAAAATATATATTAATACCCGAGCCTGATCCCAGAAGAGGACAATTGAGCACCGGTGCTGATCGCCCCACTCAACGTGAAGTGGATACATCTTTAGGATGCGGCTCTCATCCCCCATATACCGGCCGAACCTCTCAACATAATTGCCGGTATAGCGATAGTCGGGGGTAAAGAAGAGGGTGAATGGTGCCTCCCCCGAGCTCGATCGGGCCTCAGCCTGCGGGACTGATTCGACCGTCGAGTCTCCCTCTCAGGATGGGGCTGCCCCGCATCTACAAGAAATATCAAGACAAGGAATATTACGACAAAGTGGTATTAAGAAATCAAGGATTAATGAAAATTGAAGTGCGATATATACCTTCGGCGACAGCAGCACGAGCCTGGGCCTGGGCAGCAGCACGAGCGGGACGATAGTTCTTCCGGTGACCCGGACGTGGACGCGTCCCCTCCAACTAGAAAATAAACATTGACGATAAAATTATATGGAGTTTAAGTTTATTCTTAGAGGATATGTAAAATTAATAAATATTTTATATTTATTCAAACTAACCTGCAGACTGAGCGGAGGGTATGGAAGTGACGGGAGTGGCCTCTGCGCCAGATGTGGACGCGCCACCTATAATTAGACAATTAAAAATAGATTATATAAGTAATTGAAAAAAGAATGTGTAAATCAATAATATAATATTCTAAATCAATATGCATGCTGTTAGTTATATGTATGCCCTAGAGGCCATTACTGTACATAGGATGTATATTGTGGTGGATGCTGGGACATATATAGGGAGGACTTTCTTGCTCGACATGATAGTATGCTATCTGGTTGCTCTTAACCTTAACGTGTATACTTATTGTCTCTCTGTTACATGTTGGTAAAGCCCTTAGGATGTGTACTTGACTACCTGGACTGTGATGCGGATCATACTAGTGGAGACATGGTAGTCCATAAGTACATCCTTCAAGGTCCCTAGTCGTGAGTGTATCGAGACGGGGCATCAATATACCAGAGTAGACTAGCGTATACCGTCTCGACCCATACAGATGGGTGATGGATGATCCCATATCACTTGGTGTTTGACATCAGAGATGATATACGGGTGCTCAGTGGAGACTGGGTACACTGGACGGACTCGCCGAGAACTCCCAGATGGTATTATACCTCACGTCAGATGGCAGTTCTCTGGTGACACTGGTACAGGTTAGTCTGTAGACCCGAGATCGTCATAGAGTCTTGTGTGATTCCAACTGTGCTTTGATTTCCACCTTACCACGTCCAAGAGGGCGTGCAAAATGGTGGTTTTTTGGTACAGTCCCGAATCACATGGAGGCAATGAGCGATAGGAGGGGATTCGTCTCTCCCGGTATAGGGAGTTGATGTTTTGCTGTGTTCAATTGGCAATAACCAGAAATACCTGGCCAGGGTTATTAAGATTTACTGGTAAGTGTTACCAGTAGTTTCTCGAACTGTTATAGACCTCATATCGACACGACTTATCGAGCTACTGGGGTCTGATGTTTACCACCCCTAGGCGAGATATGCGACATATCAGACGAACAGACCGGACTGTACGGTAAGTGTTACTGGTTGGATTCACAGGAGTGTGAGCGGGCTTGCTCGTTGATCTTCTGATCGCTCAATACCTGGGTGGCCGTTACGTTTAGCAGACCGCTTGCAGCTTGTGAGTGTTTGATATGATCATCACCTGCTGCCGGCGTATTGACGAGTCTTTAGAGTCCTACACAGAGGTTTCCTGGCTCAAGCGAAACGAAATAGGAGCGCATATGAGATATGTGCGGGACCGAGAATAATGCGTGTATGTGATACCATATTCTATTCTCGCGATGAATGTATCGATTGGTTGTATGCGATATAACCTAGTTATCGAATCAAGGATTGATTCGATGAGTCGATATATTGGATATTAGTCGGTCATATGCGATATGACCGGATCGTTAAATCAAGTGTTGATTTAATGATTTAATGAATAATTATATATTAGATATATTACTTTACATTAACTAGTATTGGTTCACTTAAGATGGATTTTCTCACTTGATGTGCACATTGTATATATGATATAGTTTTGTGCACTAGTTTGTATCATGTTTGATGATACATGCAAACTTGGGTGTGTGTTTATTGTAAATCTAGCTTAGGTTAATGGTTTGGTTTTATATTTCTTTTATTTATTTATTTATTTATTCATTTTGGCAAGAAATGAAATGGTGGCTTTCTTTGGATTTATCTTGAAGCTTCATGAAGCTTTGACCACTTTGTTTCTTTCCTTAACCAAACCATTCACTTAAACCTTAGTTTAGTCTCTACATGAGTTACACTCACCCATGGTTGCAAAATGATAAGAATCACTTGATTTTTTATTTTGGATAATTCACTTTCTTTTCTTTATTCTTCATCTTCTTCATGAAGAAGAAAAACTATTCTACAAAATTTCAAGTGATGATTTCAAGTGAGAAATCAAAATCCAAAGTGAACCCACTTCCTATTTCTTCATCCTCTACCACTTGCCAAGTAGTATAGGGTGTTTTCTTCACAAGTTTCATGACTTGGTGAAGTTGGAGCTTGATCTTGAGTTGCCTCGACGTAGATCATCTTCGGCATCGAAGTCGACGACCTAGCCCGCCCATTTCTCCGATGAAGCCGACGCTAGAGTCCGGGATCCGATGATCGCAGCGAGGGGACATCATCACGGAGCTAGAGAAGTGGTGGACCGGATCTTCAAAGGTTGTATTTCCTATCACTTTAGAGTAAAGTTGTTTGCTTGCATTAGTTTTCGCCTTTGATTCTAGGCTTTGGTACCACTGTAGGGTTCCTACGCACACTCAAGAGGTCTCACAAAGCATCAACCATGCCAAATTCAAAAAATTCCGATACTCATCTCACATAAAAACCTTGTATGTAATATTCTTTTATTGGGGCACTTCCAGGTTGCGGAAGTTGTCACCGTTGATGTGTATTATTTACTTTTCCATACTAGGATAGACCCAAGGAGGGGAGCACAAGTAACCGGGTTCTAGAGTCCAGTGGGAGACCAACTCGAGGAGTCGAGTCCGGGTCTCCTAACTCCAGAATTGGTAGGGTTGCTTGCCGCTCTCGTAGGGGTCTAGGGGTGTGGGTTTGGCTATTCATCATGACCGTGGAATCCGTGTTTTGTACTGGCTCGTATTGAAAACACGGACGTCCTAGTATATCCAATGTTTCATATGTTTCTTCTGCTGCGATATCTGTGATGTGATCATTTGATATGCTGTGATGGATACTGTATATAGTATATGGGCGTTACTTATGTTTTACACCCGCACTAGCCCTGCCCCGCTCTGCCGTTAGTTACCTAACCTAACGGTGCACGAGGGGACATCGAGGCGAATGCGGATGGCATAAGTGTACGTCGTATTTATCTGTGATGTTTAGGTAATTTAAATGATGGGACTTCATTAATGTGATTAATGAAAGAAAAGAAACCTAAGATGTTGTGGAATCGAATTTCAAAATAAAACAGGTAGCTACAGTTCTTGCTTTGCATCGCGGTGTTCCTCGTAGAACATCCTGCACCATATTCGATAAGGAAAAGGCCGAGATCCCTTCACCGGGAGTGACCCCTTTAGCAATAACTGGCAGATGCTACAACCCTCGGTTTGTCTTTTGATTGCTTCTATAGTTTTTTCTTTGCACAGTGATATATATGATATATCCCGCACCTCATTCAACGAGGAAAGGACCGACGATCCCTTCACCGGGAGTGACTCCTTTAGCAAAAGTAGAAAAGCCTAAAAAACACTCCATTTTAAAATCATTTGATACTACAACGATATCAACTTCATTACGCAATAGGTTTTCAGAAAAACCTGTCGTAGCCCTCTGTCATTTCAAATAAGTAGTAATTAGTATTCGTGCTACGTTTGTTGGCTTGCGTCAAGGCGTAGTGTGCGGTAGCTAACAAGTATTTATCTGCTTATGCATATGATGCAGATTGGATTAGGGTAGTCGTGCGACTTTGTTGTCCTGCGTCAAGGGTCATGCGGGTGGGTTTAATTCAATCAGGAAATGACGGGTTGAACTTGACTAGCGCACTATGGTTTGTTGGCCCGTGTCAAGGTCATAGGACGCTAGGGGCAAAATTATCGGGAATTTCAAGTGTTGAAATTTGCAATGAGATTGCATATCTTCTATGAGATAGTTGGATCCCGATACCCGCTGCGAGTAAGAGTTACTCCTGGGAGAGTTTTACACATTACAATTAGCCGATCAAGTAGGTGTCTAGAAAGGTGTTAACGAGGTTACGCCTATGGGAAAACGAGGTTTATATTAATTAGGTTCGTGCGAAAGCACGGGGGACCTCCCTCAAAGTACCGACACTGGCCTGGCTGAAAGATTGGCGAACTTGTAGTGTGTAATTAATCCCGGCTAGTCTTTCCTTTTAGGGTTGAAGGAAGATTTGATAAAAATAGTGGGAGCTATCCTGATTAGATAAAATAATAACCAATCTGATCTTGCAAGAGCATACGCTGAGTGTTTTCTTCTCTCTCTCTCCAGGTAGCGACCATATCACGCCTTAATCAAGATAATAATACGGATGTATTGACCGAACCCGCTTGTTATACTGAGCTGGGGAACGTTGGTCCCGCTCCAACTTACAAATGTTATAAGACAGAGCAGGAATTGGGGAATACCAGATTTCCCGTGCCGCCCAAACGAAGAAAGTGCATGTTGATGCATCATCTTCGGGTGTGTTCATTATACAGAACTGTTTCTCAGTATTCTTTACGTCCTGGGTATGTGATACCGAATCAGGATCACGCATATGTAATCTGTTACATGGGCTACAGATAGGTAAAGAACTGAGAACGAGTGATAAGTTTCATGAGGCAGAAAACGAGGCAAGTGTTGCAGCCAAGTCTGTTGGTCACTATCACCCTGTATTACAAATACATTGATTCTGAATGAATGTTATTAGATACCGAACCTGATATACAAAATCATATCAGTCTCTTTATAAGTAGAGAAATGATAAAATATTGTATTGTTGGATAATGTTTTGAACATTTCCTATATCAAAAGTTGATCAGTTCAGGCACGTTATCTAAAAGCATTGATATTCTAAATCAAACTACGGTTCTTAGTATATAGAACACACACAAGAGGAAGAGTTCAGAAATGAACGAATCCTTCTTGAGGCATTGTAGACTAGGTTATATCAATGCGACCCGACTGGCTGAAGTTACATTCAGATGCATATTTAAATTAGTTTGAATTTACATCTTGTGAAACCTGCCAGTCATGTCACAGAGATATGATGACCATAGCTCCGTTTATTGGAAACAGAGAAAGAGTTAGTGAACTCTTGGGATGATACATGTTGATGTATGTAGGTCCCCTGTCTACACATACCAAGACCGGTTCTTTGTACTTCATTAAATTCTCTGATAATCTCTCAAGATTCAGACATATGTTCCTGTTGAAACACAAGTCCGAACCTTTTGAGATATTCACAGAATATAAGTTAGAAGTAAAGAACCAATACGGGTATAAGTATTATGTCCTATGATGAGATCAAGGAGGAGAATACTTGTTCATGGAATTCCTGGACTATTCTAAAGGAGAATGAGATTCTCTCTCAGCATTACTCCTCCGAATACACCACAGCACAACGTTGTATCGGGGCGGAGCAATCACACCCTATATGATATGGTGCGCTCTATGATGAGTACTACTGAGTTTCCTATTTTCTTTTGGAAGTTATGCACTTAAGAAGCTGCATACCTATTGAATTGGGTTCGAATCAAATCAGTGCCTACCACTCCATATGAGATATGGTATGGGAAGAGCCTATCTCTTAAGTAAGTTAAGATTTGGGGATTGTCCGGCCTATGTCAAAAGAAAATTCCGGACAAGATTGAGGCAAGGTCAGTTCTGTACAACTAGAAATGTTCCAGCTATACAAACTACAGCAGATGATTTGACAGAACCAAAGGATTAAGTAGATTCCAACGAACCTCAGCCTCTCCGCCGATCTAGTAGGGTTCCTCACCCACCTGAGAGATACTTCGGTTTCTCATGACAGTGGGAGCAAGGATGGCATCATGAGATGATGACCCAACTGGTTTCGAGCTGGCCATCAAGAGTGGGACTCTATAAGAATGGCTGGATGCTTAGCGATCTGAGATGGAATCCTTATACACCAACAAAGTATGGACTTTAGTTGCTTGATCTGAAGGGTTAAATCCCCATCACGAGCAAGTATATCTTGAGAAGATTACCTGGTGTACATGGAAAAGTTGAGACTTTCAATGCTAGACATGTTAAAAGTTTGCATCATTGACCAGGTATGGATTATGATGAAACCTTTTCTAAGTAGCTATGCTTAAGTCCATCCAGATCTTACTTACCACGGCTACATACCATGACTATGATATCTGGCGGTTGGGTGCCATGACTGCTTTTCTAAGTGATGTTTTAGAAGAGTGCGTCTATAAGTACACAGCCAGAGGGCCTCGTAGACAGTGGGAGCAGCGGAAACGCAAGCAAGATGCTTTATGTGATGAAGCAGGCATCGCGGAGTTGGAACATCTGTTTTGATGAGTTAGTCAAACAGTTTGACATCATCAAAAAGGGTAGATGAACCTTGTATATACAAAAAGGTAGTAGGGAGTATGGCGGTGATCCTCGTAGAGTACGTGGATGACATACTCTTGATAGGGAAGGAGTTTCCTATGCTACGCTCGGTCAATCTCCGCTTATCACAAGGATTCTCCATGAAGGATCAAAATGATACCTGCTAAATCCTGGGTTTTGGATCTATGAGATAGATCTAATTGGATGTTAGGATACTCACTAGTTGTAGTGAGATGGTATCAATTGAACCTGGGGAGAATCACTGGAAAGGTTCCAGGGTGATAAGAACGACTGAATGTCAGTCGCAGGCATTGTCTTTACCCTCAGTGGAGGGACGGTATGTTGGAAGAGTTCCAAGCTATATACCGTGGCAAACTAGACGATAAAGGCATACTTAAGATGCTACCAAGGAGGCAGTTTGGATGTATATTTGTTCATGAGATGAACTTAGTTCCTCCCATTGTGTGATAATGGAGTTGTGGCTTATACGAAGGAACGTCCGTCCCATCAGTTATCCAGACATATTCTAAGGCAGTATCACCTGATCATGGAGATAGTTGATCTCCAGGGTGATCGAGGTTAGGAGAGTAGACTCAGAGGACAACACGGGCGGATCTACTCACAAAGGCCTTTTCCCAGAGAGAGACTTTCATGGGATGGTTGAGTATGAGATACAGCAACCACTGCTACAGATGGCCCTAGTGCAAGTGGGAGATTATTAGTTATATGTATGCCCTAGAGGCCATTACTGTACATAGGATGTATATTGTAGTGGATGCTGGGACATATATAGGGAGGACTTTCTTGCTCGACATGATAGTATGCTGTCTGGTTGCTCTTTACCTTAACGTGTATACTTATTGTCTCTCTGTTACATGTTGGTAAAGCCCTTAGGATGTGTACTTGACTACCTGGACTGTGATGCGGATCATACTAGTGGGGACATGGTAGTCCATAAGTACATCCTTCAAGGTCCCTAGTCGTGGGTGTATCGAGATGGGGCATCGATATACCAGAGTAGACTAGCGTATACCTTCTCGACCCATACAGATGAGCGATGGATGATCCCATATCCCTTGGTGTTTGACATCAGAGATGATATACGGGTGCTCAGTGGAGACTGGGTACACTGGACGGACTCGCCGAGAACTCCCAGATGGTATTATACCTTACATCAGATGGCAGTTCTCTGGTGACACTGGTACAGGTTAGTCTGTAGACCCGTGATCGACATAGAGTCTTGTGTGATTCCCACTGTGCTTTGATTTCCACCTTACTACGTCCAAGAAGGCGTGCAAAACGGTGGTTTTTGGGTACAGTCCCGAATCACATGGAGGCAATGAGCGATAGGAGGGGATTCGTCTCTCCCGGTATAGGGATTTGATGTTGTGCTGTGTTCGATTGGCTATAACCAGAAATCCCTGGCCAGGGTTGTTAAGATTTACTGGTAAGTGTTACCAGTAGTTTCTCGAACTGTTATAGACCTCATATCGACACGACTTATCGAGCTACTGGGGTCTGACGTTTACCACCCCTAGGCGAGATATGCGACATATCAGACGAACAGACATGACTGTACGGTAAGTGTTACTGGTTGGATTCACAGGAGTGTGAGCGGGCTTGCTCGTTGATCTTCTGATCACTCAATACCCGGGTGGCCGTTACGTTTAGCAGACCGCTTGCAGCTTGTGAGTGTTTGATATGATCATCACCTGCTGCCGGCGTATTGACGAGTCTTTAGAGTCCTACACAGAGGTTTCCTGGCTCAAGCGAAACGAAATAGGAGCGCATATGAGATATGTGCGGGACCGAGAATAATGCGTGTATGTGATACCGTATTCTATTCTCGAGATGAATGTATCGATTGGTTGTATGCGATATAACCTAGTTATCGAATCATGGGTTGATTCGATGAGTCGATACATTGGATATTAGTCGGTCATATGCGATATGACCGGATCGTTAAATCAAGTTTTGATTTAATGATTTAATGTATAATTATATATTAGATATATTACTTTACATTAACTAGTATTGGTTCACTTAAGATGGATTTTCTCACTTGATGTGCACATTGTATATATGATATAGTTTTGTGCACTAGTTTGTATCATGTTTGATGATACATGCAAACTTGGGTGTGTGTTTATTGTAAACCTAGTTTAGGTTAATGGTTTGGTTTTATATTTGTTTTATTTATTTATTTATTTATTCGTTTGGGCAAGAAATGAAATGGTGGCTTTATTTGGATGTATCTTGAAGCTTCATGAAGCTTTGACCACTTTGTTTCTTTCCTTAACCAAACTATTCTCTTAAACCCTAGTTTAGTCTCTACATGAGTTACACTCACCCATGGTTGCAAAATGATAAGAATCACTTGATTTTTTATTTTGGATAATTCACTTTCTTTTCTTTCTTCTTCATCTTCTTCATGAAGAAGAAAAACTATTCTACAAAATTTCAAGTGATGATTTTGTTAGTTATATGTATGCCCTAGAAGCCATTACTATACATAGGATGTATATTGTAGTGGATGCTGGGACATATATAGGGAGGACTTTCTTGCTCAACATGATAGTATACTATCTGGTTACTCTTTACCTTAATGTGTACACTGATTGTCTCTCTGCAACATGTTGGTAAAGCCCTTAGGATATGTACTTGACTACCTGGACTATGATGCGGATCATACTAGTGGGGACATGGTAGTCCATAAGTACATCCTTCAAAGTCCCTAGTCATGGGTGTATCGAGACGGGGCATCGATATACCAGTGTAGACTAGCGTATACCTTCTCGACCCATACAGATGGGCGATGGATGATCCCATATCCATTGGTGTTTGACATCAGAGATCATATACGGGTGCTCAGTAGAGACTGGGTACACTGGACGGACTCGCCGAGAACTCCCAGATGGTAATATACCTCACGTCAGATGGCAGTTCTCTGGTGACACTGGTACAGAGTAGTCTGTTGACCCGAGATCGTCATAGAGTCTTGTGTGGTTCCCACTGTGCTTTGATTTCCATCTTACCACGTCCAAGAGGGCGTGCAAAACGGTGGTTTTTGGGTACAGTCCCGAGTCACATGGAGGCAATGAGCGATAGGAGGGGATTCGTCTCTCCCGGTATAGGGAGTTGATGTTGCGCTGTGTTCGATTGGCTATAACAGGAAATCCCTGGCCAGGGTTGCTGAGATTTACTGGTAAGTGTTACCAGTAGTTTCTCGAACAGTTATAGACCTCATATCGACACGACTTATCGAGCTATTGGGGTCTGACGTTTACCACCCCTAGGCGAGATATACGACATATCAGACGAACAGACCGGACTGTACGGTAGTGTTACTGGTCGGATTCACTGGAGTGTGAGCGGGCTTGCTCGTCGATCTTCAGATCGCTCAATACCCGGGTGGCCGTTACGTTTAGCAGACCGCTTGCGGCTTGTGGGTGTTTGATATGATCATCATCTGCTGCCGGCGTATTGACGAGTCTTTAGAGTCCTACACAGAGGTTTCCTGGCTTAAGCGAAACGAAATAGGAGCGCATATGAGATATGTGCTGGACCGAGAATGATACAAGTATGTGATACTGTATTCGATTCTCGCGATGTGACATTGATCGGTTATATGTGATATAGCCGGGTTATCGGATCAAGTGTTGATTCGATAAGTTGTTACTAATGATACTAGCCGGTTATATGCGATATGACCGGATCGTTAAATCAAGTGTTGATTTAATGATTTAATGCATAATTATATATTTGATATATTACTTTGCATTAACTAGTATCGGTTCACTTTATAATGGATTTTCTCACTCGGATGTGCGCATTACATATGCGATATGATTTTGTGCACTAGATTGTATCATGTTTGATGATACATGCATTTTGGTTAAATGTAAAGAATTAAACCATGTTTTAAGTGGATAATTAGGGTTTTGATTTCCTTATTCATTTATTAATCTTTTTCTTTTTGGAAAAAGGAAAAAGGAAATGAGAAAATGGTTGCTATTTTGTTTGTATTCTTTGAAGCTTCATGAACTTTGACCATAGCAACCATTTTGTCTTCTTATACAAACCCTAACCATTCATCTAACTTGAGTTAACTCTCTACAATTAACCATGGTCTTGTTATGATAAGGTTTGATTATTCATTTCATTTTTAATTAACTTATCATAACTATTATCTTCTTCTTCCTCTTTTTTCTTCAAGTGAAGAAAGCAAGGTCATCAATGGTGATTGATGATAAAGAGTGAGAAATCCAATTCTAAAGTCTACCCACTTCCTATTTCTTCATCCTCTACCTCTTGCCAAGTAGTAGAGTGTGTTTCCTTCACAAGTTTTTAGGGCTTGGTGAAGGTGGAGCTTGATTTAGCGATGCCTCGACGTAGATCATCTTCGGCATGGACATCGACGACCTAGCTCGCTTTTTCTCCGACGTAGCCGACTCTAGAGCCCGTATTCCTTTTGGACAGCGGAGACGACTTCGTTGCGGAGCTATGGAGGTGGAGCACCGGATCTACAAAGGTTGTATTTCCGATATCCCATTAGTTAAGTTGTTAACTAGATTGTTTTTCGCCTAGATTTCTAGCCAACGGTCCGTATTAGGGTCTCTCGGCACCTAGATTTTTTGAAATTGGCATGTTCGATGCCTTGTGAGACCTCATTAGGGTGCCTAGGAACCCTACAGTGGTATCAGAGCCAGGTTAGAGCCTTAGGCGAAGTCTAGACGGAATTTGAAACCCGAACGAACCCGAAACCCAACTCAAAAATAGCTCTCTGGACAATTTTCAAAATCGTGTTTTTTTCCAGATTAAAAATATTCAGAAAAGTCAGCAGGAAGAAATAAGGTTTACTGCAAAATTCGAGCGCATGATTCCATAAATGGGGCGCGGATCCGCGGCCTTACAGTAGGCTCATTCGGCGGATCCGCCGCTCTTTTGTCGTGTTGTGCTTCGAAATTTGCACCATAATTCTTAATTTTCAGTCCTGGTTTTCCTGGGAATTTTTAATATTTTTTCCTGAGTTTTATTTTCTGAGTTGTTTTGGGGATTCGAATGTTCGATCGGATTATCAAATTTTGTCTGTGTGGCGTTCCGTATAAATTTTAGAATATGTTAAAAAGTTCGACCGGATATAAATACCCACTTTTTCCCCTGCCGGGAAATTTCCAAGTGTTGGATTTTTCCGTAGTTTAACGACGTTCTAAGTAGTGCAAGTAACGCGATGGACCCTCTAGAAGACAACAAACCTTAACTCGATTATGTGACCGTCTTGAACTGCCCTTTGAACCTTCGGGTTTGGGGCAGTACGGCGTGCCACATGTGAGGCGTTGGCTTGACCCTTCTACGGCTGGACCGTTGGTACTGAGGCACGAACGGAATGTTGTTAGACTTATTTCATGTGTTGAGCTGTATCGGGAAAACTTGGGTGTTCGATTGTTCGATCGAAAAGTTTAACATTTTCTGTTTATCTGGAATGGGATACAATAATTGGAATTCACAAGAAGTTATGAGATAACTGAATGAATGTTATAAACATAGCAGTTTAGTCTCACTTGATCGGTTGCCACGGAATTTTGATGTGATCAAAAGTCCGTCGCAATCACGTAGCGTACGCGGATACTCGCCGGGTAAACTTAATAGACAGCTACACCCCATAACCCCGACCAAGTGACTGTAGGAGAACCCCGTCGCCGAAAGCATCCGTTCGGGTGCTCGCAGTAGCGGTGTTCCGCCTTGGTGCACTTCGTCGACGGTATCGGGGGTGCAGCCGCCTACTGAAGTTTGCGACGAGCATTCGATCAAAATGTCGGGAATCTTGTTGAATTGCCCGACTAGATATTGAAAAGTGTTTTCGATTTTGAGACTAAAATGCGGGGTTTATAATTGTTAGGCATGTGATGTCTAAGTATTTCATTTGATTAGGCATGCGATGTCTAAAGAGATTGCGGATTCCAACTGTTGTAGTTTTACACTTTCTTTTCTGTGACCGTAAGTGTAATATGTGATATCGCCGGTTTCGTTGCTATATGCCAACGACAATTGGGATGCGCATATTTACTTACGTTGATGACATGTGATGTTATGTGTTGCTGGATATGTTATATTGGATCGTCGTGTTTGAATAGCCGGGGGTTTTTATGTGAGATGAGTGTTTTTCATTTTCATTCATGTAAAAACTTGTATGTAATATTCTTTTTATTGGGGCACTTCCAGGTTGCGGGAGTTGTCACCCTTTGTATATTATTTACTTTTCTGCACTAGGATAGACCTAATGAGGGGAGCACAAGTAACCGGGTTCTGGGGTCCAGTGGGAGACCAACTCGAGGAGTCGAGTCTGGGTCTCCTAACCCTAGAATTGGTAGGGTTGCTTGCCGCTCTCGTAGGGGTCTAGGGGTGTAGGATTGGCTATTCATCGCGACCGTGGAATCCGTGTTTTATACTGGCTCGTATTGAAAACACGGACGTCCTAGTATATCCAATATTTCATATGATATTCTTCTGCTGCGATATCTGTGATGTGATCATTTGATGTTCTATGATAGATACAGTATATAGTATATATGATATATTATATAGGCGTTACTTATGTTTTACACCCGTGCTAGCCCTGCCCCGCTCTGCCGTTAGTTACCTAACCTAACGGTGCACGAGGGGACATCGAGGCGAATGCGGATGGCATAAGTGTACGTCGTATTTATCTGTGATATTTAGGTACTTAAATGATGGGACTTCATTAATGTGATTAATGAAATAAAAGAAACCTAAGATGTTGTAGAATCGAATTTCAAAATTAAAACAGGTAGCTACAGTTCTTGCTTTGCACAGAGGTATATGTGATATATCCTGCAGCTTATTCGATGAGGAAAGGACCGAGATCCCTTTACCGGGAGTGACTCCTTTAGCAATAACTGGCAGATGCTACACACTCGGTTTGTCTTTTGATTGCTTTTAAGAGTTTTTGCTTTGCACAGTGATATATATGATATATCCCGCACCTCATTCGACGAGGAAAGGACCGACGATCCCTTCACCGGGAGTGACTCCTTTAGCAAAACTAGAAAAGCCTAAAAAACACTCCATTTCAAAATCATTTGATTCTACAACGATATCAAGTTCGTTACGCAATAGGTTTTCAGAAAAAAACCTGTCGTAGCCCTCCGTCATTTCAGATAAGTCCTATTTAGTATTCGTGCTACGTTTGTTGACCTCCGTCAAGGCGTAGTGTGCGGTAGCTAACTAGTATTTATCTGTTTATGCATATGATGCAGATTGAGTTAGGGTAGTCGTGCGGCCTTGTTGACCTCCGTCAAGGGTCGTGCGGGTGGGTTTAATTCGATCAAGAAATAACGGGTTGAACTTGACTAGTAGCCTATGGTTTGTTGACCTCCGTCAAGGTCATAGGACGCTAGGGGCAAAATATTATCGGGAATTTCAAGTGTTGAAATTTGCAATGAGATTGCATACCTTCTATGAGATAGTTGGATCCCGATACCCGCTGCGAGTAATTGTTACTCCTGGGAGAGTTTTATACATTACGATTAGCCGATCAAGTAGGTGTCTAGAAAGGTGTCAACGGGGTTACGCCTCTGGGAAAACGAGGTTTACATTAATTAGGTTCGTGCGAAAGCACGGGGGACCTCCCTCAAAGTACCGACACTGGCCTGGCTGAAAGATTGGCGAACTTGTAGTGTGTAATTAATCCCGGCTAGTCTTTCCTTTTAGGGTTTGAAGGAAGATTTGATAAAAAGCAGTGGGAGCCATCCTGATTAGATAAAATAATAACCAATCTATTCTTGACAGAGCGCACGCTGAGTGTTTTCTTCTCTCTCTCGAGGTAGCGACCATATCACGCCTTAATCAAGATAATAATACGGAATATTGACCGAACCCGCTTGTTATACTGAGCTGGGGAACGTTGGTCCCGCTCCAACTTATAATTGTTATAAGACAGAGCAGGAAATAATGGGAATACCAAATTTCCCGTGCCGCCCAAACGAAGAGAATGCATGCTGATGCATCATCTTCGGGTGTGTTCGTTACAAAGAACTGTTTCTCTGTATCCTCTACGTCCTGGGTATGTGATACCAGATCAGGATCCCAGATATGTAATCTGTTACATAGGGCTACAGAAAGGTAGAAAACTGAGAACGGGTGATAAGTTTCATGAGGCAGAAAACGGGGCAAGTGTTGCAGCCAAGTCTGTTGGTCACTGTCACCCTGTATTACCAATACATTGATTCTGAACGAATGTTATTAGATACCGAACCTGATATACAAAATCATATCAGTCTCTTTATTAGTAAAGAAATGATAAAATTTTGTATTGTTGGATAATGTTTTGAACATTTCCTATATCAAAAGTTGATCGGATCAGGCGCGTTATCTAAAAGCATTAATGTTCTAAATCAAACTACAGTTCTTAGTATACGGAACACACAAAAGAGGAAGAGTTCAGAAATGAACGAATCCTTCTTAAGGCATTGTAGACTAGGTCATATCAATGCGACCCGACTAGCTGAAGTTACATTTAGATGTATATTTAAATCAGTTTGAATTTACATCTTGTGAAACTCGCCAGTCATGTCACAAAGATAACATGACCATAGCCCTGTTTATTGGAAACAGAGAAAGAGTTAGTGAACTCTTGGGATGATACATGTTGATGTATGTAGGTCCCCTGTCTAAACATACCAGGACTGGTTCTTTATACTTCATTATATTCTCTGATAATCTCTCAAGATTCAGACATATGTTCCTATTGAAACACAAGTCCGAACCTTTTGAGATATTCACAGAATATAAGTTAGAAGTAGAGAACCAAAATATGGGTATAAGTATTATGTCCTTTGATGAGATCAAGGAGGAGAATACTTGAGCACGGAAATCCTGGTCTATTCTAAAGGAGAATGAGATTCTCTCTCAGCATTACTCCTCTGTATACACCATAGCACGATGGTATATCGGGGCGGAGCAATCACACCCTATATGATATGGTGTGCTCTATGACGAGTATTACTGAGTGACCTATTTCCTTTTGGGAGTTATGCACTTGAGAAGCTGCATACCTATTGAAAAGGGTTCCAATCAAATCGGTTGCCTACCGCTTCATATGTGATATGGAATGGGAGGAGCCCATCTCTTAAGGTAGTTAAGATTTGGGGTTGTCCGGCCTATGTCTAAAAGCAAAATCCGGACAAGCTCGAGGCAAGGTCTGTAATGTAGAACTGGAAAAGTTCCTGCCATACAAACTACAGCTGATGATTTGATAGAACCAAAGGATTCAGTAGATTCCAACGAACCTCAGCCTCTCCGCCGATCTAGTAGGGTTCCTCACCCACCTGAGAGATACTTCGGTTTCTCTATGACAGTGGGAGCGAGGATTGCATCATGAGATGATGACCCAACTAGCTTCGAGCTGGCCATCAGGAGTAAGACTCTGTAAGAATGGCTGGATGCTTAGCGATCTGAGATGGAATCCTTATACACCAACAAAGTATGGACTTTGGTTGCTATATCTGAAGGGTTAAATCCCCATCAGGAGCAAGTATATCTTGAGAAGATTACTTGGTGTAAATGGAAAGGTTGAGACTTTCAAAACTAGACTTGTTAAAGATTTTCGTCATCGACCAGGTGTAGATAATGATGAAACCTTTTCAAGTAGCTATGCTTAAGTCCATCCAGATCCTACTTGTCACGGCTACATACCATAACTACGATATCTGGTGGTTGGGTGTCATGACTGCTTTTCTAAATGATGATTTAGAATAGAGCGTCTATAAGTACACAGCCAGAGGGCTTCGTAGACAGTGGGAGCAGCGGAAACGTGTGCAAGATGCTTTATAGAATAGAGCAGGCATCGCGGAGTTGGAACATCTGTTTTGATGAAGTAGTCAAAGAGTTTGACATCATCAAAATGGTAGATGAACCTTGTATATACAAAAAGGTAGCAGGGAGTTTGGTGGTGATCCTCGTAGAGTACGTGGATGACATACTCTTGATAGGGAAGGAGTTTCCTCTGCTACGCTCGATCAATCTCCGCTTATCACAATGATTCTCCACATAGGATCAAAATGATACCTACTAAATCCTGGATTTTGGATCTATGAGATAGATCTAATTGGATGTTAGGATTCTTACTAGTTGTAGTGATATGGTATCAATCGATCCTGGGGAGAATCACTGGAAGGGTTCCAGGGTGATAAAAACGACTGAGTGTCAGTCACAGGCATTGTCTTTACCCTCAGTGGAGGGACGGTATGCTGGAAGAGTTCCAAGCAAGATACCATGACATACTAGACGATAAAGGCTGGATACATCGCTACATAAGATGCTACCAAAGAGGCTGTTTGGGTGTATATTGGTTCATGAGATGAACTATGTTCCTCCCATTGTGTGACAATGGAGTTGTGGCTTATGCCGAGGAACGCCGGTCCCATCAGTGATCCAGACTTATTCTAAGGCAGCATCGCCTGATCATGGAGATAGTTGATCTCCAGGGTGATCGAGGTTAGGAGAGTAGACTCAGAGGACAACACAGCGGATCCACTCACAAAGGCCTGTTCCCAGAGAGAGACTTTTATGGGATGGTTGAGTATGAGATACTGCAACCACTGCTATCAGATGGCCCTAGTGCAAGTGGGAGATTGTTAGTTATATGTATGCCCTTGAGGCCATTACTATACATAGGATGTATATTGTAGTGGATGCTGGGACATATATAGGGAGGACTTTCTTGCTCAACATGATAGTATACTATCTGGTTACTCTTTATCTTAACGTGTACACTGATTGTCTTTCTGCTACATGTTGGTAAAGCCCTTAGGATATGTACTTGACTACCTGGACTATGATGCGGATCATACTAGTGGGGACATGGTAGTCCATAAGTACATCCTTCAAATTCCCTAGTCGTGGGTGTATCGAGACGGGGCATCGATATACCAGTGTAGACTAGCGTATACCTTCTCGACCCATACAGATAGGCGATGGATGATCCCATATCCATTGGTGTTTGACATCAGAGATCATATACGGGTGCTCAGTAGAGACTGGGTACACTGGACGGACTCGCCGAGAACTCCCAGATGGTAATATACCTCACGTCAGATGGCAGTTCTCTGGTGACACTGGTACAGAGTAGTCTGTTGACCCAAGATCGTCATAGAGTCTTGTGTGGTTCCCACTGTGCTTTGATTTCCATCTTACCACGTCCAAGAGGGCATGCAAAACGGTGGTTTTTGGGTACAGTCCCGAGTCACATGGAGGCAATGAGCGATAGGAGGGGATTCGTCTCTCCCGGTATAGGGAGTTGATGTTGCGCTGTGTTCGATTGGCTATAACAGGAAATCCCTGGCCAGGGTTGCTGAGATTTACTGGTAAGTGTTACCAGTAGTTTCTCGAACAGTTATAGACCTCATATCGACACGACTTATCGAGCTATTGGGGTCTGACGTTTACCACCCTTAGGCGAGATATGCGACATATCAGACGAACAGACCGGACTGTACGGTAGTGTTACTGGTCGGATTCACTGGAGTGTGAGCGGGCTTGCTCGTCGATCTTCAGATCGCTCAATACCCGGGTGGCCGTTACGTTTAGCAGACCGCTTGCGGCTTGTAGGTGTTTGATATGATCATCATCTGCTGCCGGCGTATTGACGAGTCTTTAGAGTCCTACACAGAGGTTTCCTGGCTCAAGCGAAACGAAATAGGAGCGCATATGAGATATGTGCGGGACCGAGAATGATACAAGTATGTGATACTGTATTCGATTCTCGCGATGTGACATTGATCGGTTATATGTGATATAGCCGGGTTATCGGATCAAGTGTTGATTCGATAAGTTGTTACTAATGATACTAGCCGGTTATATGCGATATGACCGGATCGTTAAATCAAGTGTTGATTTAATGATTTAATGCATAATTATATATTTGATATATTACTTTGCATTAACTAGTATCGGTTCACTTTATAATGGATTTTCTCACTCGGATGTGCGCATTACATATGCGATATGATTTTGTGCACTAGATTGTATCATGTTTAATGATACATGCATTTTGGTTAAATGTAAAGAATTAAACCATGTTTTAAGTGGATAATTAGGGTTTTGATTTCCTTATTCATTTATTAATCTTTTTCTTTTTGGAAAAAGGAAAAAGGAAATGAGAAAATGGTTGCTATTTTGTTTGTATTCTTTGAAGCTTCATGAACTTTGACCATAGCAACCATTTTGTCTTCTTATACAAACCCTAACCATTCATCTAACTTGAGTTAACTCTCTACAATTAACCATGGTCTTGTTATGATAAGGTTTGATTAGTCATTTCATTTTTAATTAACTTATCATAACTATTATCTTCTTCTTCCTCTTTTTTCTTCAAGTGAAGAAAGCAAGGTCATCAATGGTGATTGATGATAAAGAGTGAGAAATCCAATTCTAAAGTCTACCCACTTCCTATTTCTTCATCCTCTACCTCTTGCCAAGTAGTAGAGTGTGTTTCCTTCACAAGTTTTTAGGGCTTGGTGAAGGTGGAGCTTGATTTAGCGATGCCTCGACGTAGATCATCTTCGGCATGGACATCGACGACCTAGCTCGCTTTTTCTCCGACGAAGCCGACTCTAGAGCCCGGATTTCTTTTGGACAGCGGAGACGACTTCGTTGCGGAGCTATGGAGGTGGAGCACCGGATCTACAAAGGTTGTATTTCCGATATCCCATTAGTTAAGTTGTTAACTAGATTGTTTTTCGCCTAGATTTCTAGCCAACGGTCCGTATTAGGGTCTCTCGGCACCTAGATTTTTTGAAATTGGCATGTTCGATGCCTTGTGAGACCTCATTAGGGTGCCTAGGAACCCTACAGATTTCAAGTGAGAAATCAAAATCCAAAGTGAACCCACTTCCTATTTCTTCATCCTCTACCACTTGCCAAGTAGTATAGGGTGTTTTCTTCACAAGTTTCATGACTTGGTGAAGTTGGAGCTTGATCTTGAGTTGCCTCGACATAGATCATCTTCGGCATCGAAGTCGACGACCTAGCCCGCCCATTTCTCCGATGAAGCCGACGCTAGAGTCCGGGATCCGATGATCGTAGCGAGGGGACATCATCACGGAGCCAGAGTAGTGGTGGACCGGATCTACAAAGGTTGTATTTCCAATCACTTTAGAGTAAAGTTGTTTGCTTGCATTAGTTTTCGCCTTTGATTCGATTCAACGATCGCATTAGGGTTTCTCGGCCCCGGAATTTTTTGAATTTGGCTTAGTTGATGCCTTGTGAGATCTCTTGAGTGTGCCTAGGAACCCTACACATGCAATATAGGATATATAAACATACCCGCAGGTGCGGTGGTGGCCTCTGCCTCTGATGTGGACGCACCACCAACAGCTAGACAATTAAACATTAACTATATAAGTTATTTTGAAATAAATATGCGTGTATATCTATAATATTACATTAAAAATGAATATGCGTGCAATATACCTGGAGGTTTGGCAAAGTCCACATGGAAGGAATCATCGGAAGGGGATACCGATCGGGGTGCAAGACCGGCCCTATGAAACTCCCTACGCAGCTCTCCGGGCGGCAGAACCACTCTCCCTCTGCCTCAATCTCTGCCGCTGCCGCGGCCAGTGCTCTTGCCACCCTCGCTGCTCCCGTGGACGTCATCAAACTTATATAAGAGTACAATCATTACATATGCATGCAATATATGTATAGATCGTAGAAATGTGAAATAATAATATAACAGTACTGATAACCTTTTTTCGTTTCGTGGACGCATTAGACATATCTACTTGGATTTCATCATTGATATCATTTCTAACCCACATACCTAAAACAACCCGTCTTTTGAAATAGACGGCCGGAGTACTCTAAGTTTTCTCTCCTCATCATCCTCAACGCTGTCCTCTATACTATTCTCGAATTCTGGGACATCGTAAATATCCCTGGGTTTCTAACGGCATACGACACTCCATCCCGAATGCTTCAAGCACTGTGAATAGTATACTTGGAACGCTTGGTTCGAAAAGATAAATGGATCGTTCTGACCATAAAATCGAAGTGTGTTCACATTAGTCAATCCATATTTATCTTTCAAAGTCCCAAGATTGTTTCTCCACTTATCCGTATTGGTTCGTGTATCATACAAAGTACACTGAAAAATATAAAACGGTTCTGATCATCCGAGGTATTAGATGCCAAGTATGCAATTTAAGTATCCATAATAAATCACACCATCCGATCCTACCGTCGCAATCCTACTATTCTGAGTGGTTCGAAATATTTTTATGTCCTTAACTTCAATTTGTTTCCAAGGACATCGAATCCTTTATAATATGCAACCTCCAAACTAGGAAACTGAGCTAAACATCTTGAATCCCTCTTTAATGATGCAAACAAGTTCGGATCGTGGATCTGACAAACAAATTTTACGACAAATACATAACGATATAAGTTTAGATTAAGACTAGTTGCAATAACATGTTGTTCGAACAACTAAATGATCTGCAACCAATCGCAAAAATTATCCTAATGATATTTTTCCAATCGTTTATCATTCCAATCAGGATGCCCTTCACTTGCCTCATTAATATGAATTTTGTTCTCAACAATAAATTATGACATTAATATTATATCATTTCATACACAAAAAAACACAAATATAACAATTAATCCAAAAAAACTTACTCTATAATTTCTTCAAGACGTAGCTATTAAGGAGAATAAACCGACATATCCTGTTGATAAACACAGTGTCTACTCTCTTATAGGACACTTTACCATATGGCCGGTCCTGAATTCTCCGAGGCCGGTTAAACTTCGTCTTAATGTTCTCGTCCAGATAGCGGGAACAAAATGTGGTTACTTTATCTAGAAAATAACCTTGCATGATAGAACCCTCTGGTCGATTTCTATTGCGTATATACTTTTTTAGAGTGTAGAAGTATCTAATAAAAAATATGTTAAATAAATAAGTACGTGCATATAGGACAACAATAATTTTACAAATTGCGTGAAACGAAAAATTCCACTTAACTTTCAACGGGATACATCCATCGATATTGTACCGGTCCGGCTAACTTAGCCTCGATTGCAAGATGAACCGTCAGGTGTATTATGATATCGAAGAATGACGGTGGGAAAATACGCTCAAGCTTGCAAAGTATCAATGCAATAGAATTTTCTAGATTCTCCAGTGTCACAACAACCAGAGTTTTAGCGCACAATTCTCTAAAAAAGAAACTAAGGCCATTGATTACTAGACTAACTGATTTGGGAAGATAAGTACTGAGGGCTAATATGAGAAGGTGTTCCATAATAATATGGTGATCATGACTTTTCAGCCTATCGATCTTACCTTTCACAATTTTTATCTTCTTACTAAATGATCCTGAGAAACCTGTGGGAACTTTGAAATCATGCAACACCTGCCGGAACCTTTTCTTCTCCGGTTGTGACATATGATGTTAGTAATATGCATGCCCTAGAGGCCATTATTGTACATGATTGTATAATACAATGGATGCTTGGACATATATAGGGAAGACTTTTTTGCTCGACATGATAGTATGCTATCTGGTTACTCCTTATATTAACATGTTGACTAGTATTGTGATACTGTCTTACTCTCACATGTTGATAAAGCCCTTAAGATGTGGACTTGAATATCAGGACTATGATGGAGATCAAACTAATGGGGCCAGGGTAGTCCATAAGTCCATCCTTTAATTGTTCCTAGTCGAGGGTGCATTGAGACGGGGCATCGATATTCCAGAGTAGACTAGCGTATACGCTTCTTGACCCATTTGATGGGCGATGGATGATCCCATATCCATTGGTGTTTAACATCAAAGATGGTATACGGGTGCTCAATAGAGACTGGATACACTGAATAGGACTCGCCGAGAACTCCTAGATGGTATTATACCTAACATCAGATAGCAATTCTATGGTGACACTGGTACAAGTTAGTCTGTAGACCCAAGATCGTCATAGAGTCTTGTGTGATTCCCGTTGTGCTTTGATTTCCACCTTACTACATTCAAGAGAGCATGCAAAATGGTGGTTTTTGGGCACAGTCCCGAGTCACATGGAGGCAATGAGCGATAGGAGGGGTTTCGTCTCTCCCGGTATTGGAGGTTGATGTTGCGCTGGGCTCGATTGGCCATAACAGGAAGTCCTTGGCCAGGGCTGATACGGAGATTTACTGGTAAGTGTTATCAGTAGTTTCTCGACCAGTTATGAGCCTCACATCAGCATGACTTATCAAGTTACTAGGTCTAATGTTTACCACCCCTAGACTCGATATGCGACATATCAGACGAAGAGACCAGACTGTAGGGTAGTGTTACTTATTAGATTCACGGGAGTATGGAAAATGTAACGTTTCCAAAATAATAAAATATTATTTTTGGGAATTTTTATAAGTTAATATTATTTTAATGAATATTTTAATATTTAGGTATAATTAAATACAGAAAAATTTGGAAAAATTATGGAAAATTATAAAATAGGGTATTTTATAGAATTATGCCATTTTTAAGTTTTTATGATTAGTTATATGCTAATTTATTGTTAATCGCGATTAAAAATCGCTAACCGGTTTTTTAGCATTTTTGTGCAAAACATGCACATATCATTTTTATCACACTTGTGCACTTTTCTTGCCATGGTTCACTTTGGGTTTACTATTCTTGGGAGAAGGATTTTGAGAGAATAAGAAAAGAAAAAGAAAATGGAAAAGGATTATTATATGAGGTTTGGTGAGAGAGAGAGAGGTATGGTCCTCTTTTGACCAAGAGTTAGCCATTTCCCCCATCCATTCACTCATCTCTCTCCCTCTTCAGCCCCTTTCTGCAGCTGCTGCTCCCTCTTCTTCCTCCCACCTTCAAGCCTTCAATTCATCTCTAAAACAACTCCAAAACCCTGCTCTCATTTCATTAAAAGTGTGCACAAGCTCAAGATCTACACATTGGACCAAGGAAGCAAGGATTTTGGCCACTAGGGGCAACTCAAGAATTTTCTTGAGTTGCCAAATGAGGTATTTTCTGGACTATTAGATTAGTTTTAGCAATTCTTATACCCTCATGCTAGTTTTGAACCGATATTGCTTGATGTTATGGACTTGAGGAAAACCTAGTTAGGGTTTGAGGAAATTATGAGTTGTGATGTGAAATTGAGCTTAGTAGAGGCCGCACAAACACCCTAGTGATGTTATTTTGGACCCGAACCTGAACTTGAAACCGGAATACGGATTTATGGAATCGATTTCGGGGAAAACTGTAAATCTGTGAAGGATATATTGAATCTGCTTTCACCCGAGACACCTGAAAATAAAATTGGATGGACAGTGACATGTGCAGGCACCCAGGAAGCTACCACCAGAACCCTAGCCCCTACCTCCTATACCAGGCCGCCAATTTATTCCCATTGGCCGCAATTTGCGGCCATACCTGCACCAAACTTGCTCGTTTTGGTTCTGTAGCCCCTACATGCATAGATTAGACCCCTGGTATATATAGATTTGTCTAATTTGATCTAGGGTGAAATCTGGAGCCTATTTCCTAAGTTGCTGTTTTGGATTCGTGTTTCCGTATTCTGTATTTTTAATTCTGCAATTGTGTATTGTGTTTTACCTCGACTATTTGGCGTTTATACGACGATATCGAGGATTGATTGATGGTTTTGAAGGCGTGCCCATAGGTTCTAACCTATAGACCCCTTATCGTATTGTTTGGGTTTCGTATGCCGTTTTAGCTTTGATTTGGTTTTAATGCGCATATACGATACTTTGATGTGTAGATACCCCATGAAGACTTCGGGACGACAAGGAAGCGCGTGGAGACGTCCACAAATGAAGATGCAGGTGAGTAGATTATATCTACAGGGGGAAGTCGGGTGGACGGCGTATACCACCACCGCAGTCCGTAGTTGATATATTATATATATGATAGTTAGGTGTATTATGGATAGTGTAGGGTTAGAAGCAACTAGTGTAGTTCATAGTCGCGAACCCTAGAATAGATTTACACCTACACGCACACCCATGCATATTCATTATACTCGCACTGTGTTGCATGGATATTGGACGACATTGGAGATGAGTCGATGATATTGGGTTTTGTGCCGCGAGATCGGTGATTTGACATGATTCGTATTTGGGATACGACATGTGATCTCTAGCGGGCCTTTGGACGTGTGTTTACACACGCAGTCATGTAGATGGTATCAGTTGTACTAGACTTAGATCAGTACCCCAGATTATGTGATATGATGATGAGGATACCAAATAATTGATGAGCTGATTGTGATATTGACCCGAACCCAGTTATTGGAATGCCATACGATGATTTACCGTACGAGCTTTATATTGATGATAGATCCACACTCATGACTCGAGAATGTTAGATGATATACTGTATCGTACGTGATACTATTGAGGCGGGATCACTGACTTTTATATTTATATACATCGACTCAGATTTAGGTGCTTTCCATACCCCTCCTGATGGACTTGGCTTGGTAGATGTTAGACCAGACCCGAGTCATACCTATTTCAAAACTAACGAATCGGGAATTATCTTAAGGACAAATAAAAGGGATTCTACGGGTATTTTCAAAAGACGCACCTATTCTTGAAAACACTGTAACCCTTATTTTACCAAAACCCCGATTCGTCTTATTTCAAAGGCACGACCGCATGACATGTACATATTGGTGTAGATTCTTCACTGTTGGATTGATTATTCTATTCCGCATCGCATTGCATGTGTTTATTTCTATATTGCAATCATGCTGTTAGGACACCAACACCATTATCGATGATGCTTACGTTCTACGTACACTTGCTTGCCGGCTCACACACTTCATCATCGATAATTGTCATGTCACTATACATAGAATTATTGCATCAGGATATGACTTTGTATGTGCATATCAGTATTCTATGTTGCATGATATACTGTTATACTTGCATCTCATTTATATGTCACATACATCATGCTTTCTGATTATACGCATTGAGATATTCGTTTTCATGATATTTCTGGATTTGGGAACCGTGGGGATTGTTCAAAGGAGAGTATGTACTTATTTGAAAAACCCGGTTTCCTTGATTAGTATTCTATGTCACTATACATAGAATTATTGCATCAGGATATGACTTTGTATGTGCATATCAGTATTCTATGTCACATCGCATGATTTAGTCTTAATGACTGAGTTTCATGATATTTGATTTTGTGCACCATGGTTGCACCTACTGGGTATTTATACCTTGTACATAGTTATTACTCTTGAGCTGTTGATTGCGATTTCATGCCTATTTTATGCTGGTGATTTGATTTACGCTTCCAGCAGAGTTTCATGTAATTTTAGTGTTTTGATTTTGCATTCGGTATAGCTTATATGTACTTGTAGTGCATCGATATGTGTTTTGTGCCCGCAGCTGCACACGTTTATGATTTTCTTCATATCTGGATACACTTGGTGTTGCTGCTTACGTATTTGAGTTATTGCTTGGTATTTGTGCATGGGATGCACCAGTTCTATACTTCGTGCATTTGTCGCACCAGTTTTATGTTTCTTGCGTTTATCGCATCAGATTTATATTTCGTGCCTTTGTTGCACCGGATTTATATTTTGTGCATTACGATTGCACCTGACTTCGATTTGATGTCTTTCGGTATGTCGATTTTGATTGTGATATTGATGTGGATTCTTGCACTCCGTGCTTTTGACTGGACTTACGCATATTCGACGTTGCTATTGGATTTTGTGATTCCGTGCATATTGAGTGCGCAGGGTCTAGATTTTCATTCGTGCATGATGGATGCACCGATTTGGATTTTCGCGCATGTTGGGCGCATGTTTTGAGATACGATTTTGGGGCACACCAGATGCACTAAATCGAGATTCTTCGTGCATGTCAGATGCACCTGTTTTGGCTGTCAGGCACACATGTTGCCTATGACAGATGCTTCGTGCACACCCGTTGCACCTAGATGTTGTTTTGTGCACATGTTTAGCGCATATATGGATTTTGATTTCCGTGCGCGTCAGACGCACAGGGTGGTGTTATGTGCATTTTTGGAATTTATTCCTTTTGGAGCAGTACATTTTTATGATGTGGGATATTTGCTTTCATACTGAGCAGGACTAGTCAGTGGACAGTGCCTGGATATATTTTGCATGCATCGATAGTTATCGAAGGGATTTCCGAAAAGCGAGCTATAGTCTCAGTATATACCTACGTGTCCGATATGACACAAAACGTTTTAAAAACAAGGAAACCCTTCTGATTATTTTCAAAATGGTGGAACGTGCTTATTAAACAAAGGATATATATACACATATATAGTTATTTTCTTATGAGAAACGTCCGCCACTGTGCAGTGTTATGCGCATCGCACAGCGACTTAAAAAGATTTGGCATACAGTTGCATCAGCTAATTACATGTATAGATTGGGTGTCTACATGTATAGTCTTGGTCCATATCATATTGATTTTGTATTGGATTTGACATTGTGTCGTTACCATGACTCCGATGATTGCGGATGCTTGATGGAGTGTTGCTTTTGAGTTATCTGCTCAGTACTCATGCGCATGCATTGCGCTATGATGTTTTATGTATAGATGATTTCGGAGCCCCGATGACTTGGAATTTGTATTGAAATATTTTAGTATTTGGGGGTTTAAATTTAAATTCGGGGACCGAATTTCTTTAAGGGGGGTAGATTGTAACGTCTTCAAAATAATAAAATATGATTTTTGGGAAATTTTATAATTTAATATTATTTTAATGAATATTTTAATATTCTGGTATAATTAAATACAGATAAATGGGGAAAAATTATGGAAAATTCTAAAATAAGGTATTTTAAGGAATTGCCTCGTTTTCTGTGCATGCCCCCATTTCCTCTAGTTTTGACCCTGAGTATGTCTAGTTTTGACTGATTCCATCTAGGGTGAAATCTGGGTTGATTTTCCTATGTTGGTGTATAATTTGGGACTTGTTTTAGCATGGATTTTGGTATTTGGTGATTCATTCCTGTCGGGTGGCGTTTGGACGTCAACGACAAGTGGATTTTGATTGTGTTTACATGCGAGTCGATAGGTTTTTACCTATGCGGGTAGCGTGTGCTATTTTGGTTTCCGATGTGATTTTCATGTGCTTTAGCATTGTGATATACTTGTAGGTACCCCGCGTGATGTTGAGGCAAAGGAGGTGAAGATAGCGACATCGGCTTTGGCACACGAGAAGCAAGGTGAGTAGATTTATATCTACGGGGAGAAGTCGGGTAGATGGCGTATAGCACCCCCGCAGTCCGTGGTGATGTATACGAATACGTATACACACGAATATTTATATTGTGTTGTTTAGGGTTATTGATGGTAATAATGATATTTTGATGATAAGAATATATTGGTTTAGTATAGTGCGAACCCTAGAGTAGTGGATGCACTCACACATACATTTACACACATAATTGCATTCATTCTTTCATTTATTAGAGTGCATATGATGGTGTGTATATCTACACATGGGTATGGGACTATGTGTTTATATACGGGATTTGAGGATGATACGTGGTTTGAGATGATACTTGATGTGAGGCCGTGAGATCGGCGATGTGACATAGCTTGTCTTCGAGGTGCGATATGATAGTTTTAGCGGGCCTTTGGACATGTGCTTTACCCGCATTCATATTTTTATAGATGGTATCGATTTGTACTAGACTTAGAGTAGTACCCCAGATTATGCGATCTGATGATAGTGATACCTGATATGTGATGAGGTACTGTGATATTGACCCCTACCCAGCTATTGGGATGCCGTACGACGATCTACCGTACGAGCCGATATTGATGATAGATCCGCACTCATGACTCGAGGATATCTTACGATATGTTATTGAGGCGGGATCACCGACTATCATATCTATATGTATTGACTCAGATTATGTGGTTTCTTACCCCTCCTGTCTAGATTACTTAGTAGACATTAGACTGGACCGAGTCATACCTATTTCAAACTAACGAATCGGGGATATTTTAAAGATAGGCAGAAGGGTCATACGGATATTTTCAAATGATGTATCTTTTCTTAAAACACCGTAGCCCTTGTTTTTCCAAAAGCCCTGATTCGTCTTATTTCAAAAAGCACCCCTGCATGACTTGTACAGATTGGTGTAGATTCTTTACTTTTGCGTTGATTATTCGATTCCGCATATTCATGCTATTTGGATTGCATCGCTTGTACTGTGGTTATATTTCAGTCATGCTGCTAGGACACCAGCACCATTATCGATGATGCATATGCTCCACGTACACTTGTTGCCGGCTCACACACTCATCATCGATAATTGCCATGTCACTACACTGTAGTACTATTGCATTCAGTATATGATCCTTGCATGACATGATGATGTGCATACCTTCCTTTACATGTCGCATACTTCATGCTTTTGACTATACGCATTGAGATATGTTGTTTCTATGATATTTCTGGATTTGGGAACCGAGAGTGTTTCAAAAGAGAATATGTCATTGCTTTAAAAACCCGGTTACCCTTGATATGATATTTCAGTGCGTCCACCATGTGTTTTCTCGGTGCTGAGAGCGACATGTGAAACCCGAATCGAGGAGTGGATAAGCCGATTGCGGGTACATGGTGGACCCGGTATGGTTCCCCTCGGCAAGATGATCGATGAGCTTTGCCGATTGAGCCTGGAGGCGGGCGAGTACCTACCGGTGATTGGTTGGACCTGGCGGTTATCCGGAGGATACTGACCAGAGTCGATGGATAGATTTGGGCGTCCTGCCGGGGCCGAGGGCCGATACCGCAGACAGAGCCCGCGGGCCGATCCGGACTGACGGAGCCCGATATATGCGGATTTATGTGCTGATGCTGGGCACAGTTTTCATGATGTTTTCGAGTGCCGATGCTGGGCACTCCGGTTCCATGACTTTGACGTGTCGCGAGGGACACGGATGGGTTATATCCTCATATTTCCATGCACAGGTTTCATGATATTTACTTGCATGATGGGTATTGTCATTGGGTGACGAGTGGACGGGATCCACGTGTGTGCAGATTTGATTACATTGATCATACCTCATATTCATGACATGCTATTACCTGAGGCACTAGCACGAGCACTTGGCATTACACTCATGTAGAGATTACATTGCCAGTTTAGCATGCTTCAGCTTTATTCATATTGAGGTTTATTTATATCTGATCGTATTGACCTAGGATGGGTCATGCATTCGATCTATGCTTGTAGATATTTTCTATTCACGAGTTGGCAACACACCCCCGTTGTGCCCCAGTCCTTGCAGGTTTTTGCCGTACAGATTCCATAGCGGCATTTATGGCACACTGCTTCCTTATGGGTGACTTGCTTGGATAGGTGGGTTCTTTTGTATCAGAACCGCCATTGTTCATGTATCATTTATTGTATCTAGAATTTCCATCAACCAAAACTTGTATATTATTTCAGACTTAGAAAACAGTGTTGTTTTATTTCGACCTTAGAGTCGCGCTAGTAGTATTACGGTTTTCTGGCTGTTTTGAGTTTCTTTTTTTTGGGTTTTGATCCTCGCCCTTTGGCGTTGTATATTATTATTGCTTGCGTGGTTGTGACCGTCGATGGACGAAGAGCTAGCTCCCGCTTGGGGATGCCTTTTATCATTTCATATATATTATTCTTGTTGTACCCCGTTCGGGCCAGTTTTTACAAAGGAAACTCTGCCGAAATTTTCAGGAAAGGTTACACATTTTAAAAAAATGCATATTCGGCTTAGTTATTTAAAAACTTTGATCTCCAAACATGATTTCCTTACTTTTCAAAAACAGTTTTTCCTTATTTACTCTTTAAATGGTTTTAGATCGCTGGGCTTTTGGCTTACTTGGATCAGATGGGGTCCTATAGACTTCATATGGTTCAAGGGCCAGTCACGTGCTCTTTCGGGTCGTGACACATGACTGGCGAGTTTCACAAGATGTAAATTCAAGCTAATTTAAATATGCATCTTTATGTAACTCTAGCTAGTCGGGTCGCATTGATATGACCTAGTCTACAATACCTCAAGAAGGATCCGTTCATTTCTGAACTCTTCCTCTTGTGTGTGTTCTGTATACTAAGAACTGTAGTTTGATTTAGAACATTAATGCTTTTAGATAACGTGCCTGAACCGATCAACTTTTGATATAGGAAATGTTCAAAACATTATCCATCAATACAAAATTTTATCATTTCTTTACTAATAACGAGACTGATATGATTTTATATATCAGGTTCGGTATCTAATAGCATTTGTTCAGAATCAATGTATTGGTAATACAGGGTGACAGTGACCAACAGACTTGGCTGCAACGCTTGCCCTGTTTTCTGCCTCATGAAACTTATCACCCGTTCTCAGTTCTCTACCTATCTGTAGCCCTATGTAACAGATTACATATCTGGGATCCTGATCTGGTATCACATACCCAGGATGCGGAGGATACTGAGAAACTGTTCTTTGTAATGAACACACCCGAAGATGATGCATCAGCATGCACTCTCTTCGATTGGGCGGCACAGGAAATCTGGTATTCCCCAATTTCCTGCTCTGTCTTATAACAATTATAAGTTGGAGCGGGACCAACGTTCCCTAGCTCAGTATAACAAGCGGGTTCGGTCATTAATCCGTATTATTATCTTGATTAAGGCGTGATATGGTCGCTACCTGGAGAGAGAGAGAAGAAAACACTCAGCGTGCGTTCTTGCAAGAATAGATTGGTTATTATTTTATCTAATCAGGATGGCTCCCACTGTTTTTTATCAAATCTTTCTTCAAACCCTAAAAGGAAAGACTAGCCGGGATTAATTACACACTACAAGTTCGCCAATCTTTCAGCCAGGCCAGTGTCGGTACTTTGAGGGAGGTCCCCCGTGCTTTCGCACGAACCTAATTAATGTAAACCTCATTTTCCCAGAGGCGTAACCCCGTTGACACCTTTCTAGACACCTACTTGATCAGCTAATTGTAATGTATAAAACTCTCCCAGGAGTAACACTTACTCGCAGCGGGTATCGGGATCCTACTATCTCATAGAAGGTATGCAATCTCATTGCAAATTTCAACACTTGAAATTCCCGATAATTTTGCCCCGAACGATCTATGACCTTGACAAGGTCAACAAACCATAGACCGCAAGTCAAGTTCTACCCGTCATTTCTTGATTGAATCAAAACCCACCCGCACGACCCTTGACAAGGTCAACAAGGCCGCACGACTACCCTAACCCAATCTGCATCATATGCATAAGCAGATAAATACTGGTTAGCTACCGCACACTGCGCCTTGACAAGGTCAACAAACGCAGCACGAATACTAAACAGGATTTATCTGAAATGACGGAAGGCTACGACAGGTTTTTCTGAAAACCTATTGCGTAATGAACTTGATATCGTTGTAGAATCAAATGATTTTAAAATGGAGTGTTTTTGAAGCTTTTCTAGTTTTGCTAAAGGAGTCACTCCCGGTGAAGGGATCGTCGGTCCTTTTCTCGTCGAATGAGGTACGGGATATATCATATATATCACTGTGCAAAGCAGAACTCTTAAAAGCAATCAGAAAACAAACCGAATGTGTAGCATCTGCCAGTTATTGCTAAAGGAGTCACTCCCGGTGAAGGGATCTCGGTCCTTTCCTCAGCGAATAAGGTGCAGGATATATCACATATACCTCTGTGCAAAGCAAGAACTGTAGCTACCCTTTTTATTTTAAAATTCGATTCTGCAACATCTTTAGGTTTCTTTTCTTTCATTAATCACATTAATGAAGTCCCATCATTTAAGTACCTAAACATCACAGATAAATACGACGTACACTTATGCCATCCGCATTCGCCTCGATGTCCCCTCGTGCACCGTTAGGTTAGGTAACTAACGGCAGAGCGGGGCAGGGCTAGCGCGGATGTAAAACATAAGTAACGTCTATATAATATATCATATATACTATATACAGTATCCATCACAGAACATATCACATGATCACATCACATATATCGCAGCAGAAGAAACATATGAAATATTGGATATACTAGGACGTCCGTGTTTTCAATACGAGCCAGTATAAAACACGGATTCCACGGTCGTGATGAATAGCCAAACCCACACCCCTAGACCCCTACGAGAGCGGCAAGCAACCCTACCAATTCTAGAGTTAGGAGACCCAGACTCGACTCCTCGAGTTGGTCTCCCACTGGACTCCAGAACCCGGTTACTTGTGCTCCCCTCCTTGGGTCTATCCTAGTGCGGAAAAGAAAATAATATACAAAAGGTGGCATCTTCCGCAACCTGGAAGTGCCCAAATAAAAGAATATTACATACAAGTTTTTACATGAATGAAAATGAAAAGCACTCATCTCACATAAAAAACCCCGGCTATTCAATCACGACGATCCAATATAACATATCCAGCAACACATAACATCACATGTCATCAACGTAAGTAAATATGCGCATCCCAATTGTCATTAACATATAGCAACGAAACCGGCGATATCACATATTACACTTACGGTCACAGAAAAGAAAGTGTAAAACTACAACAGTTGGAATCCGCAATATCTACATAGACATCGCATGCCTAATCAAATGAATACCTTAGACATCACATGCCTAACAATTATAAACCCCGCATTTTAGTCTCAAAATCGAAAACACTTTTCAATATCAAGTCGGGCAATTCAACAAGATTCCCGACATCCTGATCGAATGCTCGTCGCAAACTTTAGTAGGCGGCCGCACCCCCTGACGCCGTCGACGAAGTGCACCAAGGCGGAACACCGCTGCCGCGAGCACCGGAACGGATGCATTTGGCGATGGGGTTCTCCTACAGTCACTTGGTCGGGGCTATGGAGTGAGGTTGTCTATTAAGTTTACCCGGCGAGTATCCGCGTACGCTACGTGATTGCGACGGACTTTTGATCACATCAAAATTCCGTGGCAACCGATCAAGTGAGACTAAACTGCTATGTTTATAACATTCATTAAGTTATCTCATAACTACTTGTGAATTCCAATTATTGTATCCCATTCCAGATAAATAGAAAATGTTAAACTTTTCGATCGAACAGTCAAACACCCAAGTTTTCCCGATACAGATCAACACATGAAATAAGTCTAAAAACATTCAGTTCGTGCCTCAGTACCAACGGTCCAGCCGTAGAAGGGTCAAGCCAACGCCTCACATGTGGCACGCCGTACTGCCCCAAACCCGAAGGTTCAAAGGGCAGTTCAAGATGGTCACATAATCAAGTTAAGGTTTGTTGTCTTCTAGAGGGTCCATCGCGTTACTTGCACTACTTAGAATATCTTTAAACCACGGAAAAATCCAACACTTGGAAATTTCCCGACAGGGAAAAAGTTGGGTATTTATATCCGGTCGAACTTTCTAACATATTCTAAAGTTATCCGGAAAGCCACATAGACAAAGTTAAATAATCCGATCGATTCATCGAGTCCCAATACACCCTAGAAAATTCAACTCATGAATAAATTTTAAAAATTCCCAGAAAATCCAGAACCTAAAAATATAAATTACTGTGCAAAAATAATAAAATAATGTGATAAAGTTGCCGCGGAACCGCCGCACAAGCCATGCTTGTGCCGCGGTTCCGCCGCACTATTGATGACTCAATGGATAATTTTTGCACCGTAATTCTTATATTTCCCTGCTGAATTTTTTAGCAATTTTTAATCTGGAAAAATCACATTTTTTCAAAAAAGTCCAGAGAGCAAATACGGGTTAGGGTTTCGGGTCGATTGGGTTTCAAACTTCGTCTACGCATCGCCTAAGGCTCTAGCTAGGCTCTGATACCACTGTAGGGTTCCTAGACACACTATTGAGGTCTCACAAGGCATCAACCATGCCAATTTCTAATTTTACAAGTGCCGAGAAACCCTAATACGGATCGTTAACTAGAAATTTAGGCGAACACATGCAACTAGTTAACAAATTAACTAAAATAACGGAAATACAACCTTTGTAGATCCGGTCCTCCACCTCCATAGCTCCGCAATGAAGTCTCCTCGCTGTCCAAATGGAAACCCGGGCTCTAGCGTCGGCTTCATCGGAGAAATGGGCGGGCATGGTCGTCGGCTTCATGCCGAAGATGATCTACGTCGAGGCATCACAAGATCAAGCTCTCACTTCACCAAGTCATGAAACTTGTGAAGAAAACACCTTTTACTACTTGGCAAGAGGTAGAGGATGAAGAAATAGGAGGTGGGTTCACTTTGGAATTGGATTTCTCACTCAATTGCTCAAGTTGCCATTGATGAAGCAAGCTTTTTCTTGAAGTGAAGAAGAAGAAGAAGAAGCAAGAATATGATATGATATGTATTTTCCAAAAAGAAAATAAAATGTATACTTATCATAATCAAACCATGGTCAAGTGTAGAGAATGAACTAGGGTTAAGTGGAATGGTTAGGGTAAAGCATGAGACAAAATGGTCACTTAGTCAATGCTTCATGAAGCTTCAATATACAAACAAACAAAGCCACCATTTTCCCTTTTTCTTTTCCAAAATAAAATAAATGAAATAAATAAATAAATGAATAAGAAAATGAAAACCCTAACCATTACACAACCATGGTTTAATCTTTACACAAACCCTAGTGAGCATGTATCATCAAACATGATACAATCAAGTGCACAAAAGTATATCACATATACAACTTGTGAACTTCAAGTGAGAAAATCCATTTAAAGTGAACCAATACTAGTTAATGCAAAGTAATATATCAAATATATAATTATGCATTAAATCATTAAATCAATACTTGATTCAATGATCCGGTCATGTCGCACACAACCGACTAGTATACAATGTATCATTTTATCGAATCAATCCATGATTCGATAACTAGGTTATATCGCATACAACCATTCGACACATTCATCGCGAGAATGAAATACGGTATCACATACACGCATTATTCTCGGTCCCGCACATATCTCATATGCGCTCCTATTTCGTTTCGCTTGAGCCAGGAAACCTCTGTGTAGGACTCTAAAGACTCGTCAATACGCCGGTAGCAGATGATGATCATATCAAACACCCACAAGCCGCAAGCGGTCTGCTAAACGTAACGGCCACCTGGGTATTGAGCGATCAGAAGATCGACGAGCAAGCCCGCTCACACTCCTGTGAATCCAACCAGTAACACTTACCGTACAGTCCGGTCTGTTCGTCTGATATGTCGCATATCTCGCCTAGGGGTGGTAAACGTCAGACCCCAATAGCTCGATAAGTGTAGGGTTCCTAGGCACTCTAATGGAGTCTCACAAGTGATCAAACATGCACAAATCAAATTTTACAAGTGCCTATAAACCCTAATACGGATCGTTAACTAGATAAATAGGCGAAACAAGCAAGTAAACGGAAATGTATCTAAAGGAAAGGGGCTACAACCTTTGTAGATCCGGTCCACCACTTCCTAAGCTCCGCGATGATCTCCCTCCGCTGTCCAAATCGAACCCTCGACTCTAGCATTGGCATAATCGAAGAATGGGCGGGCTTGATCGTCGGTTCGATGCCGAAGATGATCTACGTCGAGGCATCACAAGAACAAGCTCCAACTTCACCAAGCCTTGAAAACTTGTGAAGGAAACACCCTATACTACTTGGCAAGAGGTAGAGGATGAAGAAATAGGAATTGGGTAGACTTTAGTTTTGGATTTCCCACACTTTTTCATCAATCACCATTGATGTAGCAAGCTTTTTTCTCATGTTGAAGAAGAAGAAGATGAAGAAAAAGAATATGATAAGTATTAAGTAAATGATAAATAAATCAATACTTATCATTTACTAACCCTTGGTTAGTTGTAGAGAATGGACCATGGTTAACTTGAATGGTTAGGGTTAAGGATGAGACAAGAATGGTGGACTAATTCAAAGCTTCAAGAATCTTCAACTAGCAAACAAAAATAGCAACCATTCTTTTCTCATCTTTTTCCAAAATAAATAAATAAATAAATAAGAAAAAAGAAAACCCTAATCATAATCTTAACCATGGTCTAATTCTTTACACTAACCCTAGCTTGCATATATCATCAAACATGATACAATCATGTGCACAAAATATATCACATATGCAATGTGCACAAACTAAGTGAGTAAATCCATTTAAAGTGAACCAATACTAGTTAATGCAAAGTAATATAACAAATATATAATTATACATTAAATCATTAAATCAACACTTGATTCAATGATCCGGTCATGTCGCATATAACCGGCTAGTATCCAATGTATCGGCTTATCGAATCAATCCTTGATTCGATAACTAGGTTATATCGCATACAACCATTCGACACATTCATCGCGAGAATGAAATACGGTATCACATACACGCATTATTCTCGGTCCCGCACATATCTCATATGCGCTCCTATTTCGTTTCGCTTGAGCCAGGAAACCTCTGTGTAGGACTCTAAAGACTCGTCAATACGCCGGTAGCGGATGATGATCATATCAAGCACCCACAAACCGCAAGCGGTCTGCTAAACGTAACGGCCACCCGGGTATTGAGCGATCAGAAGATCGACGAGCAAGCCCGCTCACACTCCTGTGAATCCAACCAGTAACACTTACCGTACAGTCCGGTCTGTTCGTTTGATATGTCGCATATCTCGCCTAGGGGTGGTAAACGTCAGACCCCAGTAGCTCGATAAGTCATGCCGACTTGAGGTCCATAACATTCCTGAAACTACTGATAACTCTTACCAGTATATCAATGCAACCCTGGCCAGGGATTTCCTATTATGGCCAGTCGTGCATTGCACAACATCAACCCCCAATACCGGGAGAGACGAATCCCCTCCTATCGCTCATTGCCTCCATGTGAATCGGGACTGTACCCAAAAACCACCTGTTTGCACGATTCAGTAGAGCCGTGGTAGGGTGAAAATCAAAGCACAGTGGGAGACACACAAGACTCTATGACGATCTCGGGTCAACAGACTAAGCTGTACCTGTGTCACCAGAGAACTGGCATCTGACGTGAGGTATAATACCATCTAGGAGTTCTCGGCGAGTCCGTTCAGTGTACCCAGTCTCTACTGAGCACCCGCATACCATCTCCGATGTCAAACACCAATGGATATGGGATCATCCATCGCCCATCGCATGGGTCGAGAAGATATACGCTAGTCTACTCTGGAATATCGATGCCCCGTCTCGATATTCCCTCGACTAGGAACATTTCAAGGATGTACTCATGGACTATCCAGGCCCCGCTAGTATGATCTGCATCATAGTCCTGGAAGTCGAGTACACATCCTAAGGGCTTTATCAACATGTAACAGAGAGACGAAAAGTATACACGTTAAGATAAAGAGCAACCAGATAGCGTACTATCATGTCGAGCAAGAAAGTCCTTCCTATATATGTCCCAGCATCCACTACAATATGCATCCAATGTACAGTAATGGCCTCTAGGGCATACATATAACTAACAATCTCCCACTTGCACTAGGGCCATCTGTAGCAGTGGTTGCAGTATCACATACTCAACCATCCCCTAAAAGTCTCTTTTTGGGAAAAAGGCCTTCGTGAGTGGATCCGCCGTGTTGTCCTCTGAGTCTACTCTCCTAACCTCGATCACCCCGGAGATCAACTATCTCCATGATCAGGTGATGCTTCCTCAGAATTTTTCTGGGTCACTGATGGGACCAGGGTTCCAGGGCCAAAGCCACACTTCCATTGTCATACAATGGCAGGAACCTAGTTCATCTTATGAACCAATATACACCCAAACATCCTCTTTGGTAGTATCTTCAATAGCGATGTTACCAGCCTTTATCGTCTAGTTTGCCACAGTATCTAGCTTGGAACTCTTCCAACATACCGTCCCTTTACTGAGGGTAAAGACAGTGCCTGTGACTGACATTCAATCATCTTTATCACCCTGGAACACTTTCAGTGATTCTCCCCAGGATCGATTGATACAATCTCACTATACCTAGTGAGAATCCTAATATCCCTTTAGATCTATCTCATAGGTCCAAATCTCAGGATTTAGGAGGTATCATCTTTATCCTATTTGGAGAATCCTTGTGATAATAGGAGATTGACCGATCGTAGTATAGGAAACTCTTTTCCTATCAAGAGTATGTTGTCTACGTACAATACGAAGATGACCACCTTACTCTCTACTACCCTTTTGTATATACAAGGTTCGTCTACCATTTTGATGAAGTCAAACACTTTGACTATCATATCAAAACAGACGTTCCAACTCCGCGATGCCTGCTTCATTATGTAAAGCAACTTGCACACGTTTCCGCTGCTCCTACTGTTTTACGAAGACCTCTGGCTGTGTTCTTATAGACGTTCTCTTCTAAATCAGTATTTAAAAAGGCAGTCATGGCACCCAACCGCCAGATATCGTAGTCATGGTATGTAGCCGTGGTAAGTAGGATCTGGATAGACTTAAGCATAGCAACTGGAAAAAGGTTTCATCATTATCCACGCCTGGTCGATGACGAAAACCTTTAACAAGTCTAGCATTGAAAGTCTCAACTTTTCCATCTACACCAAGTAATCTTCTCAAGATATACTTGCTCCTGATGGGGATTTAACCCTTCAGATATAGCAACCAAAGTCCATACTTTGTTGGTGTATATGGATTCCATCTCAGACCGCTAAGCATCCAGCCATTCTTACAGAGTCCCTACTCTTGATGGCCTGCTCGAATCTAGTTGGGTCATCATCTCATGATGCAATCCTCGCTCCCACTGTCATCGAGAAACCGAGGTATCTCTCAGGCAGGCGAGGAACCCTACCAGATCGGCGGAGAGGCTGAGGTTCGTCGGGGACTATAGAATCCTTTGGTTCTGTCAAATCTTCAGCTGTAGTTTCATATAGCTGGAACCTTTCCAGTTCTACAGAACTGACCTTGCCTTGATCTTGTCCGGATTTTGCTTTTGACATAGGCCGGACAATCCCAAATCTTAACTTACTTAAGAGATGGGTTCTTCCCATACCATATCTCATATGGAGTGGTAGGCACTGATTTGATTCAAACCTAATTCAATAGGTATGCAACTTCTCAAATGCATAACCCCAAAAGGAAACAGGTAACTCAGTAGTACTCATCATAGAGCACACCTTATCATATAGGGTGTGATTGCCCCGCCCCGATATACCATCGTGCTATAGTGTATACGGAGGAGTAATGCTGAGAGAGAATCTCATTCTCCTTTAGAATAGTCCAGGAATTCTATGCACAAGTATTCTCCTCCCTGATCTCATCATAGGACATAATACTTATACCCGTATTTTGGTTCTCTACTTCTAACTTATATTTTGTGAATACCTCAAAAGGTTCGGACTTATGTTTCAACAGGAACATATGACTGAATCTTGAGAGATTATCAGAGAATATAATGAAGTATAAAGAACCAGTCCTGGCATGTGTAGACAGGAGACCTTACATACATCATCATGTATCAGTCCCAAGAGTTTACCAACTCTTCCTCTGTTTCCAATAAACAGAGCTATGGTCATCTTATCTTTGTGACATGACTGGCAAGTTTCACAAGATGTAAATTCAAACTGATTTAAATATACATCTAAATGTAACTTCAGCCAGTCGGGTCGCATTGATATTACCTAGTCTACAATGCCTCAAGAAGGATTCGTTCATTTCTGAACTCTTCCTCTTGTGTGTGTTCTGTATACTAGGAACTGGAGTTTGATTTAGAACTTCAATGCTTTTAGATAACGTGCCTGAATCGATCAACTTTTGATATAGGAAATGTTCAAAACATTATCCATCAATACAAAATTATATCCTTTCTTTAGTAATAAAGAGACTGATATGATTTTGTATATCAGGTTCGGTATCTAATAGCATTTGTTCAGAATCAATATATTCGTAATACAGGGTGACAGTGACCAACAGACTTGGCTGCAACACTTGCCCCGTTTTCTGTCTCATGAAACTTATCACCCGTTCTCAGTTTTTCTACCTTTTTGTAGCCCTATGTAACAGATTACATATCTGGGATCCTGATCCGGTATCATATACCCAGGATGCAGAGGATACTGAGAAACAGTTCTTTATAATGAACACACCCGAAGGAGATGCATCATATGCACTTTCTTCGGTTGGGCGGCATAGGAATTCTGGTATTCCCCAATTTCCTGCTCTGTCTTATAACAATTATAAGTTGGAGCGGGACCAACGTTCCCCAGCTCAGTATAACAAGCGGGTTCGGTCAATACATCCATATTATTATCTTGATTAAGGCGTGATATGGTCGCTACCAGGAGAGAGAGAGAAGAAAACACTCAGCGTGCGCTCTTGCAAGATCAGATTGGTTATATATTTTATCTAATCAGGATGGCTCCCACTGTTTTTATCAAATCTTCCTTCAAACCCTAAAAGGAAAGACTAGCCGGGATTAATTACACTCTACAAGTTCGCCAATCTTTCAGCCAGGCCAGTGTCGGTACTTTGAGGGAGGTTCCCCGTGCTTTCGCACGGACCTAATTACTGTAAACCTCGTTTTCCCAGAGGCGTAACCCCGTTGACACCTTTCTAGACACCTACTTGATCGGCTAATTGCAAAGTGCAAAACTCTCCCAGGAGCAACAATTACTCGCAGTGGGTATCGGGATCCAACTATCATATAGAAGGTATGCAATCTCATTGCAAATTTCAACACTTGAAACTCCCGATAAAGGTTTTTACCCCTAGCACCTATGACTTTAACTATGGTCAACAAATCATAAGTACTAGTCAAGTTCTATCCGTCATTTCGTGATTAATTAGACCCACCCACATGACCCTTAACTAAGGTCAACAAAGTCACGCGACTGTCCTAACTAATCGCATCATATGCGGTATAGGAAGACATCACTTAGCTACCGTACACTGTGCCTTGACTATGGTCAACAAACACAGCACGAATACTAAGTACTCTACTTCCTAAAATGACAGAGGGTTGCGAATGGTTTTTGTGGAAACCTTTAACGCTTTGAACTTGATCTCGTTGCGGAATCAAATGGTTTTTAAATGGAATGTTTTTGAAGCTTTTCTAGTTTTGCTAAAGGGGTCACTCCCGGTGAAGGGATCGTCGGCCCTTTCCTCGTCGAATGAGGTGCGGGATATATCATATATATCACTGTGCAAAGCGGAAACTATAGAAGCGATCAAAAACAAACCGAGGGTTGTAGCATCTGCCAGTTATTGCTAAAGGAGTCACTCCCGGTGAAGGGATCTCGGTCCTTTCCTCATCGAATAAGGTGCAGGATGTTCTATAATGAACACCGCGATGCAAAGCAAGAACTGTAGCTACCTGTTTTATTTTGAAATTCGATTCCACAACATCAATTAGGTTTATTTTCTTTCATTAATCACATTAATGAATATCCCATCATATAAGTCCACCTAATCATCACAGATAAATATAACGTACGCTTATGCCATCCGCATTCGCCTCGATGTCCCGTCTGCACCGTTAGGTTAGGTAACTAACGCCAGAGCGAGGCAGGGCTAGCGCGGGTGTAAAACATAAGCAACGTCTATATAATATATCATATATACTATATATAATATCTGTCACAGAACATCACATGATCACAGATAAATCACAGCAGAAGAAACATATGAAATATTGGATATACTAGGACGTCCGTGTTTTCAATACGAGCCAGTATAAAACACGGATTCCACGGTCGTGATGAATAGCCTATCCCACACCCCTAGACCTCTACGAGAGCAGCAAGAAACCCTACCAATTCTAGGGTTAGGAGACCCGGACTCGACTCCTCGAGATGGTCTCCCACTGGACCCTAGAACCCGGTTACTTGTGCTCCCCTCCTTGGGTCTATCCTAGTGCAGAAAAGTAAATAATATACATCAACGGTGACAACTTCCGCAACCTGGAAGTGCCCCAATAAAAGAATATTACATACAAGTTTTTACATGAATGAAAATGAAAAACACTCATCTCACATAAAAAAAACCCGGCTATTCAAACACGACGATCCAATATAACATATCCAGCAACACATAACATCTCATATCATCAACGTAAGTAAATATGCGCATCCCAATTGTCGTTGACATATAGCAACGAAACCGGCGATATCACATATTACACTTACGGTCACAGAAAAGAAAGTGTAAAACTACAACAGTTGGAATCCGCAACCTCCTCAGACATCGCATGCCTGACCAAATGAAATACTTAGACATCGCATGCCTAACAATTATAAACCCCGCATTTTAGTCTCATTATCGAAAACACTTTTCAATATCAAGTCGGGCAATTCAACAGGATTCCCGACATTCTGATCGAATGCTCGTCGCAAACTTTAGTAGGCGGCCGCACCCCCGACGCCATCGACAAAGTGCACCATGGCGGAACACCGCTGCCGCGAGCACCCGAACGGATGCTTTCGGCGACGGGGTTCTCCTACAGTCACTTGGTCGGGGCTATGGAGTGAGGCTGTCTATTAAGTTTACCCGGCGAGTATCCGCGTACGCTACGTGATTGCGACGGACTTTTGATCACATCAAAATTCCGTGGCAACCGATTAAGTGAGACTAAACTGCTACATTTATAATATTCATTCCGTTATCTCATAACAATTTGTGAATTCCAATTATTGTATCACATCCCGGATAAATAGAAAATGCTAAACTTTTCTATCGAGCAATCGAACACCCAAGTTTTCCCGATACAGCTCAACACATGAAATAAGTCTAACAACATTCAGTTCGTGCCTCAGTACCAACGGTCCAGCCGTAGAAGGGTCAAGCCAACACCTCACATGTGGCACGCCGTACTGCCCCAAACCCGAAGGTTCAAAGGGCAGTTCAAGACGGTCACATAATCGAGTTAAGGTTTGTTGTCTTCTAGAGGGTCCATCGCGTTACTTGCACTACTTAGAACGTCGTTAAACTACGGAAAAATCCAACAATTGGAAATTTCCCGGCAGGGGAAAAAGTGGGTATTTATATCCGGTCGAACTTTTTAACATATTCTAAGATTTATCCGGAAAAACACACCGACAAAATTAGACAATCCGATCGATACACTGAGTTCCCAATACAACCTAGAAAATAAAACTCTGGAATAAATATTAAAATATTCCCAGGAAAACCAGCACTGCATACTAAGAATTACTGTGCACATTTCATCAAATAAAGATACATTATGGCCGCGGATCCGCCGCATAAGCCATGCTTATGCGGCGGAAACGCGGCTCTTTGATGGATACAGGAGCTCGAATTTCACAGTAAGTCTTAGATCTTCCTGCTGATTTTTCTGAATATTTTTAATTCAAAAAAAACCACGAATTTCAAAAAAGTCCAGAGGGCATGTTAAAATCGGGGTTTCGTGTCGATCGGACTTCTAACTCCGTCGGGACTTCGCCTAAGGCTCTAGCTAGGCTCTGATACCACTGTAGGGTTCCTAGGCACTCTAATGGAGTCTCACAAGTGATCAAACATGCACAAATCAAATTTTACAAGTGCCTATAAACCCTAATACGGATCGTTAACTAGATAAATAGGCGAAACAAGCAAGTAAACGGAAATGTATCTAAAGGAAAGGGGCTACAACCTTTGTAGATCCGGTCCACCACTTCCTAAGCTCTGCGATGATCTCCCTCCGCTGTCCAAATCGAACCCTTGACTCTAGCATTGGCATCATCGAAGAATGGGCGGGCTTGATCGTCGGTTCGATGCCGAAGATGATCTACGTCGAAGCATCACAAGAACAAGCTCCAACTTCACCAAGCCTTGAAAACTTGTGAAGGAAACACCCTATACTACTTGGCAAGAGGTAGAGGATGAAGAAATAGGAATTGGGTAGACTTTAGTTTTGGATTTCCCACACTTTTTCATCAATCACCATTGATGCAGCAAGCTTTTTTCTCATGTTGAAGAAGAAGAATATGATAAGTATTAAGTAAATGATAAATAAATCAATATTTATCATTTACTAACCCTTGGTTAGTTGTAGAGAATGGACCATGGTTAACTTGAATGGTTAGGGTTAAGGATGAGACAAGAATGGTGGACTAATTCAAAGCTTCAAGAATCTTCAACTAGCAAACAAAAATAGCAACCATTCTTTTCTCATCTTTTTCCAGAATAAATAAATAAATAAATAATAAAAAAGAAAACCCTAATCATAATCTTAACCATGGTCTAATTCTTTACACTAACCCTAGCTTGCATGTATCATCAAACATGATACAATCATGTGCACAAAATATATCACATATGCAATGTGCACAAACTAAGTGAGTAAATCCATTTAAAGTGAACCAATACTAGTTAATGCAAAGTAATATATCAAATATATAATTATACATTAAATCATTAAATCAACACTTGATTCAATGATCCGGTCATGTCGCATATAACCGGCTAGTATCCAATGTATCGGCTTATCGAATCAATCCTTGATTCGATAACTAGGTTATATCGCATACAACCATTCGACACATTCATCGCGAGAATGAAATACGGTATCACATACACGCATTATTCTCGGTCCCGCACATATCTCATATGCGCTCCTATTTCGTTTCGCTTGAGCCAGGAAACCTCTGTGTAGGACTCTAAAGACTCGTCAATACGCCGGTAGCGGATGATGATCATATCAAGCACCCACAAGCCGCAAGCGGTCTGCTAAACGTAACGGCCACCCGGGTATTGAGCGATCAGAAGATCGAAGAGCAAGCCCGCTCACACTCCTGTGAATCCAACCAGTAACACTTACCGTACAGTCCGGTCTGTTCGTCTGATATGTCGCATATCTCGCATAGGGGTGGTAAACGTCAGACCCCAGTAGCTCGATAAGTCATGCCGACTTGAGGTCCATAACATTCGTGAAACTACTGATAACTCTTACCAGTATATCACTGCAACCCTGGCCAGGGATTTCCTGTTATGGCCAGTCATGCATTGCGCAACATCAACCCCCAATACCGGGAGAGACGAATCCCCTCCTATCGCTCATTGCCTCCATGTGAATCGGGACTGTACCCAAAAACCACCTGTTTGCACGACTCAGTACAGCCGTGGTAGGGTGGAAATCAAAGCACAGTGGGAGACACACAAGACTCTATAACGATCTCGGGTCAACAGACTAAGCTGTACCAGTGTCACCAGAGAACAACCATCTGACGTGAGGTATAATACCATCTGGGAGTTCTCGGCGAGTCCGTTCAGTGTACCCACTCTCTACTGAGCACCCGCATACCATCTCCGATGTCAAACACCAATGGATATGGGATCATCCATCGCCCATCGCATGGGTCGAGAAGATATACGCTAGTCTACTCTGGAATATCGATGCCCCGTCTCGATATTCCCTCGACTAGGAACATTTCAAGGATGTACTCATGGACTATCCAGACCCCGCTAGTATGATCTGCATCATAGTCCTGGAAGTCGAGTACACATCCTAAGGGCTTTATCAATATGTAACAGAGAGACGAAAAGTATACACGTTAAGATAAAGAGCAACCAGATAGCGTACTATCATGTCGAGCAAGAAAGTCCTTCCTATATATGTCCCAGCATCCACTACAATATGCATCCAATGTACAGTAATGGCCTCTAGGGCATACATATAACTAACAATAAGTCGTGTCGATATGAGGTCTATAACAATTCGAGAAACTACTGGTAACACTTACCAGTAAATCTCAGCAACCCTGGCCAGGGATTTCCTGTTATAGCCAATCGAACACAGCGCAACATCAACTCCCTATACCGGGAGAGACGAATCTCCTCCTATCGCTCATTGCCTTCATGTGATTCGGGATTGTACCCAAAAAACACCATTTTACATGCCCTCTTTGACGTGGTAAGGTAGAAATCAAAGCACAGTGGGAACCACACAAGACTCTATGACGATCTCGGGTCAACAGACTACTCTGTACTATTGTCACCAGAGAACTGCCATCTGACGTAAGGTATAATACCATCTGGGAGTTCTCGGCGAGTCCGTCCAGTGTACCCAGTCTCCACTGAGCACCCGTATATCATCTCTGATGTCAAACACCAATGGATATGGGATCATCCATCGCCCATCTGTATGGGTCGAGAAGGTATACGCTAGTCTACGCTGGTATATTGATGCCCCGTCTCGATATACCCACGACTAGGGACCTTGAAGGATATACTTATGGACTACCATGTTCCCACTAGTATGATCCGCATCATAGTCCAGATAGTCAAGTACACATCCTAAGGGCTTTACCAACATGTAACAGAGAGACAATCAGTATACACGTTAAGGTAAAGAGCAACCAGATAGCATACTATCATGTCGAGCAAGAAAGTCCTCCCTATATATGTCCCAGCATCCACTACAATATACATCCTATGTACAGTAATGGCCTCTAGGGCATACATATAACTAACAATGACGTCCCACTCCGCTGACATCAGAGATGCGATACGCACGCGGAGGCATTGTTTATGGATATATCTTCCCGAAAGAGGCGCGATGAGTATGCAGCCATTCCGGAACAAGAATTAGCTTCAGCAATGGATGTTGACTTTCGGGCAATTCGGCAAGAATGAGATTTGAGAGAGAAACCTCGACAGGACCTTTCTGGAATACGATACGAGAAGATCTAGACCCAGGGGTGGTCATATTGCGCACACCCAGTAGGCCAGAGTTCGGCATCGTCGACAAGGTAGTTGACCAGGTTCGGATAAAGGAACTTACCCAGATGCGTTGCGAATTGATCAAGGACGGACGGATATTGAGTATTCCTCCGATGGTTGGGACGCGTTCCCGAGGACGTGTTCGGCCGGACATCTTCTACAGAATGATGAAGCTACAGAGTACGCGATTTCATGTCCGTGCGAGAGACTTCGGAATGACCATGACCGAGAACAGTGCAGTGCGTAGATAGCATGGCACGACGTCATAGTGGACGACGATAGCACAAGTGGAACCAGAGGTTCGCGCGAGACGCTGACGAGCTGTCATTACTTCCCGTCGAGACCAGAGATCAGATATGCTTACAGAGGCGTTGGGATGCGACCAGTTTCCGAGAAATGTTGTGCTGAGGACACAGATGTCCATTGAACGGGAAGAGATTATGCAAGAGTACCAACCTCCGTACAGATCGGCATAGGCAAGATCGGCAGAGACCTTGAGCAGGATTCCTTCCAGGACACTACTGCAATGATATTTGCACCCAGGATCAGATGTGTGATGTGCATTCAGAGAGCCAGAGGCCGACGTCAGTAATATGCTGCTTTACGAGTGGTCATGAGGATTGACCGAGAGATGACCAGAGAAGTGCCAGAACGGAATCGTCCCCGTTAGCACACCTGACAGGGCCGATGAGCCAATTGATTTCGAGATAGGTAATCCGCAGAGAAGATAAGGACTCAGAGTCAGGGGACGCCAGACCATGGGCAAGAGGCAAGTAGATATCTTGCGCTGCTAGCATTGGATGCACCGACACCTTCTCGACCTTGAAGGAGAAACTACCGACGATGGTATTTATGGTTTGTGATTTTGTGATTTGATTATCACGTATTCGTCATCTTGGATTTCGGTATCTTGGGCGTTCTGTTTGCATGATTTAGTTTTGATGACGGAGTTTCATGATATTTGTTTCATGCACCCACTGGGTATTTATATTTTGCGCATAGTTATTACATTTGAGCTATTGATTGTGATTTCACGCCTATCTTATGCAGTGACTTGATTTACGCTTCCAGCATAGTTTTCCTGCACTTTTAGTGTTTTGATATACGATTTTGGTGCACGCCAGATGTACTAAATCGGGATTCTTCGTGCATGTCAAATGCACCTGATTTTTGCTGTCAGACACACACGTTGCCTATGACAGATGTTACGTGCACACCCGTTGCACCTAGATGTTGTTTTGTGCCCATGTATGACACATATATGGATTTTGATTCCTTGCACACCAGACGCACAGGATATTCATATATATACATTTTGGGGATTGATTTCTAGTAGAGCAGTACATTTTGATGATATTCGCTATGTATTGATGTTTTCGGAGCCCGACAATTTGGATTTTTGCTGAAATGTTTTAGTATTGGGAGTTTAAATTTAAATTTGGGGACCGAATTTCTTTAAGGGGGGTAGATTGTAACGCTTCCAAAATAATAAAATATTATTTTTGGGAATTTTTATAAGTTAATATTATTTTAATGAATATTTTAATATTTAGGTATAATTAAATACAGAAAAATTTGGAAAAATTATGGAAAATTATAAAATAGGGTATTTTATAGAATTATGCCATTTTAAAGTTTTTATGTTTAGTTATATGCTAATTTATTGTTAATCGCGATTAAAAATCGCTAATCGGTTTTTTAGCATTTTTGTGCAAAACATGCACATATCATTTTTATCACAATTGTGCACTTTTCTTGCCATGGTTCACTTTGGGTTTACTATTCTTGGGAGAAGGATTTTGAGAGAATAAGAAAAGAAAAAGAAAATGGAAAAGGATTATTATATGAGGTTTGGTGAGAGAGAGAGAGGTATGGTCCTCTTTTGACCAAGACTTAGCTATTTCCCCCATCCCTTCACTCATCTCTTGCCCTCTTCAGCCCCCTTCTGCAGCTGCTGCTCCCTCTTCTTCCTCCCACCTTCAAGCCTTCAATTCATCTCTAAAACAACTCCAAAACCCCACTCTCATTTCATTAAAAGTGTGCACATGCTCAAGATCTACACATTGGACCAAGGAAGCAAGGATTTTGGCCACTAGGGGCAACTCAAGAATTTTCTTGAGTTGCCAAATGAGGTATTTTCTGGACTATTAGATTAGTTTTAGCAATTCTTATACCCTCATGCTAGTTTAGAACCGATATTGTTTGATGTTGTGGACTTGAGGAAAACCTAGTTAGGGTTTGAGGAAATTATGAGTTGTGATGTGAAATTGAGCTTAGTAGAGGCCGCACAAACACCCTAGTGATGTTATTTTGGACCCGAACCTGAACTAGAAACCAGAATACGGATTTATGGAATCGATTTCGGGGAAAACTGTAAATCTATGAAGGATATATTGAATCTTCTTTCACCCGAGACACCTGAAAATAAAATTGGATGGACAGTGACATGTGCAGGAACCCAGGAAGCTACCACCAGAACCCTAGCCCTTACCTCCTATACAAGGCCGCCAATTTATTCCCATTGGCCGCAATTTGCGGCCATACCTGCACCAAACTTGCTCGTTTTGGTTCTGTAGCCCCTAGATGCATAGATTAGACCCCTGGTATATATAGATTTGTCTAATTTGACCTAGGGTGAAATCTGGAGCCTATTTCCTAAGTTGCTGTTTTGGATTCGTGTTTCCGTATTCCGTATTTTCAATTCTGCAATTGTGTATTGTGTTTTACCTCGACTATTTGGCGTTTATACAACGATATCGAGGATTGATTGATGGTTTTGAAGGCGTGCCCATAGGTTCTAACCTATAGGCCCCTTATCGTATTGTTTGGGGTTTCGTATGCCGTTTTAGCTTTGATTTGGTTTTAATGCGCATATACGATACTTTGATGTGTAGATACCCCATGAAGACTTCGGGACGACAAGGAAGCGCGTGGAGACGTCCACAAATGAAGACGCAGGTGAGTAGATTATATCTACAGGGGGAAGTCGGGTGGATGGCGTATAGCACCCCCGCAGTCCGTAGTTGATATATTATATATATGATAGTTAGGTGTATTATGGATAGTGTAGGGTTAGAAGCAACTAGTGTAGTTCATAGTCGCGAACCCTAGAATACATTTACACCTACACGCACACCCATGCATATTCATTATACTTGCACTGTGTTGGATGGATATTGGACGACATTGGAGACGAGTCGATGATATTGGGTATTGTACCGCGAGATCGGTGATTTGACATGATTCGTATTTGGGATACGACATATGATCTCTAGTGGGCCTTTGGACGTGTGTTTACACACGCAGTCATGTAGATGGTATCAGTTGTACTAGACTTAGATCAGTACCCCAGATTATGTGATATGATGATAAGGATACCAAATAATTGATGAGCTGATTGTGATATTGACCCGTACCCAGTTATTGGAATGTCGTACGATGATTTACCGTACGAGCTTTATATTGATGATAGATCCGCACTCATGACTCGAGGATGTCAGATGATATACTGTATCGTACGTGATACTATTGATGCGGGATCACTGAATTTTATATTTATATATATCGACTCAGATTTAGGTGGTTTCCATACCCCTCCTTATGGACTTGGCTTGGTAGATGTTAGACCAGACCTGAGTCATACCTATTTCAAAACTAACGAATCGGGAATTATCTTAAGGACAAATAAAAGGGATTCTACGGGTATTTTCAAAAGACGCACCTATTCTTGAAAACACTGTAACCCTTATTTTACCAAAACCCCGGTTCGTCTTATTTCAATGGCACCACCGCATGACATGTATATATTGGTGTAGATTCTTCACTGTTGCATTGGTTATTCTATTCCGCATCGCATTGCATGTGTTTATTTCTATATTGCAATCATGATATTACGACACCAGCACCATTATCGATGATGCTTACGTTCCACGTACACTTGCTTGCCGGCTCACACACTTCATCATCGATAATTGCCTTGTCACTACACATAGAATTATTGCATCAGGATATGCCTTTGTATGTGCATTTCAGTATTCTTTGTTGCATGATATACTGTTATACTTGCATCTCATTTATATGTCACATACATCATGCTTTCTGATTATACGCATTGAGATATTCGTTTTCATGATATTTCTGGATTTGGGAATCGTGGGGATTTTTCAAAGGAGAGTATGTACTTATTTGAAAAACCCGGATTACTTGATTATGATATTTGCGCAACCACCATGAGATTTATCCGTTCTGATTATATACCCCATACGAGGAGTGTGTGCCGTATGAGGGTACATGGTGGGGCCCGGTATGATTCCCCTCGGCAAGATGATCGAAGGATTATGCCGATTGAGCCTGGAGGTGGGCGAGTACCTACCGGTAATTGTATTTGAGCTCGGCGGATATCTGGAGGATACCGACCGGAGTTGAGAGATGGACATGGGCTGACCCGTACTGTCGGGGGCCGAGGGCCGATACCGCAGACGGAGCCCCATATGGACGAGGATTTACGTGCCGATGCTAGGCACAGGTTTCATGATGTTTCCATGATTTTGATTATATCCTCACATTTACATGCATGATGCATATTGTCATTGGGTGATAGGTGGACGGGATCCACATATATATACAGACTTTATTTACATTGATCATACTTCATTTATATATATAACAAGGTATGAGGGCGCTGTTATATATTCCCTTACACCAATATTAGTGGAATGGGACTTTAATATATATGTATTGATATTCCTTTTGATACTTTATCATATTTACTTCATGCAGACATACCTTATATGTATGACATGTTATTACCTGAGGCACTGGCATGGTTACTTGGCACTACATACACGATTAGATGTTACATTGCCACCTTATCATGCTTCAGGCTTATTCTTTGAGGTTTACATATATCTGATTGTATTGACCTAGGATTATGTCATGCATTCGGTTTCTGCTTGTAGATATTCTCTATTCACGAGTTGGCAACTCACCCCCGTTGTGCCACAGTTCTTGCAGGTTTTGCCGTACAGGTTCTATTGCGGCATTTCTGGCACACTGCTTCTTTTGCGGGTGATTTGCATTGGTAGGTGGGTTCGTTGTATCCGAACCACCATTGTACTTGTATTATTTCAGTTGTATCTAGAGATTCCATCAACCAAAATATGTATATTGTTTCAGACTTGTCCTTTAGTGATGTATTATTCGACCTTAGAGTCGCGCTTAGTAGTATTGCGGTTTTCATGTTTTTTTTATAGTTTCTTTTGGTTTGACCCTCGCCATTCGGCGTTGTATATTATTATTGCTTGTGTGGTTGTGACCTTCGATTGACGAAGAGCTAGCTCCCGCTTGGGGATGCCTTTTATCATTGCATATATATTGTTCTTGTTGTACCCCGTTCGGGGCCAGTATTTACAAAAGAAACTCTGCCGAAATTTTTAGAAAAGACTTTACATTTTAAAAATGCATATTCGGCTTAGTTATTTAAAAACCATGACTTCAAACATGTTTTTCTTCACTTCTTTAAACCAGTTTTCTTTATTTACCCTTAAAATGGTTTTAGATTTCTGGGCTTTTGGCTTACTTGGATCAGATGGAGTCCTATAGACTTCATATGGTTCAAGGGCCAGTCACGTGCTCTTTTGGGTCATGACAGAAAATCTTGCTTGTTGATTATCTGATCGCTCAATACCCGGGTAGCCGTTACGTTCAGCTAGTACCGCCGACAGCTTGTGGGTGACTGATATGATCATCACCTACTGCCGGCGTATTGACGAGTCTTTAGAGTCCTACATAGAGGTTTCGTATCTCATACGAAATGAAGTAGGGCACATATGTGATATGTGTGTAGGGTTCTTATCGACGGCAGCAGGTTTCGGGAGGCATCGCCCATTCCATTTTCAAAATTTTGCCGAGGAAAGGGAACTCTAAACTAGAATCGTTAGCTAGAATACAATACGGAAACATATATTAAACCTTTTACCATCTAAGTGAAATAGAAATACAACCTTTATAGATCGGTCCTTCACTTCAATAGCTCTTTGTTGTAGTCCCTTTGCTGCGATCGTGGTTCTCCCGGACTCTTGCATGGCTTCACGAGGCGAAAAGAGCGACCTTGCTTGAAGTCTTCGAGGCCGAAGAAGATCTACGTCGAGGGGATGCCAACTCAAGCTACTACTTCACTAACTAAAGGATTAGTGAAGCAAACACCCTATACTAAAGTGCTAATCTAGTAGAGGATGGTGAAATAGGAAGTGGGCTCACTTTAGAATTTCTTTTCTCACTTTACTTTCTCACTTAATCAAAACCTAGCAAGCTTTTTGAGCTTGAGGAAGAAGATGAACCAAAATGAAATGAGAATAATGAATCATGTGAGAGAGTAAACCATAGTGAGTGAGTATCATATACTAACCCATGTAGAGACATAACCATGGCTAAGTGTGATGGTTAGGTTACTAAATATCTAAGGTAAAAAACAAAGTGAATGGACTTTGTCAAAGCAAACCCTAGCTTCTACAAGCTTCATGCTTGTGACAAAACCTCCACTAATTTTGTAATTACTTTAAATAATAAAACCCCACTATCACAATTAGAATGGTCTATTTTTTACACACCCATGAAAGATGTATCAACAACCATGATACAAAAATCAAAACACAAATTAATATATATCACATATATATTAAGTTGTGCATAAGTGAGAAAAACAAATGCTTAAGTGAACCAATATTAGTTAATGTAAATTAGTATATCACATATACAATTATACACTAAATTATTAAATCAACACTTGACTTAATAATCCGGTTATATCAAATATAACCGACTAACATCCAATGTATCGTCTTATCGAATCAACCCTTGATTCGATAACCCGGCTATATCACATATAACCGACCGATACAAAAGTCGCGAGAATAGAATATGGTATCACATACACCCATTATTCTCGGTCCCGAACACATCACATATATCACATATGCGCTCCTATTTCGTTTTGCCTGAGCCAGTAAAACCTCTATGTAGGACTCTAAAGACTTGTCAATACGCCGGCAGTAGGTGATGATCACATCAAGCACCCACAAGCTGTCGGCGGTACTAGCTGGACGTAACGGCTACCCGGGTATTGAGCGATCAGAAGATCAGTAAGCAAGCCCGCTCCAACTCCTGCAAAATCCTGACGATAACATCTGCCGTACAGTCCGGTCTCCTCGTCTGATATGTTGCATATCAAGTCTAGGGGTGGTAAACATCAGACCCCAATAACCGATAAGTCATGCCGATGTGAGGCTCATAACGGGTCGAGAAACTACTGGTAACACTTACCAGTAAATCTCTAAATCAGCCTTGTCCAGGGACTTCCCTGTTATGGCCAATCGAGCACAGCGCAACATCAACTCCCAATACAGGGAGAGACGAAACCCCTCCTATCGCTCATTGCCTCCATGTGACTCGGGACTGTACCCAAAAACCACCGTTTTGCACGCCCTCTTGGACATGGTAAGGTAGAAATCAAAGCAAAGTGGGAATCACACAAGACTCTATGACGATCTCGGGTCTACAGACTAACCTGTACAAGTGTTACCAGAGAACTGCCATCTGACGTGAGGTATAATACCATCTGGGAGTTCTCGGTGAGTCCTTCCAGTGTACCCAGTCTCCACTGAGCACCCGTATACCATCTCTGATGTCAAACACTAATGGATATGGGATCATCCATCGCCCATCTCATAGGTCGAGAAGCGTATACGCTAGTCTACTTTGGTATATCGATGCCCCATCTCGATACACCCACGACTAGGAACATTAAAGGATGAACTTATGGACTACCACGGCCCTACTAGTATGATCTGCATCATAGTCCTGGTAGTCAAGTACACATCCTGAGGGCTTTACCAACATGTAACTATAAGACAGTATCAAGAGACAAGTATACATGTTAAGATAAAGAGCAACCAGATAGCATACTATCATATTGAGCAAGAAAGTCCTCTCTTTATATGTCCAAGCATCCAATATAATATACATCATATGTACAATACTGGCCTCTAGGGCATAAATACAACTAACAATCTCCCACTTGCACTAGGGCCAGCTGCTGTAGTATCGCATACCGAGCATCCCAAAAAGTCTCTCGAACTGTATCTAAGGAATGACCTTCGTGAGTGGATCCGCTGTGTTATTCTTCGTGTCAACTCTCCTGACCTCGATCTTCCGGTGATCAACTATCTCCCGGATCAGATGATACTGCCTCAGAATATGCCTGGATCGCTGATGGGACCTGGGTTCCTTGGCCAAAGCCACCGCTCCATTATTATCACAATACAAAGGTATTGGATGCTCAATGGATGGAACCACTCCAAGTTCAGTTATGAACTTCTTGATCTAGACAGCCTCTTTGGCAGCATCATTGGCAGCGATGTCTTCAGCCTCCATCGTCGAGTCTGCAATGGTCTCCTGCTTGGAACTCTTCCAGCAAACCGCCCCTCCATTGAATGTAAAGACAAAACCCGAGTGCGACTTAGAGTCGTCCTTATCACTCTGGAAGCTCGAATCGGTAAAGGACTCCACTTGGAGTTCTCCGTTACCATACACCAAGAGTATCTCTTTAGTCCTTCGCAAGTACTTGAGAATGCTCTTCACAGCTGTCCAGTGACTCTCTCCAGGATCTGCTTGATACCTACTCACTACACTTAGTGAGTGTGCTACATCGGGTCTGGTACATAGCATCGCGTAGATGATAGAGCCTACTGCCGAAGCATAGGGTATCCTTTGCATGCGAGCTCTCTCTAAATCAATCTTGGGAGACATCTCTTCGGAGAGAGTGAGCCCAGAGGTCGTGGGTAAAAACCCACGCTTGGATTCTTCCATACTAAACCTCTTTAGTATGGTGTCAATGTACCTGGATTGGGACAATCCCAGTATCCGTTTAGATCTATCTCTATAGATCTTAATCCCAAAGATATAAGAGACATCCCCTAGATCTTTCATTGAGAATCGTTGTGATAAGAAGAGCTTGACCGATTGCAGCATATGAATGTCATTTCCTATCAAGAGTATGTCGTCCATGTATAATACGAGGAAGACAACCTTACTCTCTACCACCTTCTTGTATATATATCCATATTATTATCTTCATTAAGGCATGATATGGTCGCTACCTTGAGAGAGAGATAGAGAAGAAAACACTTTAGCGTATGCTCTTGCAAGATCAGATTGGTTATTATTTTATCTAATCAGGATGGCTCCCACTGTTTTTATCAAATCTTCCTTCAAACCCTAAAAGGAAAGACTAGCCGGGATTAATTACACCCTACAACTTCGCCAATCTTTCAGCCAGGCCAGTGTCGGTACTTTGAGGGAGGTTCCCCGTGCTTTCGCACGGACCTAATTAAAATAAACCTCGTTTTCCCAGAGGCGTAACCCCGTTGACACCTTTCTAGACACCTACTTGATCGGCTAATTGTCCTGTATAAAACTCTCCCAGGAGTAACAATTACTCGCAGTGGGTATCGGGATCCAACTATCACATAGAAGGTATGCAATTTCATTGCAAATTTCAACACTTGAAATTCCCGTTAATATTTTGCCCCTAGCGTCCCATGACTTTGACGCAAGCCAACAAACCATAGTCCGCTAGTCAAGTTCAACCCGTCATTTCTTGATTGAATTAAACCCACCCGCACGACCCTTGACGCAGGTCAACAAAGTCGTACGACTACCCTAATCCAATCTGCATCATATGCATAAGCAAATAAATACTAGTCAGCTACCGCACACTACGGCTTGACGCAGGCCAACAAACGTAGCACGAATACTAAGTAGGACTTATCTGAAATGACGGAGGGCTACAACAGGTTTTTCTGAAAACCTATTGCATAATGAACTTGATATTGTTGTAGAATCGAGTGAGTTTTGAAAAGGAATGTTTTTTAGGTTTTCACTAGTTTTGCTAAAGAGGTCACTCCCGGTGAAGGGATCTCGGCACTTTCCTTATCGAATAAGGTGCGAGATATATCATATATATCACTATGCAAAGCAAAACTCCAAAAGCAATTAAAAGACAAACCGAGTGTTATAGCATCTGCCAGTTTTGCTAAAGTGGTCACTCCTGGTGAAGGGAGCTCGATTCTTTCCTCATCGAATAAGGTGCAGGATATATCATATATATCGCTATGCAAAGCAAAACTGTAGCTACCCCTTTTTGAAAATTTGATTCTACAACATCTTTAAGGTTTCTTTTCTTTCATTAATCACATTAATGAAGTCCCACCATTTAAGTCACCTAAACATCACAGATAAATACAACGTACACTTATTCTATCCGCATTCGCCTCGATGTCCTGTCATGCACCGTTAGGTTAGGTAACTAACGGCAGAGCGGGGCAGGGCTCGCGCGGGTGTAAAACATAAGTAACGTCTATATAATATATCATATATACTATATACAGTATCCATCTCAACATATCAAATGGTCACATCATAGATATCGCAACAGAAGAAACATATGAAATATTGGATATACTAGGAGGTCCATGTTTTATTTTGAGCCTCTGTTAAAAACGGATTCCACGGTCATGATGAATAGCTAAATCCACACACCTAGACCCTTACGAGAGTCGTAAGCAACCCTACCAATTCTTGAGTTAGGAGACCCGGACTCGACTCCTCGAGTTGGTCTCCCACTGGACCCTAGAACCCGGTTACTTGTGCTCTCCCCCTTGGGTCTATCCTAATGCGGAAAAGTAAATAATATACATCAATGGTGACAACAACCTCAACTCGGAAGTGCCCCAATAAAAGAATATTACATACATTTAATTTTACATGAATGAAAATAATAACTCTCATCTCACATAAAATCCCCAGCTATTCAAAACGCGACGATCCAATATAACATATCCAGCAGTACATAACATCACATGTCATCACAGCACAGAAAAACTAGACAATGTTAAACATTCCAATCGAATCATCGAACACCCAAGATTACCCAGAAAGCTCAACACTTGAGCGTAGTTTAATGTTATTCAGCACACGCCACAGTACCAATGAACCATCCGTAGAAGCGCTAAACCAACGCCTCACATGTGGCACCGCTGAACCACCACAAACCCGAGGGTTCAGTGGTGGTTCTGACGGTCACATAATCGAGTTAAGGTTTTGTTCCTCTAGAGGGTCCATCGCATAACTTGCATGATCTTTGAAAGCTTTTTAACTACGGGAAAAATCCAACACTTGGAAAATTTTCCGGCAAGGGATAAAATGGGTATTTGACATCCGATTGAACTTTTTAATATCGTCTAAAGTAACCTGAAAACAGTTAAAAATACGACTACGAAACACTCCGAGTTGTTATTATAGTAAATTAACATCACATGACAATTTAGCAAGAATAAACAACACCTGAAGCACCAAAACCCATGTAACAGAACACTGTAAAAATCTGGAGGGGGGCTTGGATTTGGTCGGGGGGGTTGTCGCCGGCCCAAAATGCACAGAATGCCTCCAGATTTCTTCAGTGTTCATTGTGTCATACATGTATGCTTCTGTACTTGTTAAAAAAAATTTAGGGCTCGTTTTAAATTCGACAGAAACATGATTTTTAGGGTTTCAAGTTCGAAGTTTGTTTCGTGTTCGTAATCTAACATTATCCGTATAATTTTCTAGCTAGGCTCTAATACCATTGTAGGGTTACTATAGATGGAAGTAAGGTTTCGGGAGGCATCGCTCATGCCATTTTCAAAATTTTGTCGAGGAAAGGGAACTCTAAACTAGAATCGTTAGCTAGAATACAATACGGAAACATATAGTAAACCTTTTACCATCTAAGTGAAATAGAAATACAACCTTTGTAGATTGGTCCTTCACTTCAATAGCTCCTAGTTGTAGTCCCTTCGCTGCGATCGTGGTTCTTCCGGACTCTTGCATGGCTTCACGAGGCGAAAAGAGCGACCTTGCTTGAAGTCTTCGAGGCCGAAGAAGATCTACGTTGAGGGGATGCCAACTCAAGCTACTACATTACTAACTAAAGGATTAGTGAAGCAAACACCTTATACTAAAATACTAATCTAGTAGAGGATGGAGAAATAGGAAGTGGGCTCACTTTAGGATTTTTTTTCTCACTTTACTTTCTCACTTAATCAAAACCTAGCAAGCTTTTTGAGCTTGAGGAAGAAGATGAACCAAAATAAAAAGAGAATAATGAATCAAGTGAGAGAGTAAACCATGGTGAGTGAGTATCATATACTAACCCATGTAGAGACATAACTATGGCTAAGTGTGATGGTTAGGTTACTAAATATCTAAGGTCAAAAACAAAGTGAGTGGACTTTGTCAAAGCAAACCTTAGCTTCTACAAGCTTCATGCTTATGACAAAACCTCCACTAAGTTTGTAATTATCTTAAATAATAAAACTCCACTATCACAATTAGAATGGTGTATGTACTACATGTTAGTGTATATGCCCTAGAGGCCATTACTGTATCATACTAGTTTGTATATTACTTAATGGAAGCTTGGGATATTCACCTTGTATAAACAATCTTGCTCAATATAGTAGTATGCTACTTGGTTTGTTTCTACTTCAATGTGTACTTGTGTTTATTTCAGTATATCACTTATACGCATTAGTGGAGCCCTTAGGATCTTTGCTTGATTACCAGCGTTGTGATGGCAGTCACACTAGTGGGGGCTGGGTAATCTATAGGCACATCCTTATACAGGTCCTTAGTCGTAGGACTATCGAGACAGGGCATCGATACTCCGGAGTAGACTAGCGTATGCGCTTCTCATCCCAGTGTGGGAGATGGTCTGTCCCACAGCCATCAGTACGTCGTACTGGAGATAGTATACGGGTGCTCGTTGGGTTACGAGTACACTGGACAGGACTCGTCGGGAACTGACAGGTTGGTATTATACCTATCGTCAGTTATCAGTTCCCAGGTGACATGAGTACAGCTTAATCCGCTGACTTGACACTGGAACTTCGCCTCGAGTGTGTTCCCACTGCACTTTGATCACTACCCTACCACGGCTCAAAGGAGTCGTGCAAACAGGTGATGGTTGGGTGCAGTCCCGAAGCACTTGGAGGCAGTGACGGTTAGACAGGATTCGTCTCTCCCGGTATTGGGGGTTGACATCGCGCTGTGTCTAGGAGAGCCATTACACGAGTAGTCCCTGGCCAGGGCAAGCGAGATATACTGGTAGGTTCCAGTGTTATCTCAGGGTGTTTTGGGCTTCACTCCGACACGACTTGTACCGCTATTGGGGGACTGACGTTTTACCGCCCCCTAGGCCCGACATGCGATGTATCAGACGAACAGACCGGACTGTACGGAGAATGTCACATTCAGACTCAGTAGGAGTTCAGATGGGGTTTCACCTCGTCAGCCTTCTTGTCGGCATCTACCTGGGGACCGTTACGCACAGCTAGTGCCGCTTGCGGTCTGTGGTTAAACCCACTGCCAGCGTAGTGTCGAGTCTTTAGAGTCCCACACAGAGGGTATTCGCCTCTGGGCAAAACAGAGTAGAGGTCGCATGGTTTTGCGACAGGGTTCGTTCTCATCCGCGCACTTGTGCACGTTTGGAGTCCGGACGGATTATACTGGCAGGCTCTGGTTTGAGCCAGATACCGGTATATGTTTTGAGGGTTGCTTTTATATCTTTGTATTCTTGTTCCTCGGAACGAGAATGCAGGTGTGTATGCACAGTTGCTTGAGGCGGAGGATGAGGTATTTCATTAGGGTTTCGGAACGGGTGCGTATGCACAGTTGACAGTTATCATTTTCCAAACCCTAATGGATTTATGAATTATCTATTAATAATAAGTAATTAAATGAGAATTATGTTATGGTTGATTTTGTTGACTTGTTGACCATGGTTGACTTGTTGACCATGGTCGAATGTTGACCACCATCATGCTTTAAAAAGTCCTCCTTGATTCATGCTTACATTTTATTAAATGAAGCATGGTAGTGGTCATTCCAAATTACCATCAACTATTCTTATTTTGAATTATTATTATTTAGATAATTCTTTTTCTTTTGGCATTATGGTTGCAAGAAAGAAAAAGATAGCTCATTATCTCATTTAGCTTCTCTCTCCTCACTTCTTCATCTTCTTCCTCTAGCTAAAGAGAACCCTTCTCATGTGTTGAGAATCCTTCTTTTTAAAAAGAAAAGCAAACCCTAGTCACTCTCTACTCATTCTAGGTTCAAGGTTTAGCAAGCCGGAAACCCTAGTTCACTCAAAGATCGAGAAAGAGCCCAAAGGTCGAACCTTCGAGGTGGATCCATCTTCGACGGAAGAAGGCGACGAGAAGAGAACCATCAACCTCTACAAGGTCTCAAGAAGAAGGAGTTCAAGTTTAGGTATAACCTTCATCCGAGTAGCTAACTCCCTTTAGCGTATTTGCTAGTTTAGTTTAGACACGATCCCGACCTTGTTTAGTCCATGTTGCATCTTGCGATAAAAATTTGTTTTTTATACCGTTTCCGTCTCCCCGTAAGCACCGGGGGTCGCAATATGGACTTACAGTGGTATCAGAGCCTAACTAA